>JAOWCC010000271.1:0-618822 GCA_030867875.1 Actinernus sp. WN-2022
GTGTAGGTTTTGGTTTCCCGGGGATATAAAGAACAATTTGTCAAACATCAAATACAAAAGGCAAGGACGGTGAGTAGAGAAGAGGCTTTGACACCCAGACCAAAAACTGTAAACAACAGAACACCTTTCGTGGTGACTTTTCATCCAGGCCTACCCAATATTGGAAGGCATCTTACGTGACTTACAACCAATCTTACATAGTTCTGAAAGATGTGAGAAAGCAATACGGAGACTCCAATGATGGCTTTCAGAAGACCAAAGAGTTTACACGACTATCTAGTACATGCAAAGATTAAAGCAAACAAGGAGACAGTCCAGAGAGGAACAGTACGTGTGGTGACAAAAGATGTGATGTATGCAATTACCTCCAATACGGGAATCACCTTCTCAAGTCACACCACTAAAAAGCTTACTCAATTAACTATCATCTCGACTGTAATTCAAGTAATGTATACTATTTGCTTAACTATAAAGTATGCGGTGTACAATATGTGGGTTCAACTACTACCAACTTTTAGACTCCGATTTAATACCACAAGAGCCGATTGCGTAATCACTCTAGACTGTCACTGTTAACAAGCAGAATGATGACTTCATTTATAGACACTTTTTCACTGAAGGACACTCGGGTCTAAAGGACCTTTACATTCAGCTCATAGATAAAGTAAATAGCAGTGACGAGTTGCATAACAAAGAGGGACAATGGGCCTATAAGCTAAAATCTATAAGACCAAATGGACTTAATGAAAGTGATTTTTTTCTATAACCAGAATCGGCGAGGTCGAGTATGATATTTACGTAAGTCGTATGAGTTATACAATTTATACTTTGTGTAGTGCGTGCACGTGCGGTCTTTTTAGTTTATTATGTTAGTCGCGCGCATCTGTTTTTTTACAGTTGGTCTGTGAGCGTGCACTTCAATTAGTAGTCTTACGTATATGTTGTAGGTTGTTTCTCAATTCAGGTTGTTTTTAAACAACCTAGGTCATTTTAAAACAACCTAGGTCATTTTAAAACAACCTAGGTCCATTAAAAAAAAAAAAAAAAACACCAACCCCTCCCCTACAAAATGTTTTTTGACGAACTACCCCTCCCCTCTACTTCCTTCCCCTCCCTTCCCACTGCCTCTCAATTTTCTCCTTGTCCCCCCTGACACACCTTACAGTACTGTACCACTTACCTCAACGGTCGCCCATCCACTTACTAACCTTGCCCCGGTCGGGCTTAACTTGGCCGAATCACAAGGAACGCCTGGTAGATATGAATCCAGTGGATTATCGCACTGCGCCACGAAAGCGCTTGTTGATTTGAACACATCATTTATTCTCCAAGTGGCTTATCGTCGAACCCAGTCCCTCTCGTTATGTGCGCATGCGTACTACTAACAAAATCGGACTTTGAAACATCTTTCGAAAACATTGTATGGACGACATTAAACAACACGTTTGTGTTGACTCTGCGTTCTTTTATGAAAGCTGCAGCAAATCAAGGGAAGTAAGGAAGCTAAATCCAGAAAAAATACTTTGTTTCTTGACTTTATTACGGCTCCACTCGTACTTCGAAACAAACTGTGTCAACCGAACCGACTTAGAGTAATCACTGACCGAAAGTGCTCACTAATTTAGGGTTTTTAGAGCTAAGTCGCAATGTAGAAATGTAATACTTTAAATTCTTCAATAGTCATACAAACCCTAACCCTACATTTAAAAGACCCTAAAATGACCTGTTATAATATTTACTAAGTGTGACTTGGGAACCCTGTGGTGGGCCCTGTGGTTATGAAGGGGACACCCCGAGGAACACGAGGAGCTTTTACAAGAACTTCTTGTAGTTTGGTTTACTAATGTTTTAGGTCTAGAAATACTAGTTGACTCATATCATAACATGGTGTCAGAACGGACACGGACCTCGTAGCGATATATGTGGCGTAGCAAAGTCGGAAGAGAGTAAAGAACAAGAATACCGGCCTGAAAGGAGCCACAGCGACGAGTCGACAAAATGGCTGACAGAGACACGAATTATAAACCTGGTCCACTAGTGTTGGACGCACAAGCAGCGGAAAATTGGAGGAAATTTCTGATGAGATTTGAAATATACCTTATAGCAGCCGAAAAGGATAAGAAACCAGACAAGTTTAAGGTAAATTTACTACTCAATTTTGCAGGCTCGGAAGCTATTGAAGAGTACAGTCATTTTAACTTTGCCGAGGGAGAAAGCAATACTTCCTACAAAGTTGTCTGCAAAAAGTTTGAAGATCTGTGCCAGGGAGCCAGAAACGTTATTTATGAGCGATTGGTGTTCTTTCAGCGAAACCAAAAGGAAGGGGAGAGGATTGATAACTTTGTAAGCGAGCTTAAAAGACTGACACTCACGTGTGAATTTGAAGGGCTTAGAGACTCCTTGGTTAGAGACCGCATAGTTGGAGGAGTACTGTCTGATGATCTACGAGGGGAACTGCTGAAAAAGCCAGATCTCACTTTGCAATGTGCTCATGATTACTGTAGGACATATGAGGCTACTGAAGCACAGAAGTATAAATTCAGTATGGCAACAGGTTCAAATGCACAAAGCACGCACAGGATACAGGCTGTAAAAAAGCACAGAGAAAGCGAGAGTGCTTCGTCAGCTCGGTCCTGTAAGTTTTGTGGATTTAAGCACTCATTCTCTCACCCAATTAAGTGTCCAGCATTTAAGAAACGTTGTAATAAATGCAAGAAGGAGGGACACTTTGCAAAAATGTGTCAAGATACCACTAAGAGGGGTCCCAAACTAGACACTGTGAGAAAAGAAGAGCATGAGGGTAGTAGTGAGGATGAAAGTTATGTAGAGCACACATATTTCGGATCTGTGGAACTGGACTCAGTCTCTAGCACAGCCAAGACAAACAAGAGCCTAATCACTATAAAGGTTGCAGGTACAGAGCTCAGAGTAAAGGCAGATACAGGTGCAGAAGCTACTGTTATTCCCTATCACCTCTATAAGAAGATAACTAAGAAACCTTTGCAAAAAATCAAGCAGCCATTGAAAGGGTGGCTTGCCTCTAAACCCATACACCCAAAGGGATGTGTGCGCTTGTTGACCGAATACAAGAATCGTAAGATGGACTTACTCTACCTTGTAGTTGAGGGAGATTTCATGCCACTAATAAGTTGTGATGCCTGCTTGGATTTAGAAGTTTTGAAGTTCATGAATCTCCAACAACTACAAACTGTGGAGTCTCAAGCAGAGATCACCATGACTGATATTTTTGGAACACCTACACCAGGGGGTGAGGTGAGTGCCATAGAGACTGATCCTGTGTTGAAGGATTATAAAGAATGTTTCAGTCATAAACCTGGGAAGCTACCAACAGAAGTACACCTAGAGGTTGATTATTCTGTGACTCCAGTAATCCATCCTCCAAGAAAAATTGCAATTGCTCTCCTTGAGCCAGCACAAGCAAAACTTAAGGAGATGGAGGAAGATGGTATAATTGTGAGAGAAGAGGGGCATACCCCATGGGTGTCCTCTATGTTAGTCTTTGATAAGAGAAAGCCAGATGAGAAGAGAAAAGGGAAGCCACCATCTGAGAGAGAAGTACGAATATGTATTGACCCAAGGGATTTGAATACTGCACTTAAGCGTGTACACCACCCTATGGCTACGGTAGAAGAGGTAACAAATCGCCTTTCCGGTGCAAAGATTTTTACCACCTTAGATGCATGTAGTGGTTTCTGGCAGCTGCCTGTAGATGAAGAGAGTTCCAAGCTACTCACTTTCAATACACCCTGGGGTAGATACCGTTTCACAAGATTACCTTTTGGTATTGCTCCAGCTCCCGAAATTTACCAACGAGAAATGGACAGACTGTTTGAAGGGATTCCTGTGGAGATAATTGTTGATGACCTATTGGTACACGGTGTAGACCAAGAGGATATGGATCGCAAGCTGAAAATGGTGCTAGAGAGAAGCCGTGAAGTGGGACTGAAGCTTAACCCTGACAAACTTAAACTCAGAGTAGCAGAAGTGAAGTATGTCGGCCATCAATTCACATCTGAAGGGATCAAACCTGATCCAGAGAAAATCAGGGCAATCAGGAACATGCCAGCCCCAACTGACAAGGAGGGTGTGCTCCGTTTGCTAGGAACTGTGAACTACTTAGCCAAGTTCATTGAGCATAAAGCTGATGTACAAGGACCCATTTCACAATTGACCCAGAAGGATGCAGCATTTGTCTGGGACACACCTCAGCAAGAGGCATTTGATAAGCTGAAATTAGCCATCACTGAGGCGCCAGTCCTGGCATTCTTTGATAACAACCAGAAGACAGTGCTGAATGTGGATGCAAGCGGTACTGGGCTTGGTGCAGTGATATTGCAGGGAGGCAGACCTGTTGCATATGGGTCAAAGAGATTAACTAGCTGTGAACAGCGATATGCCAACATTGAGAGGGAATTGCTAGCTATCCTATGGGGAGCACAAAAGTTCCACAACTATGTTTATGGTAGGCGAGTCCTTGTGGAGACAGACCACAAGCCACTGGAGGCAATATTTAAAAAACCTCTCAATAGTGCACCTCCTAGGCTACAGAGAATGCTGCTGCAGCTTACCAAGTACGATTTGGATGTGACATATGTTCCAGGAAAACTACAGGTCATTTCAGACTGTCTAAGTCGTGCACCGCTTAGTGACACTGAACCTGTGTTCAAGGATGAAATTGGAGTCAATCTTATCGAGGAACTTGGGCTAGAGAATGATGCGTTGCAGAAATTCAGATTGGCATCACATGATGATGAAACCTCTAAAATAGTAATGGAGTATGTTGTTAGTGGATGGCCAGCTTGTAGGGATCAAGTTGACGAGCTGGCTAGGGCGTACTGGCATTTCAGAGAATAATTGAGTGTAGAAGATGGCTTGCTGTTCAAATCGGACAGAATTGTGGTCCCAAGAGCTTTGAGGGCTGAGGTGCTAGATGAGATACATGGGGCACACATGGGAGAAAGCATGAGTCTGTGCTTGGCACGAGATTATGTTTTCTGGCCCTCTATGACAACCCAAATCAAGGATAAAGTTAGTTCGTGCACCATATGTAATTCCTTTCGCAACCGGCAACAGAAGGAGACATTAAGTCCACATGATATCCCTGGTTTACCATGGCAGGTCGTTGGTACCAACTTATTTGAATTTGCTGGTCATACATACGTACTGGTCACTGACTTCTACTCCAAGTACTTTGAGATAGAGCTCCTTCGACAGAGTACTTCCACCTGTCTCATCAACAACCTCAAGAAAATCTTTGCAAGATTTGGTATACCAGACAAGGTTGTGAGTGACAATGGTTCACAATATAGTAACACCAGGAATCTGTTTGATAGTACTCACCAGTTCAAGCAGTTTGCTAGTGAATGGGGATTTCAACATGTAACCAGTTCACCAGAGTATCCTCAATCCAATGGAGCTGCAGAGAAGGCAGTACAGACTGCCAAACGAATCTTGAAAAAAGCTGCTGCAGAAAATAAAGATCCATTTGAGGGTTTACTCAAATACCGGAATACACCATTTGAAGACATTGGTGTATCACCTGTGCAACTGCTAATGGGTAGACGTACCCGGACTATGATTCCAACTCACCGACGCCTGCTACTTCCTCAGACTGTTGAACCTGACCGAGTAATTAAAGCACTCCAACTTCGCCAGAGAACGTCAAAGGAGAACTATGATAAAGGTGGCAGAGACTTACCTCCACTGGAAGCTGGAGAGAAGGTGCGAATACGCCTGAACCGGGACCAAGAGTGGCGCAAGGCTGAAGTAATGCCCCGATCATATTTAGTAGGAGATGAACAAGGGCGAGTCTACCGGAGAAACAGAAGGCAGATTATTGCTGTTCCAAAAGAGGAAAGGATGGTTCCACAAGTGGCAGCAACTCTGAAACCAGAACAGGAGTCTGTTCGGAAACTCAAACAACCTACAGTAACACCTGAACAACAGCCTATCTCAACACGTCGTTCTGGGAGGGATGTCAAGAGGCCTCAAAGACTAATTGAAAACTGTTAGGAGAGAGATGTTATAATATTTACTAAGTGTGACTTGGGAACCCTGTGGTGGGCCCTGTGGTTATGAAGGGGACACCCCGAGGAACACGAGGAGCTTTTACTAGAACTTGTTGTAGTTTGGTTTACTAATGTTTTAGGTCTAGAAATACTAGTTGACTCATATATCATAACAGACCTAGGTCATTTTAAAAATAACCTAGGTTGTTTAAAAATGACCTGAATTGAGAAACAACCTACAACATATATATCGTTTGCAGAAAGGTTGTCCTGTACACAAATATCCAGCTATCTACTTTATTCATACATATCTAATGAGATGCAGTAGGTACTGTTTTCTAAAAATGGCGGTCGCAGCAACAAAATCTCAAAATTGAACTTCGCGTCATTAACTCAAAGAAAAAGAGCAGCTACAGGGTCCACAGAATTGCATCTTTTCCTGTGGTGGAAGATATTCATGTTTTCAGACAAGCCGTGGAAAGTTGATTACGTCAAATCCACTTGTCAATACAATTTTGGGTACTTCGGGGAGCGAAACCGAAAATTCTGGGTCGATACAGCAGAAGAGCATACGTCAATATATGATGCGACAATAACAACTAACTAACCTTTTTATGCGTAAATCCAAGTCGGCGTATATAAAGCTCGGCAAATAGTCGATGTGCTATGTTGGTTGCCTGTTGAGGTAGCTAATACATCTACAATTTCCGCCGCCTTAACTACTATATATTCCTCGTGAGTAACAAGTTCGGTAGACTCTGTTGGGCGACCGATTTTCTGAGGGGATACGTCTCCTGTATTAAAGAGCAAACTGCAGTAACGACGAACACATTTCGGGCACAAAAAAGTATGCCTGCGATTTCTTCATCTGTTTCCCAGCAACACCATACCGTAGAGTTCCGATAGTAACGACCCCCCGAAAGTAACGTCATTTTTTTGTGGCTGCTAGTAAATCCCGAAAGTAGCGACCCCCCCCCCCCAAGTAGCGACACCCCCCCCCCCCCCCCCGAAAGTAACGACCTCCCGAAAGCGAGACCAAGTTTTTTTTTATTGTATATACCTTTAATTTGTCAATCAATAGTCAACATTTTTATAATGTACAATAATATGTTCGTGCAGTGTCACAAATTGTTCACGATAAGGCACTTTCATTTACAACAAGGGGAAGATTTATGCCACCATTCGTCCTTGACATCAGTTCACTGATGTAGCGATGTAAGAACTAAACCGGTATAATTTCGTATTAACAACAGGAACGTTTCTTCAAATTGAAATTGAAAACTCTATATAGTTTTCGTCGCTTAACATGAACGTGTTTCTTCCAATTAAATGACACTGAGATACCGGTATGGGGTACAGAATAAAACGCAGCGGTGCGTCATGCAGTACAATTTTATGTTGTTCATTTTTTATTTCGGAAAATAAGCTCGCGCCAGCTTTATTTGTAAACGATTTTTGTTCCCCGAAAGTAACGACCCCCCGAAAGTAGCGACCCCCCGAAAGTAGCGACCCCCAAAGGCTGCTAATTCCGAAAGTAACGAGGGTCGCTACTATCGGAACTCTACGGTATATCTTTTGAGTATACGCTTTCATGTTTCGCCAAATCTCTCTGCAACTATACAATTATGCTAACAGTTAGCACAGTCACTATGCATCTCGTTAGATATGTCTGAATACATACATTTATTATGTATGTACTGAGATTTACTCCAAAATAAATTGTCAAATAAAAATGATCCGTTACAGACTACAAGCAATGTGATTGGTCGGACGATTTTTCTCACTAGTGAAAAATATCGTATGACCAATCAGAAGCCGCAGACGAAATTTTTCACTTGTGACAAAAATCGTATCGGTTTTGCCGCCTTTCACTGACGGCTTCACTAAGCAAAAAGTGAATCATGGCGTCTTTTTCGAGCAATTATATTCAAGGTTTGCAAATATAACTTCAGTAGAGGAATTTATCGAAGGACAAGTAAATGAAAATACCAAGAAGAAAACTGAACAGAATGTCGCTTTGCTTAAATAATTTTTGACGCTAAAAGATGAGTCAAGGCCTGTAGAAGAAATTCCCCCACACGAGCTCAATTTATTTATCAGCGAATTTATCATAACAGTAAGAAAGAAAGAAAACAACGAAGATTATGAACCCAGGTCGTTGCGTGCTATGATTGCCAGTTTTGAACGGTATTTAAAGAAGAAGAATTACGACAGCTACAGCATTATGAAAGACGTCCAGTTTGAAAAAGCACGAGTCAAAACAAAAAGATCTCAAGAAGAAAGGCAAAGGTAGTAAACCACACGCTTCAGTTCCCCTCACAGAGGCCGAAGTAAAACTGCTGTATGACAAAGAATTGTTAGGAAAGTCAACTCCTGAGTGTCTATTGAACACAGTTTGGTTCAACAACACAGTCCACTTTGGGCTCCGTGGATGTAAAGAACATCGTGATATGTGTTGGGGTGATGTGCAACTTGGCCAAACTACAAATGGTGAGGAATTTGTAGAGTATACTGAGAGACAAACGAAGACTCGAAGCGGAGAAAATCCCCAAGATGTCAGGCAAATAAAACCGAAAGCCCAGGAGGGTCACTCATGGTTTTTGTTTTTGCTTTTCGGTTTTTATTTTTTGCATTTCTCAATTTCAAATCGCTGCTTTTGGATTTTGTTTTTACATTTTTTGATTCCAAATCGCTATTTTTAGTTTTTGTTTTTCGGTTTTTGAATTTTGTTTTTCGGATTTCGGTTTTTGTTTTTCGCTTTTTAAATTTTATTTTTACATTTTTTGATTCCAAATCGCTATTTTTGTTTTTAAATTTTCGGTTTTTGAATTCTGTTTTTCGGATTTCGGTTTTTATTTTTCGGTTTTTGAATTTTGTTTTTACGATTTTTCAATTCCAAATCGCGTTCTTCGGATTTTCAGAATCGCTGTTTCTTACAATTACAATTTCAAAAACAAAATCGGTGAGTTCAAAAACAAAAACAGAATCCATGAGTTCAAAAACAAAATCGGTGAGGTTCAAAAACAAAATCGGTGAGTGTAGACCATGATGCTCTGCGGCCCGATAGTAAAGATGGCGGACGGAGGAGGCGAACAAGGGCATGCTGTTACTCCTGGTACGTACAGTATTTTGTTAGTACATGTAGGTTATTATTATGGATTATGTAATCGATAGGGTCCTTATCAATTCCCAGAGATGCAGATGGTGAAAAAGTCGAAATCAAATGAAGTAATAGTGGAATATACGGCGTGGAATCGAGGTACATGTAAGCTTAACTTAAACTTCACTTTTAACTGTTACGTTTATGTAGGATACTATTAAAATCTTGGAAAACTAATGTTCACAGTCAATGTTAATGATCACATATCAATCATTTAGTATTAGCACCTTGAAGAGACGACTGAGGGCCCTTGGTACTCGCCGGCATGTCAACGTGCCTGCGAATGACATAATTCTGGATGCACTACATGTCAGGACTCTTACAGTTTTAAGTGATTTTGTAGAGGGGATATATGCATTTCTGGGATATCATTATAAGGTATAAATTTTACAGTTAGGTTCCCAGTTAGAACCCCATTGAGGTTCCCCAGTTAACATTCCCATATTGGATCCCATTTTACTAGTAATATATAAAAAGCAAGACAGAATTTTTTTATTTTTTTATTATTAACCCTTTCACTCCCGGACACAGTTGAGCTGAATTGGTAATGTTGAGTGTAAAATCAACCCTTCCCCCTCAATTCAAGTTTGGCTAGCCCTGGCTAATTACGCACCACTGAACTTTTAAGCCAAGGGCTCGAGCTTCCCCACAATGCCATTTGGGATAATTCTATGGTGCCATCCAGGTAAGTTTGGATCTGCTATAGGGTGTTTAAATGAAATCTGCTCTAATTTTGGACCAATAAGCCAACTTCAGTTAAGAGAGCCAGAGGACATCATACACTGATCCTGATATGTATGAAAAAACTGGTAAAAAAATTACAGAAATGACTTCTACAATATTAGAATGGTAAAAGTTTGGTTTGGTTTAATGCTCTCAACAACGAAATCCGGAAAACAAAATTCAAAAACGGAAAAACTAAAAACAAAAATAGCGATTTGGAATCAAAAATTGTAAAAATAAAATTAAAAAAACGGAAAACGAAATCCGAAAAACAAAATTAAAAAAACGAAAAACAAAAATTGCGATTTGGAATCAAAAAATGTAAAAACAAAATTAAAAAAACAAAAACCGAAAAACGCGATTTGAAATTGAAAAACGTAAAAAGAAAATCGAAAAAGCAAAAATCAAAAACAGAAAATAGCGATTTGGAATTTGAAATTGAAAAACGTAAAAACAAAATCGAAAAAGCAAAAATCAAAAACAGAAAATAGCGATTTGGAATTGAAAACACGACAAACAAAATCCAAAAGCAGCGATTTGAAATTGAGAAATGCAAAAAAATAAAAAGAGAAAAGCAAAAACAAAAACCATCAGTGACCCTCTTGGGCTTCCGTCGTGAAAGAGATCCCGTCGCTATCTATAAATTCTACGCGGAGAAAAGGCCGTCAGAAATGAACGACAACAACGCGCCATTTTATATAGCAGTAAATAACTGTAAAAAATAAAAGATTCTTCTAAACCATGGTTCAAAAAGTCAGCCGTTTGCGTGAATAAGCTAAATTCATTAATGAAGACAATGGCGGAAAAAGCTGGACTGGGGCTCGAAATAAAAGCGTTCGCAACTTTTTGTGGTGTTTGTGTTGATTTCGCCGTGCGATTTTTATTTGACAATTTATTTTGGAGTAAATCTCAGTACATATATAATAAACAAATTACATAAAATGGTACGCACTCACCAACCATGAGTAATCTCTATGTACACTGTAAATTCAAAAGAGCTGTTTCAGCCCAAAAATCCAAATCAGCCCCAAAGGCACTAGGGCTGATTTGGCTCTTATAGGGGTCGTTTTGAAAAATTAGGCCAAATCAGCCCCAATAAAAACCAAATTGACCCCATAGATTTCTAATTTGGCCCCTTTATGTCATTTTAGTGCTAAAATAAGAGCCAATTTAGCTTTTAAGCAAGGGTAATATTGACTCCATGATTTCTAATTTAGCCCTTAGACCATATCAGTCCTACAATAAGGGTCAATTTAGGTTTTTGGCATGTGTCATATTGACCCTATTATTTTAAATTATTTTTTCTACTCTTTGAAACCACATAGGCATGAAGTCTGGTATATATCATGGGCTGATTCCTATACCGTAGACCGCAGCGAGTGGATATAACATAAAGCCGCAGAGTTCGGAAATTTTCTCAGTTTCTACTTTGTGAGGAAGTTAGCATGTACATGCACATTGCTTATGCATAAATAAATGAAAAATAATTCAAAAGTACGAAAAAATATTATGAAAATAGTTGTTCCGCGAGTACAACCGTGTCTCCTGGTGCACAAGTAGAGACTGGTAACTACAGTACTGCAAATTTGTCAGCGGCAACGCTCATGAGTATACCAGGTTTCGATTTCGGCGGTACTTCAACGGTCACGATCAACGAAGCAGTTTCTGGTTTTGAGCGGTCTTGTCCTACAACTTCAATGGATTTACAGAAGGTTAGCTAGTTTAAGAGTTTTGGAACCAAGCTAAGAACTTATCAAGATGTCGTTTGGACCGTGAATGGCTATTTATAGGCTGGTATCCTTGGAGGAAAACGAAACACTAAAGACAGTTCTAGGATAATAGATGGTAAGCCTTGCATCATGATCAGTTTTAAAGTAATTCCTAATTTACCTACAAGTACAATGTAGATATGTTGATCAGTAGGTCCCTTAAGGTGGCCCGCGGCTATTTATTTTGGCAACGGGGGTCTTTTTAAATCGCGTTTTTGAACAGCTAAACATTATCCGATTTCTGATATTTTTTGAACTTTTAATAACGAATCCTCGAATTTTATAAAAAGTACAATTAGAAAGTGATTAACAAGGAATTACTGAAGATATGAGCGATTTTCGAAAACGTTGTTTTTTAGGAAAGAGCGTATATTTCAAAACCCAAAAGATGGATTTGTTCCATTTTACTTTCAACGAGTGCCCAACCTCCAAGGTCTGTAACAGGCAAGTTTCAGGTTAATCGGCACCATACAAGTTTCTCAGCAAACGGCTGATCAATTTTAACCTTAAACTATTATGCTCAGGCATCTGGTTCAATTGCCGGAGAAATATTACAGTAATAATTAAATCGTACATTCCATATGGAATTTCAATACCACTTGAAACTTCTGTGCCAAAGGCAAGAAGATCGGAAAACTGCAACTAACGTTATGCGGCGAACGAAGTAAGATAGGTTATTGCTGAATATTTGCGAAAATCGAGAAATTTGTATTCTTTCGGCGTCAAAACAATTCACTCATTTGTTTTTCTTAAGTTCCTAATATGACTTACAGTAGCATATTTTAAAGTACCTTACCGAGTTTCAGCGCGCTTTGACCATACGCTTTTGAGAAATAAAGGCTGTAAACTTCAGCTTGTGCGAGACTTCTAAAATCTAAATGCTTGGAAAGCCCCTCATGTTCGCTAATTTATTCAATGGGTTTGTTTTGAATTTCCGCACGGGTTCTGCCACTTGGGAATCGCGAGGCAAGGAATAATTAAAATTATTGTTGAAATTAAATGCGGATTACATTGCAATTCATGGACTGTGTGCAGTAACCCATGAAGCAGGTGTTTCTTGTTATGTCCACATGGTAGTAAGTAGCGATGAGGGGAGAACATTTGAAGAACGTTTCCACAGTAGGATACTCCTTGGCACCAAAACATTACTCAGCCTGGAACTATTATTACAAATACCTTACTTACACTTGCAAAATTAATCCTCATTTTTTAATTTCACATTAATTTTAATTATTCCTTGCCTCGCGATTCCCAAGTGGCAGAACCCGTGCGGAAATTCAAAGCAAACACATTGAATAATTTAGCGATCATGAGGGGTTTTCCAAGCATTTAGATTTTAGAAGTCTCGCACAAGCTGAAGTTTACAGCCTTTATATCTCAAAAGCGTATGGTCAAAGCGCGCTGAAACTCGGCAAGGTACTTTAAAATATACTACTGTAAGTCATATTAGGAACTTAAGAAAAGCAAACAAGTGAATTTTTTTGACGCCGAAAGAATACAAAATTCTCGATTTTCGCAAATATTCAGCAATAACCTATCTTACTTCGTTCGCCGCTTAACGTTAGTTGCAGTTTTCCGATCTTCTTGCCTTTGGCACAGAAGTTTCAAGTGGTATTGAACTTCCATATGGTATGTACGAGTTAATTATTACTGTCATATTTCTCCGGCAGTTGAACCAGATGCATGAGCATAACATTTTAAGGTTAAAATTGATCAGCCGTTTGCTGAGAAACTTGTATGGTGCCGATTAATCTGAAACTTGCCTGTTACAGACCTTGGAGGTTGGGCACTCGTTGAAAGTAAAATGGAACAAATCCATCTTTTGGGTTTTGAAATATACGCTCTTTCCTAAAAAACAACGTTTTCGAAAATCGCTCATATCTTCAGCAATTCTTTGTTAATCACTTTCTAATTGTACATTTTATAAAATTCGATGATTCTTCATTAAAGGTTAAAAAAATCTCAGAAATCGGATAATGTTTAGCTGTTCAAAAACGCGATTTAAAAAGACCCCCGTTGCCAAAATAAATAGCCGCGGGCCACCTTAATAATACTAACAAAACGTAAATGAGTATTTCATGGACGAACTAACTGTACAAAAACAGGATGAGCCGGGGTGGCGCAGTGGTTAAGCGCTTCTCCTCTCACCTCTGGATCTGTGGGAAATGGCAAGATGTTGAGTTTTATTTAGCAATCTAGCTTTGTAGGGCCCAGGTTCGATCACCAAAGCGGCGCTATACTGTATGTGAGTTGAGTTTGTTGGTATCTTATATATTACCCTTGCTTCGAGGGTTTTTCTCCAGGTTCTCAGGTTTTCCTCCCTCCATAAAAACTAACACGCTAAATTCAAATTCAATCAGTAATTTAGCCAGGTCCTGGCTAAGATCAGCCCCGTGGTGCCATTGCAAATTCAAGGTTATTATTATCTGTCTACATGCATCTCTGTAGGTTTTCGCATGTTTTTTTTTGGATGAACAGGTAAATGTTGAAGACCTAATTTTGTAGGCAGGACTCCTTTGAGGACTTAAGTTGGCAAGCATTGATTACAAAATAATATTCTTGGCTTCATGTTCAGTCCTGATATGTAATAGCTACATGTACAGTATATACATGCAGTGTGTATGTTGGCTTAATATTACCTGCTTGTTTACATTTGTCAATAGGTTGTCTGTCAGTAATTCTTTATTTATTTAGAAAAAGGTTTATCATTTTCATGACAAAGAAACCAGACAATAATCCTTAAAATTTTGGTTTTTGGGCTAGATTGCAGAATCTCCCCCCCCCCCCCCCCCCGTTCTACGAGACTCCTTCAAATCCAGACATATCTCTTTAGAGAGATAACCATATATGGACTAAAGCATTGACATGTTGTCGTCTCCACCTAACATACTTGAGCAGGGGGTATTCTGTAATTGCTTTGATTTTAGTTTTAATTTCTTAATTAAAATAACATTACATACTTTCGTTGTTAGTGGGGCTTCTAATGGGCACACAGACAACTTGAAAATCAAAAACAATGACTTTAATTCCCAAAATAATGTAAATGAAGTGGTTAGAACACTGCGAACAGTATTGTTGTACATGTACTCTTTCTTTTTTTTTCAGCAAACGTGTTTGCCAGAAAAGCAAAGATACAATGTACAATGTGGCAGGCCCGGGGGGGGACTCCGATATAAAAGGGGTAGGGATGCTCGTCGGACATTTTCGATTTGACCCCTAAGAGGTACTAAAATGGGCGTGGCTCAAGCTTATTTTGACCCTTAAAAGATAATAAAAATGTAAATTGCTAACAGCTTTTTTGTTCAATTGACACCCGACCCCAAAAAGGTACCGCTTTACATAGAAATGTCTGTGTTTGATGGTGGATACCCTAAGTGGTACCAAACTCCTGATTTTGACCCCTAAAAGGTACGACGAGCATCCATGTACCCCTCACATAAGGGAGTTCCCCCCCCCCCCCGGGGTGGCAGGCATACATGTACAATATGGAAAGCAACAAGACTGCTGGTTGGCTGAATACACGTGAGAGAAGACCACAGATAAGACTTATAAAAGCATAGACTGGGCTATTTTAGAATGTTTAAAAATACCTGTCCAGTTAAGGTATTTCTCAAAATTATGTTTACAACATTTTCTGGAATATTTCCCCCCTCTATATTTTGGTTTAAACTCATCATTTGCCTATAAATCCTAGGCCAGTGACAACTCGTTGTTTACCTGTGAACCCTAGCTCTATGTGGGTGAGACCTCATTTTTTACCTGGGAACTTATTTATTGACGGTTAGGTTTATGTTACGGGTTAGGTTTAGTGTTCTTGCGTGTGAACTCTACTTAATTTGTGAGGCTGAAAGTTTCACAATGGCTGATTAAACGAGTGGGACTCAAAATGATTCATGGCCGCTTTCCTACGTCATTTTGCAAAACTCACGGTCAATCGAAAGCTGGGATGAGTCTCCTGTATATACAGGAGTGACCTCCCTCGCATACTTTAGTGACCCTCTACACATACATATGGTGGTCTATTGTGATTCCTTATAAGGAGGTTGTACGATAGACACTTCTCTTTAGCCTTGCCCGAGTAATAACAAGTGACAGAAGTGAGATTCTTGAACAGTAAAAAGTGTGCCTTGTGCTCATGTTGTTTGACATTCAAAAATAACCCAGTTGTCCCATTAGATAGAATGCACATAACAATTTATTTCACTATTGTCATAAATGTTTGCCCTCTATGTTATTAACAAGTAATCGCATGCAAAATAAAATTATTAAGGATAGTCAACCATTAACTAATCCTAAAATCATAGGCAATGAATTTAACACTTATTTTGCTAACATAGGCCACAACTTAACATTACTCCATAATAATACTAACTGCACTATATCTTACAGTAAATATATTAATCCTCCACAACTGGAAAGTTTTTATCTCTTTCCTACATCATCAGTTGAAATTGAGAATATAATAATAGATTTAAAGTGTGGTAAATCTGTAGGTCCATTTAGCATCCCTGTTAAATTACTAAAGCTACTTAAATCATTATTATCAAAACCTTTAGAGATATTATTTAATTATTCCTTTAGTGCTGGAGTTTTTCCTGATAAATTTAAAATTGCTAATGTAACTCCTATATATAAAAACGATTCCCGCACATCTATTATTAATTATCGTCCCATCTCACTTCTCTATGTATTTAGCAAAATTCTTGATAAATTAATGAATTCAAGACTTATGTCATTCTTCACAAAGACTTGTTGTCTCTACGATAGACAATTTGGCTTTCGCTCTAATCATAACAAAACGCAAGCTATACTTTTGATTACAGATAAAATTCAAAGAGCTATAGATACGGGATCATATTGTTGTGGAATATTTTTAGACTTAAGTAAGGCCTTTGACACGGTCAACCATAAAATACTAATTAGCAAATTTATGAATTACGGAATTAGAGGAACTCCTCTTGATTGGTTTATCTCCTACTTGTCTAACAGAAGTCAATATGTTTCAATTGGAAATTCAACATCTGATCACCATTCAATCTCTTGTGGTGTACCTCACGATCCGTTCTCGGACCTTTACTGTTTCTGTTATATATTAATGACTTCTCCAATTGTACTAAAATTCTAAACATTCATCTCTTTGCTGATGATTCGACCTTGTTCTATGCTGACAGGAATCTTGCCAATCTAGAACAGGTAATTAATCAAGAATTACTTAAGGTCAATGATTGGCTCTGTGCAAACAAGTTGACTTTGAATATTGATAAATCAAATTATGTTCTCTTCTCTTCCCATCAGAAAAAGGTAAATTATAACTTAAAGATTGCCATTCAAAATAAGCCATTAGAACCAAAGAATGAGACCAAATATCTTGGTATTATGTTAGATCAACATTTAAATTGGAAAAGCCATATATATGAAATTTCAAAAAGATAGTCAGAGGTATAGGTATCTTATCTCGTATAAGACATTTTGTAGATATTAATATTCTAATCCAGCTATATTACTCAATGATCTATCCCTAACTTACCTACGGTCTTATTATTTGGGGAAATACTTATGAATCTACTATTCATCCTCTCTTTGTTCTACAAAAGAAGGCAATTCGCTTAATCACCTATTCCAAATTTGATGAACATGCAGGTCCTTTATTTCACAGGCTTAAAATTCTAAAATTTGATGATCTGATTTTTTTCTATAATGCCCAATTTCTTTATCGGTCCATGCAGGATTACTTCCTATCGCCTTTGATACTTTTTTTATACTAGTAAGAACTAGACATTCATATAACACTAGACTAGCTTCCAGATCCTCTTACTGTCTTCCTAAAATTCGAACTAATTACGGCAAATTTAACTTAAGGTTTCAAGGTGCTGTTATTTGGAATTCCATAAATGAACAAAACAAAGCCCTTAACAAAAAAAGCTTTAAAAAAAAAAAAAAAGCAGACTTTATTGACTCCTACCTTAAATAATAATAATATTAATTACAATGATTACTGATGTATAATTTATATATTTCAATAATGATAATTTGATTATTTGACTGTAAATCCTTTCATATTTCAATAACGAACGAATTTAGCTAACTTGTAATCTCCAGGTGTAAATAACGTTGTTGTTGTTGTTGTTGTTGTTGTTGTTGTTGTTGCATGGGTCCTCGTAAAATAAATTATTAAAGGGAAACTTAGCTGAAAACAATGTTTGTTCTCAAGTGTTTGTTTATACTGTAGATGCCTAAATACATTACTGTGTTCGTCTCCAGTCAAGTGTACACTAGATACTGCATCTCAGGGATAAGGGATAACTATCCTGAAAAACAGGGATAAACCGCACCGCCTCCCCTAACCGGGCCTCTAAATTGAATTATGTACATATAGAGCCTCTGTTATTTACTGTATTTAAATGTTATATTGACAATTTCATACTTTAAGAAATACATTAGACTCTGTTCTATTGACAATATATAATTTCATATACCGTTCTGTTATTTATTTGAATATTATATTGACAATTTCAAATGTAAAAGAAAGTCATTGATACAATTAAATATGAATTATTTACAACGCTTACCAACTTTGTTATCTTAATTTGTAAATTTTAGTCTGGGTGAAATGCAACTGATGTGAATCATTTCTGAATTCAGAAAAGTGCATTAAATGCATCCAATATATCCATTTTGTTTGGGTCCAATCAACCCTTATGATATGCTAGGTCCAAAATAGCTCCTCAAATGGGTACCAAAATAGCTAATTTGTGAGGCTATTTCAGCCCCCCGAATAATCAAATTGACCCCCGTTTTTCTTCCAAATCAGTACTTAGGGTGGGTCTATTTGACCCCTAATTAAGGGCCATATCAACCCCTAATGTAGGGCTAAAATACCTCTTGAATTGGGTACCAAAACAGCCAATTTTTAGGGCTATTTCAGCCCCCTGAAAAATCAAATTCACCCCATTTTTTCCTAATCAGCACTTCAGGGGTTCGAATCAACCCCTAACAAAGGATCAATTCAACCCGAAATAAGAGTCAAATTTAGAGCTAAATTAGCCCCATCAAATTGGGGCCAAAATAGCTCTAAAGTATGTGCAAAATTTGACTCACCGTTTTGGCCCCATTTATGGGGTCAATTCAGCTCTTTTGAATTTACAGTGTATATATATATATATATATATATGTAGCTTGCAATATGTCGTTTCAACTTCAAACCGTTTGTACGATTTTTATTCACTCGTTGTGAAGAATAATAAAAATCGTACGCACTCACCAACCATGAAGTAATCTCTATGTATATATATATGTATAGCTTGCAATATGTCGGTTCAGCTTCAAACCAATTCAAAGTTAGATTTCAAAACGACAAATCCGCTATGGTTACAAACAAAAAAATCTTGCGAGGTTGCCGTACACTACAATAAAATTCCTCACTGCCTTACAGATTTTAAATTCATTTGTATTGAGAATATCAATGATCTCGATCAAGTTCATAACAAGCTCTTAACTAGAGAAGCTTATTGGGCAGCTCAGCTGCATACACTTCATCCTTATAGCCTTAACAAAAGACAAGAATTCAAACATAAGAATAGGATTCATTACAGCGTTTAGAATGTCGCTTTTCAGTCTTTTTAGATTATATAACCTATATTGCTAGAAATCAGCTAAGTATTGCCTTTTTCACTTTAGATCAGTAAATGACTTAATCCTTACGTAAGTGTTGTTTCAGGTAGTACGTATACATAATGTTATTGTTATTCGATTTCTATAGATAGCATGCACTTATTCGCCTATATAAGCTGCACCCTACTGCTGTAAATAACAATTTTTACTTTTTATTTTTTTTAACTGAAGAAGACTGAAGGTCGAAACGTTTTTAAGAAAATGTTGTCGGGACCCGTCAGAAGTTGCCTGCTCTTTCTTTCTTCCTTAAATATACGCAATGCCGATACTGAGACTTGAACTCAACGCTCTTGCTTACCAGTTCGAAGCCCCGACCATTAGACCACCGTGGCTTTTATTTCAAACGTGACTACAAGAACGGAGTTCTTTTTAACCTTTGAAATGCCTAGGACACCAATCATCCACATGTATTTTATTAAGAGATGCATGTTCGAACATTTATTTTGCAAAAGCTTCGACTGCCGCAGGGAATGTAGTATTTTGATCATCGACATCGTCCATGGCGTAGCTTCAAAAGTTTGTGATCGTTTGTCAAACACTCGTAAACCTTACGCCGAGTACACGGCTTTAATTCCATGTGAGTTCTCTTCCTTCACAAAGAAAAAAGCTTCGTCAATTTATACAAGCATTACTATGGTTTCAAAGAGAATTATGGACAATTTCTGGACTGCCGGATATTTTCGAAACTGTCTGCTCCGTGTCTCGCGGCCGATGTTTTCGAAATCTCGAAAAAAATGAGGTCGTTCGCAAGTTCAGAAAATCAGTACGAATGAAATTCATAACACTTGCTAAAATCGCTTCCTACTTCTAAACAAAGATATAATACTTTGAATCAGTGGGTATCTAGTATTTTCAGAACTGTTTCTGGTATATACATGTAAGCCCGGCACATGCAGTGTAAAAAAATACGCTTATTCCAACCCACAACCTTCAACAGAATTCTTCGTGTGCATGTGACGTCATGGTCGCCATGTTAGATGACAATAACAAAAGATTCCTCGTTAGCTTCTCTTGTCAGTTCATCCAACATGGCGACCACGTCTTTGTTATTTGAATCTCTGGAGATTGGGTTGCACACCACCAATAGCTACACCGTTCTAAACGAAAATAGAGCAATTTGGGCGTACTCAGTCAGTGGTGGTAAAGTCTGGGAAAATTTGAGACAGTTTCAGGTTGAGACTAGTATTATTTTAGCTACAGCGCCCGTGCTTATCCAATAGGGACCTTTAGCATGCAACCACGACGGCAACGTCTTGGACGACGCCTTAATTACAAAATACAATAACTGCACGTGAAAATGCACACAGTCGCCTTAATTTTCACCGTTCTCTGCAAAACCCCAAATTGCACGTTTTAAAGACAACGCGAACGTAAGAAAGTAAATCAAATCATTTTTCGTTCGGCGTGAACGGAACTCTATAGTCATTATATTTTCCGAAAATCTGGTTGTGAAAAACAATTCAAGGCGAACAAGGGAAATTGTAAACACCAAATTTCGGGAGAATTTTTTTTCTACGTCCCGTTGTCACTGCCGTCGCCGTCCTGGTTGCTAAAGTCCCTAATATAAAAAAATAAACTGCAAAAAGAAACACATGTAAACAGAACAAAAAAAACAATGGGGGAAAAACAAGAAAAAACAAAAAAGGAAACAAGAAAAAAAAAGGTACGATGCCGATACTGAGACTTGAACTCGGGGCTTCGAACTGGAAAGCAAGAGCGTTAACCATTAGACCACCGTGGCTATTCGTTACCAAATACAAAGGGCGTGTTCACGGCTGATTACTCCGTTCTTTATGTAAAAGTGTGACTGAACTGAACAAAGGCTATAAATCCATATGTGGATATGTCTAGGACAACCTTAACGGCAACGACTGTATATATATATATACAGTTATTCACCAAAGTCTCAGTGCATATATTCAGCTATACTGACAGAGGTGAATAATTTGTTTAGTATAACAGGGAAATTTAAAACAAGACTAATCTACTATTGTTTTCCTTCTTTCTGGACATGCGGTGTGTCAGTTGAAAGATGCCAACGGAAGAGCATGATCAATAATATTCCGACAAAAAAAACGAACTTCGCAATTTTATTGCGCTTAATTAGGAATTGCATTGTTTTTCATTCGATCGATTTCTTCCTCCAACATTTGAGCAAATTTAATTACAGGCAGCGATTTTTAAACTTCACGGCTGGAACAATTAACATACCTCATATTCACCGCGCAATGATTATAGCGACATAGTTAGAACCTCTCGACTAATCAGGACGCTGGAATCTCTATGGATTTATACTTATTGTATTAAAAATGTTACAGGTATGTCTGAGAATTTGAATCGCTTCACTTCAGCTTAGGATCGTGAGTATATATCAATAGATCAAAGGAAGAGCATATTTTAATGAATAGAAATGGCTGGCGTGGCTGACAGTTCGCATACCACATCCGAGAATCCGATCTGGATCGATTTATTCGTTTTATTACTGGCTGAGGTCACACTAGTCGAAGTTTAATATACTAGTTAAGTGGATTTGACTATAGTTATCTGAATCAGTGTGACCTGTATTTTACGGCGGCAAAAATAAAGAAAAGTTAATTATAGTTAGCCGATGCATCATATGTCACTCCAGCCGCTTCATGCACTATCGTGTGTCTATATCCTAGCGCCGCCCGTGGTCCTAACCATAGTTTGGCTGCATGGTTCCCTATATATAGTTAACTCGCAAGTGTGACCTCAGCCACTGTTAATTAAATGAAGTGGTTGGCTTTCTGATCTTAGTTTGGCTTAGCACGGTTGCTCTAGGTTCATATGGCTGTTATATATAATGAATAAATTAACGTATGGTTAACGAGTCTGTCTCAGTGGCTCCATTTTCGATGCCATAGAAAATGGCGCCAAGCCCAAAATGCAGTTTCATAGTTAGAGCTCCTCAGCTACAGCGAGAATGATTTTAAGAAATACGTACGGTAATCAACATATCCTGAATACCTTAATTTGTTTAATTCAGAATTGGACTGCTGGAAAGCTAGCTATAGATAGCTTATGGGGTGCGCACAAGACAGTGGTTGAAACATCCCTTTTTAAAAGTCAGTTGTAAACAACCCTAAAGAACCATTTAGAGCGATTAATATTTTAGTATTCGTTTAGGTATAACTTTAGCTTTCACCTTTGTGAGTACAGAAATTAAGAAAATAACGTTTTTTTCCGTTAACTACCTTAAGCAACCGACTCGATTCTGCCGGAAAGCCTTATTAACAAAGAATGTTGCCTATATTGGTTTTCCATTAGTTCATCAATGAAATTTCAATACATGCCCTGAAGTACTGTGGAGTAAAGAAACTGTTATTATTGAACATATTGTTAATGTCTGACCTTTGTACTGAACTGATGTATAATTTGGGTCCAAAACTTGGCGGTTCGCTTTGGTACACAGCGGACTCATTAACAGCTTTACAATAGTATAGCATCTTATTTATCACGTTCGTCTCAACGATTGTCTGTTCAAAATAACCCAGTTAAAAGTATTTTAAACATTTCGATATGTACGGCTTAAAACAGCAAAACCGGTATTGCTGAAAAGAGCACCTAAAAATTAGTCAACGTCCCAAATTCGATAGTACTAAAAAATAAGCACTTTATTCGACTACATCTTTGCTTCTACAAAATGTAGAACTCTCAAATTTGGGATTTTGACTAATTTTGAGGTTCCCTTTTCGGCAATGCCGTTGGTAGACGTGGAAATGTTCAGAAAACATTGCATTGGCCTAATAGTATATATTGATTCGGATTCATGAGGCGGCAAGATGAGACGAATGATGTGTTAAATAAGCGACAGGGCATACCACGGTAAACTTATCTATTGTAAATTTGTTTTACAACAACAAACTAAAAATAGTTAAGAGCCTTAAAGACGAGGACAATTTAATTGCGGGAAAAAAAACATTTTTGCGTGCTACCACGTAATCAATTCAGTTATATATACAGAACTGAACAGCATGGAAAATCGCTTGAAGTTTGTTTGTATTCTCTTGGCAATTTAAAAAGATTTTAGTTTTGGCAGAATCGGAATAATTTATCCATGTTTGTAATGCCTGCATGTTAGTTATTTCTTTCGCAATAACAAGTTAAATGGTTAACTAAAATATATGTGATTGCTCTAACGAAAAGATAGAGCATTTTTCAATTGAGGGTTGAAAGTAATAAGTGATTGCTTTGAATTTGCAATTGCAAAAGCTAATAGCTTTTCTATTGGCTGTGAACAAAGATTCGTAATTATCATCCAATCAAGTTCTAAACTAAAACCAAACATGGATTTAATGTTCGTCCTTTTCGTTTTAGCGAGAGTTAATTACTCTAGTAGCCAGCGTACTAAAATTGTTTACTTAAATTTGGCTAAGATTCAGAACCACGATTGCGTTTACTTTAGTTCACGTTTGGCTCCTTGAGATTTTACTTGCCCACATCATTGGCTCTATAATTACTTTGGTTTTGGTTTTACGACACTCAATGGTAAACCGCTGAGGTGGACAATTGCTTACCTAGCTAACATATGAAGTAAAGCGTTCCGTAATGTTGTGTACGGAAAGTATACATTCAACAAAAACGTAATAAAAATGAGAACGACACTTGTCTACGAGGAATACATGCTAATCCTATTTTAACAATGACTTTGGCTGAGCAAGCTTATTGAACATACGTTCAGAACTAATTAGTTTTGATGTTGTACATATCAGTTTGAGAGCAAAGTGTCTGCGTTTGGAAATCTATCAAACAAAAATAAATACAGCCCTTTGTCAATTTCATGCTTCCATTTTTTATTCGTCTCAGAAATACACATGAAATATTTATCCATAATATAAATATACCTTTTCACAATTAAAAGTCTTGACAACAGAAAAGACGCCGATGTATATTCAAAAACACTCGTAAG
Source organism: Actinernus sp. WN-2022 (assembly GCA_030867875.1). Taxonomy (NCBI): domain Eukaryota; kingdom Metazoa; phylum Cnidaria; class Anthozoa; order Actiniaria; family Actinernidae; genus Actinernus; species Actinernus sp. WN-2022. Next base: position 24,283 of record JAOWCC010000271.1, read on the forward strand.
TATTTTCTGTTTACAGAAAATAACTTAAAAAGCTGTTAAACTGAATGCTGTGAAATTAATATTTGACGCATGGCATCCGAGTTATCTATAAAGCTCTTTTTAAAAGTAGTACTTATAAAAGTATTACAATTACTTGGTAGTTTCTGAATCAGTAACTGTAGGATAGTGATACAAATAAAGTATATGGCTTCGCAATTAATAATATTTAACATTAAAAGTTGTTGAATTTATAAACCTTTACGCACATGATTATTATGTCAAAAAATGGTATAACACGTACCTGATAACTGATATATGTTACCTGCATTACTATTATAGTTCATAGATAATCCAGAAACTAAAGAGTACTTAGAATAGCAAAACTTTAACTAAAATGAATCAAATTATTACAGTAATACTAATAATTAATAACAGTAACATTATTATTGCTTGTAATGACTACCCGATTTCTGATATATTATTTCATTCAAACGATCGCACGGCCGGCTAGTTCAGTTGGTCGAGCAGCTCAGGTTATAGAGCACCGGTCATGAATGCGGGAGGACATGAGTTGGAATCCAGGCTCCGGCCGCGTCCTAGGGCAGGGACGTAAAACCGTTGACCTTGTTTCCCACCACTTTCTGTTCAGAAATGGAGGACGTTAAATAACCTGTTGTGCTACTCGTGAAGAGGAGGGGATTGTTACCCGGTACAACAGCCTGCCCTCCTTTCAAGTACCAACCTCGGTTATATATGCCTCAAGCTTTACCGAGTATTTAAACAGAAACAGAGTTGCAGCTATAGAACATATGATTTGCGTAAACTTCAAGAGATAAAATGGAATAGAGAGCCGTTGTATCTCTTCCTGTCTAATATAACTATTGTGGTTATGAGCCTCATTACTTTCGGGATTCTACGGTATTCATGTATAATTTACGAATATCTCTACCCTGGTTACGGCGATAGCATAATGGCCGATATGATTTCTTTACTAGTTATTGGAGTAACTGAAGAACTGAACTAATAGCAAACCTTACCATGCAGTAATGTTCTAGTTGGCAGACTCAGTCACAGCATACGACAGCGTTAATTACTTAGGTCCTAAGTTTGATGCGATTCTTGTTTGGTCTCATTTATATACCGCTAGTCTTGTCCAAGAGGATTATTACTGTGTCACAATTCTAGGAACCGATATTTTAATTTCCTAATCATGCTTAGTATGTTAACAAAGATAATACATGAACAAACATGGACAACAATACAGTGGATAACTGGCTTCCTGTTCAAAATGAACTGAGATAAGTGTATACCGTAGGTTTGCGTCGGCGGGATAGGTACTGAAATCGTCTTACAAACTAACTATGGTAGCCGCTCAGCTGTGGGAAGCGAATCCAGTCATGATCAGCCCACGGGAGGGAAGCTCCGGTACCAAAATGATGGGGTTGCTCGGTGGTTAGTTTGAAAATGACCCCTAAAAGGTAACGCATAAATTGATCCCTAAAAGTACGTATAAATTAAGGAGGTTTAAAAATCATAATGATTTTGACCCCTAAAAGGTCTGCAAATTATAACATTTCTAAAGTAATTCCTTTTATTTAAAACGAAGGAAAAGACATGTAACTACATCACACACTTTTTTCCACGAAGAGTAAAATAAACTTACAATCAAATAATTATAAACCCGTAAAGGTACGCCTCAAGTTACTTAAGTAACAAGTGGCACCAGGGCCCACTAAAAGATACGATTATGAGAATTGTTATCCCTAAAAGGAGCGCCGAGCACAGCCGTCAGTTCAATACAGGGAGTCCCCTGAGGGGGGAGGGGGGGCAGCCGGGCGTTTAATTTCGAGCCCTAGCCGGCCTTCATCAGTGTGATGATATATGGCTTATATATGGCTTCTTTACTGATTTTCTTTGTAATCGAGACAATTTAATTTTGATCAGTGACAAACCTAAGATTCGAGTGGATGAAAAATACTACTTTTAAGATAAACGTAGAGCAACTTGAAATCGATTCGCTACATGTAACCATGCATATTCACCATTTCTAGAAATTAAGCTTTTACAATAATATTTCCATAACTAATTATCCTCTATCGAAATAGTTTGAAAATATATCAGGATATTCACATGGTATTTCTCTTCAATCTCAGGGCCGGATGTAATGTTTATAGTTTTGTTTTAAAGAAACATAAAGGTTCAATTCGAGTTTAATTCGCTGCCCATGCTCGGGAGTCCAGCCACGGAAGCTTTGCCTGTGCTCCTAATGTCACCCAGCTTGAGAAGCACGGACAAAGCAACCGGCTGAACCCTGGAGCATGTCCGTTACCGTAAGTTATCGATCCTCGTTTTCTCCCTTTATGATACTGTATTGCATGGTACTGTATTACTGTTATGATGGTTTTTTTCTTAGGGAAAGGGTTTTTTCGGAACCCCTGGAACCTCCCCTGGGCTACGCCCCTGATAGAGCCACATTATAATACATGACATTTAATCTTAGTGATACTATTAAACAGCTTACCTGTGTCTTGGTCTCCTGAGAATTCCTTGGTTATACTGTACGTCCCTCACAAGTGATTCTCCCTATGACGTAATAATACGCACACCTTAGAAACTGGCGTGCGTGTAAACCTGCATGAGGCCGAAGGCCGAATGCAGTAGTAAGACATTTTGAGTTAATCGTATATGTCAATCTACTCTGAATCTACTCGATTCATGCATTGACTGATTTAGTTATATAACTAAATTACCAAAATTCAAAATTTAAAAACTTTCGTTTACTTCAACCGATCGAGAACGGGTATTTGATTATTTCATTCTCATGAACAAGAGATTTGAAAAAGATGTAATAAAACGTTTTTAGAGGTAATAAAAAATTATAAGAAACCTATTACGAAAGGACATATGACGTCATTGTGACGTCTTAATAGAGTGCTAAAGTGTGACGTCATGAATTTGCAAAATTCTGAATTTTAACTTTTGCTCCATCGATATTAAAAGACCAACTCAAAAGGATGTTGCACACCAGAAATGAGGTGAATTGGTTAAAATGCGGCTGAGATATGGGCAGCTGAATACATAATTTTCTTTAACAAATTACAACTGAGCTGAAAATACAGTGATTTGTTAAAGAAAATTTAAGAGTGTCAGTGTAAGAGTGGTTAGGTCTAGAAAGAAAATGTTCAGATACAGTAGTAGGTTTAGATTTAATGCTAGGCTTGTCTACTCAGTCCGTCTGTGTTCATTAAATTTGTCTTTGAGGCGTCGCTTAGTTTCACCTATGTGGTTCTCGATAAATCCGAATTTCGCTCTTCGTTTCAACTAAATGTCGGTCGAGTCGTCGATAACATAAGGTTAGAGATACAACTTTGCCATACTGGTACCGGATTCTATAAGAAAGCCCTGAATCCAGATGAAAAAGTGATCTAGCAGAAAATGCTGCCGGGAAGCCCTTCAAATGTTCTCATGATTTTCGCGCTCATTCTACAATACGCATTGACGCGCAGGACAATCTTTTCACAGCTCTTTTCAATTTCGATTAGCATGTTACGTCATCGCCGACCACCATGTTGACATTAGCTTCTTTTGTTAGTTTCACCAACATGGCCGCGCCACGGCTTTGTCATTTCAATCTTTGGGGATTGGATGTAAACTAGCAATAGACAATAGCAATAGTTCGCGGTTAATTCCGACATTTTGAAAGAGGTGCAAACATGGCGAGAAATACAGTGTTTGTATGGGAATCCGATGGCAAATAATTTTCGTAAAATTGAATTTCTGAAATATTCACTGTCTACAAACTTAAGATGCCAGGTAAAATATTAACGGATCAAAATGTGATGGATGTAGCTGTGCTGTGAAGAGTGCAATCGTGTTTTCAGTTTTCCATACCTTTGTCTGTAATAACGAGTCAAAGTACGCGGGAAAATTTACAGACAAATGTATGGAAAACTGAAAACACGATTGCACGCTTTCCAGTGCAGCTACGTCCCTCAAATTTTGATCAGTTAATATTTTACCTGGTATCTTAAGTTTGCAGACAGTGAATATTTCAGAAATTCGATTTTACGAACATTATTTGGCATCGGATTCCCATACAAACCATAGTTAATAGAAACGTGTGAGTTCAGTCGTTCAGGGGACGCTAATGAACTGTGACTATGCACTATCTTTTGTCTTACCCCCTTCCAACATAAATCGCAGCGCCTTTGTTAGCCCTTTGAAGTTTGCCGGGTTTCATAACCATTCCACTCTATTAAAGTGGCCCCTACGATCAAATTTTTACATATCGATTTTTTCTTATATTCGTAAAGTAGAGTGGCTATATTATTACCAGTTCAAACCGTTTTTCGATACGACGACAGGAAGTCTTATTTGTTGGACTCCGAATCTTGAATTTTACGTCCGCCATTACGCGAACCCGTTCCTGTGGGCGAGGATCGCCTGGTCGTTTTTTAGTGTACGTGACGTCATACACTGAAGGTTACTGGATACCTTCAGGGTGCGTTTCCAGTCTAAATTATGTAGCGCTTCAAGGAAACATCGTAAATAAATCATCCATGTATCATTTTAAAGCTTATAAAATTGGCTACAAGAATACATTAAAAGTTTTGAGTTCTTTGGAAATCTCGAATTTTCCGCGATCCCGTTTCTCCGGTCTAGTGAGATGGCTTTCAGGAGCTCCGACTGCGAAAATATTTTAAAGTTTAAAAATATGTTTGCTTTGTCGCATTTCAGAGGAATCGTATTATAAAAGGTGTCGGGGAATTTCAAAATTCGATTTAGTTCAAAAGTTATCATGCTCTTCGTGAAAAGGCGAAAACATTGTCCGAGTAGATATGCGAGAAACGCCGTCAAGAGCTGTCTTTTTAGAATTTCCCAATTCCCAGACAAAGTTTGGCGGCTGCGATATCAATTAACATTTTGTGAAAATTTGACACAAATCGAATAGATTCCTTTTGAGTGGGAGCTTTTTTAAAATTATATTTTGGTTGAAAATCGAAAGCGTAGAAAATAGCATTTCAAAAAATTTAGCCGTCTGTCGTGTGTGAATCTGAAGCCCCGCCTCTCCAACAATTAGCGAGCTCTTGGCCAATCGATTACTCGTACAGTTCAACTATCTGTCAGGATTTCCCGCCAATGTTGATTTCCGATCAATGCTGGTTGTTCTAGTTCTCTTGTGTGACTTGAAAAATGGGAAAGACAAAAAAGACCTCGAGGGGCAAAGCCATGGTGAACACCTAGAGACGCCTTGAATGCCAGCAGAGTTAGTAGAGGAGACAGCGATTTGCAGGCGTCTGAAACAGCATGGCAATAGCGAGATCGTTTCAAAGCGATTCAGAGTCACCGTCAGACTTTTAATACGTTTCCATCTAAGCTTTCTTGGCCCGGGTTTCTTGGAAACAAATATTCTCTCGGCTGGCTCCTATCAATTCTTCTTTTATTATGTTCAGATGTGGACCACCTCGGCACTGTCTGAAAGTGAAAATACTAACCCTTGGCCTTGTCGGGTTTTGCGAGGACTTCTATTTATCTATTTGGCTCGTAGTCGTATATATTTGTTTGGCCTTGTTTTGCTTTCCATTTTTCTTTGTTTTCCAAGCTAAGGGCACCTGCTTGCTTTTTGGAAGACATAAGGCCAACAACCGATGGAATTATAGAATTGTGCATGTGTGGAAAAACTTTTCTCAATAAACGTAAACATTGGTATATGAAATGAATTTAATATGCGCTAGCTTTCCCACACCAAACAATGAACGAACTTAGGACTTATAAACTGATCATTACCTTAGTGATTTCTCCGCTGAATTCTCCCTGTTGCCCGGATCCAGTAACAGCACAACCCGAAAGCCGAACCAGGGAAAATACCCCGGGGGAAAATTACCCCCAAAAGATAAGAAACCTCTGCTATCTAGAACTACTTACTAGCAGGCCACTTCCCAAGCGATTTTAGCGACTATTCGTCCAGCTTTCAACTCGGTCGCCAGCGGCTCTATTTCCCCCTAAATCATCTACATCCAGCAATAAATTTAAACAGAAAGACACATTACTATGTTCTGAAGAATCTGATGCAGATTTTAAGTCGTTATTTACTAAACCACAGCAAAATTCGCAGTGTGAGTTTGTAGACAATATAAGAAGAAATGTATGGGTTCGAAGCAACTTGAGAACGATGCGTTAAGTGTATGACGTCACATACGCTAAAAAATGACTAGGCATTCCTCGCCCACGGGAACGGATTCGCGTAATGGCGGACGTGATTTTGACGGTAAACTCTCTTTAAAATGTGTGGTCTAATTGGCCCCTTTGCAAACTTTTTTTCACTGATTTCGATATTTCTGCCTCTGTTTGTTCTTATGGAATACAAAAAAGTGGCAAAAGAAATGGTCGAATTTCGTCGTAGTGGCACTTTAACTATGTACAAACACTGTATTTCGCGCCATGTTTGCACCCCTTTAAAAATGTCGGAATTAACCGCGAACTGATCTATACTATACATGTTTTATTATTTAATCTGAGTTTCTATTTTTAAACTGGGCAAACTGGTCAACAATTAATTCTAGGATTTTACTTTACTTTATAGTGAGCAATGCTTTGTTATTTTCTTTACATAATCAGTTTTAAATGTATTACGTATACAGTGTCAAACCTATACTGGAATACGAACCACAGCAAGACCAAAATCTACTAAACCACATTTTACAGTTTTTCTCCATAAAATTCAGCTGCATCTTTATGTCAGAAATTGTTATGCACCCTTTATTATACATCAGGAACGGACAACAAAAATGTACCGTTGTAAGTATAATACACAACCGCGAAGCGTTGGATTAATCTCAAGGTGTGAGAGTGACCGCTACAGAGCTCGAGTTGCGTTTGACTAATATTGTGGTTGAGAATTCAGCTTTCATATTCAAAATGTATGTAGAACAATAACAGCTTAATTTTCGGTTCCAGCGCAAACCTTTGCCATGTCGATAAAATAGCGGGATTCTTTACCGAATTACTAAAGGCCAAATAAAAGAATGCTAAGTTACACATGTATACACAACGATTAATAGGTATTACTTTTCTTATGTTTTCCCCGCTTCGCCAGCAAATTATCTGTTGTAAATATAAACCATATTGAGTAGCATAGTAGTATGGCTACGATATTGGCGGATGCATGTCGTATTTGAGTACAATATATTATGCGAAGGAGTTGAATTGAATTGGTCGTAGTGTTAATTGACTGCTGCATCGCTTAACTTAGCTTTGCGCGAAATTTACACCTCTGTAAAGTGATTTTTAACTGTCGGCTTAAGTTGGAAATAACTGACGAACACAATTTTAGTTTATATCTCATGCAGTAGTCAGAACTAAAAATGTACATTGTACTGCTATATTTATAAGCTGTCCTACTATATATTCAGTATATACCATTCATGCGAAGTATAACTGTATATAGAAAACTCAAAAAACAGCATAAATGTTGTAATAATTTCAGTAAGAAAATCTTAAATATTTTTGAGGATGAGTGAGTATAACTATCTGCCATAAAATATATCACGTTCTTTATTCCTACCTTGACTCCGAAACTTGCACATCACTCATCAACTTTGAAGTTTAAGACAAAATTCCACTGGCGCATCGTAGATATTTTTATCATGAAATGTAGATTTTTTTAAAATTACTGTCGAAGCCTCGTGTTTACTGTCTTGGACGATTTACAGTACGGACTAACTCATTAGTTATTCTGTCGGTAGTAGAATCTTGTAATTAAAAATGCGTATTGATCTATACTAGCACAAAACCTTTTAGCCTTAATTGGAGGAAATGGTGTCCCTCACGGAGGTTAATTACTGACTGTTGTTGTTTAGTGACTTTGGCTTTAGTAGTTGTGTCGTGTAGCTTTAAACACAAAATCATGATTTACTTTCGACTCAAATATTGATTACATAAAATTTGTTTTGTTTAAACAATCATACAAATCTTATAATATCGAGGCAGCAGCACACACATTTGCATTGAAAGAAAACGATGGAAAATGGGCACAAGAAATATTTGAGCTTTACAAGGCGCTGTAGCATTTCGTGATTAATTAGTGTCATCGCCCACTTATTTAGAAATATAACTGAGTAGTTATAAAACCTTTTAACACCATTTCAACAAGACATCAACTACACACGTAGGTGGGATGCAGGTGAAAAACCCTATACACAAGTCCAATGAAACCATTTTAGCGTTTACTACGAATTGGATATTAAAACAGTTTTAATTTTTATGATTTATGTATGCATCTCGTCTTCTCTCTGTGTGTAAGATCAGCAAACAATATTGGTATTTTGAAATCTGATAGACAATGAATATGGTAAATAAAAAGAATTAAGCCTAATGGTTTGTGGAACAACTAAGGACTGATCTAATATTGTTTTCTTATTACACGAGCGGATTTAAAATTATAAAACGCCAAAATTGCACTTGAGGACAATTGAAGATATAAACAATCTAAAGTAAGCATTTAACGCTGTCCTGTCATTGGTAATGTGTCTATGTAAACACATCCAATATGGCGGACTGCAAGATTTTTCTCTGCCTGCTTATAGTTAATAAGTATTATACGAGTAATGACTTAACTACCATCCAGTACGAATTCGTGTTATAACAGTTCTTTAGAAAGCAATTAAAAACTCAACAATTATTCACCGAAGTTGAGGTGCGTCTTGGTGATTATCCTATATATGTAGAGAAAATCGCATGAATGCGAGTGCTATACGTGATTTATAGGCACTAAGTGATATTTGAAAGTTGTAATAATTACATGAATAATTACATGAATTACGAGTAGTTCATGTGATTTTTTGTTTACAATATACCGAGCAAACATTTACTGAGAGCGTGCGACTGTCCACTCAATAACCTTTTATATGCACACGTCATCGACCGATCAGAATCCAGATTTTTTTTTGAGTATATATGTTATAAATATATATAATATTTTTAACCAATCAGAGCTCAGCTTTACATTGAGATACAGTGCAGTATTTCATGGTTTTTCTATTAAATACGTACTAGCTATGTAATGCTTTCGAGTGGTATACCGTGAAATATCCCACGAGTGACTTGATTTTACATAGGAGCCTTTAGACGAGTGTGTATACAAAAACACTGTTATTTTAAGAGTTATTTTAAGAGTTATTTTAACTCTTCCTCAGAGTAACTATCCATAAATGGAGTTAATGTTACTCCTTTTGGTCGAGTTAGTTTTAAAGGAGTTATTTTGACTCCCGTGTAGTCGTTAAATTAACTCCAAATGGAGTAACCGATTACTAAAAAAAATATGATGGGGCTGTTATTGATGGCTCTCAATTTTATATGAATCAAATGCACAGGGTTGGACCCAAGTTGTTATTGACCAAAACACCTGGCCTCACTAAGGCCATCCCAATAAAATCGTTCTCTGGGTCGTGAAGGTGGGCCGGTCGGTCGTAAAAAAATCCATGTATCCTCAATTACTTTTTCCAGTATTGGTAGTGGATAGACAATTTTATGTGAGACAGGTAAGAAACTAAACGGCGTAAAGAGGTGTAGTTAAAAAAAACAAGAAAAAAACATTTCCAAGAAAAAAAAAATGGGTCGTTCGGGTGATGGTAAACATAGTGGAGTTGACAAAGGGTCCTGTTACCTGTCAGCGATTCATTATTTCACCGGATAGAAGGCGTCAAATGTCTCTTAAGCTGGGAAGCTTGTGTAAAAATGTTATGCGGGAAACATAAGGAACAATATTTTTCAGCTTAGCAAAAGTTATTGAAAATCCGGATATAACGAATCCCGGTATAACAAAATCCCCGTTATAACGAATACAATTTAGAAGTCCAGTGTGGAAATCTAGGTCTGAATATAATATTATAACGAATAAATATTATGTTGTTAGAAATTGTTAGAATGGGGTTTCGCCGGTTTATAACGAGCTAGCCTCCGATCCCTTGTCACTTCTCCACTGTAGACCTTTAGTAGACTGTTTAGTGTGGTTTGTGGAATTCCTAAAACGGCGTGGCGGACACAACGAATCTGGCCACAACAAATTATTTCTATAAACAGTCTTTAATCAGTGTTTTTAAAATAGAGATATATATTGCACATTCGTAAGCATACAAAGTACCGGCCCGTAACCAGACAAAAAATTTAACCGAGGCACTTTAGACTGACACTCAGTACCGGATTTTGCGCGCAAAATAAAATAAACTACTTTTCCGTCGTAAATATGAATTTTTAACTGCTCCAGTACATTACAGTATGGCTTATAACATGACATGTATATAAAATTGACAAATATACGGCCATCTATAAAGTCAATACGTTATGAACCAAGCCCGGTTACAATTAAAAAAAAAAAATTATAGTGTGTTTTGGTCCAGATTGAGAGTTACTTGTGACCCACGCCAAATCCATATACACAATGGTGTTTGCATAATTCCTAACATGCCGTGAAACAGGAAACAGTGTGCAACAAACACGAACACAGGCCGCTCAGAATTTACCATATTAATTAAGAATGAAACACCTATCTTCAGAATCAACCGGTAAAAAGTGTTTGTGTTAAGTTTTATATTTCATAAAAGCATAAAGGTGTAGTATGACTAAGCGGGGAAATCAAATGAACTCATTTGGAATTGTAATAACGACTGGAGAACAAGTCAAGTAAAACTGGTTGTTTAACCCTTCTCACAAATAAAAATTAAATAAATATTTTATTTGTTATAGCAGGCTAAGTATTACAGCTTACAGCTGGTGCCGGGGGGGGGGGGGGGGGGGGGAGGACTGCTTTTACTTCTCACACACTCCTCACTACATTAACTGTGCTGGGGTCAAAAGTTAAACAGGGTTGTTTTATAGTGGCCGAAAGACGAAGAATTTGACAATGTTAAAACTGAAATGAGGGCCGAAATTAAACCGAAGTTTAATTTATGTACTAAAAAAACATTTAAGTGCAGTTGCTAACGTAAAACACCGCCACGTTGTAACCAAAATAAGAATTTCGGCACATAACCGGTCCATATAGAAATATTCTTTACGACGCTCGAGTTTGTGATGGTAACAAAATTAGTGATGAATTTGAGTGTAACTATCATAAATTCATAAGGATGACAGAGGTTTTTTCTCAAATCCTTTTATAATATTAACGATAGTTTTCATTTCTTCGATAATAAATCCGTATTTTTTATATCTATTTTCAATGAAAGATGAATCTATTATGAAACTTTCTTCAAAGTACTTTTATGAGATTTGGAATTATCAAAAGAATTATTATAAGAAGTGTCGATGTGAAATTGTATTTGACTTTATTTAGCATATGTTCTATTGTCATTTTGCCAATGTATCTGGTAGAGATTTAATACAATTATTATATAGTGATTGGCGTTCATGAAGTACACAGTGTCTACGTAGACAAAACAATTGTTCAAAAAAGATTTGTCATAAAAGAAAAAGAAAATGATCAGACCAAAAACATTTTGAATTGTAAAACAGTCTAAACCTCACAGAGCCATGGGCGAGACACCTAGTGATTCTGTTGCTTTTCAGCACTTAGGAAGAGTGGACTATGTTACAGTTTCAAAAATTGTCCAAAAAAGAATTTTCATAACAGAAAAATAATTAAAATTATCAGACCAAAAACATTTTGAATTGTAAAACAGTCTAAACCTCACAGAGCCATGGGCGAGACACCTGGTGATTCTGTTACTTTTCAGCACTTAGGAGGAGTGGACTATGTTCCAGTTTCAAATATTTTCCAAAAAAGAATTTTCATAAAAGAAGAAGAATTTAAATTATCAGACCAAAAACATTTTGAATTGTAAAACAGTCTAAACCTCACAGAGCCATGGGCGAGACACCTGGTGATTCTGTTACTTTTCAGCACTTAGGAGGAGTGGACTATGTTACAGTTTCAAAAAAAATTCAAAAAAGATTTTTCATAAAAGAAAAATGATTTAAATTATCAGACCAAAATAAATTTGTCATAAAAGAAAAAGACATTATCAGAACAAAAACATACTATATAATAATTATTGGTTCAAACCCCGAGCCATAAGTGATAGACTGCTAGCTAGCTAGCTAGTAATAAAATTTTATTTATTTAAAGAAGACGACGAGAAGAATCAGGTAATTGTGTATCATTTCTTCGATAATAAATCCTTATTTTTTATATCTATTTTCAATGAAAGATGAATCTATTATGAAACTTTCTTCAAAGTACTTTTATGAGATTTTGGAATTATCAAAAGAATTATTATAAGAAGTGTCGATGTGAAATTGTGTTTGACTTTATTTAGTATATGTTCTATTGGGATTTTGCCAATGTATCTGGTAGAGATTTAATACAATTATTATATAGTGATTGGCGTTCATGAAGTACACAGTGTCTACGTAGACAAAACAATTGTTCAAAAAAGATTTGTCATAAAAGAAAAAGAAAATGATCAGACCAAAAACATTTTGAATTGTAAAACAGTCTAAACCTCACAGAGCCATGGGCGAGACACCTAGTGATTCTGTTGCTTTTCAGCACTTAGGAGGAGTGGACTATGTTACAGTTTCAAAAATTGTCCAAAAAAGAATTTTCATAAAAGAAAAATAATTTAAATTATCAGACCAAAAACATTTTGAATTGTAAAACAGTCTAAACCTCACAGAGCTATCGGCGAGACACCTAGTGATTCTGTTGCTTTTCAGCACTTAGGAGGAGTGGACTATGTTAGAGTTTCAAAAATTGTCCAAAAAAGAATTTTCATAACAGAAAAAGAATTTAAATTATCAGACCAAAGACATTTTGAATTGTAAAACAGTCTAAAAATAGTAATTTCATATAGGGATCCGAGACAAACTATTGGCACACTGAATTGGGATTTTTGAGGCGAACTACACTCGGCAACTATGGTAATAAGTATAACAAGAGGCCCTGATTGGCCTTAACTCGGGCCACCTATAAATAGGTTAATACATGGAGTTCTAGCATATTTTTGTGTCATACATGGTTTGTACTAGGGGACCGGATAATTGATTCACTTCTGATGCTTGTGATAATTTATATATAATGGAATGGACCTTTTGCAGGAATGCAATAATGTGGCTGTACTAGATGGCAAACAAATATTTAAAGGCACTTGTACGAGATTGGTAGTGTTATTAGTAAAACCTGTTTGTAAATGCTATTTTCCACCTTCTTACAATTCTCAACCTCCAAAGGTGGTCACGGTCACTTACAGGGGCTTCTAATTACAAAGTTTTACTGATAATTAAAACCAGGTTGCATAAGGGTGGTCGCTGAAGGGACTGGTCAGAAATTAGCAGGGGAAGGGGTTGTGAAAGGGGGAGGATCATATTGTTTTGAATTCCCAAAACTGGATGGTCATAAATATTGGGCAACTGAAAAAGGATTGGTTATAGGGGAGAAAGGGTCAAAATATTTCATACTAATTGTCCAGGGAGGGTTGTACATTTTTAGACTTGTTTATCTCCACCCCACCCCCTTTGCACCTCCCCTGCTAATTTTTGACCAGTCCCTAATGTTTAATAAAATATTGTGTGCATTGATTTCATGCATGTAGACCACTTGGAAAATAAAATTAACTTTATTTAAAGAGGATAACACCAACTAGTACACACATAGAAATGCATAGCCTCCACCACAGTCGTTTTTAGGGGCTAGGTATGAGCCCCTAAAAACGACTGCGGGGGAGGCTAAGAAATGCGTGGCCCTCCTTGTAATTAAAAATTCGAAACAAATGTAGAACATGATTTATATTAATATCAATTTAAATATGTAACTAATTAAGCTAAATATTGTCTGTTCACGACTGTAATAATAATATCAGTATACAAGTGAATGCATATAAATTATATATCACTTCAATTCGTTATCTGAAAACATAAAAACATAAATACTTCTTTGTCTTCTTTCTTCAGTATTTCAAGTTGACTTTTTCGACATATTTTTCAGGGCAACAGTGTTCGCTTGGTAAATAAATCTCCACACCCAATTCTATTTATGATTGTTCTAATCAGTTCCAGTATCTGTGTATAGCTCTACCAATTCCAAACCTGCCCATCCCCCAAGGGTGGGGGGCATAAGTGGGGCATTTGACTGAGTTTTTGTCCCAGGGGTGAGACATTTTGGAGCAAACAAAAGTTGGCAGGGTGAGGAATTCATTTGTAGAAAGAGTCAAAATAGCGAATTTGATAAGAGATTTGCACCCGTACCAAAGCCCCACCGTGGAGCACTTGACCCCACAGTGGGGCATTTGATGCCCTACAAATATCCAAGAGGGGGGGGAAGGGGCAGGTTTGGAATTGATAGAGCCATAACTTATGTAATTGTACTCTCCAGTATGGCTTTACACAACAAATCCTGCTCTTCTTTTGACAGTTTCACATCCAATTCAATTTTAATTCGGTATTATCGGTTTGTAAGTCATATCCAGTTCTGTTTATGGGTATAATTCGTAGTAAATTCGAATGTCTCTCTGTATCTTCCGAGTTCTGTTATTGTTTTGACGATCGATTTAACTTTTTCCTTCTTGGTCTCTATAAAGTCACATACAGTTAAACTTACGGACGATTTCATTTCCAGTTCGAATTACAGTCACCATTAAAATTTTAAAAGTAGGGAACAAGTAAGATTTGTGTGCGCATATATAAACACATAATTGCAACCTCACCAGTTCTGATTTCCGTTCGCGTTCAAAGCCAAAGGTCAATCACTGTTCACTTCCAGCTTTTGCGACTCTTGAATTGAAGTCTTAGTAAAGTTCGGCATTGGTTGACTGGTTTAGTCAAGACTTCCCAGTTGTATAATCTCAAGAGTATTTCATTTTCAGGAGAGGACTTCGCAGTAAACAATTACAGCCAACATTGCAAACGATCAATTCCTCATTTTGACCTCCTCACAGTGTGTGATGGTAATGAAGAGCATTTCAACAATATCAACAACGCAACACTGCAATCGTATGGCACTTAGATGCAGCAGTACAGGCATTTTCTTTCAGTTTCCGTGGATTATTGGACCAAAACCATCACTCCTCCTGTCGGCTAGACTAGCTTACTGTGCGATATTTGGATCGCCACATCCCTTTCGTAAATGTGAGAATTTTCCATCGAAAGCCCCTAAAAGTCCTGTCAGCCATAGAATAACTGAATATCTTGATATTTCATTCGAAGAAACCTTTGGTTTCAGCAAAATAATGGTTCAGAATGAACCCAAACCTTCGCTACATTGCTGGCTTTGCCGAGCTTAAGATCTGGCGGGTGTCGGATCTGATTGGTTGATCCTGTCACGTGTTGGGAATCGAACAATGGGCTCCTGTGTAATCTGATTGGTTACTGGCGCCAAACAGCGACACAAAAAAAAAAAAAAAAAAAAACGGCTTGCATTTTCAGACTCGTGCCTCGGCCGAAGGCCTGGCCCGAGTAATAAATAGGAACTGCTAGGGATTATTTCCCGCCATAAAAAGTACTGTGCATCAACACTAGTGACGGGTAGTCACTGTCATGGTCTGCTTGCCGGCTCGACCGAATTTTTTTTACAGAAGAGCCGGCAAGCAGGCTATCACTGACATTGCACTGCGTGATCGTCGGAATCATCTGGTTATTAGTCCCCGTCGCAAGGGTAATGCGTTAATGTAATATACACGCGCTTGGAAAATAGGGCAGCAGCAATCTAATTAACCGAAGCGTCGCTAGCAACTACGATTCTCTGTGGCGTGCAGGAAATCACCGCTTGCGTCTCCTCATGTGTTTGAAAATGGGATGGCATCCCCACCCCGCCCCAAATCAATGCATACTGATTGTGCGGGGATGTGAATAATTATAGGGGCATCACCTTACTCTCAGCCCCTGGTAAACTATTTACATCAATTCTTAATCATAGGTTAAATGAGTATTTAATTGATAATGGCATCCTAAAAAAGGAACAGGGTGGTTTTAGAAAAGACCACTCCACAGTGGTAGTATTTTTGTCTTAAAATCCCTTATAGATAAATACGTAAAAAGCAAACGCAAAAAGAAAAATAATATGCTGTTCTCCTGTTTCGTTGATTTCAAAAACGCTTTTGATAGCATATCTAGGGAAAAACTGTTCTTCAAGATAAAGCAAGCAGGAATCAGTGGCAAATTTTATGATATTATACGTGCTATGTACTCAAATGAATTCTCTACAGTGAAGGTAGGAAATGTGTTAACAGAGAAATTTAGATGTTACATTGGTGTCAAACAAGGCTGCATGCTTAGCCCAACGCTATTTAATTTATTCATTAGCGAACTCCCAGGCAAACTTAATCAATCACAAGCTGAAGACTGTGTTGCAATGGGCAGTACTTATATATAAATTGCCTTCTATACGCAGACGACCTAGTTCTGCCGTCAAAAACCTCTAATGGTTTGCAAGCCCATCTAAAGTCTCTTGAAGAATACTGTTATAACAATGAACTAGAAGTTAATATTGCAAAAACTAAAGTAATGATATTCAATAATAACGGAAAAAGAATGAATAACTACAGCTTTTATTTTTAAGACGATAAATTAGACAATACTAAAATGTATAAATATCTTGGTCTCACTTTAAGCACGTTCGGAAACTGCTAACAATGGATGCAGGGCTGAATTTGTAAGATTTCAAATCAAACTAGAATCTACATTTAGAAGTATTAAATACTGGACACAATTAGTAGGTAAGGTGATTCTACACTCTCAAAACTCGTCTATTTAGAATGTCTTCACTCTCCGAAACCTATGTATTGGGGAGAGATAAGGAGTAGAATTTATAGACTTGGTTTTGGTAATACCTGGCTCAACCAACAAGACGGATAAGACTACCAAACATTCTTATCACAAATCAAACTGAGACTACAAGATATTGAATACAGCACTGGTTAAACGACATATTTAATGATCAAAGGAAAAATCGCAACAAACTTCGGACATATAGATCGTTTAAAACTGTTTATGAATTAGAAAAGTACCTCGTGGTTGTCTCCAATATCAAGCATAGGATGGCTCTAACCAGACTTGTACCATCTGCTGTACAAGGTGCTAATACAATTATCTATCTATCTATCTATTGAACTCTCTTTTTTTTATAATTTTTAAATGTTTACTATTCAGTTCATATTTACTCTTACATCTTCGAACTCGTTAAACTTGCGAATTTCTTGTGGTGGGGTTCATTTAAAAATAATAAGTAGTTATGTTAATAATACACATAATAAATAGTTAAATTCGATTAAATTTACACAATGGAATTAAATAAAAAAAAGGAATTATCTTGATGGAGGTCCTTGGGAACTAACAACTCCACTGGCCGCATGTTCAGCAGAGGTTTCCTGCTGGATTTAAAAAAATCATAATATATATATACATTGTATATCATCCGTTACTCAATTTGAACTCATGCACTGTGCTTTATTTTGTAAAAAGGATGAATCTGATGTGGATGTGGAACAATTAGAGGCTGAAAGAATAACTACCGGTACCCCAAGACTGATATGAACTGGATCAATGGACAATGTACGAAGTTTGTTATTGGCTGCGAAAGAGATGGTTGTCTGTCATTAATATGCCATACAAACATAATTTTGGAATACAGTCATAATTGACTTGAACTTTGTGAGTTACTACATGTAAATATGAATTCAATACAATGCATTTGCATGTGCATGCATGCTCCTAGATTTCGATCTCACTCTATTTCGAAGCTCTACCTTGACTATTTTAGTGTGTAATTGTAGTACAAAAAATATAATAGGATGTTTATTTAGATTGCAAAATCAATGTAATAGACCTTTTCAGTTTGCCTATTTGTTGCCCCATTTCAGGCCATGTGAGTTGAGTAGACCAGTTCTCCGGAGGATTTACGGTAGTTCTTTGTTTTCCAGTTATATAAATTGATATTGTTCTCTTAGATACAGAAAAACAAAACGAATTTACTGAAGGGAAATGTCAGGTGGTCTGCAATGGGCCGCAACAAAGAGGCAATCTACAATGGCCTATGTCGGGTTAAACAATGAACGCGAGTGGTTTATGGAATTGAGAGTGTCTTGCATTAGATAGAACGCCACGAGAGGCTTTTGGTGTTCTATCTAATGCGAGACACTCAATTCCATAAACCATGAGGGTTCATTGTTTAATCGCGTTAGAATATGGTCACATCCATGAAGAATTTTGTCAACAAACGTTTGGCATTGTGTGTGTCCCTGCAATCAGATCTATTCAAGTTTACAACAATGTTTTTGTCATTGTTACCTCATGATAATTTTGGGCCTTGTTAGCTCGATTATTCTACATTCGAAAGTAGAATGTATTTGTGTGCTGTTATTCTGGTACGATATGGCTTAGTATTTAGAACTCAAAGAACTCAAAGCCCTAGTGGCAACAAAATATTTAATTGAATTTGAGCCTGAAAATGCAAACCTTATAGAGTACCTGACTCAGGCCGAGGAGTTGTAGTAGTTGTTACATAATTTTTCTTCATTATGTTAATCATTTTCCATAGTGGCTTTCTACATAGTACCTATTATGCATAGTGAAGTATTTACTGGTTATTTCATGGTTTTCTATGGAATACGGGCGAATATTTCACTAGAAATTGGTATTATTTGGTATACGACGAGCCTTTGGGCGAGTAATAATAACCATATTATCCTATAAATAACAAAACAAAGTAATCACGAAAACAAAGTAACTTACCGGAAGATAGACTGCGAATTTTCTCGCCAGAATTAAAGCACAAATTTCGAGTGGCGACCGCGTGCGGTCTGCAAACTAATTATGTATTAAAAATGGTGAATTCTTATTGGCTGATAAAGAAAGGGCGCGAAATTTCCTGCATAGAAAAACCATGAAATACCGCCCTGTATTTCATAGTAAAGATGAGCTCTGATTGGCTGAAATATAATATTTATAGGATAATCTATAATATTTCATAATTTATTACATATAATATTACTCTATATTATTTCACTGGCAGTCATTTCAATAACCTTTTAGGCAACTGGCGGTCCTGTCTTTAGAGGTGGTGGTTTACCTAGTAAACTTTACTCAACACTTAACAAAAAAACATAATGATCGTGTGAATAGCCGGCTGTAAGAAGCAAATTAATGGTGGTTTATCGCCGGTAGCCGCCTTCCATTGAAACCCCTGCACTGGAGAGGTTGTAAAACAATGAAAAACAAATGCCGGGCCTCACCAGTGGAATACTATATAGAGTACTTCACTATGCATAATTAAAATATTTTTACTTTACATTTTCCCTGTGCTTCAAAGCCCATGCCACTTGTCTCATTGGACACTATAATGGAATATAAGAACACTAAAATACTTGACGCTGAGTGGGTGACCATATTCTAATAAGTGGTAATACAACTTAATGTAATGTATTTGTGCTCAGACTGCAGTCATACTCTTGATTACAAATTGCACTCCCGCTTCACAGTCGTGCAATTTTGTAATGACCCATACATGTAATACGATTCAGACGAAATTAATTGCACTCCACTCAGTTCTATTACCATTTTGTTTGTAGTTCTAAAATTATGAAATGTAATACTTTAACTTACAATATTATTAGGGACACTGTCAATCACGAACCTTGAAACTTTAAAGTAAACTACAAAAGTAGCACCTTAGTTAGAAGAGAAATACAATGTGAATATCCTGATTTTTTTTTGATAGAGGATGGCAAAAATTAAACTGGATTGCAAAAGTGTATTCTAGAAACTGGATTTTGGTTACAGTGAGCTCTAAGTATGAGTTAAACAATGAACGTGAGTGGTATATGGAATTTAGTGTCGAGCATTAGATAGAATGCCATGCTCAAGAGGCAAAGCTTCGAGTGGCGTTCTATCTAATGCAAGACACTCTAAATTCCATAAACGACGAGTGTTTGTTGTTTAACCACCTTAGAATAATATTTGGTCACACCCAAAAATAATTTTGTCAACAAACGTTTGGCATTATGTGTGTGTTTCCCGTCAATCAGGTCTATTTAAGTTTACAACAATGTTTTTGTCATTGTTACCTGATTCATGATAAGTTTGGGCTTTGAATTTGGTCAAGTACATGTAGAATGAATTTTTTGTGCTGTTATTCTGGTACAATATGGCACAGTATTCAGGACTCGAAGCCCTAGTGTTTGGTCTTTGTAACTATATAGTAATACCAGCTCAGTATTCGTTATTTAGAAATATGTTCTAGTATTAAATTATTTTTGGGTAAAGCTGTTGTAGTATAGTTCTAAAAAAATGTGGTGTTTTATGACATTATGACGCATTATATATGAGATATATGGTACTGCATGTCTGTACCATTTTTTGATATAGATTATTTATGGTTTTCAGATTTTATTAAATTATATTTTAATGTTTTTTACATGTAATATTTTTCATGGTTAAATTTTAATTAAATGAATTTTAATCTTTTCTCCTTGTTTGTTGCCCTGTATTATTACCACAATGGCATATGAGAAGAGTAAATAACTCCTTTTTGGGGTAAAACTTTGGGAGTTAAAATAATTCCACATAAGCGTCAACTCAACTGTACTCATGGAGTTATTATTACTCCTATAGGAGTGAACATGACTCCTTCATTGGAGTTATTATAACTTCAAAAATGGAGTTAAAACGAAGGAGTTAAAATAACTCTGACCCTTTTTTTAACTTCTTTTTTGAGTTGTTTCACATCGCTGAAAATAACAGTGAATAAAATGTCAAGTCTGTGGTGGGATATTCATCCACCGATAAATTTTCGCGTTGGCCAAAATGGGTCACGTAGTACACTCTCGCAGGGCGGATTCCGGTAATATTGCCCACTTTCGAAGTGAAACGTTGGACTGTTCGAGGACAAGAACGTACTTGTAAGCCATCCACGCCAAAATTAAGCGAGTCAGCATGTTGCCCAAAGATATATAGCTTGCCCGACGAATTCGCGGAGAAAGGGCTTGAGTTCAGCTCTAGAAACAAACCATACGGGCCTCTTTTATAGGAACCACCACCTTCAAGGTGATATCTATAGCTTCAATTTTATATCCGCCCAGTGGGAAAAGAAGTTCAGCAGGCATATCAGAATCTTCCAATCATTCCACACAGAAGAGGACATTTAATTGGTATTGGTGATCGATTTAAAGTAAATGCGATTTTATTTGAGAGTAATAACAACTTATTAACCGAGAGCGAGGTATTTACGGGAAAATATCAAACCGAGGTCTTCTGATATTTTTCCGTAAATACCGAGTGGGCGAGTTTAATAAATAGTTTATTATATGACACTTAATTGTGATAACAAAGAGGCTCGCTTGACTCGATAGAAACACAAACTGAGAGAAATGACGGATATTACCGCCATTTCTAGACCCCATGCAAAGAGACAGATCGACAACGACACACTCCTAAGGTAAGTTGATTTTCTTTATCTGAGAATTAAGGGAACTTATGGCTAGATATATATTTAGTAGTACATGTATCCTTAGTTGAAGTACCATATCACATAACATCAGCTTGGGTCGCATGTAATTCACGCCATGCATATGATTCGTTTTACGTTTTCACAAAATGGACGGAAATTCTCACAACTCAATGGGAATTGAGTAATTAGCTATACTTTTACTATTCTCTTCTTAATCCTAACCTTGTTAAACTATCGGTCTAATGTTCAGCTTGAAGAAAAGGAGAAAAACATCGTTATTCCTCTGCCGTCGATTCATGCAACCCACAACTTCAATAAAAGCTTGAGTTGTTTGCCTTCGTCTATATGTCGCTGTGTTAATTG
Organism: Actinernus sp. WN-2022; assembly: GCA_030867875.1. NCBI lineage: Eukaryota > Metazoa > Cnidaria > Anthozoa > Actiniaria > Actinernidae > Actinernus > Actinernus sp. WN-2022. The sequence goes on from JAOWCC010000271.1 coordinate 46,055, forward strand.
AGATTCTACTCTCTCATTTCAATTACCACATGCCCATACTTCAGTTCCTAATGAAGTTCGACACAATGGCAATTCTAACTGAAGAACTCTTACTACTTTCCATGGCTAATTGAAAGTACTAGCATTAATTCACGGCAATTCTTCGGCTTCGTGTTCTCCAAACGTTCGTTTCCTTCTCGAGCCAGTCCTTGATGCAAATCGCGATTACTGTGATGTAACGCTTATTACAATGCAAGCTTATTAAAAAGTGTATTGATCAGGTTTTGAACTAATCGGAGCAACCTTTATCTGGCGTTATTTGAAGATCAAGTTTCATCTGTCATTTGATTGGACATCAAGATCTTCATGTGGAGTTTCATCGTGTATCACGGTACATGCACCTGACCAAAATGGGATGACCTGATTGGCTGTTGATCTCATTAATTATTCATGAGTTAGAGAACATGTATTGAACCTTGCTTTCATAATGAGCAATTCAATTATATTTATCAATCCCGCTTTTTCCTAAGCTACTGAATATCAAATCCCTCCCCGCGCTTTAATCATGAAGTACTCTTACTATTGTTCAACCGGTCTATATCGGAGATAAAGCCTTATGAATAACAAAGAAACCCGACGTTTCAATTGTGAACTAAAAGTAATAGATACAGAAATTGGAATGAGTGGCCGTGCTTTATCGGATTTATAAATTCGAGCTGGAAGCGACGTACCTAACTTTTCAAACTTCTAGATGTAAAGAGTAATATTTTCAGTTATTTTGGTGATACGACTTATTTTTGCCAGAGTGGAATGGTTATGAAACCCAGCAAACTTCAAATGGGCTAACAAAGGTACTGCGATTTATGGTAAGACAAAAGATTGTGCACGGTCATAGTTCATTAGCGTCCCCTGAACGACTGAACTCACATTTTTCTATTGGCTGATTGATTAACATATTGGAATTTATATTGTGTTTTGTGCACGGTAATGGTTGAAAAAAGCTAACAAAGACATATAACAAAGAAGGTCGCTGGGTTTCATAACCATTCGACTCTATTAAGTACTGTTTAAAACACGAACAGCAGTGTTTTGATAAAACACGTGCTGTGAGTGTTTTAAACGGCTTCAAAAACGCTTTAAGAATGCAATGAAAGAAAGACGCACATCTCAAGGGAATGATTACTTAATGAACCATTGAACCTTTGTATTCACAACGCCATACAAAATATTCGAGTAATCACCGCCTGCAATTACGTATACGAACATCTCAAGGGAATGACATGAAGAAATTACCATACTATGTTGTTTGAAGCGGCGTTTCGCAATGCAAGAAGAACCTGCACTTGAAGGATTTGGTGTCGTGGTTTACCTCGATAAAGTTCAAGACTTGGAAAGCGATGTGACTGACATGACGGCATACTCTAAATTTTTGGCTCCGGCACAAAATATGTACGTTTAATGCACGTTTTTATTATTTTACGGCTTTGAGTTTGGTTTCATAATTGGAACTAAACAGTGGCTCGGTAAACAAGTAATGGTAGTTGGATAACTTCATTTTAAAAATATTATCTGTGTATCTCGGTAGTCTGGTGATGTTAGTAAATTTAGTGCAAAAATTATTATCTAGGTACCTTATGCTCCGTGTACTTTTTTCTATCTTTGGGTCTTTATCAGTGAATTCTTAATTAGGATGAAACTTTATATAAAATTTCATGTTCATTAGTATTCTTTATATAAAACGTTCATCCTAATTAGCAATTCAATGAGAAAGCTGAAACATCAATAGAAATTCCATTGTCTCAATCATTAACCCCGTTTCCCTCATGGGACAGAATTCAAATCCCTCCGCGGGCATTTTAGAATGATGACATTTTATCAGGTATAAAGGAGCATGCACGTGACTGATTTGCTTCATCTGATTGGACAAAATTCTCATTAATTATTCATGAGTTTTTGAACTATGTTTTGGCCGAAAAAAAAAATCGAAGTTAAAGTTTATGTAAATGAGACCGTATCTATATCACATTTATAAACACTCATTAAACATTCATTTCCTTTGTTTTTCTTCATGATTTATTAATGAGTTTAATGAGTGCTTATATTATCTGGTGATTCAATGTCGGCAAAAACAGTGTAACATGCACCTGAAATTGACTGACTTCTAGATATCACCTTTAATTTGCACTATGTAAAGAATGTCAATTTTCTAAGGGTTGAACTATTCACCGTGTGTTTGATTAGCATGGTCTGTATTTAGGTTGTATCATATTATATGGCCTGTATTTGGTCGGTATGTGGTCCACGACGTTGTCGATATTCTCTTATCCAGTTTTATTCAAGGTTCGGAGGGATCCTGTTTTTATGGTATATTTTTTTAGTAAAAGCTCTTATGAAAGGTACGTTCGATAATTCTTGGATTCGCATCGCTGAATGTTCTTATTATTGTTGCACAGTTTTCTTTCATTCTTAAAGTGCCTATCACCCTTTTGCAATTTTGATAGCCTATGAACCTCCGAAACGTTTTGAGTACTTCTGTGAAGAAATTTTTGGTTTAAAGTGAATACTTTATGTTCTACGCTTGTTTGAAATCGTGTAAATGTGACCTTTCCTGACCCATGACCGCGTAAGTAAAAGCCTGGGTCGAAACCTGGGTAGACGTCATCTCATTAATGCATTATTCTCCATGGCGCCTTTTTATCACAACAACATCGATGCATAGAAAATATATACAGTTTTTGAGTTGTTAGTAAAGAAAAAAGTTATTTTAGTCAACACGTTGAGTATTTCTTCACATGATTGCAAATCCGAATTAATTATATGACGTCAAGATGACGTCTACCCAGGTTTCGACCCAGGCTTTTACTTACGCGGTCATGAGTCAGGAAAGGTCACATTTACACGATTTCAAACAAGCGTAGAACATAAAGTATTCACTTTAAACCAAAACTTTCTTCACAAAAGTACTCAAAACGTTTCGGAGGTTCATAAGCTATCAAAATTGCAAAAGGGTGATAGGCACTTTAAGATGTATTTTGTATGCTATTTAAATTGTGACGAAACTGTTTATTTAGCTTCGTCATTAAACCAAAAACGTTAGCAGCTATGGTCCCATTTAACAACATCACTTTATTGTGAATCCTAGTTTCCTAATTTCGTAGATAACGAGCCGCGACAAAGTTTCATTTTGTAATTATATTGCAGCTCGGAACAACATCAGTTTTTTTATCAGATTGTGAATTTCGTCTCATCGGGATCAGCTAAAAATAAACATTACACAACAGTTAAAGAAAGCGATTCGATGTTCAAACTGTAAGAGGTTTCCTTACGTTACACTATAAAGTGTTTATTTTGCTTTGTCGATACGTTTTCCAACTATAAGCTAGGCTCTTGTGGAGTCTGTGAATCCGGTCAGCTCCGGTCAGTACATATGAATCCTTTCATTCTGCTCTTTGCTGAACGTTATATCAGTCTAATAACACTGTTCAGTTCAGTCTTCACAGAAGTAGAAGACAGCGAACGGAATACCTGCGCTGATAGCGAGCTGAATTTTTTCATCGCTCTCTGTTTTGGTTTAGAATCACTGACAACAAATGTAGAATGTCAAAGTTTCAAACGAATTGATATTGGCCCTAAACCCACAGATCAAGTGTAATCATGTCTCCTCTTCATGGGTTATCTCGATATTTTAGGTCATCAGAAAATATCCTAACAGCTTTACAAATAGCTCTGAATTCACGCTTCGAACCTGAAACTTCGGCATGATCATTTCCCGTTCTCTTTCCGCCGACCAGGGATATGTTCTGTTTTGCAAATATTCGATCTAACAGTAAATATATAGAGTGTATTTAAATACTCAGGTTTATTTAAGCTGTCCTGCCTGTCCCGAGTAGAAATGTTGTATTCTAGATGAAATCTTGAGATTTAAATCAACTGCATAAGTCTTCGCTATCAATAATGACGATTTGCAAACGCGCGCGGATATTTGGCTGTAGTTGCAGTTTAATGAACTTACTCCTACCCATAATGCACCCGATATATTGATATAGTTGAGGAACGGGGGTCAAAGTTTTTGCACTTCGCTGTATATATATATTAACGATTTTAACAGCGCTTTAGAATATTTATAGTTTTAGCGCTATATAAATACTATAATAATAATAATTATTATTATAATCGGCTTATTAGCGCTTGATGTATCGTAGAAAGGCGGATATAGGTGGTAGGTTTGAAATTTTATCAAATTATATTTAAGAAGGCATCATATATGATAATTGATGTTTTTTATAGTGGCAACTCCTTAAAAAGTCAATGGTCTTCTCAACCCTCATTCCCCAAGAAGCCGACTGAACCACTGAAGTATTTGGGAGGCGAGTCAGCTGGCTACAGGTTTTAGAAGAACGCCGAATTGCTGTTCTTATAAATGCCTCATCCTGAATTCAAATTAGAAAAATATGTATTTAGCAGCACTAACAGAAATAACAATGAATTAGAGTAGTATAGGAGTATACTTCATAAAAAGGCTCCTTTTACTCTTTATTATGAGCAATACGAAGTAGGAAAAAAACTGTCCAGCGGTGTTTACTATTTTAATACTATTTTAACAAGAAAAAAACTTTGAATAATAATAAAACGTACGTCTTATAAATGATGAGGCACTTGGTGATAGAGTAGTTGGAATTTCATAGACTATACATGTAGCTGATGTGTCGGTAAAGCATAATTAATATCCTCGTAGGCGTGGCGGTTCTAGCTTGACGGCTGAATTCGATTTTAAAATAAGTATGCTTGAGCTTGTACTGGTTAACATTAGACTGATAAAACTGTTATCTGATAAAAGCTGAAAAAAGCAATAAATCCCAAACGAAAGGTATATAGAGAATCAAACGTTATTCTTTAAAATTCTTAAGAGAAGCAGAAGATGTCGTGCATAAAAATCGTGAATTAACTCACAAGTGACCTATAATGCTGTACATGACTTGTATAGGCGGCATTACAAATTCAGTGATTTTAAAAATCGTTTACTGTGATGCGGGGAAAAACAATAGATAAATATCTTCTATAAAGAAACACTGTATAGTTATTGCTTTTAAGTGTTTGGACAGTTAATTTATCATTTCCAAGCTTTGATGTATTATGCTTGATAAACATTACTAGCTCCGTCATTTTGGGAGTCGCCTCTATCAACCGCATTACATATGGGTCTAAGCTTGACTGAACTCTGTTTTTGCATTGCTAAAAATACTTTAAATACTGATATTAAAAATAATAAAATCCACTTGGTAGACGTCTTGCTGAGTATATTTAGCCTGATTCGTTTTGTGGTCACTATAGCTGTGCTGTAAAAGTAATGAATAATAACAAGCAACGAAAAGAGAGAAAAAGAGAACGGGGGACCTGTCACTTACAATGCATGTAATGTTATAGTTTAGTCCATCTGCAAGTTTTAGTTTTGAAGACAAAATATATTCTATTCACTGCTATGCGGTCTTTAATTAAAGATCGTTTAGATCCCTTACACAATTTGAACGCTTTTTTCATTGCTACATTGCAGTAGTTCTTAGAAATTGCACATGAATTGAATAAATCGAAGAGCGTACTAAGAAAGACATGTTACTGAGGTACATTACTGTAAACAGTTAACAAACCAAACATTATCTGAATCAATTAAATGTGTATAGGCGGAAAAGGCATAAGAAACATTCTTACCTCGCAAACAGAAGCCTGGAAATATTTTCTTACTTTCGAAGACGATGTAAAAGATGTTCGACCGTGACCTATATGTAGTAGAACTATGTCGAAATATTCCTTTGACATGACTTATTATGAATAGTTCAAAAAACGTATTCTAGAACTAATCGCTCTTTAACTAAACAGTTTTTTGTGGAGTAAATAATTTCACATTTTCTTAAATGCTTTATCCAATCAGTGTATTGTATTCAGACCTAAGTGATTTTTATCAGGCAATTAGCGAATATGTTCCATATGTTTTCATGGTACTGATGGGTTTTAGAGTGTTAATTATTTGATACTATCATTTTATCTTTGTTCATCGGAGACTTCATTTGCTGTTTCCGTATCTGTACTCACAGCAAGCCTCAAGAATCATATTAACTTAACAAAATTCCTAGTCATTTTTAACCTACCCTAACACAAGTGAAATGATATTTTGGAAGGTTTAACTATATTATGAGCTCTTTCGTTCGGCATCCTTCTATATCGTATTTGCTTTACCCTACAAAAGAAAACATCATTAACTTTTTGACCCAGATCTTTACTTTTTAAACGTTTCTCTAATGGTTTCCGAATTTAACTAAACAATCATATACCTTTTAAACGAAATCTGCACGTTGAATATGTTGCCAGACTACATCATACTATTTTTTACACTTGAAAATATGAAAAATAAATTGTCTGGTATGTATTTCCATTTTTTTCTTTACTAAAATTAAATTGTAGCTTCAAACGATAACAAAGTTCCATAATTATAAATTGTGAGCTGAAATGAAACACAGACATTAGACTATGATTGAAATATAACCCCTTAGGCTGTTTAAAAGATGAAATATGTTTGTTACGAACGATATGTCGAGAGTATAAAATCTGTCCCCCGAAAAGCCCTATCATATTCCTTCTTCAGCCTCAATGAAATCTGAATGTCGGGAAATAAAGTTACTGAATTTTCGTACATACCATAAAATAATATGTATTGTAGAATAGAGTTGATAACCTGATCAAGGTGAACATTTCCACATAAAATATCCTCTATGCCCATAATTGTATCAGTTAATGCATGCTTAAAATATATAGCAATCATTTTGTTTACTTAATTGGAAGGCAGTGTTTGCTAATTACTGTAAGTATACTACAAGGTCAAATGAAAAAAGAGAGTGGTACAGGTCTAAGTTTATCTGTTTAAACCCATCTTGCGCTTTTTCCACTGGCCCCTCGTTCCTTGATGCACATGCCTATATATAAAACATGAAACAAAGGAGCGAGAGTTCCATCCCGGCAGAGTATTGTATGTAATATTTCAAAGCCTCCAATTCGGACTGGAACTAATTGCAAGGACTTGTAATCCCGTCCATTCCGAATTGGAGGGTTTGAAATGACATCTCATGCTCATTAATTATTTGGGAGGCAACTTGTTTGTCACTGAAGATTGATCCATTCTACTATTTCTAGTAATGAAGTAGCTTTTGTTTCTCGCCCTTTGGGATTTGATGAGACTGCATGTAGTACGTGAATTATAATATCAAATTTCAGAATTTAGTTTGTACAGTTGTAAGACAACGCCGGGAAGTCAGCATGGCTTGTCGTGAGAGCGACGAGGAAGACTTCCGACCTCTAAAACGTTTTAGGAAAGTGAAAATAAGCGGGGAAGAAGAAGAAGTGTTAACAAATGCTGTGCCCTTGTCAACCCGTTACAAGAACAACTCGACAGTGAATACTTTTCAATAATGGAGGCAGACAAGAGAGAACAAAGTTGCCGCTTTGGAGGCCACAAGCTTGAACATACCGCTAGAAAGCATAGAAAACCTTGATGTTGAGATGTGCCGAGAATTCGAACACATGACGATCCTTGAAACCCCGAGAAAGTACTCCCAGAACTAGGAGTACATTCAACCAATTTGTTTCCAGTCCAAGGACTGAATTAATTTTGTTTCAGTCCAAGGTCTGGATCAAAATTAATCCAGTCCTTGGACTGGAAAGAAATTGGTTGAATGTACTCCTGGGATTTCTGGGTGTACTTTCCGGGGTTTCAAGGATCGTCATGTGATCGAATTCTGGGCACATGGTTGGCTGGTTACCGATGAATAATTAATGAGTATGAGATTTACCTTTACATGCTGTTCTTTAATACATGTACGGATATTATAAGACTGCGTGATTTCTCTGTTCTATTCATAGATTCACAATCATGCTAATATTAAAACACCCGCCGGCACGCCGTTCCTCCTGTCAACTCATCTTGTTCTTTCTCACTGCTGGGAGCTTTTTATCAAAGTAAGCAATATCGCTTGAACTTGTCGATGACTGAGAGGCATGATATCTACATTCATTGTTTGTAGCTACTTCAAGTACCTATGAGCCCTAGCCAGTTATCTGTGATTTAAAAGTGGAAAACAAAATGACTGACAAAGAGAAATAATAGAGTTTTTCCGCGCTAGACGCTTTCGATACCGTTGAGATGCAAATTTGCAATATGTTAACCTTGCGCATGAAAATTAAGGATTTGCAAGTCTTTTGTTCGAAAAATCTCAATTAAGCCGAGGAAGGCTTTTCAAACCGGCTTTTGCGCGCTTCTAATCAACTGGTAAAGTTGTGAATCAGAAGAAACACGTGTAGAGTTGTACGAATTGCTTTTTTCAGGTTTAGCGCAGGTTTGATCAAAGAAAACAATGTGATTGTACGCCTACACGAGCGCGAGTTAAATGCCAACAACAAACTAGCCACAAAACGTACTGATGTTTATTAAACGTTCTCCATTAAAATTCATCTAACTTTTTGTCCAGTTTCTTCAAAAAGTCAGTCATTAGTCCCATACTTGCGCCGGCCTGCTCGCACATTTTAGTGTGCGCCTTCTGCGCCTCGTATATATGTAGCTTCACGCACCGTTTGCTTCTTCTTCGCTAGCTTCGGCTGGTATCCTGCGTCCTCGTCAGAGCTAGAGTCCACGAAAGCACGCAGTTTATCTTCTCTCCTTTTTGCGGGTGTCCTCTTTTTTGCGTACCGCATCTGTTCTTTCACAACGCCAACGTCTTCCGTCTGCTTCACTTTACCGCCCTGTCCCTGGCGATACAATTCTGCCTGTTCCTTATGCTGCTCTCTAACTCTTCTCTAATTATTTTAATCCGTCTTGTAGATACAGCTTCTTCAGCTTCAATGTAATAATCGACCAGCCTGGAGTTAATTGGAACCACTTCTATATTCGCTTTGACTGTGTCAAGGACGGCTCCCCAGCCATGACTCTTTTTGACTCTTTTTGACTCTTTTTGACTCTTTTTGACTCTTTTTGACTCCTGCTCACCAACTTTAATTTTCATGCGAACTTTCTTTTCTCCTGGCTTACTGCTTTCTGCGCTGCCGTCAATTACAAATGGCCTCCAGATAGACATGGCGACAAGTGAGAAAAGGTCGGGTAAAACTTGATCTTTTATAGCTGAATTCTTTAACCATTTTGCTCGTCGATAATACCACACATAGTCAAAGAGCACGCCCTTCCCCTAACGATACTTATTTACAACTAGAAGTTTCTAATACAAAGTGAAGTGCTGCGAGGGGATGCATAGAGCTACTCTGTCTAGTGATATTAGTTCAAGTGTGAGTTGGGCAAACTAAACATCTCTATGGCTCTATATTGTTCCACTTTGTTTATTTTATTACCTTTGTTTCATTTTTTAATCGAAAATTACAACTATTGTTCCACTGATCACATTCAAATTTGTCCAACGCACTTGCCATAATCTATCAGAAAATAACACCACATCGATACCGGAAATATAGACGTGTAAATTAGTATCGATATTTTATTGAAATGTGTGAACAGTCACAAACTATAACTGTTACATTAATTTGCTGTATGGCAGAATTCAATGGGAGTGGAGAAAATTAATACTGACGCCCAGTCTATGGACTCTCTAAATGTCAGTACTGGGAGTCCATGGACTGGAGGTCAATGTTTTCTCACCATGCAACCAGATACAACCGTCCACATCAATAATAACAACAACTCAAAGTTAATAATATTTGTGTTCGCCGGAGTGATGCACTTTTTAACATGCCAATGCTACAAAACACTAACAATTTTATGTATACACCCATTACCAAAGATTACCTAGAAAAATGTAAAAGCTTAAAAGCAGAGGAATTATATGGGGTAAACCTGATACTTGATACTGATAGGGACGATTTTTCATTTGTTCTGCGACTTGTTTGCTACCGTACTCGGAAGGGTTCGTTTGCTGTCCCGAAGGACGATTTGTAAGTGTTAGTCACTCTCCATAGATCAACATGCCTCCATAGATCAACATGCCTCAACAGGCAGACTCAGTTCAGCGATATTGTTTCTGCATCTGGGATGAGTCGATTGCCAAGCGAAACGAGATACAATCGGTCTCCTTCGGGAGTTCGGCTTCGATAAGGTCAGGATAATTTGTATCGTCCACTGCTGAACTGGTTAGAATTAGCACACGACAGCGCTGAAAATCTCATAAAAGAATATTGTTAAACGGCGCTGTTCAATTAAAGCAAACTAACGCAAGTAATTTTTAGATTGCATGCACCGTGTCCATGTTTTGCGCTGTGATTTCTTTCACAAACTGGACAACCGAATTCAGGCAAATAAACAAACCCTGACAAAGACTTGCTGGTTTTTGTTATGTGTTAAACCATAGTTAATAAATATGGTTAAACTCCATTGACTTGTGAACTTGCCCGGCCGGAAACTTTGTTAATTTTATCATTTCATGATATATCCCTAACGTATGGCCTTTTTACAATGGCCTGTATTTTACGATTCAAACATAATTATCCCGACTAGCTGTCCTTTATAAAATCAAAGAAAAGCCACATAATTTGGAAAAAAATCGATGCGAGCCATGGATAACAGACGACTGCGTCTAATTTACACTGCCGTCTTGGCCGCGCAAGCAACAACTCGCCTTATATCACTTATACCTGCACCGGTATTTTGCATAGAACAGGAAGAACAGCTTCTCGTCAATTTACTACTGAACGTTTTGCCGCAGCTTTTACTTGTAATTACATCCATACCACCTTCGCTCAACAGTACAATGACACTAAGAGACCGATTGCTCCCTAATTTCCATGGACACAACTTTTGAGGGCGCGATGTGTTTTGCCATTATGTGCGAGCAACGCTATTTGTTCTGGCTCAATACGGGTGAAACCCCAGAATTACTTGTTAACATTGTTTATCAGGTTGCTCCGCACCTGTCAATCTTAACAAGGCAAGGTCACCTCAGGCGGAGAATTGGACAGTACAAGTTAAATATTGTAAATCGGGTATTGCTTGTATTCATCTGGGTTCGAAAATATCCGCATCTAGACACTCTTGCCCTATTGTTTGATATCAGCCCTCAGACTGCATCAGCGTTACTGTTTCAAGGCATTCTAGTTTTGTGGCGGCATTTTCAGCAAGCAGTGATATGGCCCAGTATAAGAAATACCTGGGAAAAATTCCCTAACGCCCTTGGCTGCATATACGTCACTCAAGAGTAGCTCATGAAATATTTATTCCTTCAACTGAACCTCAGAGGCAATTATACAGCGGACATAGACACTTCCATCTTTTGAACACTCAGTTTGTGATAATCAAGGCCATATTCGCTTTCTTCAAGCTGGATTTCTAGGGAGCACCCACGACGCTCAAATTTTTCGGCTAATGGAGCCAATCGGACCCGGCCTGACAATTGATTTTCCCGCGGATGCCGTTTTACTGGCGGACAAAGGCTACCCAGACATTCCTCCATCACTAACACCATTCGGACAAATTCAGATTAGACGCCTATATCACAGGGAAAGACGTGGGGCTAGACGCTTTAACCGCCCGAGAACTTTCACGAAAGCGTATAAAAGTCAGCATACATTTAAGCATCTGAAAGATTATAAATGCGCTGTTACCAACAGTGATAGAATTGTGCACTCTGTAACCGAACGCCATATTTCTCTATTTGAAGAGTTGTAGTTTTCTGAAAGGAAATCCAGCGAAAGTATTGACTTATGACTGATATTCTGAAGAAACTGGACAAAAGGTTAGATGAATTTTAACCTAAGGTAATGAGAAAGTTTAATAAACATCAGTACGTTTTATGTGGCTAGTTTGTTGTTGGCATTTAACTCGCGCTCATGTAGGCGTAGAATCACATTGTTTTCTTTGATCAAACCTGCGCTTAACCTGAAAAAAGCAATTCGTACAACTCTAGACGTGTTTCTCCTGATTCCCAACTTTACCAGTTGATTCAGTAGAAGCGCGCAAAAGCCGGTCTGAAAAGCCTTTCTCAGCTTAATTGTGTTTTTTTTTCGTACAAAAGACTTGAGAATCCATAATTTACATGCGCAAGGTTAACATATTGCAAATTTGCATCTCAACGGTATCGAAAGCGTCTAGCGCGGAAAAACTCTAATAATTAACGTTTTCCAAGTTTGTTTATTAAGAAATCAGTAAAATTTCAATAACGCCATTTAAGTAACAACCTAATTCTAGTTCTTTTCCTCTGAGTTTTATGTCAGCTCTATGTATTAAAATCTCGTTCTCTCAGATTGTGCGTATCAAATGTCTGACACCTAAATCCAACTGTATAAATGAAGAAATTAAATTGTTATTACTCAATACATGTCCAACTCATTAGCATAATACGCTTAAATGACGTCATTTCACTGAGGATTTGTAATGCATTTTAAAGCAATATTACGACCATAAGTAGCCCAAAAGTAGTTTTTTTCCTGGTTAACAATTGCCTTTATAAAATAGTTTCCATCGTACGCGCGCTCTGATTGGCTGTAAGCCGTGTTTCTATAACTCTATAGAAACATAGACAGTTGAGCGCGCGCTTGAGCTAGTTGTGAGAATTTACGTTTTGGTTATCAAAATAAGCGAGCGTTTCCGTGCTTTTATTTTATAAAGGAAATAGAAAACATTTCCCCCTTGTTTCTATAGAGTTATAGAAACACTTGTGGAAGTTTGGAAGAACTCGAAATAGCTGTGGAAACACTCGCCCTTCGGGATCGTGATCCCACTGCCATTTCTCGTTCTCCCAAACTCCTACTCGTGTTTCTATAACTCTATAGACCCATTCGAAAAATGGCGTCCAATTTAAAAAGCTATTGTCCTGGTAACGTGAACACGAGGCTAGTCAGTACACACAAAAGCTTTTGAACGTGTAAGCGAGGCTAGTCAGTACTAAACAATAGGTAATTAAATTGGACGCCATTTTTCGAATGGGTCTATAGAAACACGGAAAACTTTTCTATTTCTTAATTATTTATACTTCAAACACATACCTCTACAAGTGCAATGGTGCAAAACTAAACGAAAAATACAAAAAAAGAAGTGCTTACCTTCGAATACAAAAATATATTAACGTTTACACAGTGCAAATTATCCTTCAGTCATTACATTTTCAGCTCGTTTTAGCCAGTCATATATGGGTTGCCATTTCGTTTGGAATTTTTCATCTTTTTGTTTGTTGATGGCTTAAGAGGATAAGGAAGCTTTAAAAACAGAAGGGCGTATTTCTTATAAATGATGTATACACTTTGCAATTATCAATACATGGTTTAGCAATTTGCTATTTTCAATAGGATCAACAAGACCGTACAGGATATGTGCGATGTTTAGGTTTAACGTTTGTGATGTGTTTTTTAACCACCATTTCTTGAAACATTCCCAGAAAGTTTTTGCTTCAACACATTGGGCGAACATATGTTCTAAAGTGTGTCTCTCAGCACAGAACGGGCATTGATCGCTGTCTTTTATTTTTACTTTGAAGAGGAAATCATTTGTAGCAAGAATGTTGTGGTTAATCTTGTATTGGAATATGCTTAATTTGATCTCTTTTGTAATAGCGAACGGAAGTGTGTAAATTTCTTTTAACTTATTTTCGGGTACCCCTTGGCTTTTTAATTTCCTTTGAGCGGTTGGTGCTTTGAATTGTTGCTCTATGAGTACTCCGCGAGTCTTTTTGGCTGTATTTATTTGCGCGTTCGTGAAACATTCAGGTGGATGTGGTGCGGGTACAAGTAAATTAACTGGTAATTCACGCACATTTACTCGTTTATACGTTTTTATTGCATTTATGAGCCATATAAACCGTATAAAAGTTGTTTTAATTTTAAATTTAGTTTGACATTCATGATAAGTAATCAGTTTGTGGTTATCGTTACACAAATCGTCACAGCTGTAGATCCCTTTTTGTAGCCATTCTTTGTAAAATACTGGGCTCCCACCTATTTTAGATTTTTAATTACTATTGTTCCAGATTATTTCTCTTTCTATGGAAGCTGTAGGGTGTTGTTTAAACCACTCCCATTTTAAATCCTGCCAATATACCAGAATTTGTTTGTAAAACAGTGGAAGCTCTAAAAGCGTTAGATGTTTAACATCATAGTTACACTTAAATAGAAAAGCGCCCCGTATTTTACCAGGGGACTCATTCAAGGGGTTGTTTTCCATGCTGCGACACGTGTATCTGCCAGCCTCTTTATCCAGCTGATTTTGATTGCTTTTTCAATATAATTAATCATACAAAGGCTGCCATCTTCTTTACGCCCAATTAAAGTTGACTTTTTAGGGGGTTTGTTTTCCCAAATAAATTTGTATGTAACTTCATCTACTTGTTTGGAATATTTTTCTGGTATGGGCAAAACAGATGCATTGTAGACTAGCTTCGATAATCCCAAAGTTTTCACTATGTTTATAGGGCCATATAACGTGAGATTTCTTTTTTCCCACACCATGAGACATTTTTTAAGATGTTCAAGTTTATCAAGAAAATTGAAAATCGTAAGAAAAGTATATCCCTAGCGCCAAAATTGGTTTTTGTGGCCAGTTAAAGTCAAAAGGTTTTTCACGCGACCTTCGCGCACTGCCTAACCACATTGCTTCCGTCCTAGAATTGTTTATGGTTAAGCCGGAGACGCGACTGAAATAGTTTAAGAGCTCATTAAGATGTACTACTGACTCTGTGTCCCTAAGAAAACAGGTGGTATCATCGGCGTATTGTGTTAGTTTAATCACTTCTACCTTTTATGTTTTTGTTACTATTAATCGCAAGTGCGAGTACTTCAATCTCTAGAACAAAAAGTAATCCTGAGAGGGGGCATCCTTGTCTTACGCCTCGTTCCAGGTTGAAGAAATCCATATGCAGAAGCATACCCATTATTTATTATGCAGCATGAAATATCTGTATAAAACGCCGGTTTTAACCCAATGTATTAGCTCCGGGCCAAAATCGATTTTTTGTAAAACGTTTTGAATGTACTGGTCCACTCTATTGTGTCAAAAGCTTTCCTGAAATCAAGGAACAATGCAATTCCGGACAGATTGTGATTTCAAGTGTGCCATTAAGTCGGAAATTAGACGGATGTTTTCCCCTATATAACGGCCTTTGACATAACCAGTTTGATTTGGGTTGATGATACTAGGCAGTACCTTTTCTAGTCTGTTAGCGATTACCTTTATTGCTATTTTGTAGTCCACGTTCAATAGCGAGATGGGTCGCCAGTTCGGCAAGTAAACATTTCTGTTTGTTTTTCTTTGGAAGAAGCGTAATGATACCTTGTCTTTGACTAATAGATAATTTACCTGTTTTTAAATCATTGTTGAAACTGTCTACTATAAGGTGTTTTAAGTCATTACAGAAAAAGAGGTAAAATTCCGCAGGGAGTCCGTCCGACCCTGGAGTTTTATTGCTCTTTAACTTTTTTAATGCAGATAGGCATTCTTCTAGTGTTAACAAACCCTGACAGGATTACTTTTGTTCGTCAGATATTTTATTATTTGACTTCACATTGTTCAAAAACGCTTCTTGTTCTAAGTTTTCGTTATTGGTTTGGGAGGTGTTAATTTCTCATAAAAGGATTTTTGCTCTTTCAAAAACAATGACGGCTCATTGATTATGTCTTCGTTTATTTTAAGCTTGGTAATGTGTTTTCTGGTATAGCTTCTTTTTTCAAGACCGTAGAAATATTTTGAGTTTCTTTCTTCTCCTTCATACCATCTATAACCTTACTGCGAAGTATAGTATCTTTTATTATATCGCCTAAAAGTTTATCTAGTTTCTTTATTAGGTGTTCTGCTTTTAACAGAAGCTCTGCGCGCTTGCCTTTGCAATCGGTATTCTCAATACATTTCTGAAGTTCAGTCAATTGTTGGAAATATTTCTTTTCATCGCTTCTCTTACGTTTTTCTTTTCGTTTGAAATAAGACATGAAAAAAATTGCGACTTTTTCACTAAGTCCCACAGGAATCCTTTTTCGGTTGTTTCGTTGTGTTTTTCCAAGAATGCACTGAAGTTGTTCGTAGTGATTCACTGTTTTGCTTATCTTTCAAAAGCTCACAGTTGAATTTTCAGAAACCTGGACTTCTCTTTGACTTATAGTCTTTGCTTTGAATTGCAATGATAACTGCAGAATGGTCCGAAAACGGGCTAAATATATATGATAGAGCAGTCTTCCGTTATTGGGAGAAAATGCGCTGACAGGAGGACATAGTCTAGTCTACATTGCACTTTGAGACTTTTGTCCCTCCATGTATACATTTGATCATTCGGGTGTTTATTCCTCCAAATATCTATTAACTGAAAGTGCGTCATTAATTTGCGGATCCTTTCGATAACTAAGTGTTTTGCATCAATTGGCGCACCGCCTTTTTATCTATGGTCGAAAGCACACAATTGAAATCACCTGCTATAATCATGTTTTCTTTGGGGAACTGGTTAAGTATATCTGTCAAGTCATCTAAAAAAGTGATCTGGTTTTTTGGCTCATTTAGTAGATAAACATTGCAGAACGTGAACACTGCCTAGAGCTTCAATAGGCCCTTTGCAGCTAACAAATCATGTGGTTGTACTGGAGAGCAAAACATATCTGACTTCATTTATTCAAAGGCCTTGTACGAGATCGGTAGTGTTATTAACAAATCCTGTTTGTAAATGCTATTTTCCACCTCCAATCGATTGTCGATCTTTCTAAAACTGCGATTTTAAAGATAGCTTGCTCTCCAGCATCCATGGCAACACCTTTCCCATGGGGATCACGAGCTCAATTCATTCGTTAACGAAGTATTATATCAGCACGTGACTGTTAGCTGCAAAGGGCCTATTGTTGCTTGAACGATAATGTATCTTCCTTTTTTTTCATGGATTGTTTTCTCAATTGTTATGTCAAACTTGGGGTTAAACAAAACCAAAACGGCTCTACTATGTTTTGTTCCGTAGCTGTAAAACACGTTTCCACCCCATTCCGATCGCCAATTACATTCCACTTCCATTGAACTATATGTTTCTTGTAAAAAGTCAATTTGTGTGTTTTGATGATGAAGCCATTTAAATATTTTTCTGCGCTCAAAGATTTCCCCGGCCTATTAGCGTAATTATATGCATTAGTATCTAAATATAGTAGTTAGCAGTTTATAGTAGTATTTATAGTAGTATTTATCATAGATTGACATGTATTAGGTTAGTTTTTAGCTTAGAACATTTTTTTTATATGAGTAGTGCACGCCCCTTCTGGAAATCAGCTTCTAGTTGTGAGGGTGCTGCGTGTGTTTAAATAAAGTTGATCTCTCATCTCTCATTGCCTTATTTATACCCCTGATATTTATAGAGACACACTTTAATTGAATAGGTGCGCTTAGGTTGCATTTCTTATCGTCTTGAGAATTTTGCTCTAATAACATTGAGAAAAGTTAAACGACCGTATATATGCATATGACTGGCTATTTTCATCTTTACAAAGTGGAAGGCGAGCAGAAACATTCTAAGACAAGTACTGTCATCATTGATCTTACCTGGCCAGAAAACCATGGCCTCAGACTTTGGCTGGGATTGAGCAATATAGTAGAATGAATAAAACAAAAAAAGTTTACTAATTACTCCGAGTAAACGTGTTCTAAACAATTGCCTAAATATAAATTAAGCCTAATATATAGACCTAAATATTAAAAAGTTGCGAAACTAACTAATGTTTAGCAGGCTCATCATCAACTGAAATGTTACTTATTGGCTGTTACTTATTACCTGATGAGGGTTTTATCAAGGGCCGCTTCCTAATTCCTCTGGTTCAAACGATCTTGAGGAGGCGCAGACTATCAAATAGTCGCTATATATAGTAACGGCACCGCGCACGAGCTCTCAACCTCTCAAAACATTTTCATCAGCTCCCTCTTGAAACTCCGGAGGAATCGAATTTACTTCGTAGATCACGCCTTCGATCCTAGTAACTGACCTTACAAGAACCTTTTCTCTTTTTCCTAACTCTCGTGCTTTGATCATAGCTTTACCAGAATGCTTCTCTCTCGTTGAACCTCTCTTGGGTAATCAGGGATGATATGCGCGTCGTTAAACCTTGAGGAAGAATTAAGTATACCTTTTTTACTCCATGTAAGATTTCTGTCTCTTCGCGGGACAAAAATCTTGCTATGATTGCATGGTCTGGGTCTTGCATCGCCGTCAAGTGCTAGGTCCGTACTTAATATAAATAAAATAAAATAAATAAATATTTTATTTGTTATAGCAGGCTGAGTATTACAGCTTAAAGCTGGTGGGGGCCTGCTTTTACTCCTCACACACTCCCCACTACATTAACTGTTTTGGACACACTACACTCGATTCACGGTTGATTT
This sequence comes from Actinernus sp. WN-2022, assembly GCA_030867875.1. NCBI lineage: Eukaryota > Metazoa > Cnidaria > Anthozoa > Actiniaria > Actinernidae > Actinernus > Actinernus sp. WN-2022. Next base: position 64,398 of record JAOWCC010000271.1, read on the forward strand.
TTATGGAGGGAGGAAAACCGGAGAAATCGGATCTTGGATAATTTCTTTACAGTTTTCCCCTTCTTCTTCCGGAATGTTCTTAAAATTTAAGTTTTCTCTCCTGGAGTAGGATTCCAGTTGTATTTGTTTTTCCCTTCCTTCATGGACACATTTTTTCCAGGACATCGATTTTAGTCTGTAGAGCTTTCTCGACAGCGTCTTTAGCGTTAACAGCGGCTTTGAGGTCATTTATCTCGGCCCAAGCATTTTCAAGAGATGTCTCCATTTCCGAGACAATTATCTTTATTGCTTGTACTTGGGACTGTCCATGTCACAGTGAATTCGTTGGAAACTGTCGTCCATTTGCTTCGCCATGTTGTTTAATTTATCCATGATAGTGGAGTTATTTGGTTCGTGCTCGTCGGCCATCTTTGTTTGTTCACTTGTTAGCGAAGTTTTCATGTTCTGGCTTCTTTGGTCCTATTATTGCTGCACCAGGTTCTGGGCTGGACGAGCTGCTTAACGGTCTTTTCTTCCTAAACATGGAGTTAGGCTCTCTTACATCATTTGCGGAGTTAAAGCTTTTTTTACCAGAGCTCACGAAACACGTCTGTTACCCATAAGCTCTCAGTTCCAACTCCCATTAGCTCTCAGTCCCAAAAGTAGTTGAACAAGGTTTTAAACACCTAATTTACTGCGCCTATAGATCAATGATTTATGTCTATGACGTATAGGCACTTTAACAAATGAATGCAAAATTGGCCTTAATGATCTCAGAATTGTTATACTTTCCTTATATATCAAGAGAACACATTTAGTTTGTTATACTGAAGGCCCGACTAAATTATATAATTTTTGTTCAAGAAGTATTAAAAGCACTTAGTGATTTCCGTAGAATCCCACAGATAGTTTGAAGCACTATATCTACCATAAAGGGCAATTTTGGGGTGTTATACACGGCGGTATTATACTAGGGGTGAGATATTATGCACGGTGCTTAAATATGACAGGAAAGTTAAGCTTTGGTGACTCACGGATCACAATATTGCATCCAGTTAATCAATAATTTATTGCAAAACTTTCTTTTATTCTTTAAAGATTTTAATTGCATGAAAAGGAACCCCTATAAGTAGTATGGAGTGAGGCGAATTAGCCTCCTTTTTGCGGCGCTATGCTATTTTTTGCGGCGCGCTCATTAATTCAATGACGTCACGGATCTATTGTCTTAGACTCATGAATAAAGTGTGGTGGTTTCTCATTATCTATTGTCTTAGACTCATGAATAAAGTGCGGCGCGCTCATGAATAAAGTGGTGCGCTCATGAATAAAGTGGTGAGCTCATGAATAAAGTGGTGAGCTCATGAATAAAATGCGACGCGCTCATGAATATCTATTGTTCCTTTGGATGAGGTCATCGATCTATTCGGGCATGTTTGGGCAAAGCCTATTGTTTGGAGCAGCTATAAAACCAGGAGCAATCGGCCCTGAATACATTCGAAGTTGACTGAAAAAATTAATAAAAATCTCGCAATATCTAAACCCCTTTGTAGTGTAAATAGTAAGAACAAACTACTCGTGATAGGCTCTAAACTGTCTTTATTATTTTCCTTTACAGTTAATAACTCATAAGATAATTGTATACAAAATCCACCGTGACTCATAAGAGAAATGTTGCTATTGTCCTTAGGGATTAACGATAACTGAAGAGCCTATTGTTTGGAGGAAAACTATTGTGATGCAAATTATTCTCTAAAACTGAACTATAATTACCATACGAATATAAACAAACCACCAGATAATTAAACAAAGTTTATTCAATCTCAAAAACACCAATTTTAAAAACAGTTCGTTTTCTTTATCCTCGCGGAGTTGATAACTTTCTTATTTCTCAGTTCTTGGGTTGATATAATGTACAGTGTTACAAGATTACACTGATTTATGTTTCATTGATTGTTTTCTTGTTGAAAAATGCTACAGACAGTTGTGTTTTTACCGATGAGAGGAACATTAATGACCTAGGTAGTCTGGTCTAGTCTAAAAACTATACTTCAGCTGTCATTTTCTAATCTAGTCTAGAAATTGTATTCTTTTCTAGTCTAGTCGTTCTAGACTACAAAGTATCTAGTCTAGAAACTAACAACACTCACAACACCCGATGCCCACAAGACCTGAACGCCCGCCGCCCGTCAACGCCCGTCAACGGGCGTCAAGGCCCGCCGCCCGTCAACGCCCGCCTCCTCCTCCTCCCTCCTCCTCCTCCTCCCTCCTCCTCACTCCTCCTCCTCCTCCCTCCTCCTCCCTCCTCCTCCCTCCTCCTCCTCCTCCTCCCTCCTCCTCCTCCTCCTCGCCTCACTCCATACTACTCCTATAAACTGGCATAACTTGCAATTGTCACGATTCGGAAAACTAGAACACTTATATTATTAAGAATCGAAATCTCCCATATCCCAGTTTACCTGAAGGTCACGGTAATGACAGATAAACGGAGCTTTTGAAATTAAAACGTGCATGTAGTGCAATTTAATTTAAGATGCCTCATTATTGCATGTTGTAGTTTCAGAAAAACATATATCCAACTACCGTCAACCCCCTTACCCTACCCCCCAGGAATTTATTTTTCTTTGGACCACTCGACCCTCTTTCAAATGGTGTTTAAATAAGGAAATACTTCTCAAAATATAAAAAGTTTCAGTTGATTGTGATGTTACAGATAGCCTGCAGAAAACAAGACACATTTATTTGGACCTTGTATAAAGAAATACATCGGTGTTTAACCAAATAAGTACCATGATCAAATTTAAAAGAAGAACTAAGATGAATGTTAACTAAATTTTATGGACTATTTTAAACGAATGGTAATCGGAAAATAGCCGTCGATACGGTGTTTTTTAGATTTATTTTGACGTTTTGATGCAACCGAAAACACTAAATAAAGCAAAGGTACGTTTATTACGCCATTATTTTTACATACATTTTAGACGTCATGCATTGTTTGAATAAATTATTTTACAAATATGAAATGTAGGGAAAAAAATATTCATTTGACAAAGCTCCCTGTTCAGAGTGAATATTTTTATCAGAGGAAGAAAGCGAAGTCGTACTGGAATAAAGCGAAACTCTCCACTGCATGTATATTCAAACATTTTAGCGACAACTCATGCCTGATATTTCATTTCATTATTTGCTTTGCTACCTTGACCTTTATTCTTGCCTGGAATCTGGTCGCGTAATCCGACGACTACGTCATTCCCTATTTCATGGGCCGAAAGACCAGAAATCTCTAGACAACATTTTCAAAATAAATCGTAATATATTTCTGTAAATCTTTATGAATGTTCGAAGCTCTCAAACGAATTAATTAGCTTTAGTGACAATAGGTTATAAATCTCTCCAAACACACGCATATCTCCAATGGATGTGTGGATAACCAGTAACTTGTGAAATACCAATTGAAAATGGAGCATCACATGAGAAGATCAAAAACATTAATTAGTTTACACCACGAGTCAACAAATGAAACGTTAAAACCAAATGATTAGGTCTCAAGGTTTCTTTAACTTGTAAGTATTTCGATTGGGCATATATATGTTTGATTTCCCTATTTTTGTCCATGTGTTTTACCCATATTAGTATGGTTGTGTCGTATGGGGGGACTTCGTGAAACGCCTCCAAAGTCAGGCAATGCGCATCATTTTGTCAGCCAATCGTAAGAGATGTATTGAGGATATGGGTGCTAAGTTAGATCTGCTGTCTCTGACGAGCAGACGACGCTTCATACGACTTCCGTTAGTTAGGGGTATAGAATGGTCAAATCCGACGGAGACTCGCCGAGACCCTTGTTTAAAAATCCAACTCTTTTTTGAAACGCCGTGATTTCGAGACCTGCCTCAATTTTGCCGAGACTCACGTTTTTTTTGAGGGACCATCCTATACCCCTTTAGTTTATAAAATCGCAGATAACATAAATTGCCCGCAACAGTTAAGTTTATTAGTAGGCTATCTTGTCAAGCGATCGGAAATGCAGATGCTAACATATCTCCAAGGGACACTAGCTTGTTACACCTACCTATGACAAGGACAACATTGGGCCAGTCATCTTTCAAATTTGCAGCAGCTGGAACAGTTTACCAAAAGAGCTGCGAGAGCTAACTTTTAATTTTATCTCAGTTTAAAGTAAGGCTTTTTAAGTTCTTCCTGGGGCTTGATCACATGGGACACATTTGTAGTGTGCGATACGAATTAACTCTGTCCCACAAGAAAATGTTTATTTTTTTATCAGTTACATTTTATCATATTGTCTATCATTTATTGATATTTAACAAATATAAAACAGTTTCCGTGTTTCTGTAGAGTCATAGAAACACGAGTGGAGTTCTGGAGAATGAAAAATGCCTGTGGGATCGTCTATCAGAAACACGGAAAATGTTTCTACTTCCTTTATGAAACAACCCAAAGAAAATAAAGACAACGAAGGAAAATCACTCGTTTATTTACGATCATCTGAACATAAATTCCCCAAACCCATGCAGCCCCCACGTCAACAACTCTTAGATTAACTCCCGTACTTCTTCACCGGCCGCAAAAACCAATAACAATTATCATACATTTTCATCTCACCCGTCTATTATACTTATTTGAAAAATTACACCTTTCAACACTCTCTGTCTCACAATATACCTCCCATAGCTTTCGTCTATAAACATACTCGTTGCCACACAATATTAGCAAGTATCCAACAACTCGGTCCCACTTGCGCGAAATTTAGAATGCGGTCTACATGTGCTAATTAAACGATTGTACAATAAACCAAGAACGTTTCAGTTCCGGTCCGTGTATTAAAACATGCAAATCGCAATCTGAAGCGGAAACTAAAACATGCCTTACAAAAATTCTTAACGTCAGTACTCCATATATAAGATCCGGACTTATATTTGATTTCGCTACGTTACGTTAACCGCTGGGTTTTACTAACCGAAAACAGCATGCCCACATTAAATCCCAGTTCATACTGCGCATGACCCGGCATATTTAACAATTATTCACCGAAGTGGAGGTGAATAGTTGTGGATATTTACTGAGCCGCTTTTAGTATATACCACACTGCAGGTGAATAGCGAGCACCAAATAGTTATTTTATTTTTTATCAAATGGACAAAGACTCGCGCGAGGTGATCGCTGCTTCGCTCGGAGGTGAATATATAGAGGTTATTGACCAAGCGTGAGGTCAAGATGGGGGATATTGGCCAAGTTTATTTTTTGCGTGTTTATGACCGAGACGAAGTCGAGGTCCATAAAAACACAAAAAATGAACGAGGCCAATATCCACCATCTTGACCGAACAAGCTTGGTCAATAAGGTGTTTATCAGTATGGCAAAAATGAATAAAATCCCACTTTGAAGCACGCGCCAGGAACCCATTGCGTGGTAAACTGAAGAGCGAATAGAAATCAAGCTAAAATTAGACTGAGAGTCGACGACTTTCACTTGAAGTTCAACCTCGTGGCGTTCAAAACAGTTTGTTTTCCGACATCAAAAATGCTTTTTTATCGGATGAAAACTGACCTGTACTTTACTTCAGATGCACTAGGTTTCAATGACAACTTTATCAGGAACCCGAACGCATTAGCTAGAGACAAAAGTGTGTACATTTGTGGAAGATTTGAAAACCGGCAAGTTGAAATCACTCGACGGTGACAAAAAGTGCTGTAGAAGAATACAAACGAACTTGTAAGTATTAATTAGTAAATACTTATAATTTATAAACCAATTACTAAATATGAATGCTGAATTTCTTAGCCCATGCATTGAAAAACCTGCTTTCTTTCAGTGATGAAACTGTGTGCTAAACGAAAGTTTACTCGTTGCCATAATAATTTTATTTCTTTGTATCACAATTGTAATAGCGTTGTGAAGTTGTCAAACTTTTCTTTTTTTAAGGTACAGCCATTTCAGCTTCTGTGTATTTCAGTGACAGCTGTAACATATTTATCTCCACTATCACTATCAGTCGTTTTTTTGCTGCGGTTGCTTTCATCGAACTTGTGTCTTGCGAGAGCCGGAAAAACTGCATTAATCACTCTAAAATGAAAATTTGAATTTTAGCTGAAAAACGAAAAAGCAGAAGAGCTGCTGCACACGTATACGCACAAACGTTATTAAGTGTTCCTTACTTTGTAAGCAAATTACCAAATGTTAAAGAAACAGTGCCACGGTAATGCGCACGCGTAACACGTGATTGTTAATAATGAGAAAGACAATGGAAAATCACGCTGTTACGTCAAAACTCAACTGATCTGGAACGACCTTTGGAATTGTCGCTATTTGCACAGTTGAGAAGTTCAGGATTTAGAATCGTATAAACTTCCCACATGTATGGTATTGGGGATAATAGTTTGGGAATCCACTCGGTATGACTCGGCAATGCCGACTCAAAACAAACAACAACTTAGAACTGTGTGAATTATAATATTCCATTCTACTGCAGTTTCGCGAAGTGAAAGCGAAACTACGAGGAAACTAACGTTCTGACTTCATAGCTTTGAGGTTTTGTGATTTTAGGATGAGCTGTTGTACAACTATAAGAGTGCTTCCACTACAACATCGGGGAATAAAAGAGTTCGAGTTTGCTAAATAGCGAGGCCTTGAACTGTACCGAGCGAAGGCCGTGTCGACACTTCAATAAATAAATACACGCGAATCATAGTACATTCAGCGACTTACAAGCAGAGTAAATGTCTCCCCCTACATTCTCACTGTCTCCAAGTTTCCTGGCCGTTCATTGTCTCCCTCTCAAATGCTTTGGACGAAACTACCAGGAGACGGAAGCTTTCTTCTGTCCATTAATTCCACCGCTCGACGAACCGTCCAAATGTTTTAGGGCACTGAATTCAGAGTCAAAAATACTCGCAAAAATTAAAGAGACGAACGAAATACCATCCTAAATCCTAGGATATAAAACTAAATTACTATTCTAAATAGGTATAAGGTCAAATGCAACTTAGGTAAAGCCGATGGAAGAAGATTTCTTTCGCGTATCAAATCACAGGAAGCCCAAGCTCTGTTTATGTAAATTTAATTTTATAAGGGTTTGTATGGGAATTTTTAAATCCGGTTTTTCGATAAATATACTGTAATAAAGTGAATAAAACTTACCTGGTGTCTATAATCTGTGTCTTGGCTGTGTCTGTACGTAGTTTCAGCGAATTTGGGCGAATTTTGAATCCCCTTACTCTTCATACTATAGAAGAAATGAAAGGTAGGAGACGAACTTCAAATCTCGGGTTCAAAGCCACTCACGTTTGGGTCGATTTTTTCACGAAAATTGCATCGATTTTACATTCTATCCCCATCAGCATACGCAGTGATAAATTTCCAGTCTATCTGTGCCAACCAAATGAAGATATCTGTATTTGCCGAGCTACAATCCACTATTGAGTCCGCCAAAATCTCGCCAGAAGCAGCCATCTATGCCCGTGACTCGCCAATGTGGTGCCAACACAGGAAACCCAAGCTCTGATAAGGTCCGTTGGGAATTTTAAAATCTAGCTTTGCGATAAATATATTGTAATAACATGAATAAAACTTACTTGGTGTTTATTGCACGTGTCTTGACTATGTTTGTATACAGTTGCAGCGAATTTAGGCGAATTTTAAATCCTTTACTCTGCAACTAACGAAAGCTAGATTTAAAATTTCCACAGCTTGGGCTTCCTGTGTTAACGGCTTTGGCACCACATTGGCGAGTCACGGGCATAGATGGCTGCTTCTGGCGAGATTTTGGCGGACTCAATAGTGGATTGTAGCTCGGCAAATACAGATATCTTCATTTGGTTGGCACAGATAGACTGGCAATTTATCACTGCGTATGCTGATGGGGATAGAATGTAAAATCGATGCAATTTTCGTGAAAAAAGCGACCCAAACGTGGGTGGCTTTGAACCCGAGATTTGAAGTTCGTCTCCTACCTTTCATTTCTTCTATAGTATGAAGAGTAAGGGATTCAAAATTCTCCCAAATTCGCTGAAACTACGTAGAGACACAGCCAAGACACAGATCATAGACACCAGGTAAGTGTTATTCACTTTATTACAGTATATTTATCGAAACACCAGATTTAAAAATTCCCATACAAACCCTTATAAAATAAAATTTACATAAACAGAGCTAGGGCTTCCTGTGATTTGATACGCGAAATAAATATTCTTCCATCGGCTTTACCTAAGTTGCATTTGACCTTATACCTATTTAGAATAGTAATTTAGTTTTATATCCTAGGTTTTAGGATGGTATTTCGTTCGTCTCTTTAATTTTTGCGAGTATTTTTGACTCTGAATTCTTATAAATTAAATTTACATAAACAGAGCTTGGGCTTCCTGTGATCAAATCTCTCCCCATCTTTTGATTTCTGGACAACCCAACCAAAATTCAAACATTCGCGCATGCGCACTAAGCATGGCACTGTTCCTTTAATGCTCAATTTCTGTCTCACAATAAATAAGCCTGTTTTTAAACTATTGAATGTTATTTGTGTTGAGTCCACTCGTTTCCAAAAAAATTCTTGTACCACCATTTTAGTACCGTTCTGTAGCCGTGCTTTTCGTCCTGTTTTTACTGTTTTCAGTCATTTAGCTTCTCTGTGTGAATATGAATTAAATCGGCAAATCCACGAAGTCCCAGCTTTTCCGTTCAAAATCACACATTTTTGCTGCAGTTGTTTTTGTTGATTCATCGGATTAGATTTAGAGTCGGTTTCTTCTTGTTCAGTCGAGCGCCAAATCATATCATTTCTCGTGATAAACGGAATAAAAGATATAAAATGTTCACGTTCTTTGACTACCGTTAACTTTGTGAATATCCTGGTTTGTATTATCATGAATTTCTCTGTTCGCAAAAACATAAAAACATAAACAAAATATTTACGCGCGGGCTTCCTGTACATCGTTGAATACAGCTTTCAAACCATTGAATTCCGCAAAAAATTACACGCTTCGTTAAGCCAATCAGCGCTCGAGTTTGAGTCGTGCTATGGGATTCTACGGTAACTTGACAGCTCTCGAATTTTTCTCTATGGGTCACAAAAGCTATAGCATGTCTTCAAAAATACATTGCTTATTGCGAGCAGCAATTTTGGTGCATTGCTAATATTGGCAAAAGCAAAAGGTACACCCCCTATATTCACTTTATCTGAGTCAGTTTAGAGTCCCAGGAGGTATCCTTCTTCTCTGTGCACCAGTCATACTTGCATGCCATGGATCTTTCTATGGTAAACTCGTTATACAAATTTGACAAACGGTAAAAAGGTCATGCTTGCAGGTAGTCAATTATATAGCGCAAATTTAATAGGATATGGTAAAATGTGCTTTACAAGGGAGGACCTGTTTTTACATACAGACTGCTTTAGTGGCATAAAGTGCTGCCGTGCAGTTTACAATCATGAGTGTTTGTTATTATATAGTACCTTCAGAATACCAGTAGTAGTAAGTAGTAGTCATTTATTTAACCACGTATATTCACCAATGAGTATAATCTCATTTACAATGAATGTATACCAGACTGTTTTCCGTGAAGAAAATACACTGCTCTTTCGCAAAATAGCACCAACAGCTATGCCTTTCTCGCATAAATTACAAGCGGAAGGAGATAACGGCTTTATCGTCCCTGCCCAATTAATTAAGGACAACATTCCACTGATTAGTTTATTTATCGTTATTTAGAAATTCTCTTCAAGGTCCATACGCCAACCAGTAGACAACATTGAATAATATGTAAGAAGCTGGAAAGAGTATCTTCGACATCTTGTCAATCGGAGTTGAGTTCACTGACAGGATCTCGTTTACTGCACTCTTTGCATTATCTAGCAAAACAGGAATTACTTCTTGGTCGTTGTCGGAAGTGACGTCTTCCTGGTTTCCAGAGGAGTCTCCTGTGATAGTGATGTTTTTGTGATTCTAAAATTCAAGAGTAATTTAAAACAATGTGAGGTGATCCATTAATACAATAAGGCTTTTGTCGTTGAAGGTAACTTGAATGTATAGTATGTCTGACAAGCCCCACTTTCATGATTCTTCTATTGTTTAAAGGGGCTATGTCATGGTACTGCTAATGAATGCATGGAGTCATCGCTCGATTGGTGGCTGTTAATTGCCTACGAGGGACCGGACATTATTTAGCATGAGTTGGGAGTGGGGGGGTACTAGATCTGCATTGTGGCAGTTCTCTGGTCTCACGAAATAGTGACTCTCCTCTTAGATAAGCCTATAAATATATATACTTAATTAAAACATTATGCCCCCCTATAAAAGAGGAGCATATAAAAAATTGAATGGGAGCACTGAATAAATGGGAGCATAAAAAATCGTGACCCCCCCCTGCAAATCTAGTAGCCCCCCCCCCCCCCAACCGCTAAGACGTTAGACATTATTATAGATGAAAGGCACTTTTTGTTAAATGCCCTTTATCAGGAGCCCATTACCAGGAGCGTTCCTCTGTTATGGGTTGGGTCACCAGCACAGGAGTAGATGAGGCTATTTTTAGATTCGAAATTCCCGCGAAAAGAGGTTGCCGCCATGTTGGTGCCCTTAAACAATAGATTCCTCGTTAGCTTCTTTTGTTGGGGCACCAACATTTGAATCTCTGGGGATTGAGTGAAAACCAGCAATTCGAATTCCCGCGTTGAAAGTGAGAAGAATGATAATGAATAATAATGAGAAGTGACGTTAGCTATCTGATTGGCTAAGAATAGCCTACCTTTGTTCTATTTCGCGCGAAACGCAATGCCAAAAATAGACTCATCTACCTCTGTGCTGGGGTACAGACACAGTGGGGAAGATGGACGCTCCTGGTAATGGGCCCCTGCCTTTATATAACAACTCGAGGAACGAATTATTAGCTCAATTTAGCTCCCTTAATACAAATCGAAAAAGAATATCAGACGATCAGTTGTTCCTCTTAATGATAGATCCTCCACCTAAACTCCAAAACATAGTTGCGAAATACATATTTAACTGTTTTTCTCTTAGAGATAAGGAAAACAATCTTAGTTATACTGTAAAAACTATTTGGATTCAAGTTGATGTACACGTTCGTACAAAGCTCCAAATAAAATACTGTCTGTCTGTCATTCTTTTATTTGGACCTTGCATAACTAAATACATCGGCTTTTATCCAAATAAGTTATTATAATAATAAATGCTGGAGATAACATAAATAGAAGTTATTCATTTGCTCCTTTCTTTGATGCATCATTTATGTATCTCTATACTAAATTTTCCACACTATAGGGCGGGTTAATCAATAAGAAGAATATCTCATCTTCCGTTAAGTATTGTACTTTTCTTTTTATATTTTTTTGTAGAGCGTCGAAGAGTCGATCACGCTTTGGGCTATAATAAGGGCATCGAAAAAGTGTTTTCATCTTCAATTTCTCTAAGCATTTTTGACAAATTCAGTCTTCTAATTTCTGAAAGGGCTTCAAGTGCCTATACCTTTCTCGATTTGAAGGCAGTGGTTACTGATACGATTTACGGAGCTTAGTAAGTGATATTCTGTGCTTGATATTACTAATGTGATTGAGGTATTCTTCTTGTTTATAGTCTATTTTAAATAATCGGTAAGTCCTAAGTTTATTACTCTTTGTTGTATCTCTGCGTTGATCAATATAAATTTATTCAGTCCAAGACTGGAACATAGGTTTTTCCAATCAATAAGTGTTAGAGCTGTTTTCGAGCCAAATGTATCCGTAACCGAGTCGTTCGATGATATGTTTCAGCTATTCGGTCCAGCTAAACCAATACTGAATATCCGGTCCCTAAGGACAGCAGTATCATTACCGTAGGCACCAAAGTATTTGCAAATGTATAAATCTTTCGCGATTTCAATTTTAATAACTTTTGTACAGACAACAATTTTCAGGCTCAGCGAATATATATCGGCAAACCGATAAAGTAATTTCCAGACGATGTTATAATAAAACCGCAAATCAAATACAACGACATAAATTTAGCAGGCCTATGACGTCACTCCATGGCAACCGGACCTCGCGTATTTTTGAACATCCGGTGATCTCTGGCTCGTGAGTATATAATAGCTAATATAATACTTAATATCTATTATACCTATACTGTATATTTTTCATGTAATAATGCAAAGTAGTTTTAGTCTGTACCTTAGTGGTTAGCAATATAAAGTATTATTTTGTAATTTTGATAGCTTATGAACCTCCGAAAAGTTTTGAGTACTTATGTGAAGACAATTTTGGTTTAAAGTGAATACTTTATGTTCTACGCTTGTTTGAAATCGTGTAAATGTGACCTTTCCTGACCCATGACCGCGTAAGTAAAAGCCTGGGTCGAAACCTGGGTAGACGTCATCTCATTAATGCATTATTCTCCATGGCGCCTTTTCATCACAACAACATCGATGCATAGAAAATATACAAGTTGTTTTAGTCAACATGTTAAGTATTTCTTCAAATGATTTCAAAGCCGAATTAATTATATGACGTCAAGATGACGTCTACCAGGTTTTGATCCAGGCTTTTACTTACGCGGTCATGGGTCAGGAAAGGTCACATTTTCACGATTTCAAACAAGCGTAGAACATAAAGTATTCACTTTAAACCAAAACTTTCTTCACAGGAGTATTCATAACTTTTCGGAGGTTCATAAGCTATCAAAATTGCAAAAGGGTGATAGGCACTTTAATATTCATTGTGTTTAAATAAAGGCCATCTATTTATCTGTCGAATTAAAGGAATTTCAATATTTTTCTTGAAGACTATATTTTTAGACACTTTGTTTATAGTCATTTTTGAATATTTGCTTTGATATGAACGCGAAGTTTGTCAGTGTCACGGCGAAATAACCTCTACTGAATTGAAAAACAGTGGTTGTACTCAAATGTTTGCTATGGATACCTAAATCTAATGCTGTGTTTGTTTCCCGTAAATTGTACACTAGGTGTAGTTATGGAACGATTTTCCTGTCCATAAACTCATTTGAATTTCCAGGGCGCCGCCATCTTGGATATTAGACGTCACACGGTTGCTCCATTGACAGAAAATAATAGCTATATATGGTTTGCACTCAATCCCCAGAGATTCAAATGACAAAGGGCATGGCGGCTATGTTGGTGTACAGAATAAAAGAAGCTAACGAAGAATCTATTGTCAACTGTACACCAACATGGCGGCTATGACGTCACGTGCAAAGGGTCCATTGTCTCTTTTGTAACAAGAGAGGCAATCGTATCACGACGTCATAAGACCCAAGCTCACATCGCCCGGGATATTCAAATGAGTTTTGCCACAGGCAGCCCAAGCTCTGTATTTGCACTGTGTGACTATTATTTCACAAAATTCTCAGATAAAGAAAATAAACTTACTATACCTTAAGAGTTTGTTGTTGTCCTGTTGTTTCTCTGGGGTCTAGAAATGGCGATTATGGGGCATTTCTCTCACTTTGGGGTTTTCTCTCTTCTCTGTCTAAAAGAAAGGAAAGGCTGCACACTCAAATTCAAACCACGAGGCACTTGCAATTGAGGCTGATTTTCTCACGAAAACCCATCCGATAGGCGTAATTTCCTCCGTCAGGTGAAAGGTAGATAGTTTTTCTTACCCCAGAAGTTTTCAGACTTGAGAAATCATTATCCTAACTCTTCCAAACGAACTCATTTCTTTGAAAAAGCCCTCTCATTCTTCGTCAGAAACTACGTGTTAGCATCAATTCGGGCATGCTGTCAAAATTCCTCTTTCCGGCAGAGGGACAGTCAATAAATTGACAGATACTTTACTCTCTCTCCACGGGGTCTAACGTGCCGCCTATTGTACTGAGTAGCCAATCGCGTGGCTACAATTTCAAACAAGTTGACAACGCTTGACGACGGCTAGTTCCCAAAGATCACGGGCTCAGAACTTATTATATATACATTATATACCTTATTTTGAAACTGGTCTACAAGTAAATCGGCTCTATGGTAAAGTGGTTTAGAGCGCGCGCCTCGAATCCAACGATTAGGATTTCGATTCCACACAAGCCAGTAACATTTAAAAAAAAAATGTTTCTCCTTTCTCAGTTATATTTTATCTTTTCCTCTATTTTAAGCTATTAGAGCCGCCTTCGACACTAAAACTTTGTTTGAGTTTATAATTAAGCAAATTGATGTATCAGTTAATTTTCACGGGTTTTTATTGATTCAAATGATCGCATGCAAAGTACGTTAATCTATTAACACTGTAGTGTTCGACACTTTCACAGGATTTTATGTAATTACGAGGTTAATTATATTTTTTCTCATCATTGCACTCTCCCGTGGGGAGAGAGTAAAGTATCTGTCAATTTAGTGACTGTCCCTCTGCCGGAAAGAGGAATTTTGACAGTATGCCGAATTGATGCTAACACGTAGTTCTTACGAAGAATGAGAGGGCTTTTTCAAAGAAATGAGTTCGTTTGGAAGAGTTAGGATAATGATTTCTCAAGTCTGAAAACTTCTGGGGTAAGAAAAACTATATACCTTTGACCTGACGGAGGAAATTACGCCTATCGGATGGGTTTTCGTGAGAAAAATCGGCCTCAAGTGCCTCGTGGTTTGAATTTGAGTGTGCAGCATTTCCTTTCTTTTAGACAGAGAAGAGAGAAAAACCCAAAGTGAGAGAAATGCCCCATAACCGCCATTTCTAGACCCCAGAGAAACAACAGGACAACAACAAACTCTTAAGGTAAGTTTATTTTCTTTATTTGAGAATTTTGTGAAATAATAGTCACACAGTGCAAATACAGAGGTTGGACTGCCTGTGATATGACCGGTTTGAGCTATTTTTAGAACATGTTTCCCGGGTAACTGCCTTCTGACTCTGCTGCGATACGATCGTGCATATGCTTGCCGTAATTATCGAGATTAAGAATGATCTATTGTTCTTTGAGGTGATTTTACTAACACTTCGCATTGTCCTGACTATGGTTTGATTGGATTCCCAAAGTGTGGGCACGTGAACTCCCTTGAGATCTGTTCTAAATATAGCTCAATCCGGTCATACGCTGACTCACAGACCTAGTATGGGAGATGGACGCTCCTGGTAATGGACTCCTGTCAGTGAGGAGAAACAAAGTACTTCCAACTTCTCATTAATTACTTATTTTACAACAACTACTAACTCAGATTCTCGTTTTCTGATTGGCTGATTGCCATTGAGAATAAGGACATACCATGGTAGATTACGTGATCGCTCGCGCAAGCTTGATCAGTGATTGATGCGCGCTAGAATCACTTTTCCCCGCAATTTTCCTTGTTTTCTTGGCCCTGCTCGCTTCACTATTTGTTGTTTGTTGTTGTGAAAAACAACTTTACAATAGTTTACCGTGGTATGTCCTCTTATTTATCATGCGTTTCCTCATCTCATGGTCAACATTTGTTGTCCACAACAATTTTGGCCATGCGATGACGCAAAAAGGTCAACATGTAAATAAGATGACATGCCACAGTAAACTATCGTAAATGTTATAACTTAATAGTAAACTATATATGGTTAATACATTGTGGTATCCAATTTACCAAATAAGCTTATTTTAAGACAATATGCAAATTTAGGTGCCCATGTTTGCAGTAAAGTCTATAGTACTTACGTCTTGATCCGATGCAGTGGTTTCCTCAGGAGGAGTCTTCACGAAATTACTGCCTTTAAATTGTTGACTGTAGTTTTTGTGATCCTTGTAATCAACATACAGAAGTACTGCAACGTATTCAATGACAGCTCCGAACACGAAGATGAACGACACGATCAGATACCAATCAAGCGCCTTGATATACGACACCTAGAAACACAAGGCAAATTAAATTACATAGAGGTTATTACCCAGTTACCTAAAGCTATGGCTCCAGTTGTCCGAAGCAAGGGCAAATTTAATTTATCCCTTGGATAGCGCTAAATCTGTAATTGTAATTCGTACATTTTAACCTCGGGTTAGTGATATACCTGAGACCCTGGGCCCGGCTGTTCCAAGCAAGGGTAATTACATCACTAGGATAGCGCTAAATATGTAATTGTAATTCGTACATTTTAACCTCGGGTTAATGATATAACTGAGACCCTGGGCCCGGCTGTTCGAAGCAAGGGTAATTACATCACTAGGATAGCGCTAAATCTGTAATTGTAATATGTACAGTTTAACCTCTACTCTGGTGTGGCAAAGAAAAAATTCAACACGACAAGCCCATATATCTCGCTTTCTGAATGGCTCTTGGCCATGTCAAATTTAACCAATCAGGAGCCGGTTGTTCAAAAAGTACGTGGAAAACGCTATCCGCCGCATAAATATCTATCCAGTTGATAAGTATTAACCGATGAATAGCGTTATTTACCTTTTGAACAACTGAACTCATGATCAGATGTTATTTTGCCGTTCATCATGCATCGATGACGTCAAAAGCAGACACAGTCAGGAGCCCATAGCCAGGAGCGCCACATATCCTTTTTTTTTGTCCAGGACCTTTCTGAAAATCACTTCGGTGAGAAAGCTAATTCCTGGCCATCAATATTATTATTATACAGCTGCCACAGCCTTTTCACAAGTTGGGCTATTTTTATATCCATTTTTCAAGCCTATCAGTGGTTGCACTAGTGGCGGAACAAACTATGCCTCATTAGCCTTACTTCTGTTATGCCAACAACATGGCTACTACACTTTTGTGATTTTGTTCCCTTAGGAATGACTGCAAACCAAGAATAGCAGGAAACCGTTCTAAAAATAAAACGATGTGACATGTGCCTTATAGTATGCGGGATGGACGCTCCTGGTTATGGGCTCCTGACACAGTCGAATAGCGTAATTGACATTCTTGTCACGTTTAGGTGTCATGTGTGCATCTGTAAAAGGAGAGATCAATGGCAAAATGAAATCAATCTGTAGGTTACGAAATTATTTCATACAGAAAGTGAAGTCATATGTGCATCTGTACTCTAATAACAAGAACAACGTGTCGACCAATCAGAACGCGAGTTTCATAGACTTTATTGGTTTAAACAGTACAGACAAATGATAGAATATAATAAAAGGATAACAAAATTGTTTCTCCTCAAGTTTGTTGTGGAAACTATGCACGTTGTCCAAATTGAGTTTTAAGCATTAAATGAAGTAATATATGATCAATAAGCGTCCCAACTAAATTAAATAAGTGATCAACCTCTTACTCATGCCCAACAGCAGAGTTGGGGTGAACTAATCAAAGAAGGACCATGACGTTATACATCCGGGATATATTCCATGTGTACTGGTCCGATATACCTTGGATTCCAGAGGTTCTACTGCCCTCTCTAAGCCAAAGTTTAGGCGCGAAGCGGGAGGAACGAAGCGACGAGATGGCGGGAGAACCTCTGGACGCCCCAAGCATGCCTTTGTGTCCGCCGATCCAATCAGAGATCGTTATAAGTCTTCCAAGTCAGAATTTGACCCTGGCCTTCTGATCGGCCTAGAGCAAATTCATTTCTAACGAGTCGGCTGCGATTGGATCCGCTGCCGTAGCAGATTGTGAAACTGGTATCTCATACACATGAATAATTAATGAGGAAACCAACCAATCAAAGGTCTATAAATCGGTCACATGATGATAATGGAAACCTGGTCCAGTCAAAGGACTGAATTAATTATTTTCAAGTTGTAGGACTGAATTAATTTTGTTCTAGTCCTAGGACTGAATTAATTTTGTTCTAGTCCTAGGACTGGAACAAAATTAATTCAGTACTACAACTTGAAAACATTAGTTCAGTCCTTCTACTTAAGCCTAGAAAAAAAATTTACAAGTCAAACTACAACAACAATTTATTGGTAGACATTTTACAATCCATGAAATCATTTTTTCCCAATCTTCGTCCAGGTTTTCTATATCTTCCAAAGATAATTTTAAACTCGTACTCTCCAACGCAGCGACTTTGTTTTCTCTACCTTCCCGCCATTCAACGAACACGTTTACAGCCCATTTGTTCTTATACCGTGTAGACAGAGGTACGGCGTTAGCAAGCTCCTTCTCTTCTTCTTCTCTGCTTTTCGATTTTCTAAAACGTTTCAAAGGTCGAAAGCTCTCTTCGTCGCTCGGAGCCATGACTAATCAAATCGAATCTATAACCTTGGATTTGTTTTCATCCAGTTTTTCATTCCCAGGAGGCGGTGGTGAACAAACTCCAATACAAGTGCTTTAATTAAGAACAATTCGTTTTTGTTTTTTTTAAATAGAGGGAACGCACTAAAGTGTGAAATTATACTGAATCTAAGTTATACAAATCCCTTTGTTTTTCTATTGTTTAATCAGTGCTATTTTGTATTACTATGTTGGTGTGTTCATTCTAATAGGCGAATTGATGTCATTTAAACATTGGACGATTTAAATTAAACCCAAAGTGCAAATAACAAATGTTGGTTAATTAGCTTTTTTAAAACTCTCATTAATTATTCGTGACTATGAGATGTCAGTTCAAAGCCTCCAATTCGGACTGGACGGGATTTCAAGTCCTTGCAATTAAATAATTGCGCGGACTTGAAATCCGTCCAGTCCTCATTGTCGGCTTTGAACTATTACTTCAATTGCTTACTGAACCCGTCGCTGGAGTTCGCACGAGTTCCCTAAATCACGCACGTCAAACCGCCGAATAAAAGGTAATTAGACCAGCTGACCTAGTTCTGTGTTGTTATTTCGGTTCTCTGAAAGAGTTGGCTTTTCATAAACCTTGAGAATTGAACCTGGAGTGTCGAGCCGTCGTTGCTAAAACCGCCGGTTTAGTCAAAAACATATTTCACTGGTTTCTCGGGTGTTACTGAATCAAAAGGGGAGGACATTAGAACCTCTGGCATCCGGGTAAGTGCGGTATCGATTCTAGCACAGGTTTACTGTGACAGACAGACATACATTATTCATTATTTAGCTCTTTGTACTACATTGGGACATCAGATGACTGCTAACAAATTTAAAAGAGTTGGTGAATGATGGATAGATCGTTCTGTAATCTTAAAAATCTAATATATATATATAGTTATCAATAAATTAATTTACATTATTTTGTGCTGAAATTATGGTGGATCGTATGTTCATACAATCAAACATATTTTGCTGCTACTGTTGTGACTTGTTTCGGAGTATTGATGATTGCCGACAATAGTTCTTTTTCTGTCACTTTTCTGTTATATAACTTCGTTAGAGTTTTTAAGGAGGATAGTAAATCATGCTTGATTGTCTGGTAAGTTTTGTATATTATCAGAATCCATTTTTTGTTTGCATGTTGGGCAAATTCGTTCTTCTGGTTATAATTAAATAAGGTCAGTTAAGATGTCTTCCTTTTTCAATTTGTAGGCAATGATTGCTTAATCTTAATTTTGTGAACATAATTCTATGTTTGATGTTTCTGACAAGATCCAAATACTAGTTTTCGAATTCATACTTCGTTTTGAATGTTCTATAGAGCCATTCGAAAATTGGCGCCCAATTTAACTAACTATTGTTTAGGACTGACTAGCCTCGTGTTCACGTTACCAGGACAATAGCTTTTTAAATTGGACGCCATTTTTCGAATGGGTCTATAAACTCACAGTTTGTTACTCTGGTTTGGATTTTGTTGTTGGTCGACAAAATAGTCCACTTTAACCGAATTTGTAGTTCTGTGTCTTTTAGTCGTTGCCAACGAACTTATATTCTTCAGAAATTTCCTAAAATCTAGAGTATTATATTTTGGAGTATCAATATGTCACCATAGCCTAGGCTTTGTATGGTTTGCTTAATTTTAAAACAATAAACAATCTATAAACAAACCTTTGGGACAGAGGATCTGAAAGAACCATTCAAAGTTACAATGGTTAGGACTGTTGTGACCCCAAGGGCAACTCTGGCAGAGATGGCATCCTTAGAAATCCAGAAAGAGAACCAGGAGAGAGCAACTATCAGGAAAGTTGGTGCGTACACCTGTAGTAATGAGTAACCCAAACGGCGCCTGAACACAAACCTGGCTACCAGCTCAGCATATCGTTCTGTGACGAGGAACAAAAACCGTCAGATATCATAAAACTGGAGTCTACAAAGATTAAAAGAGCATGTGACACATCCCGCATACTAGGCCTATGTTTTCACAATAGGAGATATTACAGTTGCGTCTACGAACAGCGGTTTCAGCGGTATTGAACCAAACGCCTCACTTCGATGTAATGAAGCACTATTCAAACCACAGGCTAACCATCCTCTCATTTTTTGTATTTGTCACTGATGTTAATCCATTTGTTGATTTAACGCGCGCTCATAATACAGCTCGAGCTTCCTGTGGCTCAGGTTTGCTTACATATAGCTCGGGCTTCCTTTGGCTCATCTCGCTAACTACATAAAAATACACAAGGCAGGCAACTAAATCCATAGCCGCCAAGCGAGGCGTACGAGAATTTTGCCGGCGAAAAACGAAAACTTCCTGGTTCCTGCCCCTCTTTGACATTAAAAATGTTGAAGAACAGTAAATGAGCTAAGATTTTGGTGGTAATTCACGTCGATATCGAGTGGTACACACTCGTAAAAGCTTCCTAGAAAATATTTTTCTCCCTATGATCGGGACAGATATGAGCCATCATAAGGATTTATAACGGTCATCACATTAATTTTTTTTAATCAAACTGTCGAATGATCTCCCGTCTAGGGTCCCCAGCGAAGAAATGGACAGCTGACATATTTCCCTTAATCTCCCTCGTATGGGCTGTTTTGCAATTTGACACACCACCCCGATGAAGTTTTTTTGGCAGCTTCCGACAAAAAAAACGGAAGAAAAATATCTCGAAGAATCGCGGGAAGTTTGTTTACAAAAAAATATATTTTGCACGACCGCTAAACTCTCGTACTATGATTACAGACCAAAGTTCACTCCAAACTACTATCAATCAACCAATCATCTTTATTTAAACACGATAGTATTTAAGCGTTGCCGCTTGTGGGGTCGTGTATAAAAAGTATAATTATCTAACTAACTAATTATCTAACTATGTTAAAAAATTAAAACTACTATGGTATTAAATTATTCTATGTTGTTAAAATTCTAATATACATACATTATTTATAATATATATTATCGTAAGCTATAGTTATTATGAGCGTAAGTCATTTCTACAGAAGAACTAGGGTACATAAAAAGCTAAAACAAGGCGAAATACTATAAAAATGCTGTGTAAGAGTAGTAATTAAAACAGTAGAAAATCATCCCTAACTACTACTAGTATTACCATCACTCAAGGCATCAATAAATTCAGGACAGATACAGTTTTATATCACATCATATAAAAAAATATTACCTAGCAAATTACCGTGTTTGTAGTGAGCTTGCTCGTTCCAAGAGTGCCAGGATCTTTGAAATTTCTAGTCGAGCTATATGTAAACAAACCTGGGCCACAGGAAGCCCGAGCTGTATTATGAGCGCGCGTTAAATCAACAAATGGATTAATATCAGTAACAAATACAAAAAATGAGAGGATGGTTAGCCTGTGTTCAAACCATAATTCCTGTGTGACGCCAACAAGCACGACTAATTTAGATACACAGTTTGAATAGCATTCATTACATTGAAGTGAGGCGTTTAATTGGGTTAATACCGCTGAAACTGCTATTCGTAGACGCAATTGTAATATCTGCTAGTTAGAACGGTTTCCCGCTATTCTTGGGTTGCAATCAAAAACATAGCTATGGGTCATGTTGGTTGGTATAACGAAATTAGCTAATAAGGCTATTGTGTTCCGCCACTGGTGCAACCCATGCACTAATTGGCGGGGTAAATAATCTAAACATATCCCAATGTTTGTGCCTTGACACCTATATGGACAGACAGACAGATGGATTTTCTATACCTGTTAAATTTTTTGATACATGTATATTTTTTAGATACATGTATGGAATTTTTACATGTAAGGATTTTTGTACGCGTATGGATTTGAATACATGTATGCATATCTGGTATAGGTCTATGAAAATTTAATTTTGAAACGTTTGGCGCCTGATAGCCATGACCCATTTACAAAATTTTATGTGTAATTTTACGTTCTATTGGACCTCTATCTGTCGCGTGGGAATTAAACACGCCCCAGATTTCTCTTCCGTTGAGAAGCCGGATTGGTTTGATAAGGGAATCAAACAGTTTCAAAGTAAGGTTTAGATCAGTTCTAAAGTGGTTTCCCATTTCTTATCGTAGTTTGACGAGAGCTTTCAGTGCTATGTTTTTAAACTCTTGTTTTGCGAGACAGTGTAACATTACCATATGCACTAAAGGTTAAGGCCATGCATATATTTATAGGTGTGTACGCTTTCTAGTGTTTGATCTGTTTGATCATTGTAGCTGAAAGTTATTCATTCCTTTCTCCCGATTTTGAAGACCATGATATTTGTTTTTTTTCGGTATTAATTTCTATTTTAGATACTGAACTACTATTAACCGAAGGAAGTAAATATCCACCACTATTCACCGACACTGACGTGAATAATTGTTTTAGTATATACCACACAAGTGAATTATAGCCAGCAAATGGCAAATGGACAAAAACTCGCGCGATGTGATCGCTGCTTCACTTGGAGGTGAATAACAAAGTATATTCACATCCGGAGTAGCCAATCAGAGCGCGCGAAAAGCACTTCACTTGTGTGGTATATACTACCTTATCATATTCCTTCATATATGTAAATATTGCTACAGACCTTCTGCTGATCTTGATAATATAACTACATTATTTGAATAAATTATACAGCTGGTTTTTGTATTCTGTATTTCTATAGATTGGTTCGTCAACCTCAGAGTTTGGTTTAGGATTTCGGGTAGGCCACTAAGGAATTGAAGATATGAACGCTGCTGGTTATGGGTTCCTGCATGTTGTTATTATTATTATTATTTATTATTATTATTAGCAGAACAATGGGCCATTTTAACTATCGCACAGAACGAATTCTCAGGCACGCATGTAAACAAATAAATATCTCCCTAGAGGAGGCACACAAAAACGTTTTCACGCCTGTCCGAGACTCTTAGAGTCTCTCCGAGACTTTACATCGATACTAACACTATCATCTTGTTTCTTGACTCTCAAAATTCAGTGAAATAAAAGAATATGCTATTTCACTGAATTACCTGGTGCACAAATGGCGCTCCTTCCTCGTGCTGTACTTCATCTTGACGTCATCTAATTAATTCGGCTTTGCAATCATTTGAAGAAATCCTTAACATGTTGACTAAAATGATTTTTTCCTTTACTAACAACTCAAAAACTGTGTATATTTTCTATGCATCGATGTTGTTGTGATAAAAATGCGGCATGGAGAAAAATGTATTAATGAGATGACGTCTAACCCAGGTTTCGACCCAGGCTTTTACTTACGCGGTCATGGGTCAGGAAAGGTAACATTTACACGATTTCAAACAAGCGTAGAACATAAAGTATTCACTTTAAACCAAAACTTTCTTCACAGAAGTACTCTAAACTTTTCGGAGGTTCATAAGCTATCAAAATTGCAAAAGGGTGATAGGCACTTTAAACAAGAATCCTCTCACGGCCGAGGTTTTGGTTCGAGAAATTAAAGGCTTCCAACAGTTCCCTTTATAGTTCTGTAATATAATGAGCAGACCAGTTTTGGGAAGGAGGGTATATAACCAACAGGGCATTTCAGTTAATAAATACCAATATGGACGCGAGCTGCGATAAAGAGCCGCAGGGTAGAATGAACAGTAGAGAAATATATCATGTGATAGCTCCATCATAGGTGGACAGGATACAACTTATAATATGGGACAAATATAAACATACATTTGAGACACTCATCTATTAGTACTCTGAACTTGGAGAACAGCAGACTAAATTGTAAGCGTGCGGTACATGAATAAGTAGAGGTCAACTTCTTAAATTTACATATATACACGAGAAATATATATACTAGGGAAGCAGAGAATGCATGTCACCGCGCTACCGGCCACTCCTAAATACTGCTCAATTCAGCTAATAATTCTTCCCTTCGGTTATTACTAAAAGGATTTCAAATGAAAGTGTATATCATCTTCAATCTCATGTGGCCCGAGTGAAAGCCCAGACGGGCTCTTGTTTATAGTGAAAAAGGCAAAAGAAAGGTAAATCATCACAAAGAAACGATTTATTATAAGAATGCGAAAACTCGAGGCACACTTTATAGCACAGTGAAGAAGCTATAAAACAACTAAATGCAACGAAGCAAAAACAACGCTTATTCACGCCACGGTTGCCCGAAATGAGGTACGTTTGCTGGCCTAAATAGTTGCTGAAGAACTCTAGCCTCAATCCAAATATTTTAAAAAGGTTTTCCCATGATTACAAAGCGCACACACATCGAATGTCCGATAATGGGTATTCCTTGTCCGATAGTAGATTAATCTGTCCGTCAACAACGGATATCTTCAGTCGATGTTCAGGGAGAATAGTGCAATTCAAAAGGAATCAGGTCATGAACTTAGTCACAACTACTAAAGATCACGAAGGAAGTAAAACATCGGCAATAGCTCTCTTCGTTTTTTATACCACCGGAAGCGATCAAAGTAAACTGTCCGATAATAGGTTGCGTTACCTTATATTGGTACAATTTCTATAATAATAGGTTTAACAAGAATTAACCTTAACATAGTCGGGGAATGCCGGAGTGGGGGTGTGTGTGAGGGGGGGGGGGGGGGACGGGGGGGCGGACTTGAATGAAAATGGTAGGTTTGTGCCGAAACTGGACCCGATTTTCAAAGAAAATATAGCTCCAACACCCTGATCTGCAAGTTATCATGTGAACACGAACCCGGATTATCTCCCTATTTGATGTAGGACAGAACGAATTCTCAGGCACGCATTCTCAGCAACTCAACCAGAAAACTTTAACGGCCTAACTTTATCTCGTCAATCTACTTTATCTACTGTGGCGATTCCACTCCGGAATTCCACCTATTTTTACAAAACAAAAACCAACCTAAATTGCTATTCGATCTCGGAAAGGATGTGCACGTATAAAATAAGCCACTTGAAGCTCATAACTGCTATGTGGGGAAATTATACGATACGATTTCCTTAGCCCAGATTTGTTTCAATATACTGTTTCAGAATTGTCCAAGTCGTAGTTCTTGACCGCCATTTTGAAAGGAAACCAACGACCCTTTGGTGATATCGAGGCGCGCTGGAGTTGAGGCATAATCAAAATATATCCATATAGTCATAGATGAGGGTTTGTATCAGTGCAGGGTCAACTCCAGTCTCCATGCGAGGCTAATTAAGGCTTCGCTTCCATTCAAGAACTGCGAATTGCCTACTTTAGAAACGAGTAGGGGGTTGGGGAGAGTTCGGTTTTGCAAAGGTGCTTGGGATCGTTACTGGGGACAGTTAATTGCGACCGTGACATTTGCCATTTTTCTTTGTATTCTGCAATTAGGGTGTACCCAGTAACGATCCCAAGCGCCTTTGCGAAACCTAACTCGCCCCATCCCCCTACTCGTTTCTAAAGTGGATAATTTTACTAGTGGGGGGGGGGGGGGGGGGGTTGGGGGGGGAAGGAGGAGATTATACATTAATTCGTGTTTCTATATGTACCATTTGCAAGTTTAGTTACATGTCGTAGTTTCTCTGTCTTGGTAACTTCAAGTTGGGCCATGTTGTCATTCATCAAGTCAAGCCCTGTCATGCTATTGTTCTTCCATGCGTAGTCGAGGTCATTCAGAGGGTTGGCATCTCAAATGATATAGAAAAACAGTGTCAAAAAAAGTATGATTATGATTCGGCTTTGATTTATTATTATCACACTCCACTTTCAATCCAGATCGGCTGGGCACATGAAAAAAGGCAATTATAGTAATATTAAAAGAGTATGCTGCAATGGGCCTTTGGCAGGATATAATCACGTGCTTTGTACTGGAGGGCAAAACATATATTGTACGAGATCGGTGGCGTTATTAGCAACACTTGCTCGTAAATTCTTAGACTTGCTCCAAGTCGAACTCGCTGAGTCGCTGGGTAAGCGAAACTGGGTCACAAATCGAGCGCGAGAATCGAAGCGAGAGGCGAGTTCGACTTGTTTCACTCTGCAGGAAATTGAATCGGGGGATTATGTATTGGCGCGAAAACACATTTCAGGGGCGGAGCTTACATTTCGCGCCTTTGCCAAACTCTTTCCGAGTACAATCGAATTGTAAATACCACATCCACGGTCGACTGACTTGACACGTCAACATACAATGCCTGAAGAATTGACGCTTTGTGATTGGACAAATCTTAGGACGTCATAAGCCACGCTTCCGGTTGAAAAATCAACCGGTAAATTTGGCGCGCTGCAAGTGGGAAAAGTCCTTCGTGCGGGGGGCTAAGAAGGACTTTGAGAAAGTCTAGTAAATTCTATATCCATCTCCAATCGATTGTCGATATGATAAGCGTTTTGAAGCTTGCTTGCCATCCCGTAAAGCCTTTCCATTTCCCTGCTAGCAGAGGTCTCTCTCTGTCTTGATAAAATGGAAGGCGAGGGAGAGAGACCTCTGCCGACATCCGACGCTTTCTTTGATCAACCGCCGTCCACAATCATGGACGAGTCAAACCAGTTTCGAAAACAGGTTTTACCGGAGAAAAGAGATGTACGCATGTTCCAAGTTGCATCTCGCTGAGTCCACTGTGCTATTAGTTTCAGCTCGTCGTTTGCATACTAATGATCGTAGTACTGCTTTCCTCTCATTGGTCAAATTCCGAAGCATGACAAATCACTAGAGGAGAAAAGTGCACGGGGGTTTGCGAATCAAACATTTTAGAACGACAAAATCCCCAAATACTGACAGGGAATGCCAAAATCATTTTTCTCTGTACCAAATTAAATTGTATAATTTTATAAATTGATGTTCTGAGAGTACCAAACGCATAATTTTCAACGAAGTACCGAATACTTTCAAAATAGCCTTCGCACGCGCAAAAACTGATTGACAGTGCAAGAGCAGGCGTTAGTTCACGTGGGAACACGTCCTTGTTGCCAAGGAAACAACGAATGTGCGACAGATAAAGCGTCGGATGTCGGCAGAAGTCTCTCCCTCCTCCCTATTATATTATTATTATTATTATTAAATGTTGAACGATGTTGGCAACGAATGTCATCGGCTTTAGACAAAAGTTGGATTCTTTTTTTCACTTCCTTATATGAGCGATTAAATAAAAAAGGAGAGAAATATCCCGAAAGCTGACTTGGAATGCCCAAGCTGAATGCGAGTGCCTTATAATAAAATAATAAACACCCACAACTCATGATGCGCAGATTACATATCTGGGTGTCCAGTGGATAATTGTGGAGCTCCATTTCACATCCTGCTGTCAGTGTTATCCTGTCAGTTGAAAAAGAGAACTACCTCAAGTTATGAAACAATGTCAGCGCGACGTAAGTTATTTCATCGAGAGTCTGTTAACTAGGCCAACTGCAAGGTTTTTCAATATTTCAATATCTACCAAGAAGCGAGAATCTTCAATGGGCCTTTATCGCACGGCGGCCATATTGAGTCCCAGGAGAATAAAAACCTTTGATTTCGTCCGGTAAACTCGTTCTGAAACCAATCAGTGTGAGGCTACGGCCGGGGCCAAAACTAATGTTTTATCCAAGATGGCCGAACTGCGGCATTTTCACAAGTTAGGTTATTTTTAAAACGGATTAGCACTTTTACAATGAAGAGAATAAAAGACATGTTGTTGCCGTGATAACAAAAGAAGCTAATGAGGCATCTTTTGTTCCACCTGTGGTGTAACCCACTAATTTGCGGCAACAATAATCTAAAAATAACCCAACTTGTGAAAACACCGTGTCATCTATACAGGAGATATGGACGCTCTTGGTAATTATGGGCTCTTGTATCTACTTTTTACAGTAAAACCACCGACATTGTTGAAAAGAGCACCTCAAAATTAGTCAAAATCCTAAATTTGAAGTTCTATCTTTTTTAGAAGATATAGTCTAGTAAAGTGCGCAATTTTTGCGAACGTTTGCATGAGGTGGTGTAAACTTATCCTTTCAAATTCATTGCAGCTATATCAATGATCAGTTGTGTTTGATCTTACATGGCCGCGTGGAGAGACGGTTTGTATTTTCGCTTGATGAATATGGTAATATATTACGAGTCAACGCAGCCAAGCGAATGTATTACGACAACTTTACCAAGAGAAGATAAAACCGTATCTCTAAGCTGCCGTGTAATATTCTGTTTATTATTCACCAGGTTTTGGATTACTCGGTTTGACGCGCGACATCAAAGTGATGACGTCACAGAAAAGTAATTTGTTTTGTTTGATGTCGCACATAAAACCCCGTATTTCACGGCGTGTTAAATAATAATTCCCAATATGTTATGGCTGAAGGCTGGTTCACACTAGCAACGCAAGCATAAGCTCAAGCAAGTGAGATAAGAACAAGCGCCTCTAATTATCAATACATCATTACGTCAGTCTGTGAATGTTGCTTGCGTTAATGCTTGCGTCGCTAGCGTGATCCAGGCTTAAAGTGCCCCTACGATCAAATTTTGACATATCAATGTTTTTGCATATTCATAAAGTAGAGTTCATATATTATTACCAGTTCAAATTGTTTTTCGATACAACGACAGGAAGTCTTATTTTTTTAGCTCCGAATATTGAATCTACACGTCCGCCATTACTGGAAGCCGTGCCCTTTGTCCAGCTTTAAACAAAGGTTTATTCACCGGAAATGATGTCATACACTTAACGCTCGCCTGCAGAACACAACGCCTGGAGGCATATTTCTACTAAAAACGTCTTCACGTACATAAGAAGAAAGTTATATTTATCTTTGCGAGGTTGGCTACTTTTTTATGCACGCTATTTCGCGCCACGAGGTTGTCGTGTTAAGTGTATGACATCACTTCCGGTGAATAAACCTTTGTTTAAAGCTGAACAAAGGGCACGGCTTCCAGCAATGGCGGACAGGATTTTACCGGTAAACTCTCCTAAAATTTGTAGTTTAAGATGCCCATTTGGGAATATTTTTTACTATTTCGGATATTTCTAATACTGATTGACCTATAGACACTGAAAAAGTGGCAAATCGAAATGGTAAAGTTTCGTCGTAGTGGCACTTTAAGTGAATAATAATACCTTGTACTGTACTCGACTCTGCCGTCTGTAAAAATCAGAACCCTGCTGTTATCTGCTGGTACATTATGTAGTTTAGCTGTTCTTATGTTTAGGAAGTAGGTATCAGGCAGCCATATCAAATGCCTGTCTTTTCCTGAAAGAATAATGGGATACTTCCCCGTATGACGTAATCTCGGATCAGACCACAATTGGCGAAGGAAGATATCTAGAGAGAATTCCTGTTAAAGGAAGGAACATATAAAAAACAATAAAGTATGTAAAATATTGCTCGTTAGCTTCTTTTGTTAGTTCATCCAACATAACCTTTGTCATTTAAATCTTCTGGTTTTGTTGCACACCAGTAAACCAGCAAATAGGAAATCGTTTCTGTTTTTACATAGAGGCGCGTTACTGGAATACGAAATAGTTCGAGTTGTGGGAACGCTAGCCGCTTGGCGAGTATTTACACAACGTTATGTGAACAGAGAAACAGTTAATGAAATAAAAATGAGAAAAGTAAAAAAAAGTAACTATATTGCCATGTTTACATAATCCGTGCAAACACGGATAACAGCCAATCAGAGCGCGCGTACTACTAAACTCTATTTTATAAATAGTTGTCGTCAATTTGCACGTTGGTGCATGTGCGCAGGTCACGTATTACAATTGTATAACCAACCAGCAGAAGTGAACTTTGCAACCTATATAGCTTTACAGACATTATTTAAACACGAAGTTCCTGTATAAAAAGCGGAGCCCAGGGGTTTGTTACCTTCAGTTGTCAATCAGCCTTTGTAGAGTGAACATCTCCGAGGTGGTCCGCTTGAGTACTCCCTACTGATTGATTTAAATATCGCGCGAAATTCAAATCAAACAGATAAATGTTAAACTTCAGAGTAAGGGCTACAGAGTTCGTAAACAGTCATTAAATACCATTGGCTGTCATTAATGAACAACTAATTTTTAACTATTAATCATAATTTTTTATGGCTTGCTTAATTTCAAACCTTAAAATCTAGTATTTTAAAGGAGAGGCTGATATGCTCGCCTTCAATTTCCTTAGATCCTAATTGATCCGAGTATATGTTTCCTCAGCGGTAATCATTCACTCGACATTTTATAAACCGTTTCCCCACCCACAATTCCCTCTTTTGCTCTAACGAAGGGCTAGCGCTCGAAACGTCAGCTGCTACTCGCTCCCCCACGGTGGTTAGCATAGCTTAATTGACTTTTAGTTGATCATACCAGTACTTTCTTTACTGCTCTTCAATTTGAATTTCAAAATTCGAGTTCCAAAGGCACTGATGAAAAGAGGAGGTGCTTAATATTCTGTTATACAGGAACTTCGTGTTTAAGCTATTGACGCTCTCGGGAAGAGGCTTAGCTACTAAGCAAGCTACATTCTGTTTCTGGTTTAATTTGGCTTTGAGTGATTTCTACGCATCCGAAGTGTATAAGATGTTTTGTAATTTTTCTTCGGCAAATCTAGGTTTGCACTATTACGTACGTCAGTTTAATATAACTACCAGAATCCTTTTGGAATTCTTTTTCTTATTGAGAATTTTAACTCCTCTGAGAATACCAAGACAATGTTCCAAATTATTAATTATAAAAGAATCGACCAGCGCAAAGAAGTCCAGTAGTTTTATTCAACTGACGTAATATAGTGCAAACCGCTTACTATTTTATTTATTAATAACTTTGCTTTCACCTTCTTATTTCTCACTGCTTGTAAGTTGTATTTTATTTTGGTTATTTTTTAGCTAGCAATCCTATTTCCAGGTACTTACACTTCTTATTTCTTCGACATCTCCAAATGATACCACCGTCATTCCGACTGTAACGTTCAGTGGAGAAGCTATAAGGCAGAAATATGTGACGTATACAGTTAACCATGATTTAAATTATAAAAACAGTAATGATACCACAAACAACTATATGATATACACAAAGCCTTGATTTTCATAATTAAGTCTTGAGTGAGAGATATGGACTGCTTCATGTAATATATAAAAAACGAGTGCTAGTGTTTTACCAGGGGATCCAAACACCGAGAAAGATGAAAGCACGAGGCCGCTTCGGCCGAGTTCTTTTATTATTTCGAGGTGTTTGGATTCCCTGGTGAAACACGAAGCTCGAGTTTTTTTATATGACTTCTCAAGCGAAAACGATACCTACATTCATAAATCATTAGAAAGTTTTGTTTGCCTGGAATTTTAAAATGCATGCAATTATAGACTACAAGAGTTGTGATTGTTATTTTGTCACGGTCATTTCAACAAACGGCGTGATAGCGTAGTGGGCAAAACAGCGGACTAGTAGTCAAGAGCAGCCATGAGGATGTTGCATCGCGTACAATTGCCCCTAAAATTAGGTCACGACCGTGTGGAAGACTGAGAACAAGCACACAGCAACTCTATTGCTTTTCTCCGTTTTAGTAAACTGGTTTTGTCAACAAACTCAAATAAAATTTGTATATTTACTATTGAAACAGGGAAGGAACATTTTTCACGAGCGAGAGAAAACTACATGTATTTTATTTCCCGCAAAAAATATTGGACTCAGGTCCCACGCGTCCAAGGCGCCAGTCCTCGGAAGCGCTCTTTGGCTGAGTTTTACCGTGTTTTAACATGAAAACTAGGTACGAAGCAGCTCGGTTTCTGTAGTAACGGAGGCCTGGCTACTATATTTTCCAATTTGGCTGACTAAGAAAGCCTTCTGGCAAGAGAAAAATGCTCGCGAACTTGGGCAATTTGGGGTACTTATACAGTTCTGTCTCATACAAACGACCCCTACAGCGACCACAAAAAAACCTTGAGAAATCGCATGATACGTTTAATTTATTGGCAAACAAATACAAGTCTCTTGAATGGCTTTAGAAGTACATCAGATTTCCGATGTTAAGTATTTTATTGTGGACCGTCGTAAAGCACAACAAGCTGGTTTTCTTCGCGACGGACTCATTTCCATACAAGACGCGGCCATTGCAGGGGCCTCTTTCTCCACCTCCCTTTCACAAAGAAAAACATGAACCTCCAGTGAGTCAGAGAATCCTGGATTCACCCTACTGCCCTGTAGTCTGGTGGAAAATTCCCTCTTTGACAAAGACCTTCAAGAAACGCCTTATTATAATTATGCCAAAAGTAAGCTGTCCTAGACTCACATAATGCAACCTATGCATGTTATTACTTTGAAATGTGCTTGTTTTGTATTATAATTTTCTTCAAACAAGTATGCCCTTTTTGTTAATTATGTTTATATATCAATACTTACTGCGATGATATGGCCTGAGTCTCCTGTCATACGTTGTGGGATTTAATAACGAGTTCATAAACGACGTACCTCTGTTGAGTCTATAGGAAAATCACACGTATAGATTTTTGTACTCAATCCCCAGAGATTCAAATGACAAAGGGCATGGCGGCCATGTTGGTGTACAGAAGAAAAGAAGCTAACGAAGAATATGTTGTTAACTGTACACCAACATGGCGGCTATGACGTAGCGTGCACGTAGAGGATCTATTATTGTTTAATTGAACAGTAAAATTTCACATTTGCATTATACATGTTCGATAGAAACAAAAGTACTTTACCAATAGATTAGTAATGTTTAGTTTATTGTTTCTGTTCTGATCTTAATTAATTAGTTATATGTACATATTATTCAGTTATTTACAATTTATTGGTATTCTTACAGTTTATTTACGTATTATTTAGTTATTTACGTGATCTTTTTGTATATGCAACAAAATGATGACGTATATTTAGTTATTTTATATTATTTTATAATAATATTGTCGAGTGGAAGGCGGTCAATAAAATCCCGTAGGTTTCCATTGTGACATCACAAGATGAATCAATCCCGCAATTCGGGTAGCGTTCATTCTAGATAAGTTAAGTTAGACAACTGAAGTATATATATCAGAAATATAATTTGGGGCAAAAAACTTTCATGTTGTTTTATGGCGCTACTTGCACTTTAAGTTTAATTTACGGTTTGTGTAGAAATGTAGCATTTGTCACTGTAGCAACTTAATCGACCAGTCAAAATATTAAATGTCTACTAGGCAAGCAATCTTTACCAAGTCTCATAATAAGCGGATTAAAACACACAATGCAGCATACGGTTGTCGAGCTACAATCTTGGACACAATTGGTTGACACACAATCAATTTGAGCTCAAAACCATCAAAATCACCATTTTCTCCCTAATGACCCCCTTCCCCCTGTTCATAGTTGATGTTAGGGAGAGGGGTGGGTAGAGAATAGTCACAAAGGGATCAAAATGGAGGATGTGTCAACATTTTTCCAAGATCGTAGTTCCTAATATCTATCCCAGCGGCAATAAGGATGTATGTCAATTGATAAACGGTTTTCCTAAGAAAAAAAGTACGTTCGCACGTTGACTGTATGAAGTTTTATTTTCATCAATCTGATAAAATGCTAGCCTGCGAACAGCATCCCCTACTTGAGGGAGAACGGCGATTTCATTGCGACTCAGAGCCCAAAACCGTGTCCGTGACGTCACTTCCAAATGTTTGGTAATTAGCTATTTATGCATAACGAAGTCAAAACAAGATGGCGATTGAAATGAGATTTCGAAGTGTAAAGTCCGTCGCAGAGGAAATCTGTTTCAAATTTGGAATCCCATCTCTTAAATGTGAACAGCTTAATGATTTATGTAACTATTCGTGGGAAAGATGTGTTCGTGAGCCTTCCAACAGGCTCAGAAAGGTCACTGATATTTTCAACTGGCGGCCCCTTCAAACTAACTCGCGGCCAGGTTCGAGCTTTTGGAAGAAAAATGCATCAGTCATTGAAGTTACTCCGCTTGTTGCCCTCATGAAGGATCAAGTGAAGCGCTTACATAGTGATGGATTTAAGGTGAATATTTGAGCAGGGATTTTAATTGTCTGAAGAGAGATTTTAACCGTTTCACTCATTCAGCTCCATCGGTACAAACAAAACTGTCAAAACTCCAAAAGCAAAATAATTAAAAAGCAGTCTAAAACCTGAATATTGATTAATAGATGTAATTTATAGTTAAGCTCGGTACGAACCACTATATTATTGGGAGGGAGAGAGGATGAGAAACATAACAGAACTAAACAAATGCTTCATTACATCGATCCCTGTAAAAACATTTTTTCCAAACAACATAGTTATAATCAAGACTTACTGAATATGATTCCGTATAATTTTTTTGGCAATAATGTAAAGAACATGTTGTACTAGTTATGTGCCTTGATTGGCCTGTATGTGCTCTTTAATAATGAATGAATGAATGAATGAATGAATGAATGAATGAATAAATAAATAAATACAAATTATATGAACTTGTGACAGTTCTTTTCCTTGTTCTAGTTCTATAACAACCTCAGGAGAAATAAACAAGAAATATAAATAACTGCCATTCTATGTTCTGCCCAGGCCAGAGGGTATGGTTTTCGAGTTGTTTTAGTTTGAAATTGGGGTTCATTCATTTTGCCTTTTAGTCTGGAATATGATATGAATTTGAAAGTGAAGTAATATGAGACCGCAACATCAATCTTCAATATAAATCGAGAAAGACAACACACCATCATTGGTTGAAATATGCTTTAAAGCAGCTGTACGTGTTACGGTAAGGGACACAGTCGGGCTGGAACAAATATACGCTCTTTCCTAAAAAACTACGTTTATGAAAATCGCTTATATCTTCAGCAATTCTTTGTTAATCACTTTCTAATTGTGCTTTTTTTATAAAATTCGAGGATTCTTTACTAAAAGTTAAAAAAATCTCAGAAATCGGATAATGTTTAGCTGTTCAAAAACACGATGTAAAAAAGATCCCCGTTGCCAAAATAAATAGCCGCAGGCCACCTTAAGCTCCATGGCGCTACGTGTCTAGTAAATAAACTATTGTATTATTATTGCATTGTAGTGTATTGAGATAACTGGCGACGAGGTTAGGATACGAACCCACGCGTGCAAAGCACATCGGATTGGCATTGCTGTGTACCTTCTTGAAGACAATGAGCTATTCCTCGTGATCGAGTGACCGCCACGATTGGCGATAGTCATGCTTCCTTTTACTTGCGTGACTTTTCGAGGTCGGATGTCAAACCTAGTGGTGAGCTTATCTGCCTTTATCTGTTTTACCAGCATGCTGTATCCGACTTCAAAGGTGTTGGGTTAAGCACATCTCCGTGTGTCAGCATATGTATTCATTCTACCTTTTGCTTCGGAATCTTTCTCCAGCGCCTTGTTGCGCACCGCTTGACTGTCAATGCTGTGCTCTAGGTGACTGAGGCAGTTTTCAGTTTTCAAGTAGTTATGCTGGCGCTACATCAGTATTTAAGAAGAAATATACCTCCAATTCCTTCTCTCAGCGTGGGCTGTGCGTATTTCTTCATCAAAGGTTTCATGAAACTTTCAGCCTCTGCGTTTCCTTGTTGCCATAGCGGTGTCGTTATATTGTGCTTGATTCCGTTTTCCTTCATGTAGCTGGCAATCTCATTACAACTGTATTGCGGACCATTGTCTGTGGTTATGGTGTTGGGAATCTCATGCGTAGCACAGATTCTGTCTAGTTTTGGAATGACCGCTTCTGCAGTTATAGTTCTCATCACTTTTACCTCTGGAAACCTTGAGTGCTGCTCAATCACAACTAGTAGCATTTCTCCAGTGGGTAGAGGGCCAAGAAAATCCATGTTGAGCGATTGCCATGGATGCTTAGGCATTTCCCACATATTCAGAGGTTTTGGGTGTTTTGATGGTCCAACGGCTTGACAAGGAAAACATTTTGAAACTTTGTATTCAATTGCTATATTGAGGCCTTGGAACCAGATCTTCTAACGAATTAGTCTTCGTTTTGACCATACCCTGGTGTCCTTCATGAGCGATTTCTACTGCTTTGTTTCGTAATGCTGCTGGGATTGTTACTCGTGTCCCATTTAATACAAGTCGAATCTTCGAATACGCCTTTAGTTCGACGCCGTTGGCATCCATTGATACCCAATCTGGTCTTGAGTGATGACCATTACCACTTTGCATTAAACCCTTTAGCACCTGTAGAGTTGCATTTTTATCTGACGCTTCCTCTATTCTTGCAGTCACGAAATTAACATACTCTTCTACAGTGATGCGCTTGTGTGGTATGCCCGATGTCGGATGTCTGGAGAGGTATACAGATCGGGTGAAGGCAACTCCGCTGACAACGTTACTGTGAATTCATACTGCTGAAGCCTTAGTTGCCATTTCTCTATACTTGCAGGAAGTCTCGATTTGGGATTCTTGAAGATATTCATCTTCAGTGGCTTATGGTCTGTTTTCAGGTTAAACGTGGCACCATAGAGATAGAAGTGGAACTTTTCACACACCCAAACTATGGCGAGCGCTTCTTTTACGGTTTGGCTTTAACGCTGCTCTACGTCCGTGAGGGCTCGGCTTGCGTAAGCTATATATGATGATGTGAACCTCTTCTTCGCCTTTGCTGCCAGTAGTTTCCTGTGCGAGTATGGCTCAGAGTCCCACTGGACTTGCGTCAACGGTGAGTTCGGAGGACTTGGTTGGGTCATAGTATGACATTACAGTTTCGCTTGTGAGTCTAACTTGCTTTCAGCTCGTTCAGTGCGCTTTGGCATTTCGGTGTCCAATTGAAAGGTGTGTCCTTGCGTGTGAGTTGTCGCAGAGGTTCAGTGTTGCATAGTCTGTTATGAATCGGGAGACGTAATTGGCTAGCCCAAGTAGGCTTATTACCTCCGTGACGTTCTGTGAGAATCTGCTGAGATTCCACTGAGTTGCTGAAAATGTTTAACCGTGGAAGGCCAAGTGTGGTTTGTCATAGACACACTTGTTGGGGTTGGAGCTAAGCCTTTCTCAGGAATACGCTCTTCTCTGCTGCTGAGGATAGACCAAAGATTGAGTCTTGTATACTGTCTTAATCTCTTAATTATGTGTCAAGAAGGTAGTAATGTATCTGCTTTCGGGTGCTAAAGTGACAGGCACCATTGAGATAAAGTATTAGCTCGTCGATGGTTGGCGTGGGATGTCTTTCTCTTTTAATTGCTAAGTTTGGTAAGCGCATGTCTATGCAGCACCCAACTTCGTCTGGATTGTTTGGTTTGGGTACGCGCGTAGCATACCATAGGTGAGCCCCATGGTGTTCGTCCAGTAGGCTCTACGGTGATTCCTGTTTTTTCCAGTTCTTTGAGTCCGTGTTCTACTTTGTGTTGTAATAAATAAAGTGATTGGCGATAGAATAGTTGTTATTATTGTTTATTTCTTCTCTCGGTTCTTTCCGTTCAACCACTGCAATTTATACTGTAGCGGATAGGACATATCTAGTTATTGCGCAACACATATTTGACCTCTAAAGGGTCGTGAAAATTTAAAGAGAAATGTATAGAGATAAATACTAAACATTTTCCTTATTTCTCACGAAATACGTACGGTACAATCTTAAAAATTGGCCGCCGGGACGTAACACGTTACATATAATAGCAATTCAGTTTTTATACTCGTACATTTTGAGGTTTCCTTTTTTCGATCCTCTAGAAACTGCAGTGAAAACTACAAATAAAACCGAGTCCTGTGAAAAATAAGTATTTTAACACAAAACAATGGCAATTTATCCCCCTCCAATATAATCATGTGTCTTATCTCGTAAGTAACCATACTGTATTTTAAGCTAAAAATAATAATTGAAGCAGCTGAAACGCTACCTTTTTAGATTACAATTGGACTTTAATATTCTTTACTTCCGTTTGACAGCGAATCTTTTAAATAATAAATGTTTTGGTTTGCGACGGTGGTAATCGTATTCAGAATGAGAGTGCGAAGCCTAAGTCTGTATTATTTACAAATCGTCTACAAAAATGAATATATTTCAGTTCTTTCAAATGTATTGTGACTTAATTTCAAGCATATAAGAAAACCGTCTAAATTGTTATAAAGACTAGCTATCACATTATAAATATACATATTAGAAGCACCTTGTTTTCCTATGATAATTGTAATTATTATACAGTTAAACATGATTTAAATTAAACATTATTCGCTCACTTCCTATCCCTCAAGGCTCAAGCTGAGAAACTAACCTTGTTTGATGCGTTTGGAGTAAACAGTTTTTCAGAAAACCGCCTGTTTAAAGCACTAGCTAAAATTCAACGTGAAATGATCAAGACTTCTCATTCAACTTGAAACATCACTAAAGGGACTGACTAGGCGAGCTTCAAAATTTTAAGGTGAAATCGAAAATGCGGTTTTCGTAGGTTTTTGCGGAAGCTTCTACGACCGTTTCATTCGAAAGTCAAATGTTAGTTCGTTATTCGACTCGAAGTGAAATTGGTTGTAAGCTAGGGTTTCCACGTTACACGTAACAACATACGAAGATGAATATCAATAACATGTTACTTACATGTTTTTTGAGATTATAATTGTTAGCTAAGGTTTTAAGTGATGGATTTAACCGTGTGCCTTTCCAATGTTATTTAAAAAAATAGAAGTGTAACTATCGACGTCGCTAATGTCAATCGTACTCACCCCCATGAATAGTTTGATGACACAGTCAGGAAGATAAAGAATACTATCACTAGGTAGAAGCATCCATTCGCTCCCATAACGATGAAGTGACTTCCATAGGGGTGTAAAATGGAGAAGTATCTCGAGGATTCATCTACGACACAATGTTACAAATTCTAAACCATGGCTTGTATTCAATTCACCCGCTGAACGCATTCATAGGGTGTTAACTCTTTCTCTGCGCATAAATGACGGTTAAAGCCACATATAATGATCTGTAATCGGTTAGAGGGTTATTTTATGCAGATGTCGTTTAATTTTCATGTTTAATCTTCCGGTCCATAAAATATTAAACTGGTTATATATCCTCTATAAAGCCTTGCACCAGTTGTCGCTAACGTTGATGAACAGACAACATTCAGATGGGTTTCCAATACATTATTTTAATTATGGTATTGCATTGCGCATGCAATACGAATTATTCATCTTCGCATTTTTTTTACATTATTTGTAGACTCATCAAGTACAATGAGAATATATTTCACGCACATTTTGTCATTTATTATTTTATCTTTTAACTGCAAGTCAATTTCAACGTTGTAAGAAAAATATATTTTTTAAGGAGACTCATAGGTCCATTGCATAAATGGCGTCCAGTTTGAATAGCCATTGTTTAGGAATCTTTTGTCTCACATTCACGTGAAAACGCTTTTATGTGGCAACATGAATACGAAGCTAAAGTCTCCAGGGCAATACCTATTGAAATGGCGCCATTTATGCAATGCTCTATGTATTTCTCGGAAGTGACACGAGGGTAACATATTTTTAAACGTGTCACTAATTTTGTCGTTTTTAAACCGTTTAGCTTTTGATCAAGAACTGCTGATTTAAAAAGATAACATAGACAACATTGCATTGGATATGTTTCTTTGATCAAATGTAACCATGTTTTTAAACAGTAAACATTAGTTTTAGTTATTCCATTTGATTGTTGTGATCTTTATCGTTATCTCTTCTGTCGCCAGTTTGTATTTCCATTGAAAGACCAATTTCCTAAACAGCATTTTATTCATTAAGTCCAACCGTAGAAATTGTGCTCCAATCATTAGTGATTACTCCGCCTTCTATGTATGTCAATCATTGGATGTGGGTTACCTGTGGCACGCGGCCAAGGTCCCTTTCACTTCACACCGCATTCTCGACTCCAGACCCTTCTCTTATTTCTTACTGCGCATGATCGTCGAAAAATCTAATGGCTCTAGGAAACCCCAGATATGCAAATTAGGTCTGTAGCCTAAATCTGGGAATAGTCCTCACAGCGCATGCTAAAAACCAGAAACAAAATGGCGGATAAGACATTTCAAAACGTCTGTTATAGAACCTTTAACAAACTGCCAGCATATGTTAGAAGTGCCCAGACCTTTCCAGAATTCTGCCGGTTATGTAAATCACATTTTAGACAATCTGCCCAGTGCAGACTTGTGAAATGTAAATAGTTTTATTTTTGTTTTATAGCTATTATATAATCTCTGATTGAGCCGGCTAGACTACTGCACCGGTGTATATTCATATTAGGTAGTTTGTACTTATACGTTTGTACTAGGATTTATGCATAATTATACAACTATAGTAAATTATGATATTTTATTATACTTTTTATATACATTGTTAATTAGGTATTTATGGGAGAAGATCCGTAATAAATCATTATTATTATTATTTATATTATTAAATAAAAGGGGGTGGTAGTATTATTCACAAAAAAGGCTTTTGTACAACAAAACGAAGCATGAGGTTTTCCTCCCTCCGTTAAAATCAACCGTGAGTCGAGCGTAGTGTGTCCAAAACAGTTAATGTTGGGGAGTGTATGAAGAGTAAAAGCAGGCCCCCACCATATTTAAGCTGTAATAGTCGGCCTGCTATAACAAATAAAATATTTATGTATTCACGTATTCACGTATTCACGTATTCACGTATTCACGTATTCACGTATTCACGTATTCACGTATTCACGTATTTACGTATTCACGTATTCACGTATTCACGTATTCACGTATTCACGTATTCACGTATTCACGTATTCACGTATTCACGTATTTACGTATTCACGTATTCACGTATTCACGTATTCACGTATTTATGTATTCACGTATTCACGTATTTATGTATTCACGTATTCACGTATTTATTTATTTATTTGTTTGTCTGTTTGTTTGTTTATTTTTACAAAGTTACTATAGAATACCATGTTTAACAACGTAACACTCTGTACAGTAAACTTAACTTAGCTTGTCCAAAGTTTACTCACAAGACCGAAGGTGGTCATACTTTTACAGTAACAACATGCCAAGTATGGAACAGTTTATCTTTATAATTAGAAAGTAGAAATATTAACTCTTATTTAGAAATCATTATTGGAGCGTGTTATTTAAAGAACAGCAGTTTTTAAATCCTTTTTATTAGTTTAAGTGTGACCATTTTTATTCAATTTTGTCAACTTTTTATCATGTACTATTTTGTTGTTAGGGTTACAATTTGAATTTTAAACAATTGTTTTGCTTATCATAATTATATATATTTTAAGTTTTTCATCTATGATCCATGTATTTATATTATTAATATTTTATTGTAATAAGTATATTTATATAATTTTATTAGCTATAGAGGGCCACACCCTTGTGAAACAGAACTTGAATTTTCTAGAATATTCTAGAAAAAGCTTAGAAATATTCTAGAATAAAGTTCCAGCTTTTTCTAGAATATTCTAGAATTGAATTCTAGAATATTCTAGAATATTCCAGTTTGTTAAAGTTTTTATGCAAATTAGGCAAGATTAAGCTGGAATTTCTGGAACAGCATGTTCAAGCTTTTCAAGATAATTCTAGCTTTTGGTTCAACATCATTCAAGCTTATTCAGGCTTTTTGGCATTTGATATTCCAGCTTTTTCAAGCAAATTCCAGCTATTGGCATGTGATATTCCAGCTTTTTCAAGCAAATTCCTGCTTTTGGCATTTGCTATTCCAGCTTTTTCAAGCAAATTCCAGCTTTTGGCATGTGATATTCCAGCTTTTTCAAGCAAATTCCTGCTTTTGGCATGTGATATTCCAGCTTTTTCAAGCAAATTCCAGCTTTTGGCATTTGCTATTCCAGCTTTTTCAAGCAAATTCCAGCTTTTGCCATGTGATATTCCAGCTTTTTCAAGCAAATTCCAGCTTTTGGCATGTGATATTCCAGCTTTTTCAAGCAAATTCCAGCTTTTGTCAATGGCATTCCAGCTTTTTCAAGCTTATTCAAGCTTTTATATATACATGTTGCACTAGGACTACATTAATTCCAGCATTTTCACACTAATTCAAGCCACATGATGATATTAACCTGTATTATAAATACTTACTTAATTCATTGATGAATGAATTGAACCCTAACCCCATTTGGATGCTGTATGGCAAGCCATTTTCAAAAATGCAGAAAGTTAGACATGCATTCAAGAGGTAAGGAAAACAGCATTTTCAAACAGGTAACGCAACTGATGTTGTACATTGCTAGCTATATTAATATACATGTAGAAAGCAGATTAATTACATGTCAATGTAGCATTAAATTGATGAGGCATACATATATGTAATAATATACTGTAAACAGTAACTGCCACACAAACATAACATTGTGTGATACATGTAAGTATATATTAAGTATAAACAATACATGTACATGTACACTGTATCTATAGATATTTTAAGCTTACGAGTTTAAATAATAAAATTAATTACTACATGCCGAACGTACGAAACAGCATATAAGCTACATGTATATAATATATAGTATTGCATGGAGAAAAGATGAAAACACAATATAACATTTCATAATAGCTCAATCTTGTTTATTTTTAAAAAGAACAAAATTGGAAACATATTTACAATGGGATTTGCTAACTTTCAATTGACAGTACAAATATACTACACAAGGAGCTATAGGTAGCAGAGATTGCAGAATACTCAGACACTAGACTTATATATAGCTAATTAATTTTCGAAGTGTCCCATTAAATGAACCCTGAATCCTTATACCATAAAATTATAATTATCGCCTCCCCTTCTTCTCTGGTTATATAGGCCAATCAATCTGGTGATACACCTCACAACCACTGTTCGGGTAAAAAATCCCTGATTTTTTTAACGGGACCTGCAACTACCATAGGGGGTGATC
Source organism: Actinernus sp. WN-2022 (assembly GCA_030867875.1). NCBI lineage: Eukaryota > Metazoa > Cnidaria > Anthozoa > Actiniaria > Actinernidae > Actinernus > Actinernus sp. WN-2022. The sequence continues at coordinate 107,178 of JAOWCC010000271.1, forward strand.
AAAGCCAGGACTATGCTAAACCACTGATCAAATTGGAATTTACCGGATAACCCGAATAAAAACCCTTGGAGCAAGGGTGAATACCAACAAACTCAACTCACATGTGGTGCCCACGAACTAGAATTGCATCCGGGTCACAAAGGTGAATACCGAAATACCACTGCAACACCCTGGCTCCTCTGGTTGCATGTTATAATAATTATTAGATCACACTAGACTTACAAAATTGGGTTATGTTGAACACAAAATGGAACCATTTGTGGTCATGGCCTCTGAAATTAAATAAATCCTACAGTTGTAATGTAATCTTTGGATATAAATGGATCTACATGTATGCAGCAATCCTATAATGTTAAACTTAATCTTGTTCCAGGAACTCAGCCAACATTCTTGTACCAAACAAACCCTTGTAAAATCTCATCTGTTTTTTTAGCTCGAACCCCTTGCCTTCAAAAAACAATACCACTTTTAATGTCTTTAGTCACTTTCAAGTGAACTGAGGTCATTCTGCAATCAGGCCAACTAAATAGGAGATATTGTAGTTGAGTCTACGAATAGCAGTTTCAGCGGTATTGACCCAAACGCCTCACTTCAATGTAATGAAGCGCTATTCAAACTGTGTATCTAAATTAGTCGTGCTTGTTTAGGAGGGTGTTGGTGTCGTGTAAGAATGATGGTTTCAATGGCGCTTCATTACATTGAAGTGAGGCGTTCGGGTCAATACCGCTGAAACTGCTATTCGTAGACTCAACTACAATATCTCCTATTAAGGTTTAATTTTCACTCAAATAATACAACGGATTTCAATGTTTATATTAATACATTCGACGCACTTATTTGATACATACATGCTCTCACTTGTTTATCATGGTTTTGAGGTACTGAATCAAATAACTTGGTGCTCTTTCGTATTCCAAATACTTCAGACTTCGAGAGACTTCAGAAGTGGCTAAATTTGCGCGGTGCACGTTACACTGAAATCGGTTCTAACGTCGTAATCGACGTACTTTTCTGAGCGAAATTGACAATGCTGCACTTACCTTCGATTCTTGAGGAATCCTGAAGATTGTTATTAAAGAAATAAGAGTTTGATAATGCTAAAAACCATAGCAGTAGACAGAGAATTTGTAACAAACAGTCCAACTTCACGTGTAGAAGACGGTTGACGAGTAATATTATACGTACGTACTTTGAGTTTGAGCGCCAAATTAATTGAAAGCGTGCGTCCCGTGAATCGGATTGGTTACCGAACACGATTACCTGGTATTCTCCGCGACGTGATTGGTTGAAAGTATATTATAATACCCGGATATTGTCAAAGGTTAATTCGTAACTGATAAACAAGGTTCGCATCTCCATAGTCTAACACGTCCCCACGATGGGAACTACTTCATGTAGCTGCACATAATGTCCCGACACATAGTGTCTCGAAAGCATCTCCTTATTGGCCGAAGTCCCTCCTTTACGCTCCTTAGCCCTCCTTTACGCTCCTTAGCCCTCCTTTACGCTCCTTATCCCTCCTTTACGCTCCTTAGCCCTCCTTTACGCTCCTTAGCCCTCCTTTACGCTCCTAACCCTCCTTATCCCTCCTTAGCCATCCTTTACGCTCCTTAGCCATCCTTTACGCTCCTTAGCCCTCCTTAGTTTTTTTTATATCCATATTTTATTATTATTTTCAGATAGTTATTGGATAGCCTAGTTTTCTACATTGTACTATCATACATGCAGATAGTTTTCGGATAATCTGAAACCTAACTGCAAGAACACAAACCTGGCTAGTCTTTTACTATCCAAATTTTTTATCATCTTCGGATAGTTTTTAGATAGGCTAGTTTTCTACTACATTAAATGCAGATAGTTTTCGGATAGGTTTGTGTTGATAGTTTTTAGATAGCCTATCTATTAACTATCTTTGTAACATATACAGTGTAGTTATTAATTAGCCAAAAGGTAGTGAAAGTATAACTGTGGACTATCCGATAAACTGCTCAGATAGTAAAAATAATTATAGTAAATGTGTGCAATTATTTGTGACAACTTAAGCATGTGGATAGGAAATAGATACGACTGTTCATTTTTGTGAAAGTAATCAAGTTTTTCCAAGAATTACCAAAGCTGGAAAAAGCTTGAATTTCTAAATGTAATATCCATTCCAGGTTATTCGAGCTTTTCCATGAATTACCAAAGCTGGAAAAAGCTGGAATTTCTAGAATGTTAAATAGAACCTGTCAGATTCCAGATTATTCATGCTTTTCCAAGTTTACCAAAGCTGGAAAAAGCTGGAATTTCTAGAATGTAATATCCATTCCAGGTTATTCAAGCTTTTCCATGAATTACCAAAGCTGGAAAAAGCTGGAATTTCTAGAATGTTAAATAGAACCTGTCAGATTCCAGATTATTCAAGATTTTCCAAGATTACCAAAGCTGGAAAAAGCTGGAATTTCGAGAATGTAATATCCATTCCAGGTCATTCAAGCTTTTTCCAGAAAAACAAAGCTGGAAAAAGCTGGAATTTCTAGAACATGAAAAAGCTTGAATTGCTTTGATGCTCATTTCTTGAACATTCTAGAATAATCCCAGAATATTCTAGAATATTCTAGCATTCAGACTAAAGCTTGAATCCTGTTTCACAAGGGCAGGTTTGTTAGTTTTTAACTATTTTGTGCTACCCTCATGAAATAAAAACTTTGTTATTATTATTATTATTATTATTACCCTCCTTTTGAATCCATGTTTACCCCCTGTACACACCCCTCTGGATAATTACTCCAATTAAATAAATGTCTTTGTCGATTACAATTTATTTTGTGCAATTTAGACTAGTGAATTAGTACTCTGTAGATGAATAGACAACGGAGCCTGATGGTTTTGATTTATAGTTAACTTCAACGTATTTATGTTAATTGCCAATATCAAAATTATGGAAGATAGCAGAAAAAAGTGAATATTGACTGTTTTCCCTCTTTGTTGTTTCCTGCCATATTTATAGAGTTGTATAATAAAAGTCCCTTTTAATATGATAGGAACCTGGGAACGTATGTGGATGAAAACAAAGGTCGTGGTTTTTAACAAATCTGGACGCAAACTGAATATCAACTGTATCTTTGGTGGAAATAATGTTCCAGTGGCTCAGTCCTATACATACTTAGGTACAGTTTTAACACCGTCTGGTTCTTTTAAAGTAAATGAGGTAAATTTATATAATAAGGGCTTAAGAGTTCTATTCAGCTTATTGAAAGATTTTCATCCACATCATAGAACACCCTTAAAAACTTTTCTTAAACTTTTTAACACTTTGATACGCCCTATTTTGACATATAATTGTGAAATTTGGGGAGCATATACGAAACGTTATTCGTCATTTATAAAGTTCAAAGAGAAAATATTTTATGCTGAATTAATATGTGAAAAGTTACATCTTAAAATGTGTAAAATGATACTTGGAGTTAATTCAAAATCAACTACTTCAGCAGTAAGATCTGAACTTGGCATTCTTCCCTTACATATTCCTATGTACGTAACATTACTTAAATATCTCGTCCACCTACTTGAACACGATGACAATCCTTTTCTTATCAAAGCGTTGGAAGTTTCTAGTAATTTAAGTAATAATGGTGTATCTTCTTGGTTTACTACCGTATCTTACTTACTAAAGTTGCTAGATTTTACGTTTACTACTCCCTCATCTCTAGATCCCAAGGAAACCGTTAAAGCTCTAGCAATTAAGTTAAAACAATTATATATAAGCAAATGGAATGAAGAGAGAGATGAAATAATTAAGGGCAATAAAAAATCAAAATTAGAATTATATTCAAGAATTAAGTACATTTACAACTATGAGGATTATCTAAACCAAATTAACGACTTTAAAACGCGCAAATCTGTTACTAAATTAAGATTATCGGCACACACATTTCCAATTGAATATGGTCGGTACAGCAACATTTCAAGAGAACAAAGACTATGCAACATATGTAGTTCTAATGAAGTTGGAGATGAATTCCACTACCTATTTCAGTGTAGCCATCCTAAATTGGCCTAAGCTAGATTTTCGAATAATTTATTTCTCATAAATCCATCTTTCTCTTCATTTGATCATACTAGTCTTTATTATTTAATTATATTCATTTTGAAATCATTGGTGTTTCCTGCAATTTGATTGGTTAAAAGCAGCAGTGAAATCATACTCTTGATTACAAATTGCACTCCCGCTTCGCGGTCGTGCAATTTTGTAATCACTCGTATGATTTCAGACCAAATTGCACTCCACTCAGTTCTATTACCATTATCAGTATCGTCTCCATGAATGATAGAACTATATTAACGACATACAAGTTGTAATTACATCAGACAAACAATGGAGTTATATGAAGAAATTAGTAGTAAGGTAACCTAATATATCTATGTCTACATATATATTTTTTTTTTATTTTTTTTATTCTCTGGTTAGTTTTTGTTTTATTTAGTAACATTGTTGTATTCATTGTTGTATACTTATGTCTCAACCAAGAGATAAGGTGAATAAACTATATATACTTTGAGATTGACTAATTGGAGGTGGAAATTACCATTTTTGTTTTGCTAATAAGGCTACTGATGTCATACATTAGTGCCTTTAAATAAATGAATTCAGATATGTTTGCCCACATAATTTTATCCTGCAAAAGGCCCATTAGATTGATGGATGTAGGGCACCCATCAAGTGATTCATAGCTTCCACCTAGATATAGTATTCTTTATCTTCCTGACTGTGTCATATATCAAACTATTCATGGGGGTGAGTACAATCGATTGAAATTGGCGACGTCGATAGTTGCACGTCTATTTTAAAGCTGCGGTAGTACTAGATGTTTGCACCAATACTTTTTTGCTGATTCCGTTGTTTTGTGTGCGATCGCGTTTCTCAGTGAGTTTAGTATTGGTGTTTGTTGCTCGGGTTACGCGGCGATTTCAAAGAACATTTCACACGGTGTTAGCCACCTCCAAAAGGATGGTATGACACTGTTTACAGTAGTGTTAACGCCAAGTAAAAAAAACTTCATTGTTACACCAGTGTTACCTTCTAGTGCGACCGTAGCCACTACATGTTTATCTCACCACAAAATATTAATTAAACATTTCCTCAAACAACTATGTTTTGTGGGTCTGTTGCCTCCTGGGAGGCAAGTATATGATAGGTAGATACAATGTATATGTGGGGCCATGGATACAGAACCAGATTTCAAAGAAAAAAATGGCTCCAAAATCCAGATTTCCAAGTTATTGAAAGAACGAATCTGGATGTTCTCCCTGTTTGATTATTCTGAATAATCTGTAACCTAGTAAATGCAACATTCTGATTGGCTAAAACCGTAATTCAACATAATATTTACAAAAAGCAGCCCCAGAAGTTGGAATTATGTTCAACTGAACCAGACCTGGCAAACCTGGTATCGCAGCACACATCATAAACTGTCCCCTGTGAGCCCGTTCTCTTTGAAACAAGAGCCCTCTGGGCTTTCACTCGGGCCACATGAGATTGAAGATGAAATACATCTTCATTTGAAATCCTCTTAGTAATAACCAAAGGGAAGAATTATTATCTGAATTTAGCTGTCTTTAGGAGTGGCCGGTAGCGGGGTGACTTTCATTCAAGGGCACCCAACGAGTACTTTTTGAAATTCGTTTGAAACCAGTTGTCTGCAGCTTATCTAGCCATTTTAAGGCACCTACTATGTCTTTTGACGTATTCTAGAAAGCTATTAGCTGTTCGGATTTTCTAGGTGGAAATCGCGTCAACCGAAAATATTATGGCAAAATATTCCCGGCCTACGAATTTGTTAGTAGTCTAGAACATAACAAGAATTTTCTAGCCCAAGTAACTTCATGTTCCAAAGTTTTGTGGAGGTACGAATTTTTTAGGGATTCTTTTTTCCTGTTCTGACTCTATTGAGCAGACGAATTGGGACGTACGAATATTTTAGGGGAAACCTTTTAGTCTCCCTTTTCTTCTATAATTTTCTAGGGATTGAAAACAAATTTTCTAGCCAGTATTTCAGAAAACAATATTCTAGGGACAATTTTTTCAAATCCGAAAGTTTTAGGCTAACTTACTCTCCCGAACAGCTTTTTAACCGAAAACTTCGTTGGGTGCCCTTGTTTCATTCTCTGCTCCTCTATCATATATGTAATTTAATATTTTTGTTTTTCTCGTATGTTGACCTTTTAATTTAAACACTACTTATTCATGTAACACACGTTTACAATTTAGTCTGCTGTTCTGTTATACTGCAGGTTCCGACTACTAATAGATGATTGTCTCAAATGTATGTTTATATTTGTACCATATTATAAGTTGTATCCTGTCCATCCTGTGATGGAGCTAGCTATGTCAATTTGTGTGCCTCTATGTAACTTTATCTGCTGTTCTTGCCATTTAGGAGTCCATCTTGGTAGTTGTTGGATTAAAGATTATTAACTGAAATGCCTGTTGGTTATCTCTAAATAAAAGCTTTACCCGCATTCCCAAAACTTCAGTCTGCTCATTATACTAAAGAACTATAAAGGGAATTGTTGGAAGCCATTAATTTCTCGAACCAAAACCTCGGCCGTGAGAGGTTTCTTGTTTAAGTTTACCTTGAGAGTTGAATATTGCTTGGGTCATCATAAATTATTCTGTGCTGGCGAGCGACAGTGTTTCTCTCACAATTCAGGAGTTCAGATGTCTTCAGACTTCGATAGACGGATAGTAACCCATAACTGCTCAACCACAGCATATTGTAACAAATCTCGAGCCTGGTTAACTCTTTTGGGTCCGAGCCTGTAAATATAGGTCCCCTGAGACCTATATGAAAAAAATATTGCATCACGTCTAGACATGCTGGAAAGTCGATGTTGCGACATTATGCGAAGGGATGAATGGTTTCAAAGTCAGAGCTATAACAGGGATCGCTTGACTCTTTCACTATGGAGAAAAGCCCATTTGTTTTGGCGTTCATTTTTGTTTCTCCGATTTTCACGAATTTTAAGGAGCTTAAAATCGGCTCAAAACATCCTTCCCATTCGCACTTGAAATCAAGAGCAAACACAAAATCAGCACTCAGTCGTTACAGTACCTTCTTTAATCTTTCGAACCACCAGGTTTGTTTGCACAAAACACACCAAGCGACTGTGAACCGCGCTATTCTTGACACTGCATTTCACTCGACCACATTTACCTGCTCCCACCTCCAATTGCATGCTGGGTAATGGACAAAAAATCACAAGGGGTCCCCCCCTCTGGGACTTCGGTAGGTTTTTTTTAATAAGACTTTTACCCCTACAACCAAGAGCGGTGATTTGGACTCAAGCCGTTGCTTTAAAGTGACAAAAACACATCCTAATAGGTTGAGCAGGGGTAAAAGACTGCCAACTGCAGGATTTCAAGGATTTCAGTGAATAATTTTTTCCTGTGTCTGAAAGCACAAACACAACCGAAAAACCCTGTGAAATCCCCTCACAAGACCTACTAAAAGCAACCCAAGTACTTTTCAGCCATCCTCAGACTTAATGATGTCCTCAAGCTCTCTGACAGTGGCATTTTTCTCCAAAATTAGAGCACATTTCATTGGAAACCCTACAGAAGTTGCAATACCTACCGTCAACCAGTTCGTAGAATTCACCCGAATGGCATTGTGGAGAAAGTTTGAGCCCTCGGCTTAAACGGTCAGCAGTATTTAACTGCCCCGGGCTAGCCAAACTTGAACTGAGGGGGGAGGGTTGAATTAGCACTCAGGATTTCACCAATTGAGCTCACACACAATCGGACCCGAAAGAGTTAAAGTAAGTTTAATGAACCAAACAAAACACTACACTAGAGCTCTTACACTAGCTCTCACAAAACTGAACGCTCTCTGTCCTCTAACTAACAACAACACGTGCAGCCCCCGTTTCAGAACGAGGCTCCGACTAGTACACTATCCCCCTCCAAGGGGGACACGTCCCAGTGTCCTTAAACTAAACAAAACAACTCTATGTGTCCAAATCATAGTCTTTGGCCCAAGCGGGGGCCCTCCTAGTTCGGGATGGTCGCCCTGTTGACTCCTGCTGATTGGGTCGACCCTTGTCACTACATGTATCTCCTGCGGAAGGGACATCTGCACTGCCTGTTGGGGGATTGCCGCCACTTGTTGATGGAACCCTTGGGTTCTTCCGAGCTCCTCCCGGGGGACCTCCACGTCCAGTATCCGTTGTCGACGGAGCCCTCGGGTTCTTCTGACGTCCTTCCGCGGGACCTCCACTACCAGCTTCCGTTGCCTGTGGTGACCAAGTGTTGCTGAGCCAAGAAGGTACTGCATCACCATGGTATGGACTAAGACGATCGTGATGTATGACCTTAGGATTCGAGTGAGGGCTCCTCTGGATCCGGTACACGACATCACTTAACCGCTTCAGGACGAGGTAGGGGCCCTCCCAAGGTCGCTGCAGGCATGGGGATATTTTGACCTTCCTCTTCGGATTGTAGAACCATACCGCATCTCCACGGTTGTAAACGCGCTGGTTGAGTCTCTGGTTATAGTTCTGTTTCTGCCTGCCACTCTCGATGTTAAGGTGTTCCCGAGCGTATAGGTGTACCCGGGTGATCTTCCTTTGCAGCTCCTGTGCATAGTTACTGACATCGTCGCTCTCTTCTGGAGAGCCGAACAGAAGATCTACAGGGAGACGCATTTCTCGGCCAAACATAAGCTCACTTGGGGAACAGCCTGTAGCCTCGTGTACAGCCGAACGATATGCCATCATGAGGAATGGAAGGTGACAGTCCCAGTCACGCTGGTTCTCATCCACAAACTTGGCGAGCATTGCTTTCAGGGTACGGTTAAATCGTTCGACCATTCCATCCGACTGTGGTCTCAAGGGCGTGGTCCTTGTTTTGTCCATGCCAAGAAGTATTCCGACCTCATTTAACAAGGCGGACTCGAAGTTGCGCCCTTGATCCGAGTGAATCTCCCTGGGCACGCCATACCTAGGGATGAACTCCTCCGCAAGTACTTTCGCTACCGTCTGCGCCTCCTGGTTGGGTAGGGCGTAAGCCTCGGTTCACTTGGTGAAATAGTCCCCCACTACCAGCACGTACTTGTTCCCGCGATCAGAGGTCCTCAATGGTCCTGTGATGGCAAAAGCGATTCGTTCAAGCGCTACTCCAACATTGTAGGTGTTCATGGAGGCCTTCGGTTTCTTAGGTGGCACATTCGTAGAAGCACAGGTGTCGCATCGTGTGCACCAGCGCCGTGTGTCCTGTGTATAGCCGTTCCAGTAAAACCGCTCTCGATCTCACACGCGCTAGTGCCTTCTTCAGCCCTAAGTGCCCCGCTGTTGTGCTGCCGTGCAGCTGCTGAAGCACTAGATTCCTGAATCCCGTGGGAAAGGACTAGCTGCCAGATCACGCTGTCCCCGACCTCAGACTCCCACTGTCTGTAAAGGATGCCATTCCTCACCGATAGTCGGTCCCACTGGGCCCAGTACGACTTGGCATCTGGACTTTCCTTTACGACCACCTTCCAGTCAGGGCGTGTTGTACTTTCTTCCTTCCATTCCATAATCTTCGACACGCCCTCATCAGCCATCTGCTCCTTTCGAATGTCTTCTCTAGACCAATGCTCTACCCATGTGTCATCCTTAGCCTTCGCAGGGGATTTCCTTGACGCATTACACGTCTTCCTCTCGGCCCCTGTTGTCGACTCTTTATCCTCCTCCCTCTCGCATTTCCGACACTCCCCGCAGGGCCTTCTCGAAAGGCAGTCAGCATTGCTATGGGAGAAACCTCTTCTGTACTCTATCTCAAACTCAGACATGGAGAGTTCCTCCAGCCACCGTGCTGTCTGACCATCAGGATTCCGGAAATCCAGGAGCCACTGGAGCGCACCGTGGTCCGTACGGATGAGAAAGCTCTTTCCACATAGGTAGTGACGGAAGTTTCGGATCGCGAGGAAGATAAATAACAGTTCTCTTCGTGTCACGCAATAGTCCCGTTCCGACTTCGTCAGGGAGCGACTAAAGTAAGCAATCACCTTCTCTTGTCCTTCCTGCTCCTGCGACAAGACAGCACGCACTCCGACGTTGCTCGCATCGGTGTCCAAGATGAACCGGTTTCTGTATTCGGGAACGCAAGGATAGGTGAAGTCATCAAACTCTTCTTGAGCATCTGAAATGAACGATCACACGCTTCCGTCCAAGTGTAGCGAGCTCCCTTTTCCTGTAGTTGGTAGAGGGGCTTAACGATGTCAGCGAACCCCTTAACAAACCGTGTTGATTGCAATGTCATATTGGTTAATTAATGCAACTTGTATTATATGTTAGATAATGTTGATCAGCAAACATTTATTTTGTTGGTGGTCTCAGATGTTCAATTGATAAGGGACCAGTCATTGTTTAACTTGGAGGGGGTGGTGGAGAAAATGGGGGTCTTGTAAAAACATTTCGGAGAAAATGGGGGTCCCAAAATATTTTAAGGTACTCTACAATGATCTTGAAAATTAATTGGATACCAAATTGGATACCAAAAAGAAAATTTGAGGCTGACAGGGTTTTTTAAAGTTTTTTATTAAAATAATTTCTCCTCCACCTCCACCCCCACCCCCACAAGGAAGTAGGGGGAGGGGAGGATATGGGAAGGAAACGCCTGCCCGCAACGCCTGTGATTTTGAAAAACGCCTCCTAATTAGTTATGCATGTCTGATCTGTCAAAAATTACCAGTACGATTTTCCTCGCTGATTGTAGGCCTCAGAAAATGTACATTTTCTCCAAAATTAATGGGGTTATAAACCTCTAAATCATCAACTATTATAAACTTCTCTGATATCAAGCGATATTATTTAGTGTTTTTGTAGCAAGTTTTCTATAGCAATTTGGCCGCCATCAAGATTTCAATATAGTAAGCAATCTGATGCGATGTAACCGCAGTGTTGGGTTTCGTTAACATCATTGTTTGCACACCATGAGATGGGAATATAACTCGAAATAATCTGAAAACAGCACTTTACTTGCGAAATAAATTGAAAAATAGAATCAGGCACCATCATAGTTCTTACATATGTAACAGGAAGTTCATAGTTTTAATAGAAGTGCTTGAAATAATTTTACATATGCTCTTGAATATGGTCGTTAACGTTTAGGCTTCCGCCACGTTTGCCCAGAAAATGTCCGGGGAAAATGAATGTTTTCTCCAAAATCAGTCGGACTAATATAAAAATTATAAACATAACTTCTGTATAATGTCAAGCAATTTGGATTGCCTGTCTGTAATTTGTGTTGTAAATCTAGCCTTCGATTCCATTTTAGAGGTGAAACAACGGCTTCGGCATCAGTTTCCTTCATACGAACAAGGAGTTGAAAATCAAACTTTTTCCCAAAACCCGGCTGGACTTACTTCTTACCTAAAGACAACCTGTTGCAAACCTTTAATGTTTCTGTTCCAGCCTTATTTAGAGATTTAGCCTTAGTTTAGAGCAGAAAAATATCACTTTGGTATTAAATTGGTGGGAAGTACATCGACCTAGACCTTGAAAGTACCTTTGGAAACCTTTCATTTGACCGGTTACACACACTCTGCGAAAGCTGTGGCTAATCAAGTTTGTAAATCTTAGAAAATTCATGGTAAAATAGCAATATTACTCACCGCTCTAGTTCTAGTTCCCTTAAACTCCAAATTGTCGTGACGAAATTTTAAAAACCAACTATCGACCTCGTGAACATGTCACCATCGGCATATAGTCGTCATCTTAATTGCCATTTTGTGATTGGATATTGTCGCTAAATGAAGATTCCGAGTAATGCACGAAAGCCAACGACACATTCAATTGCTCCCGAATAAAACTTCACGACCACGTATCGACAATGTTAACAAACACACTATCTTACGCGCGTCATAGGACTCGATAACATAGTGTCTACAGTTTCTTAAGAAGCAGTAGACACAACAATGCTGTTTTAGAAAGATTGACAATCAATTGGAGGTACAAAATAGCATTTACAAACAGGTTTTGCTAATTGAGAACTTCTATTTGAAATCCAGGAAAATAAAATTCAAACCCGTCCCTATTTTGGACTTAATCAGTTTAGAAGGTATAGCAATGATCTTCCATGTCATTATCATTATTCTGTTGTAAACATGTGGGAGCTTTGGGGAATATACGATAAACGAGATTATAATCAATCAGAGTATGTTGAGAGGGATTCATTTCATTTATGACCAAATTCTCCATAGTCTATAAAGAAACGAAGTATACAATGGTAACTGTCATGTTTCTTTAGACATGTTTTAATCGTATAAGTTCCCTGTTCCATTTCCGAAATATAACGTCCTGGTGAAACGCACAACGGCTGCATTATATTCAGCCAGAAGTCCATAACCAGAAGTCTCGATAAGTAATGGAACGCGGCCCATCCGTTTACGGTATAATCTATTTTTATAACGGTGCTCAAACTACTTTCGTGTCTAAATAACAATGGCAGCCATGTTCTTTAAGAAATACAAAAATAGTTATCTAATTAGAACAAATTAAAGGCGTTCATGTTTTGGACCAATCAGAGTTGCCGGGGCAATTAGGTGCAATACGCTTGGCTATCGATTTAGCGAGAATCGTTGTCTAAAAATAGATTATACCGTCAACAGATGGGCCAAGACCTGGTATGACAGATCGAGACTTCTGGTTATGAACTTCTGATTCAGCATAAAAGCGCTAGCACGCTCATCTTGTTGCTTATCACCTCTCACGAGTAGTTGAACCACAATACTACGAGCCATTACAAGGAGCCGTCCATCTCCCATATTTGGTCTGTGAGTCAGAACATTCCCAGATCAGGTTATTTTTAGAACACACGAGATAAATAAATCCCATACTCGAGCGGTACCCCGATAAAATTCCTACTTTTTCACAATGGCGATGTTTTCTCATTGTACGCAGTAACAATATATCTTCATAAATCATTATGAAGCATTGTTTGCCCAGTAGATTGTTGCATGAAATTACTGTTCACAAGGCTTCTCATCGTTTTTCGCGGCGGCTAAAAATAGCCTGATCTGAGAGGTAAACATTGCTGACTCACGAATGAACAATAGATAGGCGCTCCTGGTCAGCGGACTCATGGCAATACGGAAAAAGATGGCGGCAATACATTGGACCACAATCCCTTGCGAACCTAACAAATTCAAAATAACACGTAGAAATCCTGTGTTCTCTTCAGTGACACGGTATTGGCAGCAGCACTTGTACTGGCTTGTTTGTAAGATTTTTACAAGTCAACCTAATTTTATAACGAATTTAAAGTTTCTTTCCGCGCAAGGGATTATGGGTAAAAGTACAATCCTATCTTTTTCTTTACGGTGGCTTGCAATTGTAAAAAAAAAAATGTTCTCCTTTAGAGTTTATACTAGAGTAACTATCAGTTAGGAAGTGCGTTCGTTCGAAAAGAATCATATTTTGAAGTAATATAAATTTCATTCAGATTTTAGAAATGTATTCGTTTGGTGAAACCAAGGAAAGTACCGAAAAAATATACCTCTTCTTATTTTATTTGTTCACATCATTCCCTTTTGTCTGATTGCGTCTAGAGGAAATGGACTAGTAAACACAAATGAATAATGAATATATTTATTCTCATTGTTTACAATTATCGTATGAATATCAATTCAACTGGTTACCCTTGTGCTAGACTTATCTGCTATATGTACACATGCAATTCTTACTTGGAAGATTTGCCTCTGGCTCCCTGGGTATAAAACTATATAGTAACATAACTAATATATTTTAACTGTTTTTAACGGTAACGGTATAAGATTTGATGTGTAATCTATACTAACATGTATTAATGAGTAGCAATGTTTTCGTTTAAATGGTCTACTACGGGCATATAGCAGCATAACCATGTTTAAGTTTACTTTCTGTGTAATGTGTAATGTAATGTGTAATGTATACTAACATGCATTAATGTGTAGCAATGTTTTCCTTTAAATGGTCTACTACGGGCATATAGCATCATAACCATGTTTAAGTTTACTTTCTTTACTATTTTGTAAAAGTCATTGCATAAAGTTTTCAAGTAAATTCGGACCATGCAGTTATCGAAATATCGTGAGCCGTAATATAAACAAAACGGCTGCTCGCTTAGTTCCCAGACCGGTGGTACGTGGCCCGCTTTAAAGCTTGACTCACTCGCTGAGCGCAAAGCATAACACTAAATACACTTTTGCTTCAGTGTAGTTTCACATTCACGGCAGATCCTTGTCTTGTTACTAGTATTAAAAGGTTTCGCGTTAAGATCGGCAGAAATCATTGTAGATGTTTGCGTATTAAAATCTCAACTCTTGAGTCTGAATTTCCACGTGCATGCAATCAGTCAGGCGTGAACGTGTCAGTCTGATTTTTTACAGAACATCAACAGAGTTTTGGCGCTTTCTCAGTGTAAGCATATTAATAATTCATTTTGTCGAATTTTCATACAAACCTTCTAAAACCTAACACCCAAATTTGGAAAAACCCTAACCATTTTAAATCCCAAATCATTAATAGAACGAGTCTAAATACACCTGAACTTAATGGAGAATTTAGCGAAGTTTTCAAGTGTTTTCAAGGGCACTTTTGCTTTAACAATTTCAGGACATGCTTACACTGAGAAACCCCCAGAGTTTTGAAGCAACGTTTGTCATATTGAAAGACGTGCAAAAACTTCTATACTCTTACCAGAAAACTTCTACTGGGAAAGTGCAATTCCTTTTGAATTAAAAGAGCTTTAATGCATCGGATCTGATCAGTCAGTTCGCGATGCCGCCCTAGCCGGAATTAGAGGCGTCAGAGAACAACGATAGCTGAATGTGTTTCTCGTCTTTCCGCTCCAGCAGCAAGAATATTGACGCGAGAAGAGACGATCTGTGGTTAAGTTTCGAATTTGATCAGTCACCACGCTTTGATGAGCAACACTAATGAATTTCTTCAGCATATTACGGAGATAAATCACTACTCACCTTATGCACTGTTCAAACCACGAGGCGAACCGTAAATCGTAATGCATCATGGACATGCTGAGTTAATTTATGCGCAAATGTACAAACCCACGTTTTTCGTGTTTGGATTGCGCCTGTGGAGCACAGGTAGCCCGCGTTAAGATTAGCATGCGTTCTGGCTCTCGCTCGAACACAATTAAATATGATCTCATTCTTAAGGTATTATTGGAAGTCTACAGAGGCCCAAACGTAACACGTTTTTCGAACTTTTTCAGCACCAACCACACTTATTTTCTGCGATTTTCATATGAACTGACGAACAAACTGTGTGTGAACATAGTCTTCAATCAATCATCGAGGGTGGCGACTTTAATCGTTTGTACCTAATAGTCGAGTTTCGCATTCAATAATTACCGCTGGATGCGATGACTACAGACGCATTTACTCAACACTAGTCCCATTCTGATGTTAACTATGCATAAATACCAGCGAGAAGATGGGTTGTTCACAACTCTATGTATTGTTGTAGTTTGATCTTCTGCACCTTCTCGCTGGTATTTGTGAATAGTTAACATCAGAATGAGGCTAGTGTTGAGTAAATGCGTCTGTAGTCATCGCATCCAGTGGTATTTCTTGAATGCGAAACTGGACTATTAACAACGACCACATTGACTCCACACATGCGTAACACCATAATATAGACATATGATCCCTCTGGATCCCTTTAAGTTGGTAAAGTTGAGTGCACCGTCGGCTTCCAACGATAACAGTCTGCTAGACGGAAGGACTGTTACCAACGTTAAATAGAAATACTTTACCTTACCTTTTACTTTAAGTTTTTTAGTGAAAGATGTGGCTGTGATCATGAAACGTTTCCATTGTATAATACGGCCAGTATACCACACTAAATGACAAATATCAAGGACAAAGAACTACTCGAGAGATTCGGTCAATGCAGGATCCCATTAACCGGAGAGTCCATCTCCCTAACTACGTCTGTGATGCAGCGTTTTTACAGACCGGGTTATATTAAGAATATGTTTTCCGCGAGTTTGGGTCCGCTAGCCAATCACAAGCGTTTGCGTAATTTTAATTCAAATGATTAATGATGTTGGTTGACCAAACAAGAGCTAACGAAGCATTTTTTGTTGACAACATTCCGCGATAGAAGCGAACAACGAGATGTGAAATCTAAAAATAACCCGGTCTGTAAAAATACTGCATCACGAATGTATGACAGATAGACGCTCCGGGTAATGGTTCCTGGTCAATTCAGTTTCAGTTCAGTTTCATTTTATTTACACTTCAGAAGCAGGTTATACAGGATAGTTTACAAGTAGTACTACAATAAGAGAATTACAAGATTATATATGAAAAATAAATGACATCGGCATCGTAATTAATGGCCGCCAATCTAACATTGACGTCATACATGCGTAACGTCATCACATAGTCCATCCTTCTAGAAAGTTTCCGTTTTACAGATCGGAAGATTCCATAGGTTTTTAGTAGATGTGATCATGAAACGTTTCCAGTGTATAATACATCCAGTATACCACATTGAATGACACATATACAGCTGGAAAGAGAACTCGAGAGATTCGATCAATGACATCGGCATCGTGTTCAATGAAAGCAAATTTAATAAACTCCTTCGTCTTGCGCATCGTGTTACGACGATTACGAACACGTGTAATCCTGGGAGCTGGTGATTTTGTCTTGTTTTTAGGCAGCTTTGCACATTCCTCGTTATCATCCTTGCAATTGTCGACTGGCTGATTCTGATAAAAATAATTAGAAAAAATAAAGCTTTAAAATAAAACAAAAGCCCACGAGTCATAATTTCCATGAAAACCCGAGAGTGGTCATGATATGTTTGCAAATGAAAGCTGGAAGGTTTGCCCAAAATGAACGGTATACTGCCCAAAATGAACGGTATACTTTAACAAGTATGGTTAATTCGAGTGTTACTGCGCATGTGTTACCAAATGTGTGCGTTTTCATATCGTTTTTTCATGTGGGAGATAAAAACACACGTGTTAAAACGTACTGAACAACTTTCTAGTTTACGAACTATAATTCAACTGACAAATTAATAGACAATGAAAAAGACCCGTGCAATAAATAATTTAAATCGTGTGCGTAGGATAAATGAATAATATTTACTGCTGAAGGTAGCCTCTCAACTTGTTTATGTTTGAAGCGAAGTCTGTTATTTTCCTTTACTGCGCTGTGTAGAATTACTATAATGTATTCCATCACAGCACCAAAAACAAAAATAAAAGAAACTATGAAGAATAAGTCGATGGCCTTTACATAGGACACCTGCAAAATGAGAAAAGTAAATATTGCACAATTAGTATAAAATATTAATGACAAATCAAGCAAGAAAATTTGAGACTTACCGAATAAGTCATGTAATTATAATGGATGGAGCGGCGGGGGCCGGGAGTGTAACACACACCGGGAGTATTATATACAGTATAGTATTGGACGGTGCTTTATATATGGTATGCAAAGGAAATAAAGTAGAAGCGTAAAAGAATACAAATAACTCGTTTATATTTTACATCGAGATACGGGACCCGTTACCCAAACCAGTGGCTTATGTTTAAGTGTTCGACTAATTCCTGGGTTGAATTGGAATTGGTTTTTAATGAGGGAGGAAAACTGAAGAACCCAGAGAAAATCCGACAGAGCAAGGGCGAAATAGAGACAAACTCAACTCATGCACATATCGGAATCGAACTCGGGTCGCAGAGACGCGAAGCGTTTTCCACTGCGGCTCTCTTCAGAAGTCTATTTTATTTTGAAGTACAACCCTACGTATACTAGTTTATTTTTATTTTTAATGACCAGAAAGTATTTCATAGTTTAGACTTACCTTTGGAACTGCTGATCTAAATGATCCCATCAAGGTGACGATCGTTAGGACTGTAGTTATTCCAAGAGCGATTCTCGCTGGTGCTGCGTCTTTGGATATCCAAAACGAAAGCCAAGAAAGAGACACAATTAGTACTGTTGGTGCATAGATTTGCATTATCGCGTATCCGATCCGACGCTTAAAGGAGAACGTTGCTGTTAGATGTGTCCATGGCCCTGTCAAAGATGAATAAAACATTATTTTATCATCGTCATCATTCAGCAACATCGGCATACTCATCATATATTTTGGCAAGATACCATCACCTAAGAGAACCGATCTCCCATATTAGGGTCTCTACCCATGATAGTCTGCGGCGATTTATTTTTAGCCTATATAAATTCGTTGGACTATGTTTACCACTCTATCCAAGTCGTTGTTGGTGTTACGAGTCCGAGTGGACCCGCTCCGGCGGACGGGAGATCAGAAGATCAGATCTAGAATGCGGTGATCCCTTCATGTAGGCACACATGAATTGCTACCAAAAATACAATAGAATTCACCACAATACAAAACAATAGAACGAAATACACAATACAATAGAACACAATACAATTTGGTAATAATTCATGTTTGGTAATAATTCATGTAAGGGATGACCCTTTTGACGGGTTCAGTTCAAGTGACACTCCATCCCAACTGTTTGTATAATTGGCTTATAAATTAAGCTTAATTTATGATATTAAATTTCAAAGTTCGTTTTCAAGCGTCTACAGATCAGGTCATATCCGTCCGGGTAGTAAGTTTAGGGAGCAACGCAGAACTCAGAGCTAGTTTTGAAGCTCCATGTTGTTAGTTACGCGGCATTCATCGCCCGTCGCGTCTTCTTGAATTAGATGGAGCGAATAAAATCCGTGAGGAGCTGTAACCAAATATTATAATAGCATCGTGACGTCCATGCCATTGAGCCAAAAATAGATTAGCACAGACTATCATAGGGTACGGAGATCGGTTCTCTCTTGATTTTGGGTAATATTCAAATGTGGAAGGCTCTGATGCCTTATGTTACCCTAATTATGTAGTTTCGGTAAGCTGTTAAAATCTCTATAAATTAGTTTTTCTTTATTTTCCTTAGTAGATGTGTAAATACAGTCTTACTAACAGAGTGCGAGGTCCGTATCGAAAGTAATGGACCGACTTTTTCCCCGCCTTTTTTATTTCCCAAGCGCGAAGCGGGCGTGCCATAAAAAGTGAAAACAAACGAGGATCCATAACTTATGTACGGACCGAGCAAACGAGGTAATAAGATGTTTATTATATGGCTTCTTCATTTTCGTTGAGACCGGAAGTGGGCGGAAGGCGATACGGGACGTTAGGGACCGCAAATTGATCGACCAATCAAAGCTCGCGAAATTGCTTAGCTATAATATAATAATCTCATTACCTTTAGTTGACTTTTTCTTATTTTCCCCACCTATACCTGCTTTCTTGTTTGCGACAGTGCGTAATGTTAAATTTGTAAATGAAATGAGAATTTTTTTTTTAATCATCGGCATCATCATCATTATTCAGTAATATCAGTATTTTTCTTAGCTACTTAATAAAAACGCACGAATGTGAATGATGACTTCAGCCAACATGTAAGAGCACGTACTGCATAGAGCGGTTTTCAGTTGAGTGTAGTGAAACCAAACGCAAATTACCCACAGCCAGCCAATCATAGGAGCCAGTAATCACAATTCACTCATAAATGGCTCCCTGTGAGCCAATGACAAACCAAAGCAAAACCAAAACCAATTTGCGTTTGGTTTTACTTTGGATTCTGAATGGTTGGTTTAGTTTCTCAGCCAATAGGAGAGCTTGGTAAACGCAAAACCAAAACACTTCCGACACTCAATTGAAATCCGCTCTATTCAAATTGAGCGTTTAACGGTGTCAGATTTCGTGTTCGAGTTGGAACGGACGCATTTTCAGATACAATTCGACATGTTGCTAATATAAAAATGTTCTCATTTTACCGCGCTTTGTGTTTCTTTCGTTCAATATGTTCAAGTAGGTAACTTGTGGGCAACTAATTTCGTCGTCTGTTATCGGTTTTATATTGTCATTGATTCACCTGTTACATAGGTATAAATCTCGTTGGATGTCTTAAAATCACTCAGGTCAAACTCGTTCATTGCATTATTCAGCACATCAATTGCCTCTTTACCGTCCCACAGATAATCCATCTCTGAAGTGGAAAAGGCATCTGCAGGAAATTTGTGTTAATTGCATGTTATTATTAAACCTCTGCAAATAGTTAGAATCAAGGAAAGATGTAAAGCTTAGCGTCATTTTAAAGACCGAAGACGTAAATAATTTCCTTTTAAGGAGGCTAATAATAATAAAGTCAAATATGTTTTTGTCTTTGCATGCTGCTGAAATGTATCAATACGTTATCAGGTAGATCGCCTAGTTAACTAGGAATTAGTAAAAACAGATTTCTTTCAATCCTAAAAAAGCTGCAAAACGTGTTTCAGTGACGTCCTCCAGTATGACGTCATAATTTAAACAATCGCCAAAATTTGATAATAAAGTATACTTATGTTCCCAAAAACGTTCTTAACATAAAGTATTCACTTTTTACTTCACAAATATTGCAAAATGTGAACCAAACGGGTATTATTCCACATGGGATCAATGTCCCTCACTGTAATACAGGCTCCTTTATAATTAACAATAAGTCTGGTTCAGGGGCAGGGGCGTAGCAAAGGGGAGGTTCCAGGGGGTTCTGGAACCTCTCTTCGTGATTTCCAAAGGATAACAAGTTCTGTAAGATTATGGATCGCCAGACTCGGTTTTGTTTCAAACAGAAAAAAGGAATTCTGCAGGGTATCAATTTGTCTGACACACCTATGATGTCATTCAATTTGAAACATTTCAAGCTTTTCTTGTTGGCCTGCCGGTGTTTGTGATGATTTCATGATCTTGAATGAACTCATTTTCTACCACTGCATTCACTAAATGTTCTAGACTTTCTCAAAGTCCTTCTTAGCCCCCCGCATGAAGGACTTTTCCCACTTGCAGCGCGCCAAATTTACCGGTTGATTTTTCAACCGGAGGCGTGGCTTATGACGTACTAAGATTTGCCCAATCACAAAGCGTCAATTCTTCAGGCATTGTATGTTGACGTGTCAAGTCAGTCGACCGTGGATGTGGTATTTACAATTTGATTGTACTCAGAAAGAGTTTTTCAAAGGCGCGAAATGTAAGCTCCGCCCCTGAGACGTGTTTTCGCGCCAATACATAAACCTCCGATTCAATTTGCTGCAAGTGAAACAAGTCGAACTCGCCTCTCGCTTCGATTCTCGCGCTCGATTTTTGACGCAGTAATCGCTTACCCAGTGACTCAGCGAGTTCGACTTGGAGCAAGTCTATAAATGTTCCAGCTGGGGAATTTAGAAATTCTTCACGAGCATTAAGCAGGCTGGCCATGCAGAATAGTCTGCCATCAGATTAAAAAATATATACGTTTAAATACATCTAATATGCAATAAAAACGACAGAATATGCATTTTTATGAAGTTTTATCTTTGGGTGTCCCTGGTATATGCTCATTGCCGTTGCCTATTGTCTTTTGCTATTGTTCTTAATAATGGTTACGTACTTACAGCTCAAAATGGTTAGATTGCAAATCTGCTCATCAAGTGGGTAGTTGACAAGATTCATTTCACAACCCGCAGTTAATGTCAACCTTTAATAGAAAATAAGAAGTAGAAAATCAAACATATATATCACGAAAAGTTGTATAGACCGATGGTCTCTGGTATGGATTATCGCTAGGACCAAACCACATTCCCTTAATTTGTAATTATAATCAACTTTACATGCTCTGACTCTACTCAAAAACAAATTTGAAGGTCAGGTGTACTGGTTGCAAAGTTTTGTAGATGAAAAAAGAACGTTAGTTTACATTTTAAAAATTAAGGTAAATTCTACATGAGGTCTCTATTAGACCGGCCTCATCGGTTAGCTTAAAATCAATCTAGGACTTTTTAAAACTTTATAAGAACCACCCCTACAATGTGGCATCAAAAGAGATGCTAATAATACCAAATTTCTTTCTTACATTTGGAAATTTCATGAACGTTCTGGTTCTGGTGACGTCATCGATACCATCTTGGTTGAAGTTAAAATATTCCTCGTTAGTTTCTCTTGTTTGGTCAACCAAGATGGCCGCCACGTCTTTGTTATCTGAATCACTTGGGATTGATTGTAAACCAGCCGTACATAACCATGTCTTAAGCCCCGGTCAAATATGGTTTCAACATCTCTTCAACATCGGTACAACATTTGTTGAAACCGATGTTTAAGTAATGGTCCAGATAAGAACTGTAGTATAATCCATTGTTCTGCGGCAATGAGCCTCCCTCACATACGATTTTGCCTGAAAATGTCTTAGTGCTTTAGGAGGTGTCTACAGTCCAAACTACATCTCGAAAATAAAGTATTTTTTTATTGTATTGGCTCTTTTTTCTGTGAAAACCAGCCAATCGGATATAGAGAAAACAAAAGATTTTTCAATCGCAAATTTGATAACTTTCCCCACACACGATATTCTTCGAAATTAAACCATAGTTCGTTTGATCAAAATAAATTCAAACCACAAAACAAATTCGAATGAAAATGCATTATTTCGATGGGTTTCTATTGAATTATAAGTATCAACCAATGAAATTACGAGAAAGAAGAATAGAAAATTAACACCTTTTAACATTCCTTGCCGTGGAGCACTACAGTTCTTATCTGGACCATTACTTAAACCGTTAGACATGACATTTCCGAGAACAATATCAGTTAATTAGAATATTGAACGGATGTTGAAACTGTTTGTTTTTGGAATATATATATTCAATCGATGTTGAAGTCGTTTCACACGCATGCTTCAACAAATGTTTGACCGATATTGAACCAATGTTGAAACTGACCAATTTGGGCTTGGCATGTCTGACATACCTAGTGCTATATCTGACAACTCCGTTTGAAAAGACAGATATTTTATTGTTTTCTGAAGGTACATTATGGAACTTGGCAGTCTTGATGTTAAGGAAGAAAGTGTCAGGAATCCAGATGAGACTTTTACAATGACCAGTAAGCTGTATTGGATATTGCAGCGAGTGATGTAGCCTCTCATCGTGCCACTTTTGATAGAAGAATATATCAAGAGAAAAATCCTGCAAAAAGGCATACCATGATATATTAGTCCTCAAATCACAGTTACAACCTGAACCATAGATAACGTATTTAATTAACAACTTAATATTAATTCCAGGGGGTTGACTCCCTTATGTGAGGGGTACATGGATGCTCGTATTACTTTTTAGGGGTCAAAATCAGGAGTTTGGTACCACTTAGGGTATCCACGATCAAACACAGACATTTCTATGGAAAACAGTACTTTTTAGGGGTCGTGTGTCACCGAATACTAGCGCTTTTGAAAACAACAAGGAAGAATGTGCTTGATGATACAACATGTTATACCAATAAAAGGCATCGAAAGTTTAAAATGTTGGCATGTTTTTATCGGTACCTTTTAGGGGTCAAAATAAGCTTGAGACACGCCCATTTTAGTACCTCTTAGTGGTCAAATCGAAAATGTCCTACGAGCATCCCTACCCCTTTTATATGGAAGTTCCCCACCCCGGGGCGTGAATTCACAGTCTTGTTTAGCGATAAGCATGCAGTTACTAATATTCATCAGTGTATAATCTTTAGTTATTACGATTCATAGTCAACCAATCAATTTTTAGAATCTACTTTTTTCCTGTGGATCTAAGTGGTTCACTCGAAAACGTTCAAGCTCCTTTAACCCATATTCGCACCACCGTGTAATATCCTCTATATATCATATACATTTCTTATCATGCACTGATGCAATCTCGACGGAAATATATTTTTCAGATCTCTGTTGAGTCAGGTCAATTGAAAATATAAAAAAAGCGTCCAATAATCGCAAGTATATTTGCTGCCATTATTTGTAGTAATGTACTTACAGTTTATATATATATATTTATGATAACGATTATTTTTGTTTTGTTTCACCTTGGTCAATTTAGAATATCAATATACAATTTAGAATATCAATATTCAATTTAAAAAGTTTATATAGTTCAATATATCTTGTGACAGACTTTAAAGTAATGCTTCTCGATTTAAACAAGTTCTTGTTGTTTAAAGTGCCTTTAAGCCCAATTTTGTTATCACTTAAATCGATTGTACTTCAAGTAGATATGTGAATTGGAAATTATTTATTGATTTCATTGTTGCGTTATGAGTTATAATGCCTTATATTTCCAATATGCTTTCGAATATGATAATAATGTGATGCCAAACAGGACATTTACTGTCACTTCATTCTCCTTGTGAATGAAACTTACTGTAATTCTGATTTAAACAAAATATTTGGTAAAGCTTCACATATAACAGGGATGTTTATGAAATGTAATTTATCTCTACCGGAATGTTTTTGTATAAAACATATTCCCTGTTTGGTATCACATTATTAGTATATTCCAACTATACACCTTTATGACTTAATATTTAGTCAAATTAAGAAATGTTATACACGACTTTCATAATGGCCGCCTCCTAATTTGCATAATTTGGAAGATAAATCTGTAGAGGGAAACCAATGCTTCGACATGAAAGATCACATTAAAACTAGTAATATTTTTGAGTTTAGAGAGCAATGTGGAGAATTGCTGTTGAGCTATGAGCATTTCTAATGCAGAAAAACATGAAAGCGAGGCTAGTAAGGCGTCCGTTGTTTTTCTCATACAAATCTCTCTAATTTCAACTTGCTGTAACTTCATTGCTTTTTAAGCTACAGCACTCAACTTTCACAAGTTCACTAATGTCGACATGCTCTTTCACATGGCAATGTTCATATTTTCTATAAATGTGGGTAAACAACCGAAACGGAAAATCACATATGCAAATTAGGAGGCGGCCATTATGAAAGTCGTGTATACTATTCAACTATTTACTCAGATGTATAATCGATTTCAATGATAAAACAAATTGGACTTATAGGCACTTTCACTCACCATATCTTTCTCTCGTATCTGGCCGAAGTTCACCACCGTCATACCAATTGTCACGTTGGTCACATCCTCGAGATAGTTTGGCCTGATTCGCTTATCGTACACATCTTTGCTAAACAGCTCATCCATAACTTTTGTCGTCAGATTGTACCTGACGAAATATATATAAAAAAATTATTGACCCATTTGAAAAATGCCTGCCACTAATTTGCACTAATTTTGATATTAGATTCAATATTTTATGAAGAATCATTCTAATTACACCATGCAAATGCGAAAGTTCATGTTACTAAAATGTAGCACTTAGAGAATGAAACAACAAATCCTTACAAAGTGAACAACTTTTGAAACTTTCAAGAAACACGTACACGAAGCTAGTCACCTGATCTCACATAAACCTATTTAATTTTGAACCTCGGTAACTTCACAACGTTGGCGTTGTGCTTCTAAACTTTTCCAAACATACTCGACATGTTTGTATGCCATCTAAAGTGGCAGTGCTTATTTTTATTAATGACAAAATTTCCTGACAACTCAAGTTTGACGACATCATTTTCCGAATGGGTCTATGATTATTCATTTTTAACTCGTAGATGTACGCATGTGCAGGAACGAGTTTTAGGGGTTAGGTGGATTTCATTCCCGAGCGTGCCGTATCCGTGTATCCTTTTCCGAGTGTGGTATATCCTTTTCGGCCGAAGATGTATTGACGGCCGTTTGTGATTATGACTGTGAAGAACAAACTTTAATCAGAGAAGACGCGTCGATGCTTTCGAAAGGATTTGGTCATGCTGTAGGTATGTCGCTTTCTAAGGTAAATATTCCGAAATGACTTATAATTTACTACTATGAAGTTTCTCTGTTGTCTCTGTGATATATATTGCTACACTAATTCAAACCACACGTTACGCCAGTGTTTGGCAAGCGAAAGTCGTAAATGGACGAGTAACATTTTCAAACTTTTGATGTGGAAACACTGATTTGCATGGCCAAATATTGTACTACACTTCAATAATATTTACCCAAGAGACTGTCGATAGCTTTTACTGATTCCACTCAATTCGGTGCAGAAATGCGTTTTGCGTACAAAACGCTCGCCAGTTTGAGTGAGAGAGAAAAACAAATGGCAGCTTTCTTGTCATGTCCAACCAGCAATGTCTAGGCTAGGACAATTTTAGTAGCCTTACTTACCTTAGGTTGTCTAAGAAGCATATTATTTACGACTAGGATGTCAAGCGATTCAGGATAGCTAAGTTTTAGGACCAGAAACGAAGCGAAGTTGTATTTTATTTTAAGGCAAATGTACTGAAGACTTTGGTTGTGACAAGAGAGTTTTAAAAATACTTAGCGCGAGCAAGCTAGTATAAATAATATAGGAACTGAAGTCTGTTGTGAATTTTTCGTATCGAAAAACGTATGTTAAAGCCAAAATTTCGAGCTGGAAATTTAGCATGGACACCCTAGAGTTTTATTTGGTGAAAATCCATGCAGTAGTTCTACTACAACTTGAAATTGAGTGAAGGAAGAATGACATTTCAGCCGTTTATCGATAGTAATAGAATCCCGCAAGATCCCAATTTGACCTTTAATAGCATATTAATGAGCCTCCTCCGCAGGCAACTCTTATATGTTTTAAATCCGGCGACCGGTGAAGCCGGAAGCCGGATCCGAGTGGCGAAGCCGCGAGGGGACTGGGGAGGGAGAGAAGGAGAAAGTGTTGCCTGCCAAATTAACATAATTACTGCGCACTGCGCATATCATTAGACGCATAACAAAATACTCAGTAGGGTGGGACAACAGCGAAAATAAGGTACATACTGGAGTAAACGAAGAAGTGTTAGTTCAACCGTGCGAGAAATTGTCCGGCCTCCTTGAGGCCATTGCGTAACTTTCAGTTTGAACGGTTGTGGTGTAGAAACGTCCATACAAGACAATATAGTATGGCGTATAACATGTCATGTATTTAAAAATGACACATATACAAAGTCAGTGCGTTATGAATATTAATCCCGGTTACAATTTAAAATTATTCCCAACATGCCGTGAAACAGGAAAC
Organism: Actinernus sp. WN-2022; assembly: GCA_030867875.1. Classification (NCBI taxonomy): domain Eukaryota; kingdom Metazoa; phylum Cnidaria; class Anthozoa; order Actiniaria; family Actinernidae; genus Actinernus; species Actinernus sp. WN-2022. Next base: position 134,136 of record JAOWCC010000271.1, read on the forward strand.
AGCGTGTAACGAACGTTAGGTGCATGCCGCTTAGAATTTACCATAATAATTATGAACGAAACATCTATATCTTCAGAAATAACCGGTGAACGGTGCTTTTGTTAATTTTAAGATATCATAAAAGCATAAAGGCATAGTATTACTAACTGGGGTAATCAAATGAGCTCATTTGGACTTGTAATAACGACTAGAGAACACGTAAAGTAATACTTCTCGTCAGGGGTCAAACGGTTAAATAGGGTTGTTTAGTGGCGGAAAGGCGAAGAATTTGACAATGTCAAGGTGAAATGAGGGCAGAAATTAAACAGAAGTTGAATTTAGGTAGGCGTTACAACTGTAGTTCCGGCTCAGTTTCCTTCTGTTGTATGGTGACCGTTGACTCGCTCCCGCACTCGATCCTAGAGATGTTTGACTTAGGTTTGAATGACTGAACGGCTAGCTAGTCCTAGGTTTCATTACCCTGGTTCCAGAGGTTCTCTAGAGAGAGAACAGCCGCGGAGAAAGAGCCGCGAAGAGGCGATCAATGAGCTGTTCTCTCTAGAAAACTTCTGGAACCAGGATAAGGTTTCATCTCGGCTAATTTTGTTTTAAGTATTTCAAGTTCTGCAGCGCTTTCCTTTTGTATCTGCTGTTTTCTGGACTTCACATCTTTCAGAACGCTCTTGTATAAATTTAACTCAGCACTGGGATCTTAGAACTCAACTGTCGGTAGCTTAAAGTTTTCGATTTCCCGCTCACGCAGTTTATACTTTTGTTTTATATTGATGAGTGCAATAATTCGCTTGGGTGAGGGGTACAGGACAAAGTCCATATGGTACAGGAGTCGGTCCGTACACCTCAATATTTGGCAGGCATCTCCTTTCTTTTTTCTTCTTCCCCTCCCCCTCCCCCCTCATTTGTTTCGTCCTCAACACTTATGCTCGGCCCTCTATTACCACAGGAATTCCGGTTTCACATCTTTTCTCGATTTTTTTCGATGCCTGCGGGGGAGGCTACATATTAATAGCGACGAGAAATAATCATTTCCGGTTTCGGCAAGTTGAATAAATGGCTTTCCTATATAATTCTGTCTTGCTGGGTTTGCAAAAAAACATTGTGGGATTGTTTTTAGAATTGAAAACAGACAGAACGACTGCAACGCTGACGATCTCTGTATGTTACCTTTCACAGGCATTCAGCGAAACTAATCTGCATGTCAAGGAAAATGAATACATTACCCTACAAAAACTTAAATCGAAGTTCCTGTATGAAAAACTTATCCCAAATTTCAAATAAGCCAACAGCCTCAAAAAAGTATGAATATACCTTTAACTATGACAATTTTCAGTTAGATTGGGAAGCTATTTATTCACTACCCTATAAAGTAACCCTGGATACCAAACTAAGAGAATTTCAATATAAGATACTTAACAGGATTTTATATACAAATGATAAATAATTTCAAAAAAAAATATTCTCCTCAATGCTATATGTGTGGAATTGAAATAGAAACGCTTGAACATTTTTGTTTTCCCCGAAAGTCCAGACATTTTGGGAAGAAGTTCAAAACATGCTAAGAAATCAAATGAGCTTTAATAAAACACTTGGTAAAATCAAATTGTAATACTGAAAAAAAGAATAGAAAAATATCGTCACACACAGGTTCTGCCAACAACGTCTACAATAACACAACACAAAATAGCTCATTCGCGGGTTGCCCTAATAAGGGCCCTATGTTTAACTCGTGATTGTTTTCGTGTCGAAAATCGTATGTTTCAGCATCGCGCAGAATGACCTTTGTTTCATGGACATATTCAAATGAGCTGCCCTTACACAATAGACCGTGGAAAACGATTTTTGGAAATTTAGTACGGATACCTTAGAGGTTGCAGAGAGTTTTTATTTGGTGAAAATCCATGCAGATATTTTTCACCTCACTTGAAATTCAGTAATCAGCAGTGATCGGTTGTCATATAATCACTAGGCTGCAATGCAGTCGCGCAAATACCAGCTTACGATAATTATAACCTACTCAATATATTAAAAGGTCATTTAGAAATAGTTTTTTGTTCCGTGCCATACATGTTCATGAAGTGTGGGAACAGTTCAGGGTCTAAAAACCAATAAATCCACTATTCGTGTTCCACATCGGCGAAGCCCTGACAGCAGTCTTTAATTACTCTCACGAACAAGGTATTATGCCAGATATCCTTAAAATATCACGAGTAACCCCAGTAGACAAAGGTGGGGAAATAACGGATCCATCTAACTTTCGCCCCATTTCTACGCTCTCCTCCTTTGCACAAATCTTTGAGAAGCTAGTCTACTAACGAATTATAAATTACTTGGAAAAGCATGAAATTCTAAGCAAATTTCAATTTGGCTTTCGGAAGGGAAGATCAACGGAACAGGCTATAGTGGAAATAATAGGTACTTATTGACTGAGTGGGAGGGCCGGAGGGGAAAATATTTGGCTCAACATCATGATGTACGTACAAAATCACCGATAGCCAACTATTTTCTCGTCCGGCCCGACCTAACTCAGTCAATATATATTTTTTATTATATGACCATTTTATTTGTAGAACAAACCGCAAAACAGCAAGAAAACACTGTGCAGGGCGGGACGGCTTTTTCCGGCCAGCTCACGCCATACACGACCGGCCCTCATCACGTGACTTTTGTAAATGGTTTTGAAAGGAAAGTGCACGCGGGGCCGTACAGGTCATATGATAACTGATATTATATGGCAAGCTGGATTAGTGGCAAATGGGGCAATCTGATTGGTTCTTCAACGGTCCAGTAAATCGCCGTACGACCGGTCGGTATGGTTTTGGACCGCTGCGAGCTAGAGTTGATTGACATTATTTCCACATTAAACGTTTAGCGAAAAACGACGTTTTTGACTCAAGGTATAACAAAAAGTAACGTCAGAAGATAAGTAACATTGCAAAACGTTTGTCAAAATGCAATGTTTTATAAAACACAGACAAATTGAAAGAAAATAAAGAGTTTATTTTTCGACTTTTCTGAACACCAGCCAAAACCGGTACCAAAGCCAAGACAAAGGACAATCCAAACTCACCTGAAAACGTTTTCCAGAATCAAAACAAGCTGATAAAACCTACCTGAAATTTAGCTGAACCTGCTACTTTGTTGGTTCTTCAAAAATAATTATTTAGGAAACGGCGAAGTTCGAGCCAAACCATGTTTCGCAAAATGTTGAATATTTTCACACGAAATGTCGCCAGATTGTCCTAAGCGATGACGATGACAAGCAAACAATCCCTAGTATTACATTTGAAGAGTTTTTGTACATATTTAGCCGGATTTTCTTTGCTGTTTTTTTTAGGATAAATCGAGGTGAACTTCCGTAACTGAATTTTACTTTCTTACGCCAAATCTACCTAACATTGAAATGGATTCAATCTTACCCTCAGCCAATCAGAAATGATCTCTCATTTAACTGACCAATTAGACACAATGCTACTGTTGCTTGCGGCCCTTTAAGGGCTCCGTACTATTTTCAGCAGTCTCCTTAGTACTTCATGGATGAGCACGGGGTACCTGGCTCCGCTTAGCACAATGGGTGTGTCCAAGGCCATGGTAGAGGCGCAGAAACACCCCAACCTCAAACAAAACCGCGCCTCACAACACCCAAACTCAAATGGACAGAGCACATCCAACCTAAATAAACAGTGGACACCCCAAACTCAAATGCATATGGCATACCCAAAAGTAAACTGGCGCAAAACCTTTGCGTAGATACGCCGATAAGCCAAAATGAAGAAAACCTGCTGTACAATGTTTGTAAACAAATAAGCAAGTTCGATCAGAAGCCAAATGATGGACATAACATAGAATGTCTGCTGCAACAACAAGCAGCTACACCATACCAGAGTAGCAGATAATTGCCGCCATCCCTGGATAAAATTGAAGCGTCTAAACTAACTAACCCGGCGATGGCGGCCCTGGCGCCCAGTAATCCTGGAGAGTACTTAGTGACTCTTCCAGGCACCGCCATAGAAAACTAATTAAGAAAAAGTGACAAAGGACCCTTATCCCGAAATAGAAATGTTACGAAAGCCGAGGCGCCGGGTGCGAAAATATTTGAAAACTAGCGAACTTCAAGAATGCCTCGTGCGACTAGAATAAAAGCGCGCAAACAAAAGGCCCAAGAGAACAAAACGCATTCCGTACATGGCTTATATCACAATAAAGCGTGTAAATTGCCAAAACAAAATAGCACGGCCATGGGGGAATAACTAGTACCAAATACGCCCCATGCCTTAAACTCAAATAGCGGCGAATATGAATTTAGCAAAAACGTGCACAAAATAAAGCATGCATATCAAGGCCATAGCGAAACCAATAATGCCAGATATATCAAATATATCCCATGCCATAAATTCCATGTAGGTGCGATATCTGCAGAATATCGAATATCGGATATTTATCAGATATTTATCATTCGTCTAGTATCTGATATTTTTCATGAAATAATTTAGAAAGAAATATCCGATATTTATAGTGGAAGTGAAGAATATCGATATGTAAGATACTATCAGATATTTATATTTTAGATCTAATATCATATTAATATCCTGTAGTATCTCATAGTTTTCATAAAATATCTTAGAAAGAGATACCTTTATCTAAAAGATGTCTAATTAGAAAACAGTCGATAATATCGAATATCAACCTCCTTCACAGAGAAGAGAGACCTTTATCTAATAGATATGTTGTAGTTCAAATATATACATTGGTTTAAATATATTTAAACCAGTTAATGTTTTTGGAAAACTTTAAAACTGGTTTAATTTTTTTCTAAAATTTTAATACTGGTTTAATTTGTTTTAAAGATTAAACTGGTTCATAAAGTTCAACTAGTTTTTTTTTTCAAGATAGTGAAAAGGGAACTCACTAAGGTTAGGTTTATTTAAATTGTGGGTTTGGATTACAAATGTAGTTCACAGGACCATTGAAGAAGCATTATTTTTCGACTAGACTGCAGAATACCCTACCAAGTAATCTACCTTACAGGTCGACAGTCAACGTATGCGTTCACGCGTTGTCACGGTGGAACACTGATGTACATGAATCGAGTTGGTGTGAGGGTCAACGCGTCAGCGAATAAAATACTCTGTCTCGCTGAATATCTTTCAACCGCAGTCTACTCGTTGGCGGGATGACTCGTTGACATGAATAAAGTGTACTCTATATATTACTACCTTCGTTCTACAATCAAGATGCTTGAAAAGTCTCCTGCAAAGTCATGCTTGCTTGACCCTGTTCCTGCACACATTATGAAGCAAGATCTTGATTTTCTCGTTCCTCAAGTTACTAAAATCATCAATGCATCATTGTCTGAGGGCGTGTTCCCTTAGCTTCGTCTCTAAAAACTGGCATCATATACACCCATCCCTTAAAAAGTCCAACCTTGACCAGGAGGAATTTTCAAGTTACCGTCCGATCACAAATATAACCTTTCTGTCTAAGTTACTGGAACGGGTTGCCTCTACGCAGACGATGAACTACCTCTTGGGGAATGGTCTGCTTGCTAAATTCCAGTCAGCATATAGACTATTTCACAGTACGGAGACATCAATGCTATGCGTGATGAACGTCATTCTCCGCGCCATCGATTCTCGGCGTGAGGTAGTCTTAGTTTTGCTTGACTTATACTCCGCATTCGACACGATTGACCATGTTCTCCTTCTGGAGAGACTTCAGCATCGTTATGGGATCAGAGGCACAGTGCTAGCATGGTTCCGGTCATACCTCACTAACAGAGTACAATCAGTCGTTGTCGGGAATACCGTCTCCACCAGCAAGACAATACAGTGTGGCATACTAGTGTTCTGTACTGGGGCCGCTTTTGTTCTCCCTGTATTTCGCACCGTTGAAGGATTTGATCAAGGCGCATAACCTCGATTGCATGATGTATGCAGATGACACCCAACTCTATGTAACTGTTAACTCTACATGTGATCGATCTGCTACATTAGCCAAATTGGAGCTATGTGTTAAAGATATCTTAATCTGGTGCACCGCCAACAAACTCGCGTGTAATCCACGTAAGACTGAGATCGTCCATCTCTCATCTCGGTTCATACAGTGTGAGCCGATACCAGGTATATCTATTGATCATACTATCATTGCTCCGGTTCCTGTCGCCCATGATCTTGGCATTGTTTTGGACAGTCACCTTATACTGACTACTCACATAAACAACATTTGCAAGTCAGCTTTTTTTTGCTATCCGTAACATTGGAAGAATTTGCAAGTATCTGTGTCACTGGGAGACTGTGAGAAGTTGGTGCACGCTTTTATTACTTCCCGTCTGGACTGTTGCGACAGTATTCTGATTGGGCTACCTGACTCTGAAATAGCTAAGCTACAGCGCTTACAGAACACTGCCGCTCGGCTAGTCGCTAAAACAAAGAAATCAGAACATATCACCCCTGTACTCCATCAACTCCACTGGCTTCCAATTAGATCTAGAATTAGTTATAAGGTTCTATTAATCACGTATCAAGCTCTCCATAGTCTGGCCCCGGATTATATTTCTGATCTGCAACAGAGATATAAGCCAGCCCTTACTTTAAGATCATCTAGTTATAACTTGTTGTCCATACCAAAGTCAAATACTGTGTCTTATGGTGATAGAGCGTTCTCTATCTGCGCTCCAAGACTTTGGGACTCTCTTCCGTCTAACATCAGGAGTGCCGACACTGTTAATGTATTTAAATCTGAGTTAAAGACTTTTCTTTTTAAATAGCTTGCTCGATATTACTGGAACACGTGTAAGTAGATAGTTTATTACCATCACTGCATGATATTGTAAGAGCATTGAGTGCTGTATAATGCTCCTAAAACATATGTATGTATTATTATTATTATTATTATTATCAACCGCATTCTACGTGTTGACACGATGACGCGATGACGCGTTGACATGAATAAAGTGTACTCTATATATTACTACCTTCGTTCTACAATCAACCGCAGTCTACTCATTGAAACGATGACGCGTTGCAAATTACGTTGACTCGACATTCAGCTCTCTACGTTGGCTGTGTATTCCACCCAAGTTGACGCGTAGACGCTTTGACATTTCTACAATACAGCTTGCTGTGGTGGGGTATTCTGCAGTCGTCCCGAGCACCTGTTGTTAACGGTTAGGGTGTTATTAAATGTAGGGGCAGGGTTTGGATTAGTTCACAGGACAATTGAAGAAGTATTAGTTTTCTGTGTTGTTCAGTGATCTAGCTAGCCCTAAAAGCAGGCATAATTTACTGACTATAACTCTAAAAATCATAAATTAGTAGGCACCCGTTGTTGACGTTTAGGGTATTTTGAAATATAGGGATAGGGTTTGGATTAGTTCACAGGACCATTGAAGAAGCATTATTTTTCTGCATTCAGTGATCTAGCCCTAAAAAGCCTAATTTTACTATAACTCTAAAAATCCTAAATTATTGAGCACTTGGGTTTATATTGAGGTTAGTTTTTTATGTTGGATTAGGGCTTAGATTGTGTTAGAAATGAGTTTGCTTGGAGTGGAGTGTTAACTGGCTTTCATAAATCTGCTTGTTAGTGGCCCTAATGTTCGGCATGGAAACGGCAAAGTGAAACAGAAATGTTGATAACCTTTTGAGTTATTTCTGTGTAGTTCTCGATCATTTATCAGTCCATATCTGCGTCTTTTCACATCCACTGTGGGCGATTCTTTGATGAAGGAACAAGAGAATAGTAGGGTGCTATATTATCTCTTCCTTGCTCTGTGGGTTTTTTCTCCGGTTTACCCCCTCCACAAAAACCAACATGCTAAATTCCAATTCGTTCTGTGAAGTAGATGGTTCCTGACTTGGATCGATCAGCCCCTATGGTTGTTTCATGTGCTGTTAGAAATTCAGAGTTTTTTTAAGCCACTTCTTTGTTGTCAGGAGTTAGAAGTTTGTTATTTAGTCAGTGTTTTATTCCAATTGGAAAGCAGTCTAACGGATACTACGAGGAGTTACTTCAAGATCCTCGGCACTTGTTACTTTAAGATACTGTTTACCTATTTCGTAGAAGTTTTCTTCTAGATAAAATGTTGAGGTGAATGGTGTAGATAATAGAGGGGAGGGGTGGGGAGTCAAAAAAACATTTTGTAGGGGAGGGGTGGATGGAATTGAGTAGTAGAGCCGGAGGTAAAATGATACCCGTTTTTCTTGCACAAGGACGTCAAAAAGCAAATTCAGAAATCTCCTTTTTGACGTCCTTGCACAACAAAAAAGTTGTATCATTTTACCTCCGGCTCTACTACTGAGTAAAATGAGCTATATTCGTTCCATGTTTGACGTGTGGTCGAGGCTGTCGTACTGCTTACGAACTTTGTACAAAATGTGGTGCACCTCAACGCCGTACCATTCGCAATAAGAAGAACCTTGATAAGAAGCGAGCTAACGAGTCAGCGAATACCACGTGTTCGAATGTAGTAGAATCGGAGAAAGATCTAAATGTAGTTGAATCGGAAAAAGATAAAAATGTGGTGGACATTAACGATCTCGATAATGCATTGGATGACCTCTCAATCGGAGAGAAATATCTAAATGCGGTAGAACCTGAGGATAAGTAGAAATCACGATACGAAAAAAAAGAAAAAAATGAAGAGAAATTGTTATGCGACCTCTCTTCATTTTTTTTTTAACAAACAAACAATTAGACAATTAACAGACACATGGTATACAACTAGTATGGACAATATTATCAGATTACTTGGTCCAGAAATTTGTGCAAGCCTACACATCAAACCATTGTCGCATATCAAACCATTGTTACATATTAACACCGGTGAAACATGTTCCGAATGTCTATGCCCGATGGAAATGCAAGGAACGGAATTCATATGTCCCACCTGTGGTCTTGTTTCCGAGACTGAATCATGTGAAGAAACGACTACCAATCTTACTACTAGGTTACGCATAGTAGGGTCGGATAGCTTTCGGTATCAACATGATCTAGACCACACAATCCCAAAACAAAGCGACAACAAAGAATTGCAACTACGAACGATAATGCTAGAACTACGGGCATACAACACTATTTATGAACAAAATTACCACCTCCCGTTTCCCACAAATGTATTAGTAATCGTATCCGACGTATTCCTTCAAGTACGGAAAGCTTGTTTCAAACGTAGCTATGCAAAACGAACTATTTTAGCTGCTATACTTTATCAAGCATGTATACAATGTGGGTTCGTTAGATCTAAAGGAGAGGTCGCTCGTTTCATGCAACTAAACGATAAAAGCATATGTCGTGGAAATGTCTTTATACGTTCTCTGCACGATGACGGTAAGATCGATATAGATTTGAACGCCGATCGAATAGCTCCTCACATTACAACGACTTTTTATAAACTCAACCCCCAAGGGGCACCTAAGAATGCCCAACAAATAGTCTACGAGATTGTTCATAAGGCAATAGAAAACAATATAGGTACCAGCTCCATACTTAGAACTAAAGCCGTTGGAGCGAGTTACGAGGTACTGCGTCGTTCGGGATCTCGTATGTCTCTTATTGACGTTGTTAAATGGTGCGGTATATATAAGGGTTCGGTCGTGCGTTTTATCAATGAGTTGATTGCTTACGATTCCCACTTTGAGCCCATCTATACGAGACACGGTCTAAGTAGTGATAAGGTTTAATTACCTCGAATAACATATGTGCGATTACTTAACCAAAAGTTTAACGACTCATTTCCTATTTAACCAAAACGGCCAATTCGTGAGAACGACATCCGCTGATATGTACTCATTCAAGAATTTAGTCTAAGACAGTAAGAAGAAAAGAATTAAATAATGAAAAAAACCAAAGTACCAAAACTGGTCTCACCAGAACCTCTCTAGGAACCCACTTTCACCTTTTTCCTTCTTTCTACTTTTTGTTCCTAGAGAGGTTTTTATTCTTGCCGGGCCCGGCTTTTCACTGTATTCGTTCTACTGTAGTTCAGCTTCTGACCACATTTGGTTCTCACACAGGTATCTTGTACTCTGGCCGCTGATTTCTACTGTATTACTTTAACTTCTGCCACATCGGCAGACGCGCTACGACTTGTGTTGGGCTGGGAGCTTCTTACCCAACACAAGCCGATCTACCACACATAGTCCGCCAAGGTTTGAACACCAGAACTCGTGAACGGCTCCCATCTCGATCACAAGTCCCAGCGACAAACCCGTTGGGCTATGTGTGCTAGACAAAGTATTCAGCGATAAAATATCATACTTATGTTTTAAGCAGTTGACGTATGTTAATTAGCGTCACCCACGCGTTGTCTCGAAATTAGCATATGAACCAAAACAACACGGTAATTTATACGAATTAAGTGCGGTTGCTTTTATCGAAGTTAAAATGAAATCCATGCTGGTTTCTTTCGATGGAGATATTTATTCTTACCCCACCAGACCGCCAAGTTTTGCTCTCATCTCCTTTCAGATCTCGGATCGAAGTTGTTCTACGTTTTTTTGATCCTCTATTCGGTAATACAATATCATACTTATGTTTTAAGCAGTTGACGTATGTTAATTAGCATCACCCACGCGTTGTCTCGAAATTAGCATATGAACCAAAAACAACACGGTAATTTATACGAATTAAGAGCAGTTGTTTTATCAAAGTTAAAATGAAATCCATGCTGGTTTCTTTCGAAGGAGATATTTATTCTTACCCCATTAGACCGCCAAGTTTTGCTCTCATCTCCTTTCGGATCTCGGATCGAAGTTGTTCTACGTTTTTTAATCCACCTTCTTGCCTGTTTTTTTGCCGTATTTCTAGTTTAAGCGTCTCATATTTCCTTTTCTCATCAATAACGCTTCCGAACTCGGCTTCTGAAATGTTACAATCGGATAGAGCTTTCGAGACTTTGACTTCCACGGAATTCGCCTTAGCTTTTGCTAACATAACAGTCTTTTCATGCTTCGAGACGTGAACGCCAAGTCTCTTACTAACAACAGCCATCGAAGCCGATATGGCGGCACACAGGAACCCCGCTGATCCTAATGAAATACCCACAGGTATCCCAACCCCCGTAAATGATGAACCTAACGCAAAAGCTGATAAAACGCCACTCAGGCTACCTGTGGCCACAGCAATCCCATGAACGATACCACGCGCTCGAGCATATTTTTTGCGAACAACTTCGTAGTGCTTTGCTTGTTGTTCTAGCTCAGCAAGTGTATCACAGACTTTTTGCAGTCTAAAACTCGATCCATTTATATCGCTAAGTTCCTTTATAGCTCCCGATGGATAGATATCTGGTGCTGTTGGAAACGGTTGAATCGAATCACCATCCATTGTATATACGTATGATTTACTCAAGCTTCAATACGAAACGTAGAGGCTGCTTGTTGAAGTCTATGAGATTGCCTTGCTCATCGCAAACTGTGAGGCGAACGTAGTTCCGTATCGTTCCTAGGGCTCGAATGGGTATGAGGGTTGGTGGAAAATAAGTTGTTTCACCAAAAACGTGTGATGTCGTTTTTAAAGTATGTAGGATTTTAGATGGCTTCCCATCAAGAAGTGAGAAATCTGAATCCACCACATCACAGTAGATATATATGCAATCAATATCTTTTGGCACCAGGACGTATTTTCCTTTATCGATAGTCGCATAATCTGTCACATCTTCATTTACTTCGATACCAAACAAATCGCAGACATTCTTAGTGAATTTGATTGGTTTCTTGACCTTCATAAGCCAATATTTCCTAAATGGGTAGTCTATGAATTCCAAGTAACCAGCCCCAACTGCGGGATCGAAGTAGGTTATCAAAGTTTCTATCTTATAATGTCCCGGCTTAATTTCGTATGGAAATGTCAAACTATTGGGGGTAATCCACTTAAAGCCCCCTTTCTCAGCTAGGTTCCACCAATTATGACTAATAGTGACCTCAACTAGCGAAATATTATTGATAAGAATAGGGTTATCGAAGTAGACCGTATGGTCAGACGATGTGGTGGTGACATTTAATATAACCATTATGTGTTAAAGGTATGAACTACATACATAATTAGCTTTAACATGAGGAGGCACGGAGGTAATTTCAGCTATCATTATGAGGGTGGAGACGACGAGAGAGATGATGAGACCCCAACACAGAATGCTAATTTACGGTCAAAGGCTGAGAGAATAGCTAGTAGAGATAGAGAGAGAATAGCTGAGGAAGATAAGAAGGTCGCATCATTGAATGCCGATCTATTAGCGAAGTTCAAGAAAAGATACCCACATGCAGATTTTCATCAGTTCTATGTATCAACGGATGTAGACGGCCCTGGCAAATATTCGACTAGTATTTGGTTTCGAGATGGGAATCATGGTTATGTGGTTTATGGCGACGATGTCTCTAAGCTACCTACCACCATTCAAAAACGCATCGATAACGCGTTGTGGGATGTGCATAAGGGTTTTCCACATACGTTAACACTAGATAAAAGTGTGAAATATCCTATTACAGCAGCCCCAGATACCGAAAAAGCACAAGATATAGATCTCATTAATCTATGGATATATGTCACACCAACAAAAAAGTTCAACGCGGGCGTTCCTAACATATTCAAGGAGACCGTTATAAAGCATATGACAGCAAATGAGTCCTACCATTGGTTACATGGTCCAGATTTCAAATATTGGCCTCAACAATTGAATTTCGCAACGTGGTGTGCGACTTCTGGATGTGGAGTGTCATTGTTTGATCCTATTTTCAAAACATATCCTCCTATTGTTCAAGGACTACTACGATTTCACGTTTATTTCACAATACGAAGAATTCTACATGAACTTGGTGGTGCTCATGGGGTTCCTCTACCTGGTGACTCTGCTTTCAAGCAAATGGATAACCTCTATAGCAAATCAGCTCTTGAGAAATTATGCATCGAATTTGGTATATCTCGAACACCAGATTTCCGATGGCATGGAGGTAGGAATAACGGATTAGGAGATGTATTCCTTTTGTATGATGATTTCGAAAACGTCCACGTAATCAGAGGTTACGATAAAGAAGCAGATAATTGGCCAAATCACAATAATTTATTTGCAGACCAAGGGGGTAAGAAGGATCAGGGTGATCTTGTGGCATTCATTCGGAACGATGAACATGAAGGAAAACAATATAATTGGTTTACACCACCAATCGGAAAGGGTTTAACTAATGCTGGATTAGGTAGATTGAATCGATCCGTCGAAGCTTTTGGATATTGCGTTCTAGCTGCTCAGAATGATCTTAACCAATCCATCATAGATAGTTTCAACGTCAAAGAAAAATTTAAGAGATTAGTCAAAGACGCTATTCTCGAAAACGGTTTAGTGGTAAGCTATACAAACTATCTTATAGCTATACTACACACACATAAGAGATTAGACCTAGCAATAGCCATAGGGGTACGATTACTACCAAGCAATCTTGAGTACTACCTCAGCAAGAAGGATGGTTATAAGAATCCAATCCCGAACGCCACAGAAGGTATGGTGTTAGGGAAAAACGATATTAATACAGATGTTCTCGAAACCAAGCCCCCACCAGATATGAAAGGGAAGAAACAAAAGAAACAATTACCACATCAAGTTCCACAACAATTACCACGACAAGTTCCGCAACGAGTTTCACATAGTACCTTACAGAATCCTACTCCACACCATGGGATCAATCTAGCGATAGTATCTATTGCAGGAGCTGGAATTGCATGGGTGTTATTTCGCTAACGTCGTTTGTATTGCTCTATTGTGATCACCACTATAGCTACGATAAATAACCAAACGTTCTCTGCTAATACTCCTAGAGCTTTACCGGCCATAGTAAATATGAAATTCACAATTGATCCAATCATTCCAGGTAGTATCTGCCCAAGTTTCTTTCCACTTTCCTTTAATAAATCACCTGTCGTTTTTAATCCCTTCTTTACTGTATCTGCCACTTTATCGATACCGTCTTTTACTGGTTTCGGTACGGATTTCGATAGCTGGGAAACTATTACACTAACAATAGCACCAATAGCAGTTACCACCGCAAGAACAGTCATTCCATACTTCCTGAAAATGTATTTGACCCTTTCACGTAGCGATATACGTTCTAGTATGGCTTCTTCTTGACGTTCAAGTAATTCTCTTGCCTTATGGACGGATATTAACTCTTTCTTAGCTATTTCTTTCTGAGCGTCGGTCGATTCGGAGTCTCCAAGAATAGATTCGTTATTTACTTCCAGCTCGGCGAGTTGTCGTTCTGCAAATAATACTTCATTGGTAGCTTCTTCATTATTTGGACCTAAAGCATCTTTGAGAGCTTTCCTCATCTTCACGCGTAATTTCCTATCATCATCATTACCGACGAATAGACGTTTAAAGGGTTCTTTGCTTCCAAGCTCGCGAACGGTAATGTTTCCATCTACTAAGGATATTTCTATATTATGCCGAACACCAGCATCCGGATATTGCCTCTTTACTATGTCAACCAGCATTTCTTTTACCGAATCTCGAATTGTTTGTTCGAATGTGAATCCTCGAAGTGGGTCACCTTCTATAGCGTAGTCATGCAAATTATCCATTGTAATTGTCTCACTACCTCCAGCCTCATCTTGATTGTCGCTCAATAAGTAAGCCACGTATCTTTCATTTGCTTCTCGTTCTCGTTGATCTTCTCCATCTCGCGGTCGTCGGTTTCCTTCATCTCGTTCTTCGTATCTGTCGGTACTATCCTCAGGTCTCACATCAACGTCGCCCCCATCTTCCATATTGAACATAACTATATATCATAGTATATTCAACATGATATCGTCAAAGTTAATTCCTAAGGAAGCACTAAGAGCGCAACTCGCACTCAAAGCTCAACGAACCTTATATAGAAAAACTTTCACTCCATCATCTGCCAATCCAGGTGAGACTCTATATGTGGAAATACCAACACTAGGAGAAGATATCGTATTAGTACCTGGTAGTTTAGCATTATTGGGTGATATCGTATTGTCTGGTGGACATGTTAATAATCGAGTCGTTGCAAATGTTGGACGTTGCTTAGTTATACATCGAGTTTGTAAGATAGGAGCTGAAATAGTAGAAGACATTGCTCGATCGGATCTATTACAAACATATTCCGATATCTATCTATCTACACAAGAGAGAGAATCGAGAGTACAACAAGGTATCCAATCAGATAACACAAATAAGCTACGATCTAAGGCTGGTGATGCAGGTACTTCAGATGTTGGTGAGAATGCATTGTTAGCTGCATATGGTTCAAAATATAGAATTCCGTTAGACGTCGATATTCTTACACAACATGGAGTTCTATATCCACATACACTAGAAGACACTATTTCATTCGAATTAACTCTAGCCCGCTCTATCGATATAATCGTTGGATCAGATTCGACAAAGATAGGTACGTACAAGCTTACCAACATCCAGTTAGAATACGAAGCAATCAAGAATGAAACGCTAGCTAGGAAGGCATTTCACGCATATGAAAAAGGTACTGCATTCCTATACGATCACGCAGTTCACTTTAAGACAGTACCTATCGCTAAAGCATCAGATACTTTGATATCTCAGAATATAAATGTTCCACGACGATCATTCGCTGGATTACTCTTTCTATTCGTAGATCCTCCCACCGCCGGTTCACGAGATAGCGAAGCATTCGTAAATCCTGATATTTCAAAGATAGAGATAGACGTAAATGGAGTTCCAAATAGATTCTTTCCGGGAGGTATGTTAACACCAGATTTTTGGGAGTCCGCAAAAGGATGGTTTGGTACATCCGAGACCTCTATGACTCCTACCAAATTTTACAATAACAGATTTGCCATCCTAGTCGATTGTCGTACAGCAAAAGATTCCTCTGCTCATGGCGATGGAATGGCACAAACTGGCGGTGGAAAAGATATCGATATTCGTATACATAGAACTTTAAAGGGAAGTGGAAACGTAAGCATGCATATCTATGTCCTTGCGGATGCTCAGCTCAAGATATTGAACAGATCTTTAGATAGTATTACATACTGATGGATTCCTTGGTAGAACACATCCCATTCAACTCACTCATAGTAGGTCCAACGAATTGTGGAAAGACTGCATTTCTCATAGAACAACTTCGTGGACCGTTTCGTGGTAAGTTCGATTATATAGTATTAATTTGTCCTACGTATGCCCACAACAAAACGTATCATGGATTTGCTAATCGAGATCCGCATTTTTACGTCATATCACCATCTCAGGATGCTATCGATACCACATTAAATATTTGTGCGACCTTTTGGTCAGGTACCAATACATTATTGATTCTAGATGATTGTGCCGCATCAAAAGACGTAAAACGAAGAACTGACAAACTAGTAGATTTAGCATTCTCTGCTCGACATATAGGACTATCTGTTTGGGTACTATCCCAACAATTAACGAGTATATGTAAACCATTTCGTGAGAACGTAGCTATCGTAGTTGCATTTCATACCGCATCGGTTATAGATGGTAAAAAGATATTTGAAGATTATGGAGACTCACAAGAATGTAATGAATTACGAATGATACTTCGATCTCATAAGTTTGCTCGCATATGTTTCTGTTTGCGACATCCTTTTGCAGTAGTGTTAGAGATACCCGCACCTATAACATATTATCATGGATGAATACACCAAAGAACTGGAAGGTGAGGATTTAACAGGTCCACCACCAAAATTGGAATTTTCAACCGAATTGGAGGATATCGAAGAATGGCGGGAAGAACTTAAGACCTTAGCTGTATTAGGTAAAACGAAAGAATGTCTAGGACAGAATTTCTCCCTAACGGATATAACTAAACTATCTGAGAAGGACGTAAAACGTTTACATAGTAGATACCAGGCCGTAGTAGCAAATCAAATAACAGTACACTTAGTAGATGGTGTACTACGTCAAGTTACTCTTGCAGCCTCATACGTAGCTACACTAGACAGCCAACAAGCACTGTTTAAGGATCTACAAGAAAACCAATTAGCCCGCCATCAGATATCTATGGCGGCTGGTCGATTAGCACTTAAACACGGTCGATTTGTAGCTCTAGCTAGTGTCTTGTTCAATATAGCTGATCACATAGTCATGCCACGGAAAGAGGAGGATGACGAAGTCGACGAATATGAAGTGAATGCCCCAGAAAGAACAGTAGTACTTGAGGCATATTCATCATTAAAGAATCTTTAGTGTCACACCTGTTGAACCTTCACATATATCTACTATATCGAAGCAAGATGGAAGGACAGACGGATCAGATAACTGTGGAGACTCAAAAGAGAGAGATTACATGTGAAAGTGAATTACCTAAAGAAATCAATGTAGATGAAAAGTTGGACTACAAACATACCTACTATAGCAGTTATTGGTATGGGCGCTGTATTGTTTTGTGCATGCTATCAAATAACAGGATGCTACTTAGTAAATGGTTGGGCGCTGTATTGTTTGGCGCGTGCTATCGAATAACAGGATGCTGCTTAGTAAATGGTGCACTACGTCTAGCTACTCGCGCAGTAGCATACGTAGTTCCACTAGATGACCAACAAGCACTGGTTAAGGATCTACAAGAAGACCAACTAGTCCGCAATGAGATATATACTGCGGCTGGTCTATTAGCACTTAACACGGTCGATTTGTAGCTCTAGCTAGTGCCTTGTTCAATGTAGCTGATCACATAGTCGTTCCTAGTACTCCTATTAAACATTCGTAAGTAACTACTATATCGAATCGAGATGGAGGAACAGACGGATCAGATAACTGCGAATCCACCAAAAACAACACCAACTAGAGTAAAAGATCCAAAGAGGGTTGCTGCTGGGAAAGCATTAGCACTAAGTAATAAACTTGCTAGAGAGGCTCAAAGGAGAGAGATTACACGTGAAAGTGAATTACCTAAAGAAATCAACGTAGATGAAGGTTGGATGAAAAATGTGTCTATCAATACTACGATCGCAGTTATTGGTACGGGTGCTGCATTAGTTGGCGTATACTATCAATACAGAAGATATATAGATGACACTTCTAAGAACGTTAGTACGACACAACCCGCGAGTCCTGTAGATACTACGGTACCAGATATGGAGTAACAATTAAAGACTAGAGATATACTATATATATTAGGATGGATAAGGAATTGATGAAAACAGCGACCGATGCTGCTATGATAACTGGAATAGCTACTGGCATTGGTTGGATCGTAAAAAAGGTTGTCAAGGAATCTATGCTTAGTGATCCTTCTATTTCTATCACAAATTACGTGAAGTGGACTGCTGTAATAGCTGGTAGCATATATGCAAAACAATATCTCGAGAAACAAAAGATCATACCATAATGGTGACGGTAGCAGCTATTGGAATGTCTATTTTCGGAGCAGTTTTGAATGCAACGGCATTTACTGGTGGTGGAGTGCTTGCTAGGATGTTTGGTGGAAAAGATGAAACTGCTAATATAGAACGAAAGAGACATGATACGGCAATGGAAAAATTCGATAAAGATAGGGAGGCTTATATCGAAAGACGTCAAACGTTGTCTGATTGGGCGCATAAACAGGAAGCTGCTGAACGCGATTCTCATAATAATCAACTTGATAGTAACCGAGCTTTCATACAATCCGATAAGTTACGTCAGGCACTGAAACGACTCGAAGCAATGAAAGAACCTCGTTTCTCTGACTACTATCGACCATCTAACGCACAGAAAACTGGTGAGTTGATCTATGTTGGTGGTGGAATGCTAGTCGCTGGATACGCTATTAGTCGATATGCCTTTTAAAAAAACGAGAATTTTTACGATTGACGAGAAAAAAAAAAAAGAATAAGAACTAGTTGGTTAGATAAGTTCTTATTCCTTTTTTTCTTCTTGTTAAAGGTTAGAATACATAGATATATAATGGATGCTAAACTTGCGAATATCTTCTATGGTCCTATGGGTTATTGGAAAGGTTATGCTGCAATTAGTAAGTTATCAATGGCTGCAAAGGTATCGGAAGATGTAGCTAAGGGTTGGTTAGAGAAACAAGCCATGTGGCAAATATATCTATCACCACCACGCTATATTCCACGACCACATTGGACTGTATCGAAACCTAATGAAGTTCATCAAGCTGATTTGATATTTCTACCTCATGATAGACCTAGTCGTGGAAGGAAACTATATAAGTATGCTTTAGTGGTAATCGATGTAGCTTCTAGATATAAAGAGGCTGAACCTTTAGCATCGAAAGATAGTGGTGAAGTGTCTGCAGCATTCGAACGAATCTATAAACGTAGTCCACTAGAATGGCCAAAAACATTACAAGTAGATCCTGGTAGAGAATTCATGGGGCGTATGTCTGAAACATTAGAACTATATGGTACGAAAGTTCAACGAGGTGAGGCTGGTAATCATAGAGCGCAAGGCTTCGTCGAACGAGCGAATAGAACACTAGCTGAGAGATTGTTTGGATATCAATATGCACAAGAGATGGTACTTACTTCGGAAGGATCAGATGAGCGTAGTAGAGAATGGGTAGTTCGTTTACCAATGGTTATCAAAGCCCTGAACAGTGAGGTGACTCGACTTACAGGAAAGGAGCCTTCAAATTCTGTAGTGACGCAACGAGTAGATCTAAAGACTCCTACATATTCGCGCACTGTTGGTTTGAGAGAAGAGCGCCTACCATTCGACGTTCTAGTTCGATATCTTTACGCACCAGGAGAATTGGAAGGGGGTGAAAAACGTAGAGCTACTGATCCTGTGTGGAGTTTGCAGATATACACCATTTCGCGAAGTGTAGTATCTTCGGGACAGCCTGTGCTTTACTACCTTGCGAAGCGAGAAGGGGAGAAGGACGCACCCAAACGTGGATTCGTTCGTGAAGAGCTACAAGTTGTTCCTAGGGATACGGAACTACCACCAAAAGGAATTCTGTTTGTACCCAAGCGCTAGACAGCGTACTCTATTGGCTCGGTGTGGATTCCATCGGGAAGAACGCGTCTTTTGTCGTAGTAAGCTGATAGCCCAAGCTTCCGTTGTTCGTAGGTTGCCATACCTTCTGGCAATAGGCGGAAGCCTCGGTTTTTCGCCACATCAATACTACCCTGGAGCGCTGCTTCGAATCTAGCCCATGAAACGTCGTTGTGCCGTCTAGACATACCTTTGGTGGAATACTTTCTGCTACCACCCGTATCGACGTAGTAGGCTTTCGAGCATAGGGCAATGGCGCGCTGTCCTTCGAATTCGAGTTTGAAGAGTCCTGGGGTACGACTGCTCCACTTGTCCCAAGCTAGCCACTCTTTTCTGTGGGCTGCAAAGTCCTCGCGCAATTCTGGTCGTACGACTTCATCGATGGTGTTTCCCGAAATTGCGATGTAGGCACTGTCCGTGTCCATCTGGATGTATTCGAAATCATCTCGAGCGATGTACTTGTCGAGGAAGTCGTAGTAGAACTCGAGCATGCGAAGTTTGGCAAGCTGGTACACGGCAATACCTACTTGGAAAGGGCGTTTGATTTGGATCTGGTTCTTTCTACTTTCAAGTTCGTATGCCAGACCAATCTCTTCCAGGTCTTCGAACCAAACACTTCGCATAGCTCTGTCGACGACCTTCTCGTCTTTGGTGTAGGTGACATTTGTTTGTCGCCCCAAATCTTCAATCAACTTTCCATAGGCACTATTTCCAAGTAGCTTGAACACGTCTGCTAGCAAGGTTTTACTTTTGTCTACATCTCCTGTACGTCGTGCTTCGGTGACTTGATCCACAAACCATTCGAATACTTTTTTGGGTTCGTAGTCTATCGTGCGGTAGACAGCGGGGATCACTGCGCCATGGTCTAGATACCAAAGTAGAAGAGGAGCATAGAGTAGCAACTTCTTTCCCGATAGACTCCCAACTAGCTTCATTTCCTCACTGCGCTTTCTTCCCGTCTTCTCAAGGTAGGCCAACATTTGTGGAGGAATTACTTCCTTGGGGATTTTCTTGTTGTAGAAGCATCTCCTCAAATTTCTTCCACAATTCTTTTGGTATCTCGATGTCTACCTCCGCATATCCAAACCACGCAGCGTTTCGTAGACATTCGACAAATCCTTCGGCTTCTAGACCTGGCTCGTCGTAGTGCACAACCTCTTCTTTTCCACAAGGCATTTCTAATTCCATGGTAGAAAGATATAGGGCGTTGGCATCGTATCCAAGAACCTTGCGACACACCTTGGTTCCACCCTGATGACTACGAATCTTAGTCACTCCTGCTTCGTGGCGTCTGGTGAACACTATGCTTGGACCTCCCACGACAGCGCCTTTCAGCATGTGGTAGGCTTCCTTACTTGGAGCGTACATCTCAGCTCCCCTTTCTACACTACCTCGAAGCAGGAACTGTAGCGAGACTCCTGGGATGGACACTGCATCTTTCAGCATGTCTACTCCCTTCTCGTGATAGAAATCTCGCATCTTTTCGAGTGCCTCTAGGAATGGAACTACGTCTAGGTTGTTGTAGTATCGTAGCCAGTCTGCAATGGTCTCCATTCCCTTGTCGAGAAAGGTGCGCTTGCAGTCTTCGAACTCTGACCTAGATAGTAGGTGTTGACCTTTCAACTTCGAACCCCACTCTCGATAATCTGGCAATCCAACGTAATCCAACTTGTCTGGAGAGTCGAACCACTCATATGGGAAGAAACTCTTTTGCAACTCACATCCATAGGCAGTGATCCAACGTTCGTAGGAAGTTCCAGGTCCAAGGTAGTTAATCACATCGAGGAAACGGAAATCGGGAGTTAAGAGAAACATAGTGGTGTTGGCTTTCTTTGCTACTCTGACTTTCTTGCATGTGTCGGCAATAGATTCTACGAAATAGTTTCTGATCAGGTTGAGATCGTACCTGCCAGGGTTGAAGCCTAGAACGGGAACTTGGTTGACCCATTCGTCGATTCTCATCCGTTGTGCCTTCGATAGGGTGTCGAAGGAGAATTCGGGTGTCTTGGGGTCCGCAACGACTTCTCGGATTGCTTTTGCTCTTCGTTGGAGTTCTTCGATAAAGGCGGCTACAAGTTCTTTTGGATCGCGTCGACAGATGTGGGTTGGCGTTCGATCGTACGTGTCGGCAATTGATACTGATATTGGGATATGAACGTTTTCGATGGTCAATCGATCCGTCGGTTGTCTTCCTTTCGTTGTATCGAGATAGGCTTCGAAATCGTACACTATGGCGTGTGGGTAGGCAGTTTGCGTTGGCGTGGGGACCGGTTCGTTTGTCTCCTTCGTAGAGCAGCCCCAAGCCTCCACTACTACATAACCTACCTTGCGTAGACTTTCGGTTCTTTCGCAGGTCTTGCGATAGAGCCTCGTTTCCCTAGGGAAGCATTTCGGGCAGCCATGGAAATAGCATCCATGAAATTGGAAGATGGTTTTCGAAAGAGGTTCGTAGCCGTCGACCGGCGCTCCTTCTATCCAATGCTCTCCACCATGTCCACAAGCTGCGTGATGAATGTGTTGCCCAATCCTTTCGGCTTCGCGTTTCAACCAGCGTAGAGCGACTTTGCTGGCTTTGTTGGAATCGCTCTCTGGCCAGAAGGCTTTTTCGTATGCCGACTGAGGTACTGTGATTGCTTTTCCAGAGCAAACAATCTTTGTTTCTCCACGACTACAACGATCTGCGTGGCGTTGGAGGTTATCAGCCCGTGTGAACCGCTGCTTACAGTCATTACATACGTAGATGTGCCCTAGCTTTTTGACGTCCTTGATATAGAAGGCATGTCCTTCGTATATCCCAATCGTCATCGTATGCTTGTAGTGAGCTGCATGTCGCGTCAGATGCCAAGAGCCATCCTCCGTGGGTTCATACACCCGAATACCGATTCCAAAGCGTAACTCGACTTCCTCCAGCTGGTCTAAGGAAGTTCTGGGAACGTCTTGCGTGGGTGCTGTCAGGCGATAGAAGTCCTGGGCAAGTTTTCGAGCTGAGGCGTTGCACTTGTCTGCACGGGCTCCTTTGCATACGGCAAGGCAGCGCCACAGACATAGGTTGTCACCATATCGATCAAGGGCAAACATTCCTTTTTTCTGGCGAAGCCATTGAGGCAGTGGGCCTGTTCCCAACAGAGGCTGACGATCGATCACGACTTTGACATCCACGTAGATCCAACGCACAAAGGCCCATTGGGTATTTGGTCGATTGATGTTGTCGGGATTCAAACGCGCTGTCTCTTTGCTATTGATCCACTCTTCTGCATCTCCTAGGATGTTCACCCATGGAGAGCCGGGGACAGTCTTGGAGAATAGCATCACACGCCCGTCGTTGACATTGCGAATGCGATAGGTGTAGCTGTAGCGCAGGTAGAAGCTGGTGGTTACCTTTGCAACTAACTTTTCCATGATCCTAGTAGTCAAATCTCCTGCCACACCTTGGAAGAAGCGCCATCGAATAGTACGGCGGCCTATCTCCACTCCCTCGAGCATTCCATCTCTCTCATCGAGAATAGCACCTGCCTCTCGAGCTAGACTCCGTGGTAAAGGTTCGCTACGAGATCGTCGGGCTGCCATTTTCGTTTGCAACCTTGTGTGTCGATATACTATATACAAATCTTTTTCTCTAATAGAGTGTTGAAATGTAAAAAAAAATACGATTTAAAAATAGTACAACAAAACTGCTCCAATCCGGAAAAAGCGGTAGAAACCGATATCGTAAAAATACGATAAATAGTATTTAATCCGCCTTCGTTGGGCAAGAAAAAGTTGTATCATTTTGCCTCTGGGCAAGAAAAGTGGTATCATTTTACTCAGTAGTAGAGCCGGAGGTAAAATGATACAACTTTTTTGTTGTGCAAGGACGTCAAAAAGGAGATTTCTGAATTTGCTTTTTGACGTCCTTGTGCAAGAAAAACGGGTATCATTTTACCTCCGGCTCTACTACTAATTGGTTTCTTTCAAATAACTAAATAAACGAGTAAACGAGTAAACAAGTAAATCAATCAATCAATCAATCAATACATAGATTCCTTTCTAGAATCTTTTATATTTAAACCAGTTTTTAAATGTTCAAAAAATAACTATCGATAATATCGAATATCAACCTCCTTCACAGAGGAGACAGACCTTTATCTAATAGATATCGAATAGATGTCTAATTAGAAAATAGTCGATAATATCGGATAATATCGAATATCAACCTCCTTCACAGAGGAGAGAGACCTTTATCTAATAGATATCTATTAGATGTCTAATTAGAAAATAGTCGATAATATCCGATAGTATCACGATTCACTGATCATTTTGTTTACTTTTGAGACGCCAATATAACATGGTATTGGCGTCTCAGAATACCAGCCTCTGATTGGCTCTTGCGCGAGCGCTTGCAGTTACATGGGTTCCAGGTCAAGTTCAAAAGTCGTTTGTTCAACAGCAAGATTTCTACAATTTCACCTTCAAAACACTGTAAATTACAAGATAAGAATTATTCAATCCTAAAGGTAAGGTTGGCATTGTAGTTTCGGTCAGAAATCTAACACTCTTATCCGCTAAAAGTACAATTTTCACCATTTTTGAAGAGATTTCAAAACACGTCGCGAAAGTTTTTTCCACTCAAGCCGTGAAACCGTTGCCATAGATATACTAGGCGCCTTTTGAGAATTGAAATTACGATCAGCATAAGTTTGGTGCTTCATTCTCTTCTTTCTTACAATTCACGACTTAATTGTTGAATCGTGATACAAAACTAATTGCGATTTTGAGACGCCGATACCGAATTATATTGCCGCGACTCCGCCCAATACGGAATATATTTTCTCCCAACTGGCCGGCAATATAATTCGGTATCGGCGTCTCAAAATCTCAATTAGTTTATAGTATCGAATATCAACGTCCTAATTCAGAGGAGAGAGGATATATAATAGACGTCTAATTAGAAAATAGTCGATAATATCCGATAATATCGAATATCAACCTCCTTCACAGAGGAGAGACCTTTGTCTAGTAGATATCTAATCAAGTTTTCAATATATTTTTTTCACACTGTTTACATGATATATATTAGGTACAAATAATTAATTACAAATATTAAAAAAGACATATAACATAATACAGAAATATACAAAATAGGTGTGCAGAGACCAAAGTAGCAGAAATGCTTTCGAGTTGGTCACCGCCTATGTTACTAGTAAGGACGATTGAGACATGTATTATGTGAAAGAAGGAAAAAAAGAGAGAAGGATAAAAGGAAAGAACTGGAGCCATTAAAATTGATTATGACTACTAGATAATAATCAATAAGATGAGTAACTAGTATATATAGATATTGTAAGTAAACAAGTATAATTATAATGGTATTATAGCTATACATTCATTAAATTCATTAAATACTTATGAAAATATGTAAGGTGTTTTATTTGTTTACAATTATATTTGGTCATCCAAAAGAAACTTTTTGTATTTTTGTTTGAAAGCATGGTATGGTAGGTCTTTAAGTTCTGTTGGTATAGATTCCCAGGGTTTGGGTGCGGAGGACCGAAATGTATGAATCCCATAATTTGTTCTCACTTTGGGTTTGTAGAAAAACAAATTGGCAGCATATCTGGTATTGTAGGAATGAATTTCGGATATTGGTGTAAGGATATCAGAGAATACGGCTGGAATACTATTTTTATTATTTTGAATTTTATGTGTAAAAAGTGACATTTTATATTTATGGGTATTTTCAAATTTTAGAATTTCAAGAAGGCTATAATAGGGGCTAGCGTTTTCCCTACTATGAGCAAATAATATATTTCGTATACATTTATTTTGTTTGGTATAGATTTTGGTTAATCTTGTTTTATAGGTAGAACCCCAACTCAATAAACCATAGTTCAAATATGGATATATAAGGGTATAATATAATTGTTTTAGCATATGGAGATCAAGATAGTATCTTAGTTTATTGATGATTCCAATATTTTTGGCAAGTTTATTATTGATATGTTGAATCTAAGTATCCCATTTTATATGTTCATCAATGTAAATACCTAAATATTTTATATAGCTTTTACGTTCAATATTGTTAATGTTGATATTTACTTTTTTCCTAGACGAAGTTAAAACCATATAATTAGTCTTCTTAAAATTAATAGACAACTTATTAGTAACACAATAATTTAAAACTAATTTCAGTTCATCATTCATTACGGTTTCAAGTTCTTTAACATTATCACTAGCAAAAAAGATATTAGTATCGTCAGCAAATATCCTGAAAGAAAGCTTAGCAGAAGAATTTGGTAGATCATTGATATATAATAGGAATAATAGGGGTCCTAATGTTGATCATTGAGGTATCTCACAAATGACTGTTTCCATACTTGATTCGACTTCGTCAATTTTTACGTATTGATTACGATTTTTTAGATAGTTTTCAAACCATTTAAGTGGGATTCCACGAATTCCATAGGCATATAATTTGGAAAGTAAAATTTTGTGGTTAACGGTGTCGAATGCCTTAGATGTCTAATTAGAAAATAGTCGATAATATCGGATAATATCGAATATCAACGTCCTAATTCAGAGGAGAGAGGATATATAATAGACGTCTAATTAGAAAATAGTCGATAATATCCGATAATATCGAATATCAACCTCCTTCACAGAAGAGAGAGACCTTTATCTAATATATATCTATTAGATGTCTAATTAGAAAATAGTCGATAATATCGGATAATATCGAATATCAACCTCCTTCACAGACTGAGGAGAGAGACCTTTATCTAATAGATATCTATTAGATGTCTGATTAGAAAATAGTCGATAATATCCGATAATATCGAATATCAACCTCCTTCACAGAGGGAGAGACCTTTGTCTAGTAGATATATAATAGATATCTAATTAGAAAATAGTCGATAATATCCGATAGTATCGAATATCAACGTCCTTCACAGAGGGGAGAGACCTTTGTCTAGTAGATGTCTATTAGATGTCTAATTAGAAAATAGTCGATAATATCCGATAGTATCGAATATCAACGTCCTAATTCAGAGGAGAGAGATCTTTATCTAATAGATGTCTAATTAGAAAATAACCGATAATATCGCTTGATAATATCCGATAATATCCGATATGATCAATATCTAATATCCGATACTATCAATACTATAATATCGGATATTCGATATTGTGCAGATATCGCGCCTACCTCATAAATTCACAGAGCAAATAAAATGCATTGAACTGAAACTGCTCGCAAAACACGTGTGCACTACAAGAAAGCATGCAAGCAAAGTCCTGAGTCGACCAGCAAACTGCTAAAAGCGGCAAATATAAATGTAGACAGTAATAAGGTATACACGCATAAACTATTGCGCAAAATAATAGCCAAATACATACATACTGTTAGAATATATGTTCTGCCACTATCAGGAAGGTAGAGAAAACCAACTCGGCGGAAGGTTTGCGATGAAGTGATTTATGCTAATGTGTGTGTTCTCATATATTCGCACTAATGAGACCGCTGTAAATATATAATCGAGTTCGCACTTCTAATTAGGCCTGAGTTCCTCGAAGTCCGATTATCGACTTTCACTTGACCAGCTTGACGTTATAGCCGCCATGTTGGTGCCCTTAAAATGTATTTTCCGCTGGTATGCAAGTGAATTCATAGCAGCTTAATGAGATACTTGTGACGCATACCACATGCTTCTTAAGGAGTTCCAGTTATCTCGCCATGCGATTGGATATTCGTTATACTTAAAGAACTTCTGAAAAGGCTTCGTCCTCTCTCACGCATCTCCATTCATACGGGATTGCTGAAACGATCCCACCCACCCGCCCTGGTCATATCTCTGATATAACTTATGTATTTTATAGCTCTGATACTGTATATATATTTCAGGCCGTTCAGACTCTGCTTCGCACAGCAACCGCTGCTACAGATGCTTCTGAGTGGGACACTGGGCCAAGAATTGCAGATCCAATTCCTCAACTTTGCAACAGCCCCCAAACCGCACCGGTTTCCCTTATTCGAGCGGAACACTCTATGCTAGGACGGGAATGGGAGGTATAAGCGACTCAGCTTCAGGATCCAAGTGAGGATTACTTGATAGAGGTAGTTAACAATCAGTATGAGTACGAAAAGCATACTATTATACCGCAAGTTAAAGGAAATCTCAAAAGGAACGATCAATTTTGGCTTACTATCGGAGCACCAGAGTACACACGAAAGGTAATTAGTGACGGGTACACGCTCCCTTTTGTCGAATTGCCGCCGAATAACATCAGTAAGAACAATAAGTCTGCATCAATGCACCCCGAATTTGTAGAACAAGCAATGCTAGAACTTTTGGAATCGGGGCGTGACACTGAAGTTGATCATACTCCATGGGTGGTCAACCCCCCTGTCAGTTTCTGCACACTGAATCGAACGGGAAGATGAGGCTCATATTAGATCTTAGACATATCAATAAATACTTACGCAAAGACAAAGTCAAGTATGAAGATCGTAAAGTAGCTTTTACATACTTTCTAAAAGGAGTTTATATGATATGATTTGATCTTAAAAGCGGTTACCACCATATAGACATTGCAACTAAACATCAAACACTCCTGGGATTTTCTTGGGTAGGAATCCAGGATTCGCGCAAGAGGTATTATCTTTTTACAGTCCTGCCTTTTGGCCTGTCAACCGCACCGTATATATTCACAAAGTGTTTGAAACCGCTTGAAAAATATTGGAAGTTGCACGGAATAAAAATGGCCTTATTTCTCGATGACGGTTTGATAATAGAACACAATCAAGAAGACTGCGTTAAAGCAGCGGATGTCATTAGATCAGATCTACGTAAGGCTGGCTTTATTGCGAATGACGATAAGTCGATTTGGGAGCCTACTCAGCTTATAGTATGGTTGGGCATATATTGGAATTATATAGAGGGAACAATACACATCACAGAACAGCGTCTGAACAATACCCTGACGTATATTGAAAAAATTACTAATGAAAACTTAGGTTTAGTATCCGCAAGGGAATTGGCTTCATTCACCGGGAAAATTATTTCAGTGGGAGCAATAATTGGGAATATATCCAAGATAATGCCTAGACATTGCACTATGGCTGTAGCCGCTGCCCAAGATTGGGATTCCAAATTCGCCCTAGACGAATACTGCGTACAAGAAATACAATTCTGGAAAGATAATTTGATTATAGCGAATTTCAAGGATCTAGCCCGCGTTCCCATTGCATCGAACTATGCGGTATATTCGGATGTCAGCGGCACTGGGTGCGGTGCTCATATAACTCTGAACGGTGAGAAACACGAAAGCGTGAAGAGTTGCTGCTATAGAGTTCGCATTGCAGGCCTTCTTGCCGTTAATTAAAGGGTCGTACGTGAAATGGTTCACGGACAACCAAGCGGCATGCAAAAGCGCACAAGTAGGCAGTATTAAAAAGGATTTGCATATCATCGCTATAAGTATTTTTCATTTATGCGTTAGTAATAACATAGAATTAGATATGCAATGGATCTCACGCACGGATCTGGAAAGATCTGGCAAATAACAGGTAACTGTTTTGATTATCTAGAATCCATTTGGGGAAGACATACTATTGACTGTTTCGCTAACTACTATAATAGGAATACCCCCAGGTTTTATTCCTGGCACTGGAAGCCAGGTTGCAGGGGGTGGATTTTTTCGTACAAAATTTAGCTGGAGAAAACTGTCTGGTCGTAACACCAGTTAGTTTGATCGAAAGAGCAATACGTTATCTCTATAACCACAAGGCTACACACTCGTAGTTCCATTTTGGCCGTCGGCTTATTTTTGGCCATTAATCTCTAGAGACTTTTCTATAAGTCAATAGTCGCGTATAAATTAGTGTTCAGAGGACAAGACGTGTTAGAACACGGTAGGAATACCAACTCGCTGTTTGGTTCAGACAGGTTTACTGGAAACGTCTTAGCGCTTAGAATGAAGTTCGAGTGAGTCCATCTGAGACACCGGAGAATGTATATACAGAAGAAGCACTGGCCTATTTAGAACATAGCTATAGGTAATACGTATAAGGTATGTTTCCGGGTATAATCGATGGGTCACTTGAGAAGGGCGCAGGCCAAGAACTAACGTGTAAATCGTTCAGTTAACAGAAGAAGAGCAGTGGCCCACGATTCAGTGAGTTAACGTTTAAACTGCTTATCAGTTGTGAAGGGCACTGGCCCAGTGGCGGATCCAGGGGTGGTTACGGGGGTGACATGTCACCCCCCCCCCCTTTTGGGCCAAAAACAAATTCTGTATAAGAATTCGTAAAAATAAAATACATTCGTTCAAATTTTGTAAGAAATTTCGCACCAGAAACTGTACCGGTCAAAATAGTCACCCCCCTTTTTCAAATCCTGGATCCGCCACTGCTGGCCCACGTGATAACAAATATCTCTCGACGTCTATTTGTTACAGTACATGCATTGCTCGTTTCTTTGTTTTTTTATCGTTAAAGATATTCAATTCCAGCAGGACGTGGAGACTGTTACCAAAACATATTAAACCGGACACGGAAAGGCTGGTCGCCCTTCTCATCATGCAGATCCCTTCTCATTATGTCACCCTGTTAGACTTCAGCAGAGCCTTTGACTCTGTCCCTCACATCCGCTTGATGTCCAAGCTGAATTATTATGGCATTAGAGGTCCTGTTGCCAAGTGGATCGAAGCATTCCTGCAGAACCGCTCTCAAGTCGTCTCTGTTAATGGTACCCACTCCCAACCAAGATCTGTGATCTCTGGTGTACCCCAAGGGACAATCTTGGCTCCACTACTATTCCTACTATACATCAATGATATTTCGGACAATATTAGCTCTCAGATTCGTTTATTCGCTGATGACAGTATCATTTATAGAGAAATTAATACACATCAGGACCATATTATTTTACAGGAAGACCTAAATAAGTTGAACAAATGGGCCGAAACCTGGCAACTAAACTTTAATTTTTCCAAGTGCTACCACCTAGGTGTTACCAACAAGAGAATTCCATCTTCCTTCTGTTATGTAATGAATGGTAAATCCATTTTTAAAGTTTCCCCTACTAAATACTTAGGTGTCAACTTAACTAGTAATCTTAGCTGGAATCTTCATTGTGACACTATCTGCAAAAAAGCCAACAGCACCCTCAGTCTGCTTAGACGCATCCTTAGTGAATGCAGTACAAAGGTTTAATCTAAAGCTTATACTAGCTTAGTTCGTCCTCAACTTGAATATGCTTGTTCTGCTTTGAATCCACATACCAAACGTAATGTTAACAACATTGAAATGGTTCAGCGCAGAGCAGCTCGTTTTGCCTTCGTTAATTCAATGATTACTCGAGATATAGCCATGTCACTCCCATGATAAATCAATTAGGATGGGTAACCTTAAAGCAGCGCAGGTTGCTATCCCAAGTGTCCGATTCTTGTTTTTTTAAGATCAATCAGGGCTTCGTTGGTATTAAGTCTCCCCAGGAAGTTACAGCTCTGACTAGAGCATCCAGGCTACCTAATCCCTTGCCTTACCGTCAACTTCAATGTTCTACAAATGTATATAAGTTCTCTTTTTATCCTAGATCAATAGTAGTTTGGAATAATATTCCTCTTAGCACCATGCAGTCCAGTAACCTTAGAAGAATTTAAGTCTATTGCCCTGCCATCCCTGGAGTCCCACTGAAATTCTCACTACTAGTATTATACATGTATATTAGCATATATATTATTTTAGTAATGTTTGTAATATTATTGTTACTGATTATAAATATTCCACTATGTATAATTTCATAGCTGTAGAAGCTAAGTATACCGCCCTCCTAGTATAGTCTTGTACTGATTTAAGAGTGACTCATTAAAGCATCCAAAGCAGACTCAACGGCCAAAAAGATATTTAGCGGAGATAAGAAAATTTACAAAATGGTGTAGTACCAATAATATTCTAATAGAATTGCCGGTCCCAGTATCCAAAATTACGGTATATCTAACGTATAGATTTCAAAATTCTTTCGCATCTTTATCTATGACGCATGCCGCGCTTAAGTGGTTACACGCGTTTATACCCGGAAACACGCCAAATCCATTGGATGCCGCTATTTGCCACAATGTGTTAGAGGCTGCTCTAAGAACGTTCCAGTTAGAAAGAAATTGCCTCTAACTCCAAACATCATACGCGATATAATAGATAAACATGCAGGCCCAGACGCAGATCTAAAAGACCTCAGAATAGCAACTATATGCTCTATAGGTTTTGTAGTATTCTTTCGTTTCGACGAAGTGTCCAATATACTTACTAAACACATTGAATTTTGTGACGGTTATATTAAGATCCTCGTTCCACGCTCAAAGAACGATATATATATATAGAGAGAGAGAGAAGGCAAATATGTGTATATAAAACAACTAGAAAACCAGTATTGCCCAGTCGTACTCTTAAAGAGGTACATCAAAAAAGCTGGTATAGAACTTAGCAGTAGTTTACCTTTGTTTAGAACATTACGTCTTTTCAGCTCTACCAATAGTTACCAGATAAGAGAATTTCTTACACAAGGTGTAGAGAAGTATTTAAGGAATGTCTGACCGATCTAGGTTATGATGCCAAACAGTATGGTTTACACAGTTTACGCTCCGGCGGAGCAACGGCTGCTGTCAGTAATAATCCAAACTTATCGGAGAGAATGCTCAAGTTGCACGGGCGGTGGAAAACCGACGTGGCTAAGGATATGTACATTCAAGAAGACATTTCAAAACGCCTACAAGTAACGAACCGTTTAGGTCTATAAAATAAGTTTGCACCGCACCGCCTTACACGGTGCCGTTAGTGTTATGATTATTGTTAACATTTATACGCCTGTAACAACAATGTCACAACATAATAACAATTGAGTGTAATAAAATCCCGTTAGTTGGAATGCCTTAGTATCCAACCATATAAACGCGTTGTTTATCTTGACTTTAATATACAGCATTTAAGGGGTAAAATATTTTACGTTCGTTTGGACGAAGTGAAGTAGAACGTAGCAATAGATTCCTCGTTAGCTTCTTTTGTTGAAGCACCAACATGGCCGCCATGCCCTTTGTCATTTGAAACTCTGGGGATTGAGTGAAAACTCGGCAATACGTTTTTGGTCGTTTTTAAACCATACAAAATCAGTTGACCACGAGTTAGCAAATCGATTAGCTTAATCGAACTTTCAAGAACTGGGCCTATTGATACGGTTCAAAGCTACTATCTGGAGCTTGTTTTATCATGTTACACAATCATGTAGGTTTTGTAGCTAGCTGTGTATGTAAAACCGACACAGTGTACAACTGATATCGATAGTGATATAAAATATGCATTACTTTTAGTTTTAACTGATACGACAGCGAAATAGAATAAATTAAACGCCAAGTGTCTTGAATGTAAAAAACATAAGTATATAGCCTGCAATTATACTAACCTGCAGAAAACTTCAAGTTTTAAATACAAAATAAATAATATTAACCCAGATTGTCTATCTAGCATTGAAAACAAAGTACGGAGATGCTTAATGACTAACTTCTTCATTCTCTCTCACGTTTATATTGTTATAATCAGTGTAAAAAATTGTGTGAATTATCTGATAGAGTAAAAATATCTGATCTAGGTAATTTTCCACAAGTGCTCTTCACTTTTTGTTCCTCTCTCGCCGCACACTATTATATAAATAGTGTATCCGTCGAGGAACTATCGATTCTTCTTTTTACGAATTGTTCAAGCAAGCAGCCGTGAACGACAATCCTGCTGGTGTACGTTGGATCAAACTAGTGATCTAATCGGCTATCAAATAAAAAATAACTATGAAGAAGCAAAGACCGATACAACGTAGAATTTTGAATTTAGTGGTACAATATTTCGGCTGGCCACACCAGCCTTCTTCAGGTACAATGAAGAAAATTTACATTGGCATGTATTTTTGAACTTGATACTGAGCTGTCATAAAACAGATTACAATATGATAGATCGTGAAAAAATGTTAAGAAGGTGAAAACAGATATCTAGTATGGCTCTTCCCGGATGTTAAGGCCATGAGGTTCGAGTGTTTTCGCCTGTGCGATTAAAAACGCTTCTCTGGCCTTACGTATAGAGTCTCTCTTAGAAAATATTTTTTCGATAGGAATAAGTTGCATGTCGTTGGCAGTGTGATTAGGAGAATTAAGAAAATGTTCGGCAACTGTTGTGGGTTTAGATTTGTTGTTAGAGTTATCTATTGTCCGGCGGTGTTCGTTAAATCTGTCTTTTAAGCGTCGTTTAGTCTCACCTATATATTGTAGATTGCAGCGGTTACATTGAATCATGTAGATTAGATTTTTGGTGTTACAGGTCAGGTTAAATTTGATAGAGCGCGTTTCACCGGTAGCAAAGAAAGTATAGTTAGTAAGTCCGTCAGAAATGTAAGGGCAAGTGGCGCAGTTCTTCCTACAACGGAACGAGCCAGGTGGGAGTTGGAGCTGGGAATTAGTCGAGTTAGAAGGGAGTGTAGCTTTAACGAGTAGGTCACGCAGGTTGGTGGTACGTCTAAAGGCTACCATGGGCAAGTGTTGAAAGGTTTTCTTACAGCGGTTAGAAGAGATCAGCAGGCTGTAATGTTTCCTAATGATGTTAGAGATATGTGGAAGGGATGGATTAAAAGTAATAACAAAAGGGATACGGTTAGAACTGTGTGCGTCTTTCGTTTGTAAAGTGAGAGTGCGAGGAATATCGGCAGCGCGTTGTATTTGTCTAGTAAGGAAGGTGCGGTTATAGCCTCGTTTAAGGAGGTATGTAGTTAATTCAGCAGTACGCGTCGGGTCTTAAAAGATTCGTCGGTAGAACAGATACGTCGTAAACCACTGTAAAGTTTTAAGGTCGGCACACACGAAGGGACAACTCCCAGGGACAAATCTAGCCTCCTCCGCAGGCATCTCCTATATAATCGAAAAAATCATCGAAAAAATCGAGACCGGGTTTCCTGTGGTAAAACGAGAGAAGAGAGGCACAGGTAACCCAATTGTTTTTTACAATTTTTTTCTCTCGCGGTCCTATACTAAGTACTAAGAGATGCCTGCGGAGGAGGCTAGGACAAATCCTTTGTTGCGTACACACGAAGGGACAAGTCCCGGGGACAAAATGTTGTCCCCACGACAATATTTTTCCTAGTTCAGACGACTTGGGGGGACTTGTCCCTTCGTGTGTACCGACCTTTACGCCCATAAGCTATTTTATAATAGTCTGAAACAACCTATTATTGATTATAGCATTGTTATTTGAAGTATAACTGTTCTAAAGACAGCTCAGTTAAGCGTATTCACAAAGTTCAGAGAACCATTCTAGATATCAAACGTAACACAGATAAGAGCTCAACTGACATATTTAAGGAACTATGCTGGTTCAAGTTTCATTTTATTTTGCACTGATTCAGGAATACAGGGATAAAAGACAGTAGTCAAGACCAGTTATAGAGGAGGAGGAGGAGCTCAGCCAATAGATAACGAGCGCGCCACACTTTATTCATGAGAGCGCCACACTTTATTCATGAGAGCGCCACACTTTATTCATGAGAGCGCCGCACTTTATTCATGCGGAAAGACAATAGATAATGAGAAACAACCACACTTTATTCATAAGCCCCAGACAATAGAACCGTAACGTCATTGAATTAATGAGCGCGCCTTAAAAATTAGCTTAGCGCCTTAAAAAAGGGGCTTAATTCGCCTCTCTCCCTACTACTTGAGTGAATACCATAATTTGTTTGTACCTTAGGTCTATAGAAGTTTTGTCCAGCAGCATATCTAGTGTTATACGAATGTATTTCAGAAACCAGTAACTTTTGGTTACCAAGTCCAGTGAATGAGCGAGCAACCTCATATTTATTAGTTTATAAATGCCTTAACGATGCAGCACCTGAGTGATTATTGTAAACAGGTTTAGTATACATCGAGATATACAGTTAACCATATGAAACTTATCCCATACAAGCGAGAACATTTGCTCTTGCTAGCGTCCAGGTCAGTGCGGACAGCTTATTCCGCATGCGTAATGTAGTCGTTGAAAGAAATAAAGAAGACGCCTGTCAACACAGAGGTCAAACGTGAATCCAAAACCCCTAAGCGTTCCCTACGCTCTGCCTCTCAAGGCCTCCTAGTGGTACCTAGTTCATCTACTACAACATATGGGGATAGGGCATTTTCTATAGCGGCTCCAAAGCAATGGAATAGCCTGTCGGCAAGCATTAGGAATACGGATTCTGTAAACTTATTCAAATCTAGGATCAAGACTTACCTTTTTAAAGAAGCATTTATGTAACTTAACTTAATTTTTAAATTTTCTATGAATTATGTGTTAATTATAACAATTAGTATATACATTATTACTTAGTTATTGATATGTGATATTCACATGAATTGTATATGGTTTTATCATTGTAAACGCATTGAGGCGTATGCTAAATGCGTATCTAACAACTGTAATTATTATTCTGATTATTATTATTATTAAGCTATGCAATATAAAATTTGTCGACGAGATTTAGTCTAATTCGTCACAAATAATGAGGAAAAAGGCAAAAACGATAATATACTTTACGATGATGGAGCGAGTAAAAATACATTCGGGGTGCAGTGAACAGCGTATCTATGTATGATAAGTGGATACCATTCGGTGATGAATCATAGTCCGCTATTATTATAAGTATTCGCATTGAAAGACCTTAGTGTTCCTTCAGAGTTTCCCTGACAAACCGGTCAGTCTTATTTTGCGGGATTATATCGAGAAGTTAAGAGAAAATTATATTCTTAGACGAAAGCGTGACGATCCAGCTGTTGCGGATAGAGGTTTGTGTTGAACAGGATATGTTCTAGGACGAGGGTTATCAACCTCTAAATCATCAACGTATTATAAACTTCTCTGATATCCGAGCTATTTGATTTAGAGTTTTTGACCAAGATTTCAATTTGGTAAGCAATATGATGCGATGTAAATTGTTGGGTTCGTTCACATAATTCACATCATGATATGAATATAACTCGAAAGAATCTGAAAACAGCACTTTACTTTCGAAATAAATTCAAATATAGAATCAGGCACCATCGTAGTTTTTACATATGTAACAGGAAGTTCATAGTTTTAATGGAAGTGCTTGAAATAATTTTATTTATACGCTTGAATATCATGGTCGTTAACTTTTAGGCTTCCACCACGTATGCCCAGAAAATGTGCAGGGAAAATGTATGTTTCAGTCTCCAAAATCAGTCGGGCTAATATACAAATCATAAACATAACTTCTGTATAATGTCGATAAGTTTGGATTGTTGTGTGTGTTGTAAATCTAGATCAATGAAGTCACTTGATATACCGCAAATATGTTAAATCTAATTCAAAAACTCATGAATAATTAATGAGCATTTTGTCCAATCAGATGAAGCAAATCAGTCACGTGCATGCTCCTTTATACCTGATAAAATCTCATCATTCTAAAAGCCCGCGGAGGGATTTGAATTTTGTCCCAGGGGGAAACGGGGTTAATGATTGAGACAATGGAATTTCTATTGATGTTTCAGCTTTCTCATTGAATTGCTAATTAGGATGAACGTTTTATATAGAGAATACTAATGAACATGAAATTTTATATAAAGTTTCATCCTAATTAAGAATTCACTGATAAAGACCCAAAGATAGAAAAAAGTACACGGAACATAAGGTACCTAGATAATAAATTTTGCACTAAATTTACTAATATCAGCAGACTACCGAGATACACAGATAATATTTTTTAAATGAAGTTATCCAACTACCATTACTTGTTTACCGAGCCACTGTTTAGTTCAAATTATGAAACCAAACTCAAAGCCGTAAAATAATAAAAACGTGCATGAAACTAACATATTTTGTGCCGGAGTCAAAAATTTAGAGTCAGCCGTCATGTCAGTCACATCGCCTTTTAGTTCCAAGTCTTGAACTTTATCGAGGTAAGCCACGACACCAAATCCTTCAAGTGCATTGCGAAACGCCGCTTCAAACAACATAGTATGGTAATTTCTTCATGTCATTCCCTTGAGATGTTCGTCAGTAATTGCAGGCGGTGATTACTCGATATTTTGCATGGCGTTGTGGATACAAAGGTTCAATGGTTCATTAAGTAACTATTCCCTTGAGATGTGCGTCTTTCTTTCATTGCATTCTTAAAGCGTTTTTGAAGCCGTTTAAAACACTCACAGCACGTGTTTTATCAAGTCGAAAAATTCTAGGGCTTCGCCCTCGAATTTTTAAACTTGATAAAACACTGCTGTTCGTGTTTTAAACAGTACTTAAGATATTCCAGGGACGATTTGTTCTTGACAGCTAACTTATTAGATTGTATATAAATACGTTCACGATTTTTAGAATGTATACGTAATTTTAGAAGGCATTTTTTTAGCGTAGGAGTATATATTAGGTTATATAACTTCAATTTTCAGGTTATGATTATAATTATATAGTTTTCTTAATACATATAATTGTTTTGGGTACCATCTGAAAATTATCTTTATAGGTAACGATGTAACCCTCATTAACTCTTTACCGTCCGAGCCTGTAAACAGGACACGTATAAATCCGTTACTAGAAAAATTATTGCATC
Source organism: Actinernus sp. WN-2022 (assembly GCA_030867875.1). Classification (NCBI taxonomy): domain Eukaryota; kingdom Metazoa; phylum Cnidaria; class Anthozoa; order Actiniaria; family Actinernidae; genus Actinernus; species Actinernus sp. WN-2022. The sequence continues at coordinate 172,689 of JAOWCC010000271.1, forward strand.
ACATCTAGACATGCTGGAAAGACGATGTTGCGATATTATGCGAAGGGATGTATGGCTTCAAAGTCCGAGCTATAACAGGGATCACTACTCTTTCACTATGGAGAAAAGCTCATTTGTTTTGGCGATTGTTTTGTTTCTTCGATTTTCAAAAAACCCTTCCCATTCGCACTTGAAATCAAGAGCAAACACAAAATAACCACTCAGTCGTTACAGTACCTTGTTTAATCTTTCCAACCAGCAGGTTTGTTTTCACAAAACACACCAAGCGACGGTGAACCACGCAGATGTTTGCACTGCATTTCACTCGACCACATTTTCCTGCTCCCACCTCCAATTGCATGCTGGGTAATGGACAAAACAATCACAAGGGGTCCCCCCCTATGGGACTCCAGTAGTTTTTTTTTTATAAGTCTTTTACCCCTACAACCAAGAGCGGTGATTTGAACTCAAGCCGTTGCTTTAAAGTGACAAAAACACATCCTAATAGGTTGAGCAGGGGTAAAAGACTGCCAACTGCAGGATTCCAAGGATTTCATTGAATATTTTTTTCCTGTGTCTCAAAGCATAAACACAACGGAAAAACCCTGTGAAATCCCCTCACAAAGCCTACTAGAAGCAAACCAAGTACTTTTCAGCCATCCTCAGACTTAATGATGTCTTCAAGCTCTCTGACAGTGGCATATTTCTTCAAAATTAGAGCACATTTCATTAGAAACCCTACCGAAGCAGGCATACCTACCGTCAACGAGTGAACAGAATTCTCCCAAATGGCATTGTGGGAAAAGTTTGAGCCCTCGGCTTAAAAAGTCAGCAGTATTTAACTAGCCCGGGCTAGCTAATCTTGAACTGAGGGGGGAGGGTTGAGTTAGCACTCAGGATTACACCAATTGAGCTCACACACGATCGGACGACAAAGAGTTAAATAAAGTTATTATTATTATTAAATAGTTGCTCACGGAAATTTGATGTGCTTAAACTGAAGAAAATGATATGCTAGTTTTAAGAACATCGAATTTCCAAGGGAAACTATCAGTTCCAAGACAAACAGACTCTACTGATTTGACGTTATTGTTCATCACAAAATTGTATTCCGCTGTTGTCGAGCACTATCGCCTGATAAGTTGCATCAGAGGAGGAAACTATCACGTCATGTGATCGCTTTTGGCCAATGAGAGCAGGCGAAAATATTATGTTGAACTTTAATGCCTGATAGTAACTATTGTCGGGCCGCAGATGCAAACTATCACGTCACGTGATCAATTTCATTCAATCAGAATCGGAGAGAATGTAATGGTGAACTATAATACGTTCTAGAGATGCAAGAAAAAAACGTCGCTCGTACTTGTAATTATAATCTCTATTAATATAATATTTACGAAACTAGGCTTGTTTTATCAGTGTGCACGCATCTGATATAGTGATATAAAATATTCATTACTTTTACTTTAAACTGATATGACCGAGAATTTAATAACTCAAACGCCAACTGACTTGAATATGAAAAAACGAGTACAGTTTGAAGTAGAGCCTGCATAAAATGTCAAGCCTTGAATCAAATATAAGGTTAGTATGTATACTGTCAAAAAGTACTTCAAGTCTAATCAACACAAAGAAAATGTCGATACATCATAGATCGTGATTGAGGCTATAATACTTGTCATCCTAGTATGTTTTTAGATTCAGCCCGTCAAAAAGAAAAAAAGGATTAAATATGTGTCCAGTTTCTTCATTTACGTCCTCGGGATAGCAAGGAATGAAAGGAATAAGTTCACACCTGCTTTTAAACTGTATCGATACGTAAATATTTAGTATTAGTAAGTTAAGAATCTCATATATAGACTTACTTGTTCGCTTGTACCTCGACGAGTATTGAATTGATGAGGAATACCACGAAGAGAAGGTTATAGGATTTCCTCCAAGGTGCCATATTACAATATAATCCTACACATTAGAAGTAAACAAACAACCGTACGTTATAGCATACTGTACAAGATGTTGGCGCGGTATGTCGAGGGCAGCTCTGCTCCCAAAATAAAACCCATAAGATTTGTGTGCAAAATGTTATCAGACACATGTCGGAAATTGGCCTACTTGCATAGTTAATTAACGCCACTTGCCGACCCGAACAATGTAACCGCTGAGAATATATCAAATATCTGTGGAAAATTGAGTGTTATGGTGTTCGGTAATACTATATTAGAGAAGATACCTGTTATTAGTGTTAAGCAGAAACTCACTACTTTTCACAAGTGAACATATGTCATGCATATTCCTTGCGAAACTGGAGTACAAAGGTATGTACATTTAGCAAGGTACTAGAGAGGCTAGTTTATAACCAGCTTATCAAATATTTAGACAAACACAACATTTTAATTAAATATCAATTTGGATTTCGAACAAAACATTGTCATACTTGAGATCACGCGGATACTCTTAAAATGGCAATTGATAAGAAGCATACTACGTGTGGCCTATGCCTTGGTTTTGCTAAGGCTTTTGACACGATTAACCACAAAATTATACTGAAAAGTGTATTATCATGGTATCATGGGCGTCCCCTTCTCTATCTACTTAACAAATCGTACTCAATGATGTAGAATCAGGTAGCATGACCATTGAGTGTGGAGTCCCACAGGTTCCACACTTGCTCTCCTATTGTAACTGCTTTATATATTAAATGACTTACCAAACTCTTCAAGTAAACTGTCGTTTCGAATATTTGCCGATGATACAAATGTATTCTACTCTGATAAAGATTATAATAAACTAGAAACCACTATGAATACAGAAATAGAACATGTCTTCAAATATTGTGCAATTAACAAACTGTCAATAATTCTAAAGAAGACTAATTAAATGATCATAACCTCCCTAATAAAAAGTTGACATTAATGTCAGAGGCATAGAACATAAATCACACTAAATATCTTGGGAGTCTTTATTCGTTTGATGAAAAACATAATTGGGAATCCCAAATAAAACATGTTAGTAACAGGATGGCAAACAATATTGGCATTATTAACAAGCTACGTCATTATCTTGAACTGAAAATGTTGAAACAACTACATTTTGATATATCCTTATCTAAGCTATGGAGTAATTAGCTGGGGAAACACCTATACCACCTGATTAACTAAGCTCTCAACTAAACAAAATATATGTATTAGAAACATCAGAGGAATAATAATCTCTATCTAGGATTATCTTTGCTGCACTATTCTGTAGTACTTGTAAAGATTCCATAAGAGAAATGTTATTCTCAAACTCATGAATAATTAATGTTTTTAGTCAGTCAGAGGACTGCATTTGGTCACATGCATCAATCTTGATACCCAATGAAACACTAGATGAACATCACTAGTGATTTTCATCTGTGCTCTCATTGGGTATCACGATTCATGGATGTGATGGACGTAATTAACCTACAAGGATTACAGTATAAGTATGACTTTACACGGAAAAGTGAAGGAGAAGACGGAAATAAAAATTGGTGTCTAGTGTGACTCGAACCATCATCCTCATGGCTGCTCTTGAGTACTAGTCCGCTGTCTTGACCACTACGCTATCAGGCCATTTGTTGAAATGACCGTGACAAAATAACAATCAAAACCCATGTAGTCTATAATTGCATGCAATAAAATTCCAGGCAAATAATACTTTCTAATGATTCATGAATGCAGGCATTGTTTTCGCTTGAGAAGTCATGTAAAAAACTCGAGCTTCGTGTTTCACCAGGGAATCCAAACGGCCTCGTGCTTTCATCTTTCTCAGTGTTTGGATCCACTGGTAAAACACTAGCTCTCGTTTTTTTATATATTACTTCTTGTCATCCCAAATAATACTGGGGTACTCTAACACTCGCTTTATCCTCGTGTTATAGAACGTCACTCTAGTGTGAATAGAGAGGGGATGATTTATGCGTGCAAGAAAGTCTTTTCCGTACGTACCTTAAAATAGCCTCGATATCGGAGACGTGTCTCATCTTGCCACGATAAAATGAAACTGTTTAGAATGTTCTACCACTTACAATTAAATATAATGTTCAATGGTTGCATGCCAGGTATAATATGTCAAGTTTGAACGCCGAACAATGCACGTTAAAAAGAAAATCACCCACCTTCTCTCGCCTTACCCTTATTTCAGTACTACATACAGGGTGTCTCAAAAGTTCGTGCCCCTAATTTAAAATTGTATATCTCCTTTAAATGTCGCAATTTGAACGACATTTTCGCAAGACAATTGCTAAATTTTGTTTTCATTAATATTGTAAATTTATCCATAATTTCAACAAAAACAATATTTTGTTCACGCCAAAATATTGTCTGCAGTTTTATAGACATCAGAGCTGCAAACACTCTATTTAGCCAATCAGCAACGAGATAGTGACTTGAATATATATTAATAACAATGATAGTATTAATTAGCCAGTGGTACATCCACGAGGTGACTCTTCGTCCACCGGTGGGCCTTTGACGTCATTATCGAAGAAGACATGAAGGTATAACCATTTGCAGTTCTTAAATGAGATTGATTGATTCACAAACGCAGCACCTTGTACTCAGATATTCTAAGGCCGATGTGTTGGTCCGGCCAGAGTGTGGAACCGCAACTTTTCCTCTTGACAGACCGGCGTTTAACCACTAACCTAACAGCTGTAACCGGGAGGCAGTAAATACAAAAGAGATCGACAATGTTTGAAAAAATATAAGGGCTGGTGGCGAATGGTGTCTAGAAAAATAGTCGGTAAGTCTCGAAATCTCGCATTTTATAGGTCGAGTCTCGATTTTTGTTTACTTTGCCCGTCTCGGAGTCTCGGATTGTTTTTGGTGAGGGGCTCGGAGTCGTGCCTTTTTACTTTTATTATTAGCTTTTGTATTTTTGGCGGCCTCTTTATGTTTTCATAAGGTATGAGAAAGACAGCTAATTGGTTGAATATAGCAATAACATGACTTTTTGAGGGCATATTGTTTATTTGTGTCCCTTGTAGTGTCATTTGCACCCTCGCTACGCTCGGGCGCAAATGGCACTACGCGGGCCACAAATAAACAATATGTCCCGACAAAAAAGGCATGTTGTTATCATTATCATCAATATACAAGGCCAAATAACTGATAAAATACTTTACTGAATTATCATTCGGCATAATCAGCTTACTAAAAGCTGGGGGTGTACAAAAGTATTATAATAGTTAACATTGTTCTTAAAAAACATAATGATCTCTGAACTCATAAAGATCTCTGAACTTGACGATCGCGCGCTTTTGAAATGGTTTCCTCGCGAAATCTGATTGGCCAACACCAATCGCACGATCCATTCTCAGCCAATCAGAAGCAGGGCGGTAAATGTGTTTGCAGCCCGCCCGGTTCGTCATCGGCCCGCTACTTTGAGAGCTTTCGCGAGGCCGGTTTTCTATTTGCATTTTGGCCGCGTATTTTGATGATAATAAAAGAATAACCATGGGAGGGCATATTGTTTATTTGCGCCCTTGTAGTGTCATTTGCGGCCCGAGCGTAGCGAGCTTTGAGCTCTTTTAACTTTGAGCTTTCGTTTCTCGCACCATTACATGATTTCTTTAACACCCCTAAGAAGTGGCTCTCTTTGTATTTTCCGCCTGATCAGCTTCTGCTTCTAGCTTATCTACAGACCAAGCCCTTGTTTATCTGCTCCACTTAGCCCTTGAAGCACTAGACAGAGGCAATTGTACTATCCGGTTCTTTTTCGCCGACTTTAAAAAAGGCTTTGACTTAATTGATCATAAGATTTTATTGTCCAAGTTATCTTGTTTCGACCTACACCCTAGCCTAGTAAGATGGGTCGCCGCGTTCTTACTAGAAAGGTCACAGTTCGTACAAATTGGCTCGGTTTCATCTTTGCCTAAGCACCTTAATGGGGGTATCCCACAAGGCACGAAACTAGCGCCCTTGCTTTTTGCAATAATGGTAAACGATCTTGTTAACGATTGGAGGCTTAGAGCAAAGTTTGTGGACGATCTAACTTTATTAGAAGTAATACCTAGGAACTCACCATCAGTAATGAGTTATATTGCATCGGATGTTCAAGAATTTGCTAGCAATAACAACATGCAGCTTAATCCGAAAAAGTGCAAGGAGATGCGTGTTAGCTTTCTTCATTACAATAGCTGCGAACTTCAGCCCATTGCCATCGGCGGCACATATATCAAGGAAGTGACGTCATTCAAGCTACTCGGAGTGTTCATTTCTAATGATCTCTCATGGGCTGATCACTGCGGGTACGTGGTGAAGAGGGCTAACAGGCGCCTCTACGCAATTAGACAACTTAAGAAATGTCGTGTTCCACCAGTAGACCTGATCAGCATCTACTGCTCTCTAGTGCGTTCTATTCTAGAATACGCCGGTTTTAAATTTTGGATATTACAATTTGGATAATTACACCTTCACCTCAGTTCCAGTATATGATCTGAATAAATCGATAATTATGCAGATACAGGAGCCCATAACCTGACAGATAACAGTAATATTAATAATTATAATAACAGGAGCTGTTATAAAAATAATGACAATAATAAATAAAAGTATTTTATTTCACTGAATTTTGAGAGTCAAGATGATAGCCGGTTAGTATCGATATCAAGTGAAGAGTCTCGGACAGGCGTAAAAACGTTTTTGTGTGCCTCCTCTAGGGAGATATTGATTTGTTTACATGCGTGCCTGAGAAGATAGTAGGTGTTAATATGCTACCGAATAACACATTTTCAGTGATTTATGTATTTTGCATCACATCTACATTTTGTATCAAACTCTGTTCAGTTTTACCTGCCTTGAAAGTAATATCTTCCCTGTGATTTTAATAATAAGCAATTCTAAATTCATTTAATATGGGTGCACACAGTAATGGCTCCATCACAAATACTTTTTTTTTCAATACGGCGTACTGCAATTCAACAACGATGCTTTTAAAGTAAATCTATTTTTCCTGGGGAAAGATGCTAAATGTAAGTTCCTGGTATTGCATTTGCTTTGTACATAGCTTACTTTTGGATTAGATTCAATTGTTTTTATGTTTCATCAATCAGCAACTAACCCCAGTGCATAATATATATGGGTAAGGTCGAAAACACAAATGAAAACATCAAATGTTGCGAAGACTGCGAAGAGTATTCATTTGATTTGGCAAATCAATTCGAAATTCAACAAATATTAATAAGTTAGTTACCTTCCCTGATCTTCTTGTTACAGGACTTTAAGGCAGCTCGTTACTTACGATGTTTACCATTTTTCAACAGAAGCCTTTCATAGAGCATGCCGATTCCCATTGAGTTGTTAATTATGCATAAGCACGTCTCCTCACAGGATACCTACCGAGTAAATACATTTACCACCGGGATTGACAGGCCTGAGAAATGACGTACCAATTTAAGGTAACATCATTACAAAATATACAAAGAAGACAAAATAACACCCTCGCTGCTCTGTGATTAAATTGAATACGAAAATGAGTAAGTTGGATAATATGAATTATCTTCTGTAACACTGTTAAATAATTAGATTTAAAACAAATCAAAAGTGTACTTCAAAGTAGAAATCACAGAACGAAATCGCGAACATTGCAATAATGACATTTGGGAAGCTTTGCTTTCAAATATGGTCAGTGCATCAAGGTCATTCAGTTATGATCCAGATTCAAACGAACAATTTCATTTTAAGTAGAATATACAGTAAGACAAAACAATGAGTTTATCATGAATAACGGCCTTCAGTTCTGAATTTCATTTGTTCTGGAAATTTAAGCTGAGATGAACGAATAAAAAAACTATAGGCTGTTTAACCGTTATAAGGCTAATAAAATTAGTGATTCTTTTTATGATTCCTCGCCGGCAGTGGTTCGAAGCCCAATTAGTGTTAAGGGACCATTGACATATTTCGTTGCTATACAACACCGTCGCTATGCTCGCAGCAGCAGATGCGATTTTGACTTCCGGCTTTTGCTAGCCTGAGAAAACAGCCGACTCGGGCGATATGAGTCGGCTGTCGTCTCAGGTTAGTTTTATGCGTGTCCCCCGGCCACCCGATAGTTTTAATACTTACATATGTTCCAATGGAGACTATTATTGTGCCAGTATTCCCTGAATTAAGAACTGATGCTTAAATGTTGGGTAATACAAACAACCACAGGCAAGTATATAACTTACACAGTGATCATAGTCTATTAATCATGCGCGGATCTTGACCTTCATTATCGTATCAGTGCCTGCAAAAATGTCCTCCAGTGGGTAAGGGAGGAGCGCATTGTGGTTGGCCACGCAAGGGATTGTGGTTGAAACAGAGTTTTTGGCGCAACGAACCATTGCGAGATTTTGTTCAAATTATTAATTGCTGCGCAACAAATGCAATGGATTAAAATAGGATGGAAGTGCGCAGAGGCTGAAATAGCCCGTTACGTTCCTCTGCTTATCTTGTGAAAAACATTACAGTACACACTTAAAACGATGAAGAGGTGAACTGCGATAACTATTATCGATCAGCGAGAGGATGAACCATGACAAATACAATACAATACATTTCATTAGTTCATCCCTACTGAGATTTTCAGAACTAATTTACAATAATAAATTAAGACTAACCTACCCTAATTAATCAATTAATTAATTAATTTAGAGTGTGAACTAATAATAATGTTCATAATAATTACAGTGTTAAAAGTATATATAAAAATATTTTGATCTCTTTTAATTTCCTTCCTTGCGTTGATTTTGAAACTACAGATGTTATAACTGGACTTGGTGTGTGAGCTGAGAGCGCGGCAGTGCTGTGAATTTGGTCAAGTTTTATTTTGCACAGAGTTGTTAAGCGATCTAATTTATAGTGAAAAAAAAAGCCAAGGTCAGGTAAGTTATCGCAAAGAAACGTTATGAAAACCTAGTCATCACGAAGGAAGATGATCACGAAGGAAGAAAACAATGACAATAGCCTTCTTCGTTATATGACTGGAAGCGATCAATAATGACACAGAATGTCGTGTTTTAATTAAGTGTCAGCTTTAGTTCCTTATAGCCTAAACTACGAGAATTAAAAAAGAATTAAAGACTAAATATTCAAATCATTATTGCACAACTCAATAATAGTAATAAACTGTTCACCATACCACAATCATGCAACAACATGCTCAACAATTGTTCTTCAGTCCCGTTACGTCCCGCGCGTGTCCCGTAACTTGTTTTTGTCCCGTGATGCCTTGCGCTTTAACATGTGCTTTTGCTGAGCTGTGAGTGTCGCCAGCCGTGTGTTTGTCCATTTATCCGCTCATTTTGGTAGGTTTCTGTGGCTTTATGTTTGTGATATCGTCTGCTAGAAGTTAAGCATTGTGTGTAAGTTCTGTTTATGTGTTTTTCCAGGTTTTTACCGTCAAATCCGACAAATCTACTCAAATAGTGAGAATCACAAGTGCATGTAAACCGTGAGTCAGATCCTTGAAGTCAAACCATTAAACGCGTTAAACCATTTTGATCCGCTGGCGATACACTTTGTAATGCTTGCAGCCTTGAAGAGTGCATGTACACCATTGTTTGAGTTTTTCTTAAGAACCAGTTTTCGCGCGCTGAAATATGATTGATTATTACTCTCGCAAGCTTATTTTAGGAGCGCTTCCTTACAAAACCTTCCAGTCATGGAAGGTCAAGGCAAATTCAAATACTGAATTCGACACTGTTAAAGTGATAAGGAAAAGAACTTACACAATTTATTTGTAATTCATAAGGGTGCTAACCAAACTACGCGCAGCATTCAAGTAAACCTGATACGAAATTGTTGTTAGCCCTTATAGTATTCTCGTATCTTGACAAGACGTCCGTAAATCCACTTGCAAAATGTGAAGAAAAAAAAACAATAACAGAGAAAAGAAGAAAACTGAAAGAAGAAAGAACATCTCTCTCGCGTGGAATGGTGTTATGTTAATTTCTTGTTCTTCCCTTACCCGAAACGGCTTTGTATTTTTTTAATTGCAATTTGTTATTCCTTTAGTATCTGTTCTCGCACTGGGAACGTTGCTGTGTCATGTTGTGACTAGTATTACATAATTTATTTAATTTCTGTGACATTAGTGGACGCATTCATCAATTAGCATATAATAATTAGGTCCAGCCATTTTATGAAGCTCAACATGAAAATATCCAGACTTCAAACCAGGATCATAAACATTTCTCACAGGTTACTAATTGAGGAAATTGGTCACAATATATTTGGGCCGCTTCGACACGCAAAAAGCTGGTTTATACATTCACATCAGACATCGAAATTCTTATATTTTGATTATTTTGAATTGGAGTACACATGTACATTCAAGCAAAGCAACGAAAGCAAGCAACGAATACTATGGACCTATAATTTTGCTTGTTTCTCAATTTATAGCCTGCTTTCAGGCGGTAGATGGTGTTTTTTTCGCGCAGCAAACGGATCATCGAAGCGGCCGCCATATTGGCCGAGCGTGATTGAGACCTGGGATCGAATGACAAATGGAGGGGGGGGGGGGGGGAGGACGGGGGGAGAAGCAGAAAGGAAAGACCGCCTGCCCGAAAACCCGTGGTTTCTAACGCAAGCAAGCAAGTACTACATTAATAAATACAATATATTTTTCTTTTAGCAATTTTTACAATTTGTAAACGTCTTTGATGTTTGAGCGGAAAATTTGGTTTGACAAGTGAATCCGGTCATTAACAGGTTAAGCTTAAATACCAATTTCATTTTTTAAAGCGATTCTGGTGTAGGTGTAGGTGAAAGGATAATGGAAAATTGCTGTATCTATGGTGAAGGTTTTGGCGATGGCAAGCCTACATCAGTATTCACTCAGAAGGGTACTGACAGTATCAATCGTGCAGATTACAAGGTGACACCATTAATAGTGTTCAAGTTGCTAACAGAGTTCATAAAAAATGCCGTCTGGAGCTCATTAGGCCAAGTAAAGCAAATTCTAAACCCAGTAAAGTAGAATCTGAGGCCGCTATAAGTCGCCGTTCAATCAAGCCAAAATTAAACTCGAAAGAGCATTGCTTTTTCTGTGGCCAAACTGCGAAATATGATGGCAAAAAGAAGGGATTTGATGTAATTCCTGTGAGAACTAAAGACTTTCAGGACTCGATAGCGAAGATATGCAAAGAGAGGGGTGATGAATGGTCGGAAATTGTGTTAGGTCGACTAGAGTATGCGCAGGATATTCATGCTGCAGACGCTGTATATCATCAGGCGTGCAGCGTTAACTTTTGTACTGGTAAACAAATCCCAAGACAGCACTGCAATGACGCGGGCAATGACAAGGGCATAAAACGACTAAAGCAAGGACGGCCAGTCGACACAGCGAAGACTACGGCGTTTCTAAAGGTTGTGCAATACCTCGAGGAAAACGACGAAAGCAAATAACAATTGGAGATCTAACAAAGAAGATGGAAGAGTACCTTGAGGGTACTGAAGAACAGGCATATAGCACCGTGTACATGAAAGCAAAATTACAACAACATCTTGGAGACAAAATTGTGATCGCTACCATAAAGAAAAAAGCTAATGTAGTTACTTTTCAGCGCACAGCGGAATCGATAATAAACGAGTTTTATTATCAACCAAAGAATGAAATTTATGAGGAAGAGAAAGCCAGAATAGTCGAGACCGCTGCCAGGCTAATTAAGAGTGATGTCAAGAATATAGATGTCTCAAACGATAATTACCCGTCAAGTGCTGAAATGTCTTCAATCGAACAGACATTAAAGTTTGTTCCTGATCTGTTGCATATCTTTCTAAGAACCCTATTTGTTGGCAAAGATGTGAGCTTAAAGCTTGCTTCCGTGGGACAAGCAATTGTCCAGGCTGCAAGACCAAGAATCATTTTGGCACCTCTACAGCTAGGCCTTGGTGTGCAAATGCATCATCACTTTGCGTCAAAATTCGTTATCGACTCATTACACTCGCACGGATTCTGTGCTTCATACAATAATGTCCAGAAATATGAACGAAGTGCTGCCGTTACTCAAGGGCCAGATATACCAGGCTACATTAAAGGCCGCTTCGTCCAATATGTTGCCGATAATGACGTGGAAACAGAGGAAATAGCTGCAGCTGGGCGAATAGATATTCGTCATTGTAACGGACCAAGTGAGGATGCCCCAAGACTACTGTACAGAGAACTAAAGAATTTGAGGGTGAAAGATACAACGGCGAATCTCGACCTTCTGTGGAAGCTGACTCAACCACTACTACAATCCCCTCGGCCTGCGTGGTCGGGCACGATGCAGAAGGTATGCAATGGCCGCTATCCTGGCGAGTCTTCGGTGATGTTTCTCCCGATGATTGACTTGGACCCGAGTGATATGAGTTGCATATATTCTACACTTGTATTTATTAGTGAACAAGCGAAGCGCTATAGTATTGCACCAGTCATAACATTTGACCAGCCATTATGGTGGAAGGCGCTGATGATTATCCTAAATGAGCCTCAAGGAAGTGAGATTAAACCCATTGTTCTTAGATTAGGAGGTCTCCACATTGAAATGAGCTTCCTTGGCTGCCTTGGCCATCTGATGGCGGGATCTGGAATAGAAGAAGTGCTTGAACTAGTGTATGCCAAAGATGCTGTTGGACACATGCTTAGTGGAAAGGCAGTGGCCCGAGCAATCAGAGGTCATTTCCTCGTTGACGCAGCTCTCAATGCATTGCTGGTGTGCGATACGTTCGACGTCCCCTTGCCAGTCACCATTGGCGCAGAAAGCGAAGCACTGGAAACACAGGGCGATCCGGTAGAATTGGAGGAATAAGAAGAGACTGCTGCTAAACTACAGCCTATTGAAACATATCTGGAATTAGCAGGAGTACTCTATAAAGAGCTTGTGGAAGATCCAAGTTTGGCTGACCAAGTGTGCACCGCAGATGTTCTCAAAACAATAGGAAAGAAACTGGAAGAGAAACGAGGTTGTATGCAGAGCCAACGCACTGCCGTTCTTTGGATGGAGTATATGAACATGGTGGATATTCTTCGGAAGTTCATTAAAGCAGAACGCACAGGAAATTGGAATCTGCACCTTCAAGCAGTGTATAATATGCTCCCCTACTTTGCTGCTGCGGGGCACAACCTCTATGCGAAATCTGCGTACATCTACCTCCAGCTGATGCATGACCTTCAACAGACACATCCAGACGTGTACAACAGCTTTCTAGATGGTCTACATGTTGTGCGTCGCAGTGATCGCTTTTGGGCTGGATTATCTACAGATCTTGTAATTGAGCAGGTATTAATGCGAAGTGTGAAGACGAGTGGTGGGCTTACCAGAGGTCGGGGAATGTCAGATACACAGCGTTTGGTTTGGTTGATGTCGATGCCTGCTTGCGCAGATGTCAACAACGCTATGCAGAATCTGACAAACATTAAGTTCCACACGAGCGAGCAGCATAAGGACACAAAACAGGCGAGGAAGGAGCGTGATCATAAGGACACCAACAAGATCATTGGTTACCTTTCCCAAAGAAATCCATTCAGTTCGGATTCAACTCTGCGCTACATTGCAACTGGCGTCGTAGCGGAGGTAGGTGTTAATTGCGACAAGTCCAAGGAAGAAGGAGAGAAAATACTTAGCTCGATGATTGGTAAGAATGTTCTTAACCACTCATTTCGAAGAAAAGACCAAGTAGTAACACTTGCATAGAAAACTGCGGTAAAATTCAGCGACGGCAACGTCCAAGCAGATCCGCAGCTCCTGTTTCAAAGGCTCAGTTTTGTTGCTACCAGTGGGCGATACGACAACTCTCAGTCACTTTTTCGTTACGAAATGTGCAGCTTTCCGCCATCTCTATTTGACTCTTCACTTCTACCAAAGACAGCTAACAAACCAGCGTTAGCAGACGCCATTTGGTCAATTACGAAGGACAGTCAGACGGCTGGTCCCACTGGAAGTGTCCACTTTGTTCTCGATGGAGGTGCTTTGCTACACCGAGTGTTCTGGCCACGTGGCCTGACATATAACGCTATTTGATCGCTATACGTTCAGTATGTAGAGCGCAGGTATGACAAGGCCACTGTAGTGTTTGATGGATATGAGGACGGACGTGCGGACCAACGGTTGTCTTTGATCATGACATGGTCATCACATTAAAGAAGGATGAGTTCCTATCAAACAAGGCTAACAAACAGAGGTTTGTCAATCTACTTGGTGACAGGCTAAAACAAGCAGGATGCACCATTGTTCACGCTACAGGTGATGCAGATCTTTTAATCGTCCAGGCAGCAATTCAGTTTGCAAGATCTATCGCGACCGTTGTCGTTGGTGATGACACTGACCTTCTTGTACTCCTGTGCTACCATGTAGAGATGAATGCCAATGACCTATACTTCAAGCAAAGAGCAAAGACCCGCAGAGTATGGAACATCAAGAAAACGAAGGCTGCGCTAAGACTTGATGCATGCTCAAACATTTTGTTTGTGCACGCGCTCCTTGGTTGCGATACGACCTCTCGGCTTCACGGAATTGGAAAAGGAGTAGCACTAAAGAAGATAAAGACAGATGCGCAGTTTATCCAGCAAGCGACTGTGTTTAACTGCCCAGCTGCTACAAAAGATGACATCATTGCAGCGAGTGAGAGTGCTCTGCTGTGCCTTTACAACAGCGGATCTGATGGAAGCCTTGATTCCTTGCGCTATGCTAGATTTTGCCATAAAGTTGCTACAGGAAACACATGTGTACAGCCAGAAAGTCTTCCTCCGACATCAGCAGCTGCTGGCTATCACAGTCTTAGTGTATATTTCCAGGTGCAGCAATGGAAAGGAGCACCACTGCAGCCACAAGACTGGGGATGGAGGTTGTCGAATGGAAAGCTTCTCCCCATACGAACAGACCTGCCTCCAGCACATGACTCGTTATTGGAAGTTATCAGATGTAACTGCAAGACAGATTGTAACACCCAAAGATGTTCTTGTAAGAAGCATGTATTGGACTGCTCCGCTGCTTGTGGAGTATGCAGGGGCCAAAGCTGTGTGAATTCGGCCGCTACAGACCTTGACGCTGGTTCAAATGTTGACTGTTGACGGCATGTTGCATATTTATCCTATTTATTACAAAGTTTGATTTTCCTAGTGACTCGTCCTAGAGTTCATCTTCCGATACGATTTCGTACTATATATAGGATATCCAAGTGATGGTATCTATGATTTACATTTGTACGCCAGAAAATTCGACATATCACGCCAGTATAAACTTTCTCTTGTAGAAATAGTCATTATACCATAACTAACACCGCGACAGTCAACTTAACTCAACAAGCCCACCAAGATCCATTGACTACGGATCACAACGACATAACAGTACAGAAACGTAAACGGACCCGACGTAAGAACACTAAGAAACAGCATGATAAAAGCAAACACGTACTTCTTGATACCTCAGCTGTAATTAATCTATCTAATATTACTCTTTCTGATGACGCAATCCAAGTCCTTGCACACGGCTTAACGTTTTGCCATAATCCCCGACTAATCAACTGGTCGGAAGTTAATGCTGACTTTGACGAATTTGCACGACGTATGCGACTCACTTAATTATTTTATGACGAAACTAATAGCAAATACGAACGTAATCCTTTTCACCCTAAAAGCTCTTGGACACCTCCTATAGACAGAGATGCTGCACTTAATGCTTTTTTAAGCGCCGTTAAACAATAAATACTTTCAACGAAACCTACCAGTATTATATTGTTGACCATCTTTCTAAACTCCAACGTAAAGCCTTATATAACCTCAAACGACGACACGACGTGGTAATCAAATCCGCTGACAAAGGATCGGGAACAGTTGTAATGGACAAAACATGGTACATCGACGAATGTAATCGACAACTTAACAATCCTACATTTTATAAACAACTTGATGCCGACAAAACCAACGACAAACAGAAACGAGTAACATAATACGTTAATCGTATGTTCAACGAAAACATGATTGATATGAAAACAAGACAGTACCTCGTACATAACGACGCCAAACCAGGACGCTTCTACATATTACCTAAAATACACAAAAACAATAAACCTGGACGACCCATAATATCCTCTAATAATCACCCCACACAGGAGGGAGGGGGCGTCTCAATTGCTTGGCCAATCAGCATTTCGGGAGAGTCATGTTGACAGTATGGCGTCACATAGCAACGGAGTGAACGCTTCCCGTAAATTGTTCAGTTCAGCGTGAACGCTATTTAGTTAGGGACAAAAAGAGGTCAAAAGTTGAGGTTTAACGTTGCTTTGTCCAACAATGTCATGTAAGTGTTGATGGTTTATGTCTTTATGTTACACATTTAATCGATTAATCAGTCATCAAAAAAGTTTAAACCGCTCTAACAAGAAGTTAATTGAGCTCTTGTTGTTTTCCGGGGAGGACATTTTGGTTCGAAAAGAGCAGAACTTAGTTTACATATTTTCAGATTTCTCGAGATAACGGGTGAATTGTTAACCCAAACTAGGAGGTTTTATTCACACTTTCTTGATCTTTTTTAGCAACTTAAGTAAAACTATGCAACTTGTGTATGTTTGGTTCTGCTCATCAATCCTTTTGAGTGCTGAAGTTGCAGTTTGCTCGTTTGTTTGCCGTGTAAATACTAACAACATAGAGAAGGACAGCGAGGTAAAACGGTTCTGAAATTCGTTTAAAATTAGTCCAGACATAGCTAAGAAACACAGAAAGATACCCTGTAAGTTCTGTCGATTTTTGTCCAAGATTTACGTTGAAAATGGAAAACTAAAAACTCCATACGAATGCTATTGAAAAATACCATTTACATAGCTTGGGCTACCTGTGGTGTACGAGTGCTTATCGCCTAAAACTATATGTTATTCGGCTTAAAAACAATAATCAGCCTATTGTTTTAGCCACAACAACCTCAAGCAGTTTAAGAGAGCCTTTAAGAGATACGGTACTCTCTTAAACAAATTATTATGTGCAGAATACCCTGGTACTTTGTTAATTAATAATACATTTTCATTCAGTGATCTTTTGAAGTGGCAGCTAGCTAGGGTTATCTGCAGTTTATAACCAAGGCCCCTTTATTTTTTCAACAACAATAAATCAATACAAATTATAGTGAACCATAATAGAAGCTTGGGCCTGCCTGTGATAAAAAGAAGCATATCTACAAATCATGATGCTCAGACTGACCCAATAATGGTTAACTCAAAAAGCAATACAACTCTCTCCCCCTTCACCCAAAATTGTTTAGTGCAAATTTAGCTAGGCAGCATGATGTAAGGCTAGTTTCTTCAATGAAATAATCACATTTTGATCAACTGTTTGATGGTGTAACAGAGATTGAACCAGAAGGGTCCTTTTGCAAGTGTCCTGGCATTTAATTTCCTTTGGAAGCAGACAAAACGAGACAATGGGGAATGGCACAATGGTGCAGCCTGGCTCATTCGCTGGTGTAATCATTGCCTCTAGCAATCTCCATATTCCTTTAAATATCTTGAATAATATTAATTAATAATATTAATTAATAATATTAATTAATAATAATAATTATATAAGCTTGAGATTGATTTATTAACTTTGTTGGTAGTCTGCATTGCTGGCTCTAGACAGCAAACATTTGGGTGGGTGTGCTGCCCCGGGGTCCAAAACCTTACCTTACCCTATTTCAGACCATAAAATATGATTTCAAGACCTGGGTCCTTTTCAGACCTGGGTCCAGTTGTTCAAAGGGTGAATAATGGTATCCACCGGAAAAATCCCGGGGGGGAGGGGGGGCTACTCCCATATATGGACTATATAGGGATGATCCGCTGGACAGGGTATGGTTAATCGAGTTTCTGGTCTTAGACAGGGTACCATTTTCACATCGACAGATCTTGAACAGGGTATGGTATTTATCTAGTACTTTATTTATTATAATACTTGATGAAGACTTTTTAGTTATGACACTCATTATACAAGATCACAAACACTGACATCCAAGTATAGATAATTTGTTATTTGTCTTATAGAGGGATATAAAATTTCAACACTTTGTCTTGAACAGGGTATGGAATTTTTTTTTTTTGTCTTAAACAGGGTAAGGGTTTCAGAGCCCCAGCGGCACACCCCTACCCAAAAAATCCCTATATATCAGATGAAAAGTTTATAACATAGCTTGGAGATACGGTTTTATCTTCTCGTGTTGATGAAATATCTTACTCGTTCGCTGCGCTCACTCGTAAGATATGTCATCAACACTCGAAGATAAAATCCGTTTCTGCGCGCGGCCATGTAATGTTCTGTTTAATATATAATTATGGATGAAATACCAGTTTCAATCTCTTGCTAAAAAGGCTAGAAATCTTTGAAAGCAAGTCATATTTTCAAAAGTGATATCTTCACGTGTGAAGATATCACTTTTTAGAAAGAAATATACACTGGTATTTCATCGAAAATCATATATTAAAGTTATATATCCACTGGATAAGGATTGATCAGGTGGATACCAACATTATCCACCCTTTATTTTTGAACCAACCGGCCCAGACCATGAAAATGTGTACTCTTGCAATGACTCAACTAACATTGTGGGTAACTAATCAAGCCCTTTGATTCTTTTCAGCCTTATAACCATTTCACTGAACTTGAAAAACCAACAGAAAGAAAAGTTGTTAAAAATAGGATTTATACAGTATTGTATCTATCAGGAAATGTTCAGATTAAAATTCTTCTTCTTTTGATTTTCATATGGATATTAAAATGACAAGAACTATGGTAATTCCAAGAATTTGATAGGTCCCTCAGCCCAAAAATATCAAAACAATCTGTCTCATTGCATGAGGATCGACAGGTCAGAAGATATATTTTGAAGTATGGGTTTGAAGAGCTCCTTTTCTTGTGGTGTGGGCTGGCATAACTTACAGAATGCAAATGCATTTGTCACTTTGGCTTCTACTGGTCAGAAGGCTGGGTGCTTTATCATATTATGTACCAAATGGCACATAGATATATGCCAGTATAAAATCGGGGGGGGGGGGGGGGACTTTGGGTTAAAAATATTGGGGATGGGTGCCTTGGGGATGCTAATTGTAGATAAAGCTGAAAAATATGTACTCTAAAAAATACTTCACCTATTGAAAATGCAATACCCTAAACTTGAAATACCTAGTTTCCTGCAGGGCTTTGCATTACTTAGCAATCGATTTGTGTATATTTTAATTAGGAGGATAATTTGTTTAAAAAAATTGAAGTGCCAATTTCAACCCCTAAAATGACGAGCAACCCCAGCCACATATATTACATGTAAAGAGCCCCGGGTATAAAATATTAATGAAACATTTGGGATTGATTCCTAAAAAAAATTATACACCTGTGCATCAATACAATTTTAATACATTACACGAAATGACTGCACGAAATTATCTAATTTAGACTTTAATAAAACTAACAACATGTATACATACCAGTCATCAGTGTAGGAACTCTCTCTCCAGCTTTAAATACGAACTCAGAAATTTGAAACAGCAACTTCCAACATAGGTTATTCCAGTAAGAAAAACTAAGTCATTTTATTCAAGGTGGTTTAATTATTACTTATTTCTGAATCAACTGAATTCCATTGCTTCACTTTTCCTTCGAGTTTGAGAGACTTCAATGTCGATCCTTTTGCTTGTACAACAATATACATGTTTTCGTAGAGTAAAAGGGAATAATTACATGTTGTTCTGAAAAGTCATCGACTACATAACTTGCCAATTATGACTTGGGCCTGTCCTTCGCATTATCCTTGTTGAACAACAACATGGCGGCAGACTCGAGCAAACTGACTTTTCACTTTGAAGGGATTGATGAGCAGTTCTACACAAGCCATCTTAACACAACTTTGCAGGTAAGGAGTTGAACACCTAAGGAACTGAACCTCCTATTTTGAAGCCTGATTGCCATTTTTCCGGCCCTTAATCCCATTAAGTATTTTTGCAGTCCTTGCCGTTTCTCCCAAACGGCAGTTCCACTTATTCACAAAAACCTACCTAAAAACCTATTAAACAATACAATAAATTTCCATAAGCCCGGCTCAAAACCGTCTTTGGTATATCCTTTTCTTGTAAATGGAGTTATATGACTGATATTTTGAGAAATAATGTGAGAATTAGTTTTTTAGTAAATGCGATGGAGTAAAATAGCCGTGTTTTTATGCGCCGCCATATTGAAAATCACTGAGCCATTGCGTGACGTCATACTGTCTACATGACTGGTCCACGGTTTTCCCTAGAGACGCCCCCTCCCTCCTGACCCCACAGAACGCATCTCGCAATTCGTTGATTATCATCTTAAACCGTTAGTTACCACCACTCCTTCTTATGTTAAGGACACTACAGACTTTCTTAATAAACTTTAATTCCCTATTTAACAAGCTCCCTGATAACGCTTTGCTCGTAACTCTCGACGTTTCCTCCTTATATACTAACATTCCGCATAATGAAGGCATTGATGTTTGTCGCTATTTTCTTTGTAAATTTAACCGCGTTAATAAACATGTACCCACAGAAACCATCTGCGACCTTATACGCATGATTCTTACTATGAATAAGTTCTCGTTTAAACAACAACACTATCTACAAATACATGGAACAGCCATGGGTACTAAAATGGCTCCTTCCTTCGCCAACTTATTTCTCGCTAAATTCGAACGTGACGCACTATCTAATTCACCCTACCAGCCACACACTTGGTTGAGATATATTGATGATATTTTCGTGATCTGGACCGAAGGACTGGATCGACTGAAAATATTCATTAATTATCTCAATAACCTCTACCCTACCATCAAGTTCACTTCTTCCCATTGGCCATTAACATTCCATTTCTCGACGTTAACGTTTTACTTAAAAACGGACTTATAGAAACAGACTTGTACACCAAACCCACTGACAAACACCATGCAGTACCTTCTTAAAACGTATTTTCACCCCGGTCACACTAAATACTCTATCCCGTATTATAGCCTTTCACTTCGCTTTCGCCGCATTTGCTCTTCGGACGATAGCTTTAAGAAACGCACTAATGAATTAATAACATGCCTTAACAAACGCGGCTATAATCTTACTTTCCTTAAGACACAAATACAACGTGCATCTAACATTTCTCACACTGGTGCTTTACAAAACAAACCCAAGCCAGATGCAGACCGTATTCCTTTTATCATTACATATAATCCAGCACTACCTAACATCTCATCAATAATTCATAAACACTCTAACATTCTCTATTCATCTAAACGTTCCGAAATAATTTTCAAAAATCTTCCCTTGGTAGCCCACCGCCGCTGTAATAACATAAATGACATTTAGTAAGAGCTCAGTTACCTAACAATACTAACACCTCTCCACTGCCACCCGGCTCTTATCGCTGTGGTAAAAACTGCATTACCTGCCCTTACATCAAACATGGCCTCAATCAATACACTTTTTCCTCCACTGGCGAAACTCACCATATCAAATCTCACATTACATGTAATACTAAAAACATAATTTACATGGTTCAATGTCACTACTGTAATTCACAATACATCGGAGAAACAAAACGATGCCTCAAAGACCGTTTAAACGAACGCAGACGACCTGTAGATAAATACAATATCAAATCTACACCTACAGCCGTTTCTGAACATTTTCTCAGCCCTAACCATTCTAGTACTGACATGCTCCTTATTCCTTTAGAAGTCATCTATTCTAAACGCGATTCCGTGAGAAAAGCACGTGAATCATATCTCATCTATAAAGCTAAAACCCTCGAACCACTCGGAATGAATAGACGTGATGAAATGTAATTTCACCGTTTGACCTTTATTGTCGGCTGTTACTCTATCTGTACTATCTTTTCAAACCTATTTCGTAATTTCCTTTTATGTGTTACTATTGTATAAAACATATGTCATCGATTTTGTAATTTCCGCTCATAGGTACGTAATTAACAATTTATATAAGCCTTGTATCCATTTGTGACCTCCACTGTAAAATAAACCTGACGAAGGCTGGTACTGGCCAGCCGAAATGTCGTATAAACCTCGACAAGCGTTGTATTTGATCAGCATTGCAGTAGTCTTCGGACACTTTATCATTATATTTTCTTCTTCTTGCTGATCAAGATATGTTTTTTGATCCAACGTCTGGCAGGATTGATTGTACACGGTTTTTGCTGTGGTTTTCTAACCTTAACTATACAGACTATATATATTAAAATAAGGAATGATAATAAAGTGTATTTTCTTCTCAGAAAAAAAACAATCCTTTACATGGGCTCCCTGTGAATAAAGATATGGACGTTTTCTTTATAAAATGGGATGAAACTTTAATTCTTAAACTTAATCCATACAATAAGACATGGATGCGTATTTATGAATAATCTAACCTTTTTACAGCGAGAAACAATGGTCAGAAATATCTTTCCTTCATTTTTGTATTTTACTAGGCTCGGGCTCCCTGTGGTAAAAGGTCAAAATGTTAAACGCAAAATTTCAGCAAGTTCCACCGAACGAAATTTTGGGAATTCTTAGTATGTTGTTTAGTGGATCATTCTCGACTGCATGACGTTGAGAAAAATTATGTTGCAATTTGTTTGATGCTAAACCACAGATTCACTGGACTATTTGGCCGCCACCAAGATTTCAATTTAGTAAACAATCTGATGCGATGTAACCGCAGTGTTGGGTTTCATTAACATCATTGTTTGCACATCATGAGATGGGAATATAACTCGAACTAATCTGAAAACAGCACTTTACTTTCGAAATAAATTGAAAAATAGAATCAGGCGCCATCGTAGTTCTTACATATGTAACAGGAAGTTCATAGTTTTAATCGAAATAATGCTTGAAATAATTTTATGTATGTGCTTGAATATGGTCGTTAACTTTTAGGCTTCCGCCACGTTTGCCCAGAAAATGTCCGGAGAAAATGAATGTTTTCTCCAAAATTAGTCGGGCTAATATAAAAATCATAAACATGACTTCTGTATAATGTCAGGCAATTTGGATTGCCTGACTGTAATTTGTATTGTAAATCTAGCCTTCAATTCCATTTTAGAGGTGAAACAACGGCTTTGTCATCAGTTTCCTTCATACGAACAAGGAAAATCAAACTTTTTCCAAAAACCTAAAGACAAGTTGTTGCAAACCTTTAATATTTCTGTTCCAGCCTTATTTAGAGATTTAGCTTTAGAGCATGAAAATTAACACGTTGGTATTCAATTGGTGGGAAGTACATCGACCTAGACCTTGAAAGTACCTTTGGAAACCTTTCATTTGACCGGTTACACACACACTGCGAAAGCGGTAGCTAATCAAGTTTGTAAATCTTAGAAAATTCATGGTAAAATAACAATATTACTCACCGCTCTAACTATCCAAATCGTTGTGACGAAATTGAAAAGACCAACTCGCGACCTCGTGAACATGACACCATCGGCATATAGTCGTCATCTTCATTGCCATTTTGTGATTGGATATTGTCGCTAAATGAAGATTCCGAGTAATGCACGAAAGCCAACGACACATTCAATTGGTCCCGAAAAAACTTCACGGCGACTTATCGACAATGTTAACAAACACACCAGGGGCGTAGATTCCTGTACGCATATACGCACCCCCCTAAAATTAGAACCAACTTAGGTAAATTTACTTTTAAATACACTGCTACGAAAATTTGGGAAACTATACCTACTAGCCTAAGGCACCTAACAAAAACAAACAATTTCAAAAAACAATATAAAGTTTACCTGCTTAATCATCAAATTTAAGAGCACCATTTTACTTCGTTTATAAACCTTCTCACAATAACTATTTCTCCTCCTAATCCTCTCTTTCTTTTTTTCTCCTTATTTTTTCTTTCGTTTTCTCATATTGTAGTTCCTCTGAAGCTCAATTTATTACTCTAATCAATACTTTATTTAATATATTCTATGTATTACGCTCAGTTATTCAATTATTATTTGTATGTAAGCAGTGGCCAACTCGAAAGCTTTTAGCTACTTTGACCACTGTACACTTGAATCTTTTAATTTATTCCATGTACTTATTTTGTTTATACATTTTTATCTACTCTCCTTATTGTAAACATTATAAATAGTGTGAAATAAACTTGAACTTGAACTTGAACACGTGCGTACACTTTGAGACGAAAATTCTCTGTTCGGTCTGTATTTTCGTTTTGAGATTTTAAGTAGTGAATAAATAAATTTTGTTTGCCAACAGCTTCCAAAGTGCTTGATGAGGTATATTTTGAAATCTTATGATGCAAATATGAGTATAGTGAAGTGAATTAAATCAGTCATAACATTCACAGCATGAAATGACAACTTTAAGCTTCTTTATTGAAAACGTAAAGGTGCGTAAAGTTGGTTGCAATCTTTACGCATATTTACTTGGAAGCATAAAGTTGCGTAAAGTTGGATGCCATCTTTACGCAGATTTACTTGGAAGCATAAAGTTGCGTAAAGTTAGATGCCATCTTTACGCAGATTTACTTGGAAGGATAAAGTTGCGTAAAGTTGGATGCCATCTTTACGTAGATTTACTTGGAAGTATAAAGTTGCGTAAAGTTGGATGCCATCTTTACGTAGATTTACGTATGCGTAAAGATGCGTGAAGTTGGTTGCCATCTTTATGCGATTTACTTGGAAGCGTGAATATGCGTAAAGTAGAGTGGTGTGCGGAAAACAACGATGTTGCGTGTATATTTGATATCTTTTAACGTTAATATATCACATTTCCCAATTTGAGCGTCAAGAAAATATTTGATTTTAATAAATAATAAAGACAATTAACCTACTTGTGGCATTGGAATATGTACTGGTATTTGTCCTTGGACATAATTATCTGTTCCTTTCTGCTTTAGTCTATACCTTTTGAATAAACGTGTTAATAATTGTTAATTAATATATTTCCTAAGCAGCTTCACACGTACTGAGGATTTAACTTGAATCGTTCTAATGTTCAGCTTTCTTACTTTCTTCATCATTTTTTCTTATTGAACTCTACCTTTCAACATCAACCTGCAGCTTTTTTCTGTAAATTCTGGCTTTTTTCTGCTTGTTCTTTTACAATGTAAAAGTTTTATAAACTTAAGTATCACAGAGCAGACATATATTGGAGACTAAAAGCATTTTAGTCATGGTTTATGTTTTATGTATTTGGGCTCCCTGTGGTGCCACCCTGATCGGCATTTCGGCAAACAAGATCTTTACCTTTAGTTGGAACACTCGTTATTTTATTCTTATTGTGATAACACACAGTTGTTTTTTCTCTCTCTACGGAATTATATATTTGCAGTTGCAGTTTCATAATTCGCAGACTGTAATGTCCGTAACGCCACTTTTTTTAGTTTAAAAAAAATAGAAGAAACTTGTTCGCATTTTTCTCAGTAATAAAATGCTTTGGTCCTTTGCCATTTTACAAAATGTGTTTGTAATCTTGGGAAAGCTCAGGAACTGGGCTGCCTGTGGTCTAGTGATGTCCAGTGTTATCACTGTGATTTTGATTTTATTCCTGAATCTCTGGAGCAATGACGACATAGACGATAACCGCTGTGAAGAACTAGACATGAATAACAATCGTACAGACGTTTCAGCTAAAGTGCCCCTTTGCAGATATCGCTATGCCATATCCGTTTGGGAGTGACTGCAGAATACCCTATAAATTTCGCTAGGTCCCTAAAAAGATGATACGTAGATAGCCTTTTCTACTGATATGGATACGTGGATACATGGACAGACTTTTATAGTGATATATACATACGTTGCTACGTGGATATACTTATACACTGATATGGATACGTGGATACGTGGATACATGGACAGACTTTTGTAGTGATATATACATACGTTGCTACGTGGATATACTTATACACTGATATGGCTACGTGGATGCATATACGTAGATAAAGTTTTACATGTGGATACGGGGATACTAGAATAACCTTTTATATGCGGATACGCGGAGACTTAGGCCCAATTCAAACGTCGAACTTTTCATGCGCCGAACGCCATTGAAACAAAAGATAATTAGGCGGCTTCTTTTGATCTAATTAGATTCGGCGCATGAAAAGTTCGACGTTTGAATCGGGCCTTAGATAAACTTTTACATGTTTATACGTGGATACTTAAATAAACTTTTACATTTGGATAAGTAGATACACGGATAAACTTTTATATGTGAGTCACGATTGCGCACTTTGATTAAACCGCTTCCGGTTACTAAAAAAAAAAAATATTCGAGATCATCATCGCAACGCACCGCAGCGGAGTCAGATGACAGTAAAACCGCCGGCTACAAGATTCCCTCTCTTACTCTTGGTATAACCTAACACAAACTTCAACCTCGCCCAGGGTCCTCTCGGTCAGATCCAACATGGCGGCTACTGAGAGGGAAGAGCCTGGTAAAGGTTGAATCACGTGACCAAAAATCTCCAGAAATTTTAATCGCGTGATGTGGGCATCCAAGCTGGCAGCCAAACTTCATAATTATGGAAATATTTCATCGCGTCCCTACAAACTATACGTATCCCAACCCTGAGTGAACGAGATGCGATAACCATATTCCATGGCATACGATGCAACGAATGTCTACTAAACGGCTCAAAATGGAGTCTATTTGGATAAAGAAACAGTGGAAGGGTATCACAATGAAACCAAAATTTATCTAAGCTAGAAGAGAAACCTAAAAAGCCGTTAATTGTACGATCGATAGCACAATGCCCAGATGTAACGGCTTCTCGGCCTTCCAGTTTCCCACTGATGAAACTTGCAAAGAAACTATACAGTAATACACATCTATTGCTCTATCTATACAACGTGTTTAAAGTTATTCAAAATCATTTTTGAGGACATTTGAGAAAACAAATCGGATACATTGTATAATTTGTATACAGGGAAGGTCATCTCTCTGGACTCACAGTCCGTTGGGCCAATCAAAGGCTTTGTCAGAACAACCTTTGCGTAACAACTAAAGAGCCAATCAGAATGCGTGATTGTTCAGCCTTTTCTAGGGTCTATTCTCGCAGTGGCCGCCATCTTGGATCTGACCGAGAAGACTCTGGGGACGAGGTTTTTGGTTGACCGGCACAATTTAATTAGCACCAAACATATGACAATATTTGATTATAGTTATTTTCTGAAATCCGGGGGTAACTTATCCTTCGACAGAAGGTTTTTGGCAGAAAAAAACATATATTTAAAATAAAATCATATATTTGCTAATTTGCGTCGTAGCGCAACAAACGGCTTTCAGTGTTGAAGACTTCTCGAGTATATTTATCAATTCCCCTATGTAAAGGAAGTCGAAACGATACTTAAGAAAACATCAAGATTACGGCGACATCAATTTCATCAATTGAATTAAGTTTGTCACAAAATTACTATAAAAATATTTGTGTTGTGAATTGAAATTAATATTTGGTAACTCTGTGTTAGATTTACATTGATTAGTGCGTCATGACTGATTAATTAAGCACGCACTCTAATGGATTAATTATCTGGAAAACGAGACTCTACATGTCGTCACAAATTAGCATATCGGAAATAGAAACCTCTATAACTCATAGACGCAGCACTCAAATTAAGAAATATTTTACAATTCAACTATTTACTTGATGGAGAATTGATTTGAATGATAAACAATTTGGGCTCATATGCACTTTAACCCTTTCACTCCCGTGGGGTTTTGACTGATTTTTGGCTCTTTCTAGACTGCAAAGAACCCTCCCCCCTAAGTAAACTGTAGTCATTGTTACCATGGAATTTTCATCTGACCAACAATACTGGGGGCTCAAAGTTTTTTGTCAGCCATTTTGGATACGTTGACGTCGCATTGCTACGGAGCTGGAGGGAAGTTTGTTTGGGGGAAAACAGAATTTAAGGCTTTTTAATGCATTTTATTTTTATTTTTAGAGTGCTGGAGGACATCATTAAGTCTGATGAGAGCTTGAATCAGTACTTTCTCGAAGAACTGAGTCTGTGCCTGCTATTGTGATAGAGAAAGAGCCTCATTTTCCACTCGTGAATG
The DNA here is from genome assembly GCA_030867875.1 of Actinernus sp. WN-2022. NCBI lineage: Eukaryota > Metazoa > Cnidaria > Anthozoa > Actiniaria > Actinernidae > Actinernus > Actinernus sp. WN-2022. The sequence continues at coordinate 200,695 of JAOWCC010000271.1, forward strand.
GGCCATGACGTCTTCTGTCACTTTAGCGTGAGCTTTATAAATGGAGGTCTGGAGCCACCTATCATAGCTTCTTTGGAATATTGGACAACATTTACTTGCCATTGATTCCAATATGAAGCTATTAGGTCGAAATGGCTTTAGACTTAGTATATATTTTGAAGAATGAAGATGGGGGAAGGGCCATGCCGCTGTTTGGTAGGATTTCCCAGCATGCTTTGCGGTCGTTATGGATGAATTTAGCTTGCCGTGAAGTGCTTGTGGACAGAATGGCTTGGTTCTGGGCAAGTTTAGGTGTTGGGAGACAGAAAGTGAGGTTAGTGCAAACATGAAACTCTAAATGTTATGTGAAATATGCATTTTTGAGAGAAAATGTAGAATCTGAGGAGAAATAATTATTTTTGAAAGTGCTATTTTAGTCTTTTTTTTCTGAAATGAAATAATGTCAACTATAGTTAACTTATGCAAAGAAAGGAGGATTTAGATGAAATTATTGATTTTTAATATGCCTAATGCAGTTCAATAGGATCATTGGTCTATACATTAAGGTGTGTGGGAATCTCAGGGCATTGCTCTTTGAACTTAGTCAGATTTAAACCCTCAAAGCAAGTAACCAGTAATAGTGCCATATGGCACTCTTGGGAGTGAAAGGGTTAAGGGAGTACTCAGTAGAGATGAAATTACCTTCAATAAGGTCAGTTACAGCCTAGGCCTTCTGGCTGGTATTTTGTCTGAGTGGGTTAATGGGATCCTTGTGGTTTGTAATGGCTTGTGACGTCACCAACTGTCAACCAGAAGGCCTAGCAGAATTCGCCCAGCTGGGCCCAAAAATTCGCAAAAATGGGCCCAAGATGGAGACCACTCTTGATGACAAGGGGGAAGATAGTTCAAAGACTTGCATGCATCAGGTGATAGGAAAATCTCGTTGAGTTTTCTTATTCTAAAATGTTTGACGTTTGTGTAATTGCAAATAGTAAAACCTGGCAAAATGTAGTCGGAGTATTGATTGTCGAATATCGTTATTTTTTTTAAAGTATTCAGTTAAACTCACTCGTGAAGTATACTTTATTCTCCTTTGTTCAACAAAATACCTGGCACTTCGCTTCCAAGCTGCTCATCTTACAGATGTGGATTCGCTGCCCGATGTTAGAATAGAAGAGAGACCGACAGCAGCAAGAGCCATCTTCAGTTTTTACCAGTGGAATGAACTCATTGTTGCTTCGTCAAACGGATAGAAGTTGTTGAGCCGTGAAACTCAACGCGATATTCACCTAGAGCGGGTTTCCTCCACGCCAAATCAGGCAAAGTGCTTTTCAAATCCAAGCAAAACTCTCTTAAAGAATCAAACCATGCTTTGATATTTGCTCAAGCTCTTCACGAGTAAATCTATACCGAATCCGTGGCCGCTATGTTGGATCAAATTCTGCTAGCAGTGACATCATATGCCATTACAAACCACAGGGATCCCATTAACCCAATCAGACAAATTACCAAGCCAGAAGGCCTAGGGACTAGGCTGGGTCCGTTACATTCACACTCTGCATCCGAAGAGACACGTAGTGCCGAGCGAGCACCGAAGGGGAGAGAAATCGAAAAGGCGGGGAGTGAAACCGTTAATTTTCTGTAGCTTGATCTTGGTAGCAAAATGCTAGGCACAGGAGCCGTTGCTAGGCACGGATTTGAACAAAGTACTGTAAACACAACACAAACTAGAAGGAAGGTGGGAGTACCTAAACCAAGTAATTACATACGGATGAAGAAGCCAAGTGAGAAGCTATCGCTAGGCACGGATTTGAACAAAGTACTGTAAACACAACACAAACTAGAAGGGAGGTGGGAGAATTACATACGGATGAAGAAGCTATTAAATTGAGGTGTGCGATTAATCAAAAGTCTGTTGTGAATTATTTCGTGTCGAAAATCGTATGTTTAATCCAAAATTCCCCACTGGAAATTTAGTATGGACACCCTACTAGATGTTTCAGAGAGTTTTTATTTGGTGAAAATCCATGCAGAAATCAATTTTCTCGCCTTTGTGTGCGATGGCAATTGAAAATGGCGGCTCTTCTTGTCCAACCATCGTTGCGACAGACTAGGCCACTTTAGCAGCATTATTTAAGTTGCCTTAGGTTGCCCAAAAAGCAGATTATTTACGACTAGGATGTCAAGCGATTCAGAATAGCTACGTTTCAGTGCCAGAAACCGCGAAGTTGTATTTTATTTTTGAGGCAAATTAATGTACCGAAGGGTACCTGAAGGGTAGTGTTAATTGTTATACGGCGGCTAGTGTTTTCAAAATCACAGAACGACTGCCTTAATTATTTCAAAACTTCTGGCACGGGTTCCTGAAAGGCTGATTATCGCTAATCCAGGATTAAATCTTAACAAAAGCTATTGGTAATTAACCCTGGATTAGCGCTAATCGGGCTTCCAGGAACTGGGCCTTGAAGTATTAGAACCTATTAAAAATATCTCAGCTGAATTGAAAGTATTTTCCCCGTTTGTATAGGTTGTCCCTCGTTTGATTGTAACTGTTAAGCCATCAGTGTTATTCATATACGTTTAGTAATAAACTCCGGAACTTGAAGACCCCGGGGGTACTCCTATTACGTATTATTACGTATTATTACGTATTGTGTATGGGCCGCGGGGGTGGGTCAGGGTTTTGATCTCAGTTTCAGGCAGGTAGGGTCAGGGTTTTGACCTGATTTGGGCAGATCAGGGTCAGGATTTGAGTTTAATTTGGGCGTAGTTAGGGTCAGGGTTCAGTATTTTGTTGCCAATTAGGGTTCAGTTTTTTAGCTACTATTAAAAAAAGGACATTCTGTTGCGGCATTTTGATCGCCTGGACATACAAGCACTGAGGTCCCCAGACATCGTGACGCCGCTAATTCGTACTTCAGTACTTATCTAGGGTCAGGGTTTGAGCTTCTTGGCCTCACATACATACCCATTTTGTAAGTACCCCCCCCCCCCCCCCCCCCTCGGGGTTGAAGACTTGTCGCGTCGGTCTGCACAACGAGTCTCCGCCGTCTCGTAAGCACCAACATTAATTATTGTCAGCGGAAAGTCGTACTGTATTAATAAAGGTATTTCAAGATGGCGGTTAAATGGAAGAGATCGTGAGTGAAACAAAACAGGCATGTTTGCCGTGCTCCCTTGGTCGGGTCAGCTGTCACCAGAAATTCTTCATTTAGAGACCGCGATATATATGCTGTGTACAGCGGTTGCACCTTAAAATCAAAATGGCCGCTACGAACTCTGTTAGTGAAGTAATCGATGTTTCCTAGGATATTGAGGGGAAAGAAGACGAATTAGGGACCATTCCTCAACTAGAGTATGTACTGAAGTTCTCTGTCGAGAATGTTCATACGTTATGTCGTTCTTTGGACGATTATTCACAATTCAATCGGAGGCTACTGCGCGTCTTGAAGGCACGAGTCCGAGACAAGTACAATGGAGAAAGTTCATATGTATTCTATACCTGTGAGGCCGATGATTTCTTCTGAAGTTCTTTTATGAATTAAGTATATTCATATAATATCTGTTTATTTGCACTTCTATAACGGCTAATTATAATAAATAATCATTTTACAATAGACGTGTTTACGACAAAATATAAGTAACTATATAATATACATATGTTCTACAATATTTACAGATATATTACAATGGATACATTTGACAGCAATAATATTATTAGATAGTAGATATATAGATATGTGGATATATACATTTTACAATTTGTGTAGTTTGGAACAAAAAAAGGTAGCTGTGACGAGTGCAGGAGAGTCGGCCGAGTAACAATACGTTTCCTAAGTCAACCCCCCAGTCTCCTAGGAGACTGCATGCTAGCTAACCCTAAAGCAAGCAACCCCTGGCCGAACCCTACCTGAGGATATTTTCAATGGTTCAGAGATGCCGTTAGGGGAACAGTTTCGTCCTTCGGGGTGACTCGCGTGGGGGAGACCTGAGTAAAATTTATCCACAATAATTGTTTGGTTAAGATATTTCTAAATGTTGTGTCGCATTAATGCATTCTCCTTTTTTTTTGACATTTTGATTGCCCAATCCTTTACCTTCTGTAGAGTAATTATTTGACGTCATTGATAATTTTCATAAATGAACTATTTCTTTGTTTGCTGAGCATCATGCATATATTACACATTTAATATTCACCACAAAATGTGTTTTGTGAAATATCCCAATATAGTGTTCAAGAATAAATATAATATATTTGATATCAAGGCAGGGATATTGCTTATTTACATTGTCTTGTTTAATAATTATTAATTATAATACAGTGAAATAAAATATTTCATTCACATCGAGGTTAATTTTTTTTGTACTTCGTTGTATTTTCTTGGGTTAGCGTGACTTTAGATATAGTTCTATAAATATATTTTACATTGGATAATATTTTTTTTAACATATCCACTAGCTGGTAAACAGCAGGGCTTTCAAAACAAGCCGAAGCAAAGACAGGCAACTCAGATATAATTATTAAAAGTATAATTACAAAACGTAGAACGTTTCCGTCGGCCATTTCAGCTAAAAATTAAAACAATTATAGAATCCTAAAAACACTTGGTGCAGAGCCTATTATATACCAGCAGCCGTCGGATTACGGTTGAGCCATAGACGCAAAATATTTAAACTTTTATATAATAACTACATATCTATATATACAAATTCACCAATTAAGCCATAAATTACAATGTGACATAAATATCAAAACAATATTACATAGTTGTTACTGCATCACTTTCCTGCCCATCTATTCTTCATGTTAAATTTGTTTGAGTTGGTATTATAAGTAATATATACAACATTGTCAGCCGTGTTTTATCACATATCAAAACACTGAGAACTGAACTTGCGGGAAAACGACGCGAAGCGGAGTTTTTTAAACTCAGTTCGAGGTGTTTGGATATGTGATAAAACACGGCTGATAGTGTTGTATATTGCTTCTCCAAAAAATTTACCATTGAAGAGAAAACAGAGAAGAAAGTTTGGATAATTTATGCAAGTGTTTCATCACATATCCAAACTCCTTCACGCTTGTGATTTTCTTTGTAATATTCTCATGAATTATTCATGAGTTTGAGAAATATATATACTAGTCGTAGCTACCGCTAAAGTGCCAACGAAAACAAAAACCCAGAAAAATTGCCTCCGCCTGATCTAAATATGATACGCTGATAAATGAGAATAGCAAATATATTTATAGTTTGTTTATATTTTAATAAATCACGATGGAACACTTTGTAACTGTGCATTAGAAAACTAATTGTATATTTCACTTCATAGTTATTCCTGACATTTTACTCTTATGGCACTTTGAGAATAGATAAAGTACAGCCAGGCGATTGTGGGAGAGCAGAAGAATTTAGAGCTGTAGAATAAGAAATATGGTTAGAGCCTAGAGGATACGGAGTTCTCGACACTGAATGTTTTGAAAGTTTCCCAGAGGGGATATTAGTGCTCCCGACTGGGCTTATTAGGGTTGGCATAACATATCTTAAATGTAAATAAACCCAAGTGTTTACAGATGTAGAAATAATTAGTATCAAATAGATTAATATTGTCAGAGTTATTCTGTGTACATATTAACCTAAATATAACTAAACAAGTTGAATATTAGTGTTGAGTTGGCACGCTTGGCGATTTAACACTACGTTCGATGTGAACACGCTGGTTCGATGTGAACACCCTGGTTCGATTTGAACACTTTTTGCTCGATTTTGAACCAAATGGTTCAATTATTCACGGTACAGAATTACTCACAGTTCAACACCACTAAAAGAAAGCATAATTATTTAAACAAATCAGAATGTTTTCAATGCGAAGAAAGGAATAGTTTACCTCGCCTCACTGTCGACATTCAGCACCGCCACTTCGACGATCAACACGACCACGTGAGATTCTCGTGACGTCACAATACGACTCGCGCTCTCATTGGCTCTGACTTTGGTTTACAGGACATTACATTTTCACAGTGTGATCGAGATTTTTTCTGCATATCCACATATCCTCGGGCATCGGCTCTATATTGCTGCCATCTCGTCAGCCTCGCGTCTTTTTGTTCAGTGTACCACGCATTTTCCATTTGTTTGTTTTTTAGCTGAATGGCCGAAACGTTCTAAATATTTTTTTTACAGTTATGAGTTCACTGTCTTTGCCATTAATCTTATTGAACTCCTTGCAAAGCACGGTCTATGAATCCTTGGATCCTTGTAGCTGGACTATCCGTTGGCATAGGACTTTGGATCTTTATTACAAGTTATATATATATAGAGAGAGAGAGTCGATCCAGGAAAGTTTGTCTTACAGAAAAGTCAATTACACACATATGACTGTCACGTGACCGCATATACAGAATATATTAACTTCCCTGTGGTTCGCTGGTGTCGCGAGTTGGTAAGACCCACGGCCCGGAGATATAGAAAACGCGAAGATTCGGAAGCAAGAATACTCGAGTTCCAGAATAGTTTGTCAGCAATTATACAGGAGAGAGATACAAATTGGATAAATACAGTATCAGTTTACAGGAAGGTTGCATTTTGATTCATCTGGTTTGATGAGTAAATATTTGCGTTTTATTCTAGAAGTTTGGTCGTGCTTTTTGCACGTGCGCTTAGGGCGAGTCCAATTTGAGCTTTGTGGAAACCATCTGATTGACTTTTAATTAAATACATGGACAAATGAGCGGAACAAATAAGCTTTGCTTCTGTTTATTCAGTCTTGAGTTCATACTAAATCTGGGCTAAAGGTACGCACTTTTCTCAAAATAGCGCAATGACGGGGTCAACACCGTGCACGCGCAAACTAAACTTGCCTATTAACTCAAACCAAGCGTAATTTACTGTATATTGTTTTCCTTTTCCCCCTAGGCTTTCATTATAAAATAATGGGTAAAATATGAGATGAATGAATATTTATTTACAGTTGAGCGTGCACTGAGCATTCCACGCAAGCGGGGTGTAGGTTCAAATGGCGTTCCGCTCACGTGCATCTCATGTGCGCGCTTAACTGGGACTAGTTGTATCGTAACAATGAGTTGTTCCTATGCCTACATGATGATATGAGTTCGTTACTCTTGTTAAGTGTGCATCGGAATGGTTGACAAATAATAACATACTTCTCCTTAAGGCAGAAATTACATCGTTTGCTTGCACTATTGTAAAGTTTTGCTTGCGAAATAATTAGCCATGAAATTTTGTAATCTACATTAATATCCTTAAAGGGCTGTGTCACGGTAATAGGCTTCGCGTTCCGGGCCGGAATCGGAACAACAATTTTCACCGTTTTTGATATGACCTACCGAACCTCTCGGCCATGTGGGAAGCTTAAAATTAAAACAAATATGCATAAATGACCAACAAACAGTGTATATATACAGTTTCCAGGGAATATATTTAAAATTCTTTCAATCAAGCATTGAAGGAGGGAAGTTTAACTGTTTGTATCCAATTAAAGCCACCAACCGAGCCGATTCTCGATACATGCGCAGTACCATGACATAGCCCCTTTAAGAGTCCAAACATATTTGCCAAGCTCTGTCAAGGTTATTACACGGAAATTTGTGAAACACGGCTGGATATTTTTACGAGTCAGTTTTATTTTCTCGAGCCTGAAAGGCGAGGGGGGGGGGGGGGATACTCCCTATAATGGACTATATACGGGGAGGCTCCGCCCGAAATGGGTGCCTTTTCAGGCTGGAGGTATATAAAAGGGTAGGGATTTTACGAGTTGAAGTATAGAAAAGGGTAGGGAAAACTGTCATTTGGGTATTTAAAAGGGCATTTCAAAATATCTCGAAAAGACGTACCTAACGGCTGATTCATCCAAGTATTTCAAGGGGTCACTCAAGTGAAAATTTAGTAAAAGGTATATGAAAGGGTTACCTTTCCTGTTAAAAATGGTATGTAAAAGGGTAAGGGTTTGAACCTCGGGGCGGAGCCTCCCCGTATAAAACCTTCCACCAGGGCCGCGCCTTCTCCAGCTACCCAACTTAGTAATCAGGTCACGTTGCCGGAGCTTCGAGCGATGCATGATCTTGCCGCTTCGGTGAATCGTCGAGTGACGAGGAGGATAAATTTAAATCCCGCAAAGAGGACCATCCTACCTCTGTTGTTTTACTGACAAGCAGTTGTGGCTGCAGAGGTTTCTATACCTGACCCATGCATATAGACTGCGAGCAGTCGCTCCTTTTCCCTCCATTGATAGTGAGTTTGCGAGCGGAGTGAGAGAAGTGAAGAATGATTGGAGTATTCTTCACTTCGCTCGCTCCTCTCGCAAACTCACTATCAATGGAGTGAAAAGGAGGGACTGCTCACAGTCTAGACCCATATGTCAAAGGAGACGAAGTATGAACATTTGACAATGACGGAATTCATTGCTGGCTACGCTCAAATTTTGCAATCGGACGAAATTAGCGACCTCGAACGGTCCGAACGTCACAAACAATTGGTTTAAGTAAACTCGCTAATGTATTTTGCGCACCAATATGAGGGGGGCTGTATTGGCCTATCATGGAGCGATTTTTCTGGAGATAGAAAGACAGCTGCTCAAATATGGGGGGGGGGGACTCCTTCTTTAATCTCGAAAGTAGGACCCTCTATGCTAAGCCTTTAGTCCGATTTTGTTTTGTATGTCGAGACTACCAGAGGGGAAACTGTTCTAATGCGAAGGATCACTACGGTTTCATTCACGAGGAACGTAAGTGAGTGAAGCATATCTGTGCAAAGTGCTGGATTAAGAACCGAAAACAGGAGTTGCATCATTAATCATTCATGAAGTTTTTAAAAACATTTTCAGCCACTTGAACGTAGAAGTTCAACTTTTATTCGCGTAACTGGAAAGAAACGCTCCAGAACATTTTAAGTTTTGTATCAAAATGAAGCCCGTGATATTGGCTAAACAAAATCATTCAGATTCAGTATTTCCCACCTTACTCGGCCAGGGTGCCATTAGGCGTCTGATATTACAACAGGCAGCCCAAGCTAATGCTTTTTTACAAGGAATGTATGGGCATTTTTAGAAAACAATCTATAACTGTACTAAAATGATCAATAAAGTCATGAAATCTTACCTGTAGCCGGGGTACCATTATCTTGAACATTTTTCATGGGCTTCCTGTGCTAGTTGAACCACAGGCAGCCTGTGGTTGCACGTGGCTTTTCTTCGGAAGCAATGACGAACGAGTGCCGAAGGAATCCAACACCTCCATGTTTTTTTCGAGGAGATTCGGAGAACCGAAGTCATTGTGCTCAATCGACCAAGCGGTGAACGGTGAAATCTGCAGGGCAGCCCACGAACTTTTCAGCAAACAATAGGTGAAGTAAATGTCAAATAGAAATGTAGTCGATTTCTTGATTTAGTTTTCTTCAAAATCTGTTTCAAATGTGAAATAACCAAATACGGAACCAAGGTAAGTTGTACAATAATTTGTTATAGACGATTTTATTGAACTGACTGCAATATGAGAGTGAAAATACCGCCGTGTAGCGCCGTCTAGCTAGAATATGGTGTGACAAATAGGTCAGTGAGAACTCATATTAACCCTTATCTTTCCTGGAGCCTAACAGATGAGCAAAGAGCAGTTAGAACTGCCGAAGCAGGACATATTAGGGACTTTAAGTAACCAGGACGGCGACGGCAATGACGACGGGACGTAGCCGAAAGTGCCTTTCTCCCCAAATTTGGTGTCTACTATTTCCCTTGTTCGCCTTGAATTGTTTTTCACAACCAGATTTTCGAAAAATATGACGAGTATAGAGTTCCGTTCACGCCGAACGAAAAACGGATTGATTTACTTTCTTATACGTTCGCGTTCTCTTTAAAACGTACAATTTGAAGTTTTCACGTTCTGTTTTTGCAGAGAACGGTGGAAATGTAGGCGACCACGTGCATTTTCACATGCAGCTATTGTATTTTGTAATTAAGGCTATTGTTTTATGCCGTCGTCGAAGACGTTGCCGTCGTGTTTTGCTTAAAGTCTCTATTAATATCCTGTTGAGTAAACGAAACCGTAACGCGTCTGAAAAGCCTTGGACGAAATGTTGTAGTGGTGTGTTCTAGTGGAATTTCCGCTACTCTATTTGACGATTCAGTGAAAAGTAAAACTGCCATTACTCTTCTAATGGCTGATATGCCTTGTAAGTTCGTGGGTCTGCCCTGCAGATTTCACCGTTCAACGATTGATCGATTGAGCACAATGACTTCGTTCTCCGAATATCCTCGAAAAAACACGGAGATGTTGGATTCCTTCGGCACTTGTTCGTTACTGCTTCCGAAGAAAAGCCGTGCAACTACAGGCTGCCTGTGGTTCAACTAGCACAGGCAACCCATGAAAAAAGGTCAAGCTGACGGTACCCCGTCTCGTTACATGCTAGGTTGGCTGCAGAAACCGTCGAATTTGAATACTTACAAAGCAAGGAAATAAGCGATGGGTCGATTAAATGAGTGCTAGAGGAATGTAAGAAAGGGTTTCTGGAGGTAAAATTGTGAAAGTTTGGATTTTCGAAGAATTACGAGATCTCGAAGAGTCGCCACGTGGACTAATGGCGTCTCGTATCTCCTGCCCAGAAGTGCCTCAAACCAGAAATAAACACATCAGTGATGAAGAGAAACAACTTTAGTTAACAACACACAGGTAAGATTTCATGACTTTATTGATAATTTTAGTACAGTTTTAGATTTTTTCTAAAAATGCCCATACATTCCTTTAAAAAATCATTAGTTTGGGCTGCCTGTGATGTTACGGAGTTGCTGATCTGGTGTGCGATTGATTTGCATACTTTCCCTCGACTCGGTGAGCTGGTCGGTCAAGATTAGAAAATACTCTACGATGCTGGTCGAACATGCAAGCTCAGCGATCCTCAATTTAAAATAACTGAAATAACTGTAATTAAGATCTTCAGAGTTTTTGTCCAGCCTTGCTTGTCCGGTTTTCGGCTTGTCCGCCATCTTGGATTCTACAATGTCTGGTATTTTTAGATTAGTTCAGTCGGGTGATCGTTTTTAGGTCGTAGTTTAGAATTATGATCAAAAGAATGAAAAAAGCTAGTTCTGCAGGTAGCAATTATCCGAGCAATGTTATAAGTGGTTAACTGTGGCTGTAGTAGGCATCACACTGATGTGATACGATTCCACCGTATTATCAGTTAATAAAGTTGAACTAGAGGAGGGACTCACTCCACAACCGCTCGACGTGTTGCCGCCATAATTGCAAATCGAATTATATTCCCGTGCACACAACCCTGCATTTCATCAGTCAGATTTGTAGTACTTCGAAACTCTCAACCGATTTAAAAATGAAATATTTGCTTGCGAATATAATTTTTATGCTTTTTCCACTGGCTTGTAGTATTGTAGTGTTTAATTGAGAAAGTCACGTGTAACATTGTTATGTAACAATACAAGGCATGTGTGATGGAGCTGGGGAGCCAAAATGCATTGCGCTCCCACTTTAGAAGTGTTGCCACGTGACCTTGCTGTCAGTCGGTCATTCTCCAGATTTTCATCGAGTTAAGACGTTTTTATCTACTTGAAACTTAAAGGTAAGAATCATTCCTTTATAAACGTTTCTGGTAGGAAGTATTGAGGGACTATATATTGCTTGTGATATATTGTTGGCTTCGTAGCATTGTTTTTAGGAATTATTTTCCTTTTGAAGCGCGTAACATTTCGTAGCACGGCGTGTCACACTTTGGCTTCGTTTCTTTCACCTGCTCATTTTAGGCCATTCTTTTATAAAAGACTTCAGCGCGATCTAAAATCTGTTTTTGATGCCCTGCGTCAGTGTGTATGCTCTGTGTTGGAGATCGCACTGTTTCAAAACTGCGGACGAATGACCTACACGTGGTCAGAAGCCTTGCTCCAGAGTCCAGATATTGTTATTCTGGAAATAGGCAGCAACGATCTCTCGGTTGCTGGACCAGAGGTAGTTGGATCTTCTATCGAAGATCTCGTCCGTTTCATTCTTTCGAACGTTTTTTCGGTATGCGTGATCGGAGTTTGCCATGTTATACCGCGCGGCATTTTGTACGCACATGTCCGTTTTCGCTTTTTCTTCAGCGCGTCGAAGTTTAAATCAGTATGTTAGCGTAGTTTTGGAACTGTTTCTAAAACATAATGTTTTGGTTGGTCGCATAGGGACTTTTCTAGTTCTGCTAAGGATTTATTTTTGACTGATGGAGTTCGTGTTTATCCGTTAGGGTAGTATTTCATGTACCGAAGTTATCGTGGCGCCATCTTCAATTTAAAGCATTGAGCATGCTTTAGTTTTCAGCATGGATTATGTTAAGTTATGTGGCGTTAGATGCGGCGAGTATTTCATTTGTTTTAGAGCATTTAAGTTGCATTATCATTGCTTTGTTCCCGTTATGTTACAGGGTACCCTGTATATCTTTCATTATTGGAAGTTGTGGGCATTTTGCTTCAATTTAATCTTGTGAATAATAAAATTCACAAGTTTTCGGTTTTGTTTGATGGTTTTGCCTTCGAGGTTTCGCCCTCAAGGTGTTATTATTTGGCTTTGCCATATGTTTGCTAGTCATATGTAGTTATGCTAGCATGTTGCCTTCGTGGTTTCGCCCTCAAGGTGTTATTATGTGGCTTGCCCATATGTTTGATAGTCATATGTAGTTATGCTATCATGTTGCCTACGAGGTTTCGCCCTCAAGGCGTTATTTGTTTTGTTGGCAATTAAGGGCTGTCACCGTCAACATTTTGTCTTGGCTTTCCCTTCCAGGCTTATTTACTGTTATTTTTACTGCCCACAACTTGTTTTTAGCTGTTATAAGGGCCCAAGGAAGTCAGTTTCTGCCAGGTTTTTCTTTTCATTTCAGAACATAATGCCTCCTTAACGCTCTCAAAGATTAAAGCGCCCTTCAGCCAAGGCTGCTGAACAATCTATGGCAAAAAAAGTCAAAACAGTTGGAAGTGAGAGGAAACCAGGCTACACCACCTGGTTCCCAGCCACAAGAGGTGGCAGCTAGCATTTATTCGCTGCAAGCAGCTACATGTACATACCATCAACCCCAAACAGCCACGATTAGGAGTCCACCTTCCTGCCTGCATGGTTTGCTCAATGCTCTGGTCACAAGGTTAAGCCAAGAGGTTATCTCCAGCTCCAAATATGGATCAGGCAAGCCAAGGACCAGTGGCCAGTTTCTCCAGTACACAGTTGGCCAACCAGACAGTCTACACTAACAGATATCACATTGCAGACCATACAGCAGTCCTCTGCAAGTACAACAGGGGTTGAAGCATCTATCGTACAAGGGTAGATAGATGCTGCTCATCAGGTGCTGTCAGGCGTGCTGCCAAATGCCCCTGTTCCAGGTCAGTTGTTTCAGTCATCGAGTTTGGCAATCGATGCTCGGGTGTCCGATATACGTTACGAGCAAAAATATGGAATCAGGAGTTCATCGACTTTGACAAACCTAAATAACTATTCAGCACGCAGAGAGTGGACAGGTTCCCTCCCTTTGTTTAGAACCAGTGACTAAAACAAGAACAATTTTCTCTATAGAATCCTGGGTTAGTAGTTTTCATGTTTTTGTTGGTGTTTACACCAGTAAGTACCCAACTGAGGCCCCCGCCCTCATGAAATATGGAGAGATTGTTCAGAATTTGGCAGCTCACGGACACAACTGGAGGTATTATGATGCAATTTTTAGGTTTTTACGACAGGCTCAGGCTTCCTCTTCCCTGGGGTAACATTCATGGGGAATTGTGGCTTCGATCCCAAGCTAATTTGAGCATATAAAGCCCCATCCCTCTACTGTGCAGGCAGGGAAAAATTGGAATCTACACATGTTCCTAGAGGTTTCTGTTTTAAATTTCACGAGGGCCGTGAATGTGGTGGGTGTGCTTTTAAACATACTTGTTTTAAGCGTGGGGACCACCACCCAATAACTAAGTATAATCTTGTTGTAAAAGCAAAGCCTCCAGTAAACACCCCCAGCTTGCCAAATCCCAGCATGCCAACTCCAGTAAGAATTAAGGTTACCGGATACCTTCAAGGCATGTTTTGTTGTAAAAACATATTATTGATTATTTGGAAAGTTTATGGATTGTTCTACAATTTAGAAAAAAACATTATTTCAAAAGATCAGTAAAACTCCTTGCGAGATATTCAGAAAAAACGTATTTAGAAGGAAACTAAATAAATCATCGAGGCGTTGTAATCCCTTTACGTGCCACGGGCACCCCGTGGACTTTTAGTGGGAGCTGTTATCCGAGTACCGTAATTTGCATACTGTTGTTGTAGCTTCCCTTCTTCGAAATAACAAACGTGCATTTAGAGTAATTTATCAATCGTTTGTATGGGGAAATCCGAAAGAGAAAAGCAGAGTCCTTGAGTAAAACATAAAGCGAACCCTGGACCGAAAAAGAAAGGAAACCGGCGATAAGGAGGAATTCGGTAAAACGAGCCGGATTGAGCTCGCGGACAGCGACAAAGGCTCGTGGTTCGAAGAACGTGCGAAAGGCAGCGAATAACAACCTTCAACTTCAGGGTCAACTCCAAATATAAGCAGCGCCAGCAGGCTTAAACTGTCGTTTGGCTTACCAGGAACCAGCAAGTCATTTAAAGAGACTGAGGACGCGAGCAGCGATGAGTTCACATCGGAGTCTATAATTTCCCGCGAATTTCACTACTGCTTTGAAGCTCCAGGGGTCCTTGCGTAGTCATTGGCTAGTTGGTTCGAAGTGTTGACATTTGCCTTGATGAGGTGTGAAATGTTCACAAAACATTACACGCCAAATCTCCGACTAGGTTTTTCTTCGTATCCCCTCTCTTTGAACGAATTAATAGGGTATGCAGACTTGCCAGATTTTGATAAAACTCGGCCAAATGACAGATAAGTTACTGACAAAGAAAAGAATGTGAGCGTTTAGCAATATTCAAAGTATTTTTCCTCGTAGAGTATCCCGCGTGATGTGACTCGGACATTATTGAAGACTAAAACTTTAGGAATGAATTGCATTTGAATGAAGTAAAATATTAACAAATGCTCACACCCTTTTTTAGGCTGTCATATGCTGATTAACATTATGCAGTTGAATTGTTCTTATGCATTAACCCGAAGGCTGCTAATTCACTTTAATAAACCTTGTCAGTTTTGCGTTTATTGGCTTAGCATTGCTTTACAATAAAATATATTTTTAAAAAAGTTCATTCAGCGTATTCTACACGGCATAAGCTTTACAGAGGTATATATGTTTCTATAGTTTTCTTTAAAACAACGCGCGTACAAAATTATTAACGAGAGAGACCCGCGAAGGTATCCGGTAACCTTAACTTAACTTTTCTTCTCATGGGTTATCACCATTTAACTGCAGAATTTATGTCATCTGGTTTTACACAGGGTTTTCCTATTTATTATGAAGGTTCTAAGGAATCCTCAATGGCTACCAATTTCATATTAGCTTTCTCAAACTCATGAATAATCAATGAGAATATTACAAAGAAAATCACAAGCGTGAAGGAGTTTGGATATGTGATGAAACACTTGCATAAATTATCCAACATTTCTTCTCCTTTTTCTCTTCAATGGTAAATTCGTTGGAGAAGCCATATACAACACTGTCAGCCGTGTTGTGTCACATATCCAAAAACGTCGAACTGAGTTTAAAAAACTCCGCTTCGCGTCGTTTTTCAAGTTCAGTTCTCAGTGTTTGGATATGTGATACAACACGGCTGACAGTGTTGTATATATTACTTACAAAATCCTGAAGTTGTGGATACAAAAACCTCATATTTTTACATCTCTTAGATGTTTTTTTTATAGTAGCTCCTTCTTACAAGCTCTTTCAGGACCAATTAGACTTATTTTTGAGTTTGTGTTCCTATCTAGGTATTCCCATGGCACCAGAGAAAACTTGTGGCCCAGCCACATGCACCACTTTATCGTTTGCTGGGATTCTATTCTTTAAGAAGCTCGTTTACTTCTTGATAAGATCACAAAAGTGTATCAATAATCTCCAACTTTTTGCATCGTAAGAAGGTAACATTGAAAGAGCTAGGTACAGTCCTTAACTGGCCTTTTGAATTTTACATGTTCAGTCGTTAAACCTGGTCGGACAATTTTACAGAGACTAATCAGCTCTAGGGATATGTTCACCTATGATGGAGGATCTAAGACTTTGGCTGGTGCTATGGGAAATGCTCTGATGATTGGGTTCACCGCAATATTGTCATTCTGGAGTTTTATCCAATTTTCTTAAGTCTGCACCTGTGGGGTACAACTGTACGCCAGGCAATGAGCAACCAATGTATCTTATTCTTCACCAACAATGAAGCTCTTGTTCATGTTATCAATAAGCAATCGGGCAAGGACAAGAACTTGATGTTCTTTGTGCGGAAGATAGTTTTAGTTTGTTTACAGCATGATATTGTTTTAAATCCAAGCACATACGAGGGATTCATAACGATTTAGCAGATGCTTTGTCTCGATTACAGGTTCAGACTTTCAGACAATTGGCACCAGCTCACATGGACGTATTCCCCCCAGAGATCCCCCATTATCTGCAGCCCCAGACTTGGGAACTATAGTAGCCACTAAACTCGAGCCTTCCAACTTATAAACGAGCTTGGAAGTTATTCCACCAATTCTTACATGCTACTTTTATGGAAATTTCTGCAACTCTTCCTATTTCGTCTCCTACATTGGCACTTTTTATTGCCTACATGTAAATTGTATGATCACCATTATGCTTCGTCAACAGTTAATACATATGTTTCGGCATTAGGCTATTATTCTCTATTCCTTTGGATAGTCGATTGACAATTGCTCTTCCAATTCTACATAGGTTGATTGACTCGGTCTCAAATGTTTGCTATTTTCTATTGCTTTTTATGCTTAAGAGTTGGCGAGGTAACTTCAACCACCAAAAAGGTTCTGGTTCTCCCTTACAAATTCATCAACTTGTTAAGCTAGTTAATAATACACAAGAAATTGTAGCCTTGAAAATTACATTTTTAAACTTCAAACACAGCTACAATCAGTATCCTTTTTTTATGCTTATAAACCGCCAGGCAGCATTTTGTCCAGAATAATTGTTGCTGGATTATTTAGCACTCAGAGCAAACTGACCAGGTACTCTTCATTTCACTAGATGATAGTCCTGTTTCTAGGACTTATTTCACTGATAGGTTTTCCTTAGCAATTAAGCATTGTGGTCTTATCCTGCCAGCTGTTATAAGGGCCATAATTTTCCCATAGGGGCTGCCTCTCATGCTGCAGATTGGGGAATGTCTGAAATCTAATGCATTTCACGAATATATTTGTATCGCTTCCTTAACTGTATCGTCAGATCTAATTTTTTTATCCATTTACAACTTGCGGGGAAGTTGGTTTGGCACATCTGGGAGAAATGGGGCTGATTAGCAAGGGTAGCAGCCCCCATTTCTCCTAGGTGCATTTCATTTAATAGAAGATGAGGGACTGACTAGCAAGGGCAGCAGTTCCCATTTCCATTATCTTTTTATTTTGATTAACATATAGACTGTGGGATTTATGGGACTGATTAGCAAGGGCAGCAGTTCCCATTTCCATTATCTTTTATTTTGATTAACATATAGATTGTGGGATTTATGGGACTGATTAGCAAGGGCAGCAGTTCCATTTCCCTAATTTCTATTTACCAATAAATTGTGGGATTTATGGAACTGATTGGCAAGGGAAGCAGTTCCCATTTCCATAAAAAAAAATTATTTACCAATAAATTGTGGAATTTATGTAACTGATTAGCAAGGGCAGCAGTTCCCATGTTCCCTAATATTTATTTTTATCTACCAATAGATTGTGGGATTTATGGAACTGATTAGCAAGTGCAGCAGTTCCCAGTTCCCTTATTTTGTGATTTAGCACCTGCTTCTGGGTTGCTCTTTGTAATGTATAGCAAGGATAACAGTTTACCATTTGCATTTGGTGAATGACAATAGCTGTCAGCTAGTTGTCAGCAGTCTAATTTTGCTATTTGTTTCTTGATATTCATACTTTACAAAGTTTTACTCGGATGTTAGTGCTGCATTTCCTTTGGGTGGGGCGGCATCATAATTATATTTATGATGCTTTGGCGTTTTTGTGGCCCTCACCTTTACTGGGCCAAAATCATTTACCAGATTGTAAATATTTATCGAATGATAATTTGGTTATTTATTAAAATCGGCTTTGGGTTTTTGTCTTCAGCCATTTTACTCCAAATATTTTGTGTGTGTGCTTTGTTTATAGTTGATGCCCAGTAAACTAGCCCAGTCAATGCAGCACTAAAAATAATATAAGTTGTCCTTAGACTAGTAAAGCAATCATCTTAAGTTCTGTATGATATAGCTCAGAGGGAAAACATAAAAATATATTATTTTACATGCGTTAATTCTTAATCATTATTAGCATTTTGGTAGCGGCTGCTACGTGCATATGAGTGTTTTAAAGTAGGTGTGATTGCAATGGTAAGTATACATTGGCTTGGTAAGTAATTAATTATATTTAACGTCGAGTAGCCAGTACTAAAATAATTGTCTGGTTTTGCCTTAAAAATAATAATAAAAAGGATTTACTTTTTCACATAAAATTTCATTTTACATGTCAGTGGAAATTTACGAATAATTTCATAACAGAAACAAAACATGTCGGATACATTTCTTTAGTTTAGACATATTATAGTTATTGACATTGACCAAATCAAAAAATATGGACACGGCTAAATTGCATACAGTTGAAGTTCGATGTTTACTGGAGAATAAAATGTGGCATTTAAAAGGAATGTGTATGTTAGTAAGGTTTATAAGTTTGCAGATGACCCCTTGTAAATATATCAAGATTTAATTTATGCGCGGATACCATTGTGCTATCATCTGTAAACTGGGCTATTCACTCTTTTCACCCGATGGCCATCTTGGATCCAAAGCGAGGCAATCCTTTGTTTTTGCTAGGCTAAACGTAAATTTCTGGCCAAACTCGGTCTGGTATCCCTGAGTTCGGGGGCTAACCTAGCAAAAACAAAGGTTTGCCTCGCTGTGGATCCACTGAAGACGGCCACCAGGTGAAAAGAGTGAATTCTCATACAAAAGCCTTTAATTTTAACCTGAGATATCTTTAAAGCCTATATAAACTAATGATTTCAAAGACTATACAACGATTGGTTATACTGTAGAAATCAAGCTTGCAAAATAAATATATTTTCAAACTGAAAAGTGTGGCCTCACTACTAATGTTTCCTCGGTTGTCTTGTTCAAATACCTCTACGTTTCCAAACAAATTCAAAAATTGTAGTGTGTTTAAGCGAGTGTTGCTTACGTGAAATAAATAAAACAGAAGTCCTGAAAAATACATTTAAGACGGACGTTAACTTCGACACTAAATATATCAACGACTTAACACATAATAAAGCCATATTAAAGGAAAATGTATCAGTCAATCCACTGTTTTAAAGCAGCTCATGTTTGTAAAGGATATATAACCTATTATAACCTAGTATAAATATTTTCTATTCAGAATATCAAGTAAATTTGAGTATTTATATTTGCCAGGATATTCGTTTTCCTCTTCTAATTTTTGGTCATGGCTGATCACGGTCAAATATGAATTGGTATTTCATATTCCTCTACTGTATAAAATTAGTAACACAGACAAGCCAGAACGCAAAATGTTATGACCATCCCGTATCAATGGCACACATTAGTCTATCTCTTCGTTGTACTCACCTTGTATTTGACTTCCGAGAAGAGACTGACAACTTATAGGCTACAAGCCTAGAATATAAGTAATCTCATGCATGCGGTTCTGTTTCGTTCAAAAATTAAAAACAATTAATATATAGTACAGTACATTATCTCAACAACTGGTTGATTAAAGCAATTCGAATAGAGCTATATTTACTTGGTAAACTCGCAGATGCCATTGTTTGAAAAGAGCGTCTTTTATTCAAAACTGTCTTTGCCATGTCGGAAATGGGGCTGTAACTAATACTAGCAAATTTCACAAGGCTATGACTTGCTGCTTGGCCGACTTGCGTGCATAAATAATACGTATATAGTAGTATTCAGTTTGTTTACCATCAAAGTAATGACTCTGTCAGTAAATATATAATATATAAAGCTGGGTATGAATAACTAATGATTTACCAAGCAAAATTACCGTTTGATTTTACTTAATAGAAAGGAAGCCTTCTTTGAATATAGATGAAGTTATTACAAAGAAAGTCTATTGACTTGGTAAACTCGCAGGTACCTTTGATTGAAAAGAGTATTCATTTAATAAAAACGAACTGTCTTCTTTGAAATGTTGGTATGGAATAACTTGGCTAGAATATTTGCACATTTTAAATAGTTGCAACTTTGCAGCAAATTTCACAAGGCTATGACTTGGTGCTTGACTTACTTAATTGCGTGTATAAATCATACGTATATAGTAGTGTTCAGTTAGTTTGCCATCAAAGTAATGACTCTGTATATATATATATATAATTAATATATATATATATGTAGAATATAGAAAGAAAGACAACACACAACTCCTCACAGGTCCTTATAAAAAATATATTAAAAACGTTTCGGCACTTCGGCCTTCATCAGTTAAAAAGTTTAAAAAGTATTTTTAACTCGTATCAATGGCACACATTAGTCTATCTCTTCGTTGTACTCACCTTGTATTTGACTTCCGAGAAGAGACTGACAACTTATAGGCTACAAGCCTAGAATATAAGTAATCTCATGCATGCGGTTCTGTTTCGTTCAAAAATTAAAAACAATTAATATATAGTACAGTACATTATCTCAACAACTGGTTGATTAAAGCAATTCGAATAGAGCTATATTTACTTGGTAAACTCGCAGATGCCATGAAGGCCGAAGTGCCGAAACGTTTTTAATATATTTTTTATAAGGACCTGTGAGGAGTTGTGTGTTGTCTTTCTTTCTATATTCTACATATTTATTCAAGACAACAACTAGGAATCCTTGGATCCTCCTACTGGAAGTTCATCGTTTGGTAATACCACAATCTTTATACTTCTATAATTATATATATATATATGAGCGTAGTTATCACAAAAAGGCTACTACTACCCACCATACTTGGCTGGCATGCACGCAGTTTTTAGTCTCCCGGCTTTTGTCGTTTTTTTTCCAGTCCTTAACCGGTTTTCTTTTCAGAGGGGTGTTAGACGTGAGTCCTCCTTTTGTGTTAACGTTGCTCATGATAGAACACTGTTGTCGATATTTCAGAATTTTCTCTCTTTATTCAAAGCCATATGCGCTCATGAATTCTCAGTCGTTACGATGTCGAAACGTCGGTATTTTCTCTCTTTATTAAAAGCCTATAGGCGCTCGCGAGTTTTATCGCCCTTTACGATGCATAAATAATGCTAAATCGTTTAGAAGTGCCGGCGCATGTAGTTATCATACTTTGCATTTCAGTGTACGTTCAGTCTGAAACGGCGATTGGTCCGATGATATCAGTGCAACGTTCTGCAGTGCCTCCTGGGAATGCAGCCCGAACTATAGGTAAAACTGCGCACATCATGAGCGTAGTTATCAGAAAAAGGCTACTACTACCCACCATACTTGGCTGGCATACACCCAGTTTTTGGTCTCCCGGCTTTTCTCGTTTTTTTTCCAGTCCTTAACCGGTTTTCTTGTCAGAGGGGTTTTAGACGTGAGTCCTCCTTTTGTGTTAATGTTGCTCATATATATATATAATACCAACTCAAACAAATTGAACATGATATATAATTTATACAGTCGATCCAGAAAAGGTTGTCTTACAGAAACGTCAATTACACACATATAACTGTCACGTGACCGTATATATATATACAGAATATATTAAATTCCCTGTGGTTCGCTGGTGTCGCGAGTTGGTAAGACCCGCGGATTAACTGGCAGCAAGTATACAGAGAAGATACAAATTGGATAAAAGCAGTATCAATTTACAGGAAGGTTGCGTTTTATCTGGATTTGACGAGTAAACATTTGCGTTTAATTCTAGAAGTTTGGTCCTGAAGGAAATTATTATGCAGACCACAAGGACAAACATTTTGTTATCATATATATGTTTCACGATATCTAAATTCAAGGGGCGATAGGCGAGAGATCAATAACTCAGTTCCTTGAGATCATCCCGATATATGGACTTGTTCAATTTAAATTTGATACTTCGTTTGAATAAATAATATTCGTCCGTGTTTGTGATTCGAACCACCGCGCACAAACTAAATTTGCCTATTAAATGAAAAATTCGCACTCAAATAAACCAAAGGCAATTTACTGCAATTTACTTAGGCTTTCATTATAAAATATTGGGTAAAAATATCAGATAGTGAATGCTAGATAACATTTATGTCAGAATCTCGATAAAAAAACAGTAAGTTTGAGAAACTTTATGTACAATTGCAAAGTTCGATATGTACAAATTAGAATGACATCACAACTGGTATGAAGTCATACACATCAGGCAAGACCATTTAATAATTAGTATTACCAAGTAAAAACTTTCAATAATAAATAATATGTAGAGAGAAACAAAGTTTGCTTCAGTAACTAACGACTAACTTATAATGTTTAAAAAAGCCGGAATGTTTTGCGATGTTTACATTAATCTTTTAAATCAACCACGCTCAACACGTACGCACGAGTTTGTTTTCACAAAACGAACGAGCGAGGTACGAGTGTAAATACCATACAAAACCACTTTCCATCTTGTAATTTGTTTATTACATACATACTGATATTTTTCTCCAATATCAAATATTTAGGTCTTGTCATTGAACACGTACATTTGTAGCTTTCAATTTTTTGTTTTGCCTTTCGTATCCGACTCAACATAGACTAAAATTTATGCTCGATACAATCAAAATGCCGGAAAGAAAATCTTACTTTCTAAACTGACATCAGCCTTGAAATAGTTTTCAACATCAAGATGAAACTGTCTTTGATTCAACAAATAAAGTTTACAAGTTTACATCGTCAATAGATTAGTATACCTGCTTTTTCCAAGTTGTTTGCTACGGGTTTCCAGACATCTCCACGACTTGTAGGTTTTCTCTGCTCACAGAATATTTACGATTTTTCAAATGTCGATGGTCTATGGGAGTTGAAATCACTCCACGAAGGATTGAAAGCTCGTAATCTTCGCCGTATTTTCTTTTGACACTAAGAATGATTTCACATAGATTATCTCAATATCTGTTGAGTTCTTTCGGTAGAATTTCGCTTCTTCTTTGTCCCTTTGAGTAACTTTATGGCTGTTTCTCTAAGTTTTGCTCTTGTGATTTTGTTTTCTTGGTCGATAATATACTCCTCAATTGACTTGGAAGTTTTAACATCGTTAGTTGGCTGTTTACAGATCAATATTACATTATTAAAAAAAAAAGGTCAAAACCTCCAACTTTCGTAGTGAATGAAAGTGGCGCCTCCGATCTCAAGTACAGTTTGAAAATCCCGATATGTTTTGGCAGGTGTTTTCTGATTGGACGAAATGCTTTTCGTACGTGTGAAAAATTAGTTTCGCGATTCTGATTGGCTAAGGAAAATTGTGGAGTGGGTTTTCGCATGAGTGATTCCATTCGTAAATCTCAGTATGTATGTGATAATGTTGGATTCTTTATTAGCTTCGCAGATAAAAATAACGAACCGAGACTAATTTTCAATATTTAATATATATTTTTAACTGCCGTTCAAAACAGCTGCAATTTTTGCCATTGTGGTCTTTGTCTTCGATGCATTATTTAAAATAATAAGTTGTTGCTGTATTGGAACCGATGTATTTAGTCGAGGAGTCTATGCAGTCAAACTAAACAGTTCTTTATACTACAGTTTAGTTTTTTTTTCTCAAGTGAACGATGCATGAAACGAACTATTAAATTTAAATTGAACAAGAGCCCATCTGGGCTTTCACTCGGGCCACATGAGATTGAAAATGAAATACACTTTCATTTGAAATCCTTTTAGTAATAACCGAATTAGCAGTCTTTAGGAGTGGCCGGTAGCGCGGTGACATGCATTCTCTGCTGACCTTAGTATATATATTTCTCGTGTATGCAAATTAAAGAAGTTGACCTCTACTTATTCATGTACCGCACGCTTACAATTTAGTACGCTTACAATTTAGTCTGCTGTTCACCAGATTCAGAGTACTAATAGATGAGTGTCTGAAATATATGTTTATATTTGTCCCATATTATAAGTTGTATCCTGTTCACCTATGATGGAGCTATCATATGATATATTTCTCTACTGTTCATTCTACCCTGCGGCTCTTTATCGCAGCTCGCGTCCATATAATATTTGGTATTTATTAACTGAAATGCCTGTTGGTTATATACCCTCCTTCCCAAAACTGATCTGCTCATTATATTACAGAACTATAAAGGGAACTGTTGGAAGCCTTTAATTTCTCGAACCAAAACCTCGGCCGTGAGAGGATTCTTGTTTAAGTTGACCTTGAGAGTTGAATATTGCTTCGCTCATCATAAATTATTCTGTGCGAGTGTTTATTTCTCCGGGGTATTTCTGACAGCCAAAAACACGCTCAAAATTATTTTAGTGCATGTTGGCCGACATATACGGTGTTTGCGCTGGTATGTATTATGACCGAGAGTAAAATGAAATGTGGCATAAAACCTACGAAACGTACCTCAAACAAGAATACCGTCCGATGGCAAAATCTATCAGCGCCACGAGGTCAACAAATCGACAAAGAAATGCAGATATAAACACGCATTGATTTCAACCTCACCGTACCTTAATTCATGACCTGACAAGACACTGTTCAGTTTCACTTTCACTCTCAGCTTTGCTCTTGAGTTTGAGTTCGGCTTTGTTAAAGACTTCTTATTCAGTTGAATCCACAGAGATTCAAATAACAAAGTCGTGGCGAAAGAGAAGCTTAAACGTGAAAATTTTTGTCCTCCTAGAAAAACACAACATCTTGCCCTTTCTATCGAAGAAGCCTTGGTTTCAGCAGAAAGGAAAACGCTAAATTCCAATTCGATATGTGTGGATCTTTGAGTCCTTCAGGTCCGGCGTCGTCACTCGTGTCGTATATAAAATCACAGGCCATCTGGGTAAAAAACGCGGTCCTTCGGCTCCGACAAGAGCGCCAGTTACAATATCCTGAGCCTGTTGGAAGGCTTTCGCACGAGTGAAGTTAAATAAAACATTAAACTGGTTACATTTGAGAGATGGGACTCCAAATTTGAGAGAGATTTGCTCGCGGATCCACCATTTTGATTTAGGCGAGTGTTACGTGACCAGCACAGTGCGATCTGATTGGTGTGAATTTGACCTTTAACGCATGCGCAGAAAGCTTGCTACACGGAATAAAAATAATAATAATAACCGCTTGCATTTTAAGACTCGGTGCTGCCACAGGCAGCCCGAGTAACAAGTTCATATATCGGGTTGATCTCAAGGAACACTGAGTTATTGCTCTCTCGCCTGTCGCCCCTTGAATTTATAAACACAATGTTTGTCCTTGCGGTCTGCATGATAATTCACTTCACGACGAAACTTCTAGACTGATTAAACGTCAAATACAGATAAAACGCATTCTTCCTGTAAACTGATACTGCCTTTATCCAATTTGCGCCTCTCTCCTGTATACTTGCTGCCAATTAAACTGTTCTGGAACACAAGTATTTTTGCTTCTGAATTTTCACGTTTTCTATTACTCCGGACCGCGGGTCTTACCAACTCGCGACACCAGCGAACCACAGGGAATTTAATATATTCAGTAAATACGGTCACGTGACAGTTATAAGTGTGGAATTGACTTTTCTGTAAGACAACCTTTCCTCGATCGACTGTATATATATATATATATATATACAATCTGCCATGTTTTCACAAAAGGAGCCTTAGAACCTAACACCCCCTTTTGTGAAAACATGGCAGATCTTGTGTGCATTTAGCTTTAAAAGCCAGTAACTCGTGTTTTTGCCGTTTTCATGAAAGGGCCAATGACTGTTTAAGACTTTTCAGGCCTTTCTATCCCATAATTTACTTGTGTGAAATCTATCCCATAAGATATTATTATCGAAGTCAGTCGAAATAGTACACTTGAAACCTTTTGCTGGGTTGTAAAATTTCTAAAAAGACTCCACCTCTGTGGCCAAGGTTCGATCCCCATATGCGCTGCAATAATAATTATGTGCGTTGAGTTTGTTGGTATCTCGTCCTTGTTCCGAGTTTTTTCTCTTTGTTCTCCAGTTTTCCTCCCTCCACAAAAATCAAAGTACAACTTTAGTATACCTGATTTTCAGACGGTACGAAATTGTCCGCTTACTTCCTCCCCCTCCCCGTCTGATGGACTTCATAGACTTTCATGTTCCTGACGTCATCAACCTTTGTTTTTACAATAAGCCAATACAATTACGCATAAGAATCGAAGCGTGAAGTGTGGAACAGTCGTGCAGTAGCGGCGTTTACTAGTTGGATCAATCAGCTTTCATGCACTGAAAAAATGTTTTACATCTTCAAACTTCTGTCGATTTCTCCTGTTTGAGCTGCTGTGGTTCTTTGGAGAGCAGGAACTTTTTAAACGGAAGTTTGCGTGCAGTATTTGCACGACAGTGTATGAGAATGTAAACAAGAAATATCAGACTCGATTCCACGCCGTAAAGTTTATTACTGTGATCTTAGAACTTTTACGCTTTTACTTTTATGTTTAAAACGTTTTGAGGCTTGATATGTATGCCGATTAGTCACACAATACCCTGAAGTTGTCCTATTGTAGTGTTTTGGTATCAGAGATTGTTTTAACCGGACTTTTTGTGCAAAGTTTAGATGCCATTGCCGGTTCATAATTCTGAAAACAAAAATATTCACCCAAGTGCCATGAAACTTTTTTCATAAAATACTCAGTATGTGTGTTCACTCCTGCAAAAAAATCATAATATTCCATGAAATATTTGGTCTTCTAAAAGCCATAAACCTAGGAGAATGTAAGCTGAGAATGTTTCAGATCTAATCCCGGGATCTATAATGCATGATATTTATATATGCAGAGGAAGATTAGTGATTTACCAAATCCCGTACGTAGATTCACAAACACATCGTTTAAATGAATGAACGATTCCAATGCTTTCTTCTGCTCTGGATATAGCTTCGAAATCCTGAAAACTTTACAACTTCGGTCGACACACTGCTCAAGTTCTTCCCCAATGCCATTTAGAAAAATATGCGGGCACATTCCTTAAATTCCAGACTTTGCCAAAAGTGTAAAGTTTGCTCTGATTGGTTTCTGTTTCTGTTTCTGTTTATTACTTGGTTATGCTGAGTTGCTTTACACCAAGATTACACATAACGGAAACAAAAATAGATAAAAATAAATAATAATATATAAACAATTAATTAATAATAAATAATTAAACTAAATGAGAATTTAGGGTAGCGGTCATATCTACATAGCATGCAATGTTAACATAGCAAGGTTGACATTATGACGTCAGGAACATGAAAGTCTATGAAGTCCATCAGACGGGGAGGGGGAGGAAGTGAGCGAACGACCTCGTACTGCATGTCTGAAAATCAGGCTATAGTATACCCGGCCACTAAAACTTGGGAGACGTAGCTACTGGCCACATACATACAGTTCTAAGGCTTACCATAGAGGGTCCTACTTTCGAGATGAAAGAAGGTGTCCCCCCATTTAAGCAGCCATCTTTCAATTTCCAGCAAAATCGGTCCATGATGAGCCAACACAGCCTCCCACTCATATTGTTGCGCAAAATACGTTAGCGAAACCAAGTGGTTGTGACGTTCGGACCGTTCGAGCTCGCTAATTTCGTCCGATTGCAAAATGTAAGCGTAGCCGGCAACGAATTCTGCCATTGTCAAATGTTCATGTCTCCTTTGACAGGGTCAGGCATAAAAACCTCTGTGGCCACAACTGCTTGTGTAAAACAACGGAGGTAGGACGGTCCTCTTTGCCGGATTTAAACTTACCCTTACGAGCTTTAGCCGCCGTCGACGCAGACAATTCCTTTCGGCATCCTCCTCGTCACTTGACTCGAGATGCGCCACTCGACGATCCACCGAAGCGGCAAGATCCTACATCGCTCGAAGCTCCGGCAACGTGACCCGATTACTAAGTTGGGTAGCTGGAGAAGGCGCGGCTGGATTAGACTCTGTAGTAACTGGAACAGTCGAATCCAGAGTCGAATGCACGAAATTCCGAATCTGCGCGTTTTCGGTGCGCAGCATCTTTACTTCTAGCTTGCCCTACGGTCGCCATTGACTCAACAATCGATTGCAGGGTTGCGTGTTCCTCCGTGCTAGCCGTAGACAACGAGTTCGCGGGGTTGGAAGACGTGGATTCACTCGACATCGGCGGACCATCCCAATCTTTACCAGGAGTCCTAAAGCTGTGCTGATTATGTGGCACTTTACATCCACTGCATTTCTTTGGTCGATCCATGGAAAAAAAAACTAATAAAACTATAAGTAGTTAATGGAGTCACCTTAGGTCCAATCCCTGGCTCCTGATTGGCCTAGACGGGGGGCGTGGCCTAAAACGACGCCATTACGCACGTGGCGTCCCAAAATGACGTCACAGCACGTGGCGCCGTCTGTTTGGCGGCCAAAGCCAGGCTTGGGATTGGTCGTCCGTGTAGGCTTAGAATGACGTCACAGGCGCCGCCAAACCCTGTCCCCCAAGCGAGGCTGGACCGGAAGTGGAGCCGCCGCCAGGGGCAAAGAGGTGTTTGGCGGCCCAAGCCAGGCCTGGGAGTGGTCGGGCCGTGTCGGGCGTTCGGGAGGAGGGGCTCGGCGGGCCGTCGGGCGAGACCCAACCCAGGCCGGGGATTGGTCGGCGGGAGGTCCCCAGGGGGGTCCCCCCCCCCCGGGAGTCCCCACGGGCGGGGAATGTGTGGAGTCCAGACTCCCTACTGGATCAATGACCGAGGGTCCCCCACCCTCCCCACCCCCTATAGACATTTTGGTCCGAGCCAAGTACCGAACCCATACGGAACCAAGAAGACCTAGATTTTGGGGACAAACCGGATACCCGGGATTTTACCCTGGTGATCGGAAGCAACCCCTATACCTTGTGGCCTTATGGGATTCAACCA
The DNA here is from genome assembly GCA_030867875.1 of Actinernus sp. WN-2022. Lineage (NCBI taxonomy): Eukaryota > Metazoa > Cnidaria > Anthozoa > Actiniaria > Actinernidae > Actinernus > Actinernus sp. WN-2022. Next base: position 229,777 of record JAOWCC010000271.1, read on the forward strand.
CTATGTCCTAAGCTACCTTGTGGTCTTATGGGATTCAACCACTATGTCCTAAGCTACTTTGTGGCCTTATGGGATTCAACCACTATGTAATTGGAGACAATAAAAGAGACTTTTGTTTGAGTAAAAACAACTTTGTTTGCCTTGTTTTTAAAATTAAATTTTACAAAGGCGGTGGCCCATTTCAGGCTCACCAAATTAATTAAATAATACAAGTATGTATTGAAAATAATTAATAATAATTAAAGGTGTCTTTTCAACCAAAAGATAAAATGATAGAAATATAAAAAATATATACATATATACAGGCCCTCCGGCCCATTCGAAAGATTGAAAATATCCGTGCAGAAAAAGTGGACTAATCGTCCTAGTATTTATGAAAAAGTGGGGCTAATCGCCCTAGTAGTGTTAAAATTTCTGAAAATGGGGTGCCTTGTTTTAAAAATAATTTTACAAAGGCGGTGGCCCATTTCAGGCTCACCAAATTAATTAAATAATACAAGTATGTATTGAAAATAATTAATAATAATTAAAGGTGTCTTTTCAACCAAAAGATAAAATGATAGAAATATAAAAAATATATACATATATACAGGCCCTCCGGCCCATTCGAAAGATTGAAAATATCCGTGCAGAAAAAAGTGGACTAATCGTCCTAGTATTTATGAAAAAGTGGGACTAATCGCCCTAGTAGTGTTAAAATTTCTGAAAATGGGGCTAATCGCCCTAATATTTATGTAATAGAAAAAGGTGGGCTAATCGCCCTAATATTTATGTAATTTTGAAAGTGGTCTAATGGCCCTAATAAGTTTTTAAAATTTATAAAAAAGAGAAGATCTTCCCGTGGCATAATTGTTTTTTAAAAAACTAATCCATAATGGTGATGGTATTTATAATCAATGGGTAAAACAATAATACCGAAAACGGTCCCGTGGTGGAAGAGAATTAAGCTTCCCGCTTTTATGTAGAATTCATGGTAGTATTTTACCCGGCAAAAACAGCAACGCGGTACTTCATCTTTGCTCAGAAATTTAGATATCCTGGCTATTAAACATGCGGCACACACCGTTCTCCAGCAACAGGGTAGCGGGGGTAACATGTCTCCCCGTAGTGTCTTACATCTAGAACACTAGAAATGAAAAATAAAATTTAGGTCTAATTTATGCCACGGGAGGAACTTCAGGAAAATTTCAATGGCGTAAACTTTTATCGAGGAGGGAAAACAAGATCATAACGTCGATTGAATATTTTTTTTAAGGGCAAAGTTAGGCACCCAAAGGTGATACCATGTCGAAAAATGATAATAGATCCTGACCTAACATAGAACTCGTGCCTCATCCTCGTGGCACAGTAAAAGCATTCGGGGTGTCCATCTTTTCTCAACCCAGGTTTCAATAACCCCACAAAACACGAGGGACATATAGTTTCTCCGCAGCAAGGCATAGGCGGTAATTGCTGCTGTTGCTCTGGATAATGGCCACAGTTTACACACTAGAAAAAACATAATTGGCATTTAGCACTCGATGTGAAAGAAAAGTGTACGCCACTGAAATCTTCCCCACCCCTCGTGATCCACTTGAGAATAAATGGGGTGGTGAGGGCAGCGTCTATAAATAATGCCCACGTTGCAGTGGCGCTGGCAAACGGTTGTGTTTGAATGGCACTTTTGGCACCAGCGGAAGGAAAATTCCGTTAACGGCTCAATAAACATAGCCGCCGTGACAGGGTCCATCCCCCAAAATCGCTTATTATGGGGGAGCTCCTGGTAACTAGCGTCCCAACAATAGACGGATTTAAAGTCCCAAACACTTAAACAAGTAACCATCAAAAGTGTGGGGAAGAATAATTTTCTGTGTTTGATCTTCCTCTTGTCAACCCGCTGCTGCCCGCATACGTATTCCCCAATGCGGGATAGGATTTCCAAGGGCAAGCCAAACTGCCTCAAAAAAAGGGCATGGTGAAGGTAGTGGCAGGCATTGAGGTCGGTTGCGACCGGTAGAAAAGTCTGTTCGGAAAAGAAAAATTTTTAAAAAGAAAATTAAGAAAAAACGAATAATGTTTTAGAGAAATTAGTTCGCTAGAGGCGCTCTGACAAGAGCGGAGATCCCCCACCGGTGGGGCCCTCGAGAAAAGCCTATAAAAATTAATCCAAACTTTTACTGAATGGGGAAATTTTGCCAATAAAATGAACGGCTCTGTGAAGCAGTGACCGAACGTTAACACTGTTTTAGGGAGGTGGGAGAACATCCACAACAACAACTTACTTGAGCCAGGTTTGGTATAAGTACGCCTCGGATATTCTAGAAAAAACAAAAGAAAGATTAGTGGCGGTATTCCTAGGCAAAAAGAAAGTCAGCAGGATAGTACCTCAATCTCTCGTATGGGCCGTTGGACAGCCATAGCGTCGTTGTTGTTTTGTCTGTAGAAATAAAAAGGAAAAAAAAAAAAAGAAGAAAAGATTAGTAAATCCCTAGGTTGAATTTCCAGAGAGAATTTTGTGTAAAACTCACCTTGTTCTTGTTCGGTGTTTGTCTTGTTGTTGTTTGACTGAGGAAATAAAAAGGAAAAACAAAAAAGAAAAGATTAGTAAGGACTCAGGTTGAATTCCAAGAGAAAATACAAGGCCTCAGGTTGAATTCCAAGAGAAAATTTTGTGCAAACTTACCGGTTGAGTGGCTGATTCAACTGTGCCGAAGTTAGTTTTGGGGCATGTATTTATGCAGGCAAAGGATGTGCTGTGATTGGAGCCTTAAGCTCGGCCTACGATTGGTTCGCTAAGCGAAGCGAGCGCTATGATTGGCGGGGGTCATTCAATCCGAAATTGACTCGAATTCGTTTTCAGTGGATTTTTGGTTTTTGACTCTCAAAATTCACCCCCAAAACAGTCCTGAAAGGGTCTAAAATTTTTGCTGGAATTAGCCAGCCAGGCTTTCTAATTTTTCCGCTATTTTTTTCGTCTTCGGCGATCCGGGAAAGGCTTCCTTTATTGCCAAAACCTCGTACACGCTGAATCAGGAAGCGAGGAGCGCGCGCCTTTGTATAACGCCACTTTCATTCACGAGAATCTAAACTGGGATAAACCGGTTAGACTAGTTTTCCACCAATCAGGAGCCGCGCGTCTTTGCCTCACAAAATCTCATTCACAAGAGGCCCCCAAACTGGGATAAACCGGTTGGACTAGTTTTTGTTTACCTAACTGGGCGCCTTTGCCGAGGGGATTTAGGTTTTAGGATTTAGGAGATCAGAAAAACCATTTAGAGAACGTAAAATGATTACGGCTTAAAGAAGGAAGGAAGAAGGGATCCCCCCGGGGTGGGGCGAGATAATTTTAAAGAACAAGGGTAGGGGGGAGGGGTTTTTCAGAGGCTTCTTAGACCCCAGGGGATCCAGTCGAACAAAAAACGGATCGAATTCCACCACTCACAAGCCGTGTTCTTTCTAAAGGAACCAATCACCGGCCGAGAAAAAGGCACCAATCAGAGAGCAGAGTAAAAGCCATAAAAGCGAGCGATGAATTTTGATTTGGGTTAGTGTGAGCACGATGGATTCTTGGAGTTATCTAGATGAAGAAGGCAACCCAGTTACCCTCACCCTCGAAGATGAAAAAGAGGACAATCCCTATGCCGTAACCCGTCAGGCGCCGACTCATCCCTCCCCGGGGGGAGAACCAGTGGGAGAACCAGTGGGAGAACCAGTGGGAGAACCAGTGGGAGAATCAGTAGGAGAACCGATGGGAGACCCAGGGGGAGACCCAGAGGACGAGTTCACGTTCGAAGAAATTAATCCGTGGTACAACGCCGAGGATTTGTTTGCCTTCCTGGAGGATGTGGATTTCCCCCCGGGGGTGGCCTCCTCCTCCTCGCAAGAACCGTTTACATTTCCCGAGATGGAGGCTCTAGAGACCGCTACCACCGAGGAGCAAATAGAAAAAGCCGTCGAGGCGCTGAACCTCCCCGCCGTGCGTCCGGAAGTGACGGACCTGGAACGTTCATTTCGTTCAGACTATTGGCAAAAACGGTCCCTCAACCTCTCGTGGGGAAAATTCGGTCCCAAGCCCCCCAAGAGGAAAGACCACGAGGAGAATCACGAGGAGGACAACGAGGACGATTTCGAGCCGGAGAAATGTCTCCACGCCTTGTTTCCCGACGGCAAACGAGTGAGCGAACAACAGGGAGGAGGAGGAAAAAGGAAAAAACCCAGCGCCACCGCCGATGCCGTGGAGGAAGAGGAGGAAGAGGAGGAAGAAGAGGAGGCAGTCTTTGAACTCCTACAAACCCGATCCAGAGCGTGTAAAAAATTCAAGACGACCTGCAAGGACTACGAACTAAACATAAGGACGCGATCCCGCGCGACTCTGCCCGAGGTAAGGATTGACTACACTATTTTGGCATGACGTCACAGCGCGCGGCGAGGTGGCGCGTAGCGTTAAATCTCCTGTGGTAAGAAGCAGGGCTTCAAGCGCCAAGCGCACGGGTTCGAGTCCCCGTGAGGAAATCCAATTTTTTCTTTTCTTTTTTCTTTTTTCTTTTTTCTTTTTCTTTTTCTTCTTGATCTTCTCTAGCAGGGCTACGCTTTTTATTTTTTATTTTTTATTTTAATTTTTGTAAATTTAATTTTTTGTAAATTTTAATAAAATAAAAAATATTTTTTAATTTTTTAATATTTAATTTTTTAAATTTATTTATGTATTATTTATTTTATTTTATTTATTTTATGTATTATTTTTTATGGACAGGCCCTTCAAGACGTCACGGTCGCACTAGAGAGGGTCCTGGAGACCACCCTAGGGGAGGCCGAACCGCAAGACCGAGTACGCCTGACCCTAGACGCTCCGTATCTGGACTACCCGTTGTCTTTTCCCTACCTGATGAGGTCCACCCTCACTCCCGCCCTAATCATGGACAGAATTGGGGAGATCACCCAATCCAATCAAGAATTCCTACTGCGGGGCCGTTTCCACATCCATGTGTTTCACGTGAAAATACCCAGAGCGGGAGGAGCGCGTCCACCCCGTTGCTGTACGACCGACTTGGAAAAATTCAGAAAAACAAAACGAAGCATCGTGAGGATATGCAATGATGATGAATTATGCATGGCCAGAGGATTGGTCACGGCCCTGGCCAAGGTACAGAACCATCCTCTTTACCACGAAATAAGGCGAGGGAAACCCCGACAACGGACTCTAGCCTTGGAGCTCCACAACCAAGCAGGCATCCCTCTTCGACGCTGTGGGATCCCGGAGCTCAAACTATTCCAAACCTATTTGGCAGACCAAGGGGTAGAAGTGAATCTGGTCTCCCGAGAGCACATGAATAGTATTATCTACTCGGGTCACCTCCCTGAGGCCCGCTACCGCGTGTACCTCTACCAAACTGAGAACAACCACTATGACGTCATCAACAACATGAGGGGTCTCCTGAATGCCAAATACTTCTGCCCCCTCTGCCAGAAGACCTACAACGACCCTAGACAACACACTTGTGACACGACCTGTGGCTGTTGTGGGGTCAAGGACTGTTCTCCCCTCGCCCCTGGGGAGAAATTTTCTTGGAGAAAATGTGGCCCGTGCCGTCGTTGGTTCAAGAGTGGGGAGTGCTTCGAGAACCACCGCCGTCCCCTCCCCCACCGGACGGGGCATGGGAGCCTTTACACCAGAACATGGAGCCAGTGCGAACGGTACACGCGTTGTACCCAATGTGGGGTGATGGTGGACCATCTGGCGCGGGGCCTGGCCGGAGTCCACGTGTGCGGAGAATACCGTTGCCGGAGTTGCCAAGCTATTGTCCCCCCGGACCACTTGTGCACCATGCAAGTGGCGGACCAGAAACTCTCGCGCCTAGCCCCAGGAGGAGGAGGAGGAGGTGGGGGAGAAGAAGAAGAAGAAGAAGAAGATGAAGAAGATGCCTACGCGTCCCTCCTGGCGGAAGAAGAGGAGACAGAGAGAGCCGCCGCGGAAGACGAGGGAGACAAGTTCCGGTACCTGTTCTTTGATTTTGAAGCCATGCCCCTGGAAGCGCAGCACGTGGTCAACTTTGCGGGGGTCTCGAAAGTGTGCGATCTCTGTGTGACGTCAGATTTACCCACCTGCACTCAATGCGGTCCACGGAAAGTAGAGTTCCGAGGCCTCACGGCCCTCACCCAATTCTGCGACTGGCTCTTCTCGGGGAATCACAAAAACTACGTGTGCATGGCCCACAATGCCATGGGGTACGACTCGTACCCCATCCTGGAATACATCTTCAAGAATGCCATAAAACCGAAAGTGCTCTTCCGCGGCGGCAAGGCTATGGTGGTGACCATCCCCGACTACAAGCTGGTGATCAAAGACTCGTTGCTCTTCATCCCGCTGGCCCTCAAACAATTTCCCGTCACGTTTGGGTTCCAAGCCGAAAACCTCAACAAGCTGGATTTTCCCATCTTTTTTAATACGCCAGAACATCAGCAGTACGTGGGTCCGCTCCCCGCCCTACATTATTACGAACCGGAGTCGTTGAGTCCGCAAGGCAAAGAAGAACTGGTGGCCTGGCATGCGACCGAACGGGACCGTGGCGGGGTCTTCGACTTCCAGAAAGAGTTGGCCCTCTATTGCCATCGGGATGTGGCCATCTTGCAACGGGCCTGTTTGGCGTTCCGAACAATCATGATGAAAGTGGCGGGGATAGACCCCTTTACCAGGACCATAACCCTCGCCTCCATGTGCAATCTAGTATTCCGCAAGAAATTTCTCAGACCGAACACCATTGCGGTCTTGCCACGGCTTGGCTACCGGCCCAAGGACGTGCAGTCGGCGTTGGCGCTCCAATGGTTGGCCCACGTGGAGCGGCGAGACGGAATTCAACTCCAGCACGCGGGCAATTTGGGAGAGAAGCACGTGGGCCCCTACAAACTGGACGGTTACCACGCGGCCACCCACACGGCGTACGAAATAAATGGATGTTTTTGGCATGGATGTGATCGTTGTAACCACCAAGACAGAGTTCATCCCTTACTGCACTGCACCATGAGAACGTTGGCCGACCGGACCCGGGACAAAATGTTGTACCTGAGTCAGCAAGGGTACAACGTGATCCAGATCAGGGAGTGTGAAGTCCGGGCGGCCATGGCCTTGGACCCGACCATTGTTGCCCTAGCGCCCATCCCTCAAGCCCAGCTTCCCCTCGACCCCAAGAAAGCGTTCTTTGGAGGGCGGACCAACGGAATCAAGACTTACTGGGAAGCGAGCGAGGGAGAATGGGGGAGAGAATGGATGGAGGCGCTGGATGTGTGCTCCCTGTACCCCTGGGTGCAAAAAACACAACGGTTCCCGCTGGGCCATCCAGAAATCCTCACCGAGAATCTAGACCCTACCCTCCCGTACGAGGGGTTAATTCATCTGAAGATTCTACCGCCACACCGCCTATTTTTCCCGGTCCTCCCAACGCACGTGGGGGAGAAACTGTTGTTTACCCTCTGCCGGACCTGCGCCGAAGACAAGAACCAGGTCCCCTGCCACCACGACGACGAGGCCCGGGCTTTGACAGGCACTTGGGTGAGCCACGAACTTCACGAGGCCCTGCGCCAAGGCTACCGGGTCCTGGAAGTGTACCGGGTATGGCATTATCCCGAGTCGGAACAGTACGATCCCGCCACCGGCGCCCGGGGATTGTTCACGGACTACGTGAACACTTTCCTCAAGATGAAACAGGAAGCGAGCGGGTGGCCGCCCGGGTGTCACACCGACGCCGAGAAAGCCTCTTTTATAGAGAGTTACCGGGTAGCCACGGGGATCTTACTGGAGTGGGACAAGATCGAGTTCAACGCGGGGATGCGGGCCCTGGCGAAATGGATGCTCAACACGTTGTGGGGCAAGTTCGGCCAGAAGCAGAACCCTCAGAAGTCGGAGTACGTCACCGAGTTGGACCGCTACTTCGAGCTCATGATGAGCGACGAATTTGAAGTGCAGGACGTACTGTTCGTGCACGAAGACATGGTGCAGGTCCACTACACCACCACCCCCCATTACGTGGACTCCAACCCCCACACCAACGTCGTGTTTGCCGCCTACACCACAGCCCACGCACGCCTGAAACTCTATTCGTACCTCGATCTCTTGAAGGACCGTATCGTCTACCACGATACGGACAGCATCTACTTCACACAGAAAGTAGGCCAAGTGGCGCCCCCGGTCGGTCGATTTCTAGGCGACATGACCAACGAGCTGAAAGAAGGGGAACAGATTGTCCGTTTTGCCTGTACCGGACCCAAGAGTTACGGGTACGAAACGAGTCAAGGCCGTACCGTCTGCAAAGTGAAAGGACTACGCCTCAATGTGAGAAATCGGGCGATCGTCAACCTCGAGACCATGGTAGCCATGGTGCAAGGTCAAGGGGAACCCACACGGACGGTGGTGACGCCGCACGCCATCCACCGCAACACCCAAGACCGGACGTTGCACACCCGCCCAGAGACCAAGACCTTCAAGGTGACCTACGACAAGAGGGTACTCCACGGCTACCAGAGCTACCCTTACGGCTACTAAAGAAAACAAAGAGACTCTAGAAGAAACAAAGTTTTATTGTAATAAATAATTCAGTTCCTTTGAGCTGTGATACTAAAGTCTCAGTCTTTTATTTAGAGGAACTCCATCTTGTAAGGCTGGAGTCTTGGATGCTTGCGCAGAAATCCTTCCCAAATACAAATATGATAGACCAACATCACATAGAATCCATAATAGGTTCCTTCGCAGTCGCTCACCACATACTGCTTCCTTTCGCCTTCGCTCAGGTATTCTTCCATCCAGTTCCCAAACGTAGAATAGCACATGTGGCACTCGCCCACAATGACATCGCCGCCGCCCTCAGCTCCATAGAAAGTAATATCTAGACCCATGATGTTCACCGCTTGAAGAGTACCGCGTAATGAGTGAGAATTGTCAAAGTCTTTTTTTCTTTAAGTATTTTTCTTCAGGTGTTTGACGGTCCACCGGCTGATACTCTTGCCTTTGCGCTTGCCCGACGTGGTCGTCGTTCGGATCGTTGTTTCGGTACGACCGTCTTTCGATTTGCGGCTCGTGATCTTGCGCACGGTTTGCGTCCCCCCTGTCTGGGCTTTCTTTTTCTTTTGCGCCTTATACTTTTTCTGTATTTGCGTTACCGCCCGGGCGGTCCTGCTGGGTTTTTTACCTACCACGGTATGTCGGGGCAACCTCTTCCGGGCCATCGTCTTCCCTGCGGTGGCGACACGGCGTTGCCAGGGGGCTTGTCCCATCCCCGCGGGTCTCATTAGGGTTCGTGCCATGGCGTTAATGAAGAGGGATTTAGAAAGGACTCCAATTTAAAGGCGGTTTTTCAGGGGGTCCTCTGCCAAACGAGAGGCGGCGGCTACCCCCACGGGACCCGCCACGGGGACCCCCGCGGGAAAAGGCTTTGTAGGGGGTCCTGGAGAACGGTGTTTCCTCTCGGCGGGGCGGCGGGAGATCTTTGTAGGGCTGGGGCGGGAGATCCTCTTGATAGGCGGTGGCGGTGCGTTTAGGTCGGGGCGTGTACTCTTTCTTCTTGGAGATGAGATCCCGGGGGTGGCGGATGAGATCTTTAGGAATTTTTTCTTCCGCTAGAAATTGCATGAAATCACGGTAGCCGGGCGACGTGCGGGTGGAAGAAGGATGCACCGCTTCTTTAATCAGATCGGCAATTTGACTGCCCGGCAGGGTTTGCCCGTAGAGTTTCACTTCCCCTTGCGCATTCCAGGTAATTTTCTGTCCCCCTTTCAACTTCAACAGATTGACCAGCACCGACGCTAAAGGTTTGCTGGAGGGGGGAACTTTTCGCAAAGCGCCCCTTTGGCTCTGGGTTAACACTTTGGCTGCCACGGCCGTGAAGGGACTAGGCTCAAGGGTTTCGCGACGTCGGACGTATTTCTGGAGTAAATCTTGAAATTGGTCGGCGCTGGCCGGTTTCTCTGGGTTTTCTAGGACCTGTGCCATGGCCGTTTGGTACTGGCTGAGCACTTTAACCCCTTTGGTCGTGTCCACACGAAGCTGTTGTTCCAACCACCGCATGGACTCTTCCGGCACCAAGACCATGCGCATAGGGTTCTTCCCCTCGGCCTCTTTCATGGCTTTTTTCGTTTGTGTCGCTTCACGGTCCATCGCGTCACGGAAATTCCCACGGGGGCTGCTGGAGGATGATGTGGGGCCCGCTTCTTTTTCCCTGTCTGGGATTTCTTCTTGGGCGGCCGCGTCTTATACTTTCTTTGGATTTTCTTCGCTGCCCGCACAGTCCTGCTGACTTTTTTTCCCGGCAGGGTTTGACGTTGCCTTTTTCGCAGGCGGGCTAAAAACAACTGCCACCGGGCCGGGTCTGTACCCTCGGGCGCCGGCCAGTTGCGGATGGGTTGGACCATTCAGGACCAGAGATGAGCCTGACTCAGTTCTTTGGCGTACTCTTCCGGGGAAGGGTAGGGGTTAGAGTAGTTTGGGTTAATATAACCTCCGGCTTGATCCAGAGCTTTCTTGGCTCCGTAAGCCACACCTCCACTGATAGCGCCGGCGGCGGCCGCTTTGGCAGCAAAAACGGCGGCGGCAATGAGGGCGGCGGTCGTGAAAATGAAGCCTCCTCGCTGGCCCACGGCCTTTTTAAGCTTGGCTTTCTGCACCGCTGTCGAGGAGGAGAGCAGAATCCTTTTCCTCACGGCCGGCGGCAGGGCTTTGTTGGCTATTTTTCGAAGTTTCACCTTGATGGGGGCAAAAATTTTCTTCGCACGGTTGCCGATGGGAAAAGTTCCACGCAAGGCGTTGTGCACCACTTCACTGACGGCGTTGATTTGAGGGTGACTCGCAGCCCGGATGAGTTTCTTTTTCTGACCGAGATCCGCTTTGGCAAATTGTCGGATGAACAGCGCGTGACGTTGAAGCAAGGGGGAGGCCATCACCACAACTGAACGGTTTCCCTGCGGGACTTAGGCTATAAAGCTAACCCAATTCGATTTCTCCAGGGACTTCTGGGCTCGTAAAGCACGTTGTCTCTGGCCTAGAAAAGGAGGATGGAAGGGGGATTTGTTGGGTCTCTTCCACACGGCCCCCTGAAGCTCTTGGACTCTTTTTACCGTCTTCTTTTTCTTAATACCCCCTCGTTGTTCTCTTAGTGGCAGTGGCTTTCCTACAAGGTGCTTTTGTAGTTTGGTGTAGAGCTTGGGGTAGGACAAACCAGGGACCACCACCTTGGGGGTTTGGGAGAGGAGTTTCAACAGGTCCAGTGCATTGCCCACCCCCTTTTGATCCTCCTCCAACACGTAGGCGTGGTGTTGTTGTCCCTCCTCGGAGAAAATGTTGGTGCGCAACCGGATTTGGGGTGGGGTCCGGGGGTGCAGGTCGAAGAGGAGGTAGCCAAAGGGGCGTAGGGTCGCGTCCTGGTAGGCCCTCATCACTGCCGGCACTTGCCCCGGAAAGGCCTGCTCGGCCAATTTCCGGACTTGTAATGAATCCCGAGCGTTTTTAAAAGCCACCAGGTAGTGTGCGTTGATGGAAATGGTGCGCGCGTACTTGCCTGGCGGGAAAATGTTCTGGGTCAGGTACAGCACCGTAATGTTGCGGTGGTGCGAGCCTTTGGTGAACAGGTCCACCACCCGCTCGTCCTTGGAGCCTTCTTTCATCAAATCGTCCAGGATCAAGAGGCCCGGTTTGCCGCGAAAGGGGGCGTACGGGTCGTCGGGAAGCCCCTCCACAAATGTCACCCCCAATTGTTTCTGCAGGGTGGTGAACCGGGGTTGCCAGGCGCTGCCATAGCAGTACACGATCGTGAGGGGCTGCTGGGTGAAAAGGGATTTCGCGTGGCGCAGAAGTCTTTCGGTGAACACCGTTTTTCCCGATTGACTCTGACCCGTGATCAAGATATTGCAGGGCGTTTGGAAACGGACATCCATCACGCCTCATCCCTTCCCAAGAATAACAAGACAGAGAGGTGGGTTTCCTGGTTTTATTTTATTTTTTCACTTTGTCTCAAACTGATAACACATTGATCGTGAAGGGAACTGCCTTGCCGCTGCCACCGCGCCACACTCCGGCGCTGGTACTGGCGTTGCCAGGCTTGGAGGGCCCGGTCCCTGGTGGACTTGGTCTTCCACTGCTGGAGGTTCTGCAGGACCTCCGCCAGGGATCGACCGTGGGCTCGACGCAGGAGGTAGTACAGGCAATAACTGCCGCACACGTTGGACTTGTTCCCTTGCAACATCACACTGTTTTCCACGTGCTGGGCGTTCCCCTGCCGCACGTACTCTTGCAACCCGTAATAAGAGGCGGGAAAGCCATAACTGTCGAAGAATTCATTCAGGCCTTGGCGCGGAAAATAAAAGGCCAACCAATGGGTGCCTGGTCCGTCGGCGTTGTCGGTATTGAGAATGAACGAGGCGGGACGGGTCACGCGGCGGGGCCGTAGGTCCATGGGAAACACGCCCCGAAACGAGGCGCGGAGCCACCAATCGTGGCGGGCCAAGACCGTCAATTGCGACGTGTAGGTGGTCATCTCGGCTTACAACTTTTTCACTTCTCGACTGCTGCTGATTTCGTACGCAGCGTCAAACTCGCAGTTCACGTACACCGATAAGGTCTGGGCGACCCCTGCTGCAAACTGAAGGCGAATGCCCACCGTCCCGTACTGTTGTATGTTCATGTGGGCCGCGTTGCCACTACCGTCTGGAGTGAAGTCAAAACACAGGATGGCATAGCCCTTGTCCCAATCGGTCCGGGTAATGTCAATCCCATGGTTGGCGTTCATGGCGCCTTGGGCCAGGAACAGGGTATTGTAGCCGTCCAGGGTTTGCCCCGTTGCAAATTCGACGCGGGAGAAGGGGGTGGGCGTGCCGTCGACCGTGACCGTCGCGCGAGTCATCCCAAACCTTTGGAAATGGAAAGGGTTCTTTTTCAGCGCTCCCAAACTGCTCCCACTCTCCACCAAGGCAATGCGCATGCGTCGGGGGATGCGACCGCCTAGGAAATCCGTTTTCTCAAAGGTGGTGTCGCCCTGGGAAATGGTGAACATCCGTTCTTCCTCGCTGTTGTAAGGGTAGAGGACGGGCTGGGACACGAGTTTCACTTCGATGCTCTTCATGAAGTCCTTGTTGCAAACACTGACACGGCGGAAGAAAGTGACCCGCTTCAGCACGATTTTAGCCCCGGTCACTTCCGCCTCCGCACTGTCCCCCATGAGGGCGAAGGCGTTGCTGGCGGGGGTGAGGCGGAATTCCAGGGGCACCCCATTGAGGAGCAGTTTGTTGGAGAAGGCCGCGTCAATGCAAAACATCCCGGTCAGTTCCACCACTTTGCTTTCCGCCGTGTATTTCGCCCGCACAGTCAACCCTGTGTTGGCCCCGGCGATGGCGAACACATCCATGGAGCCGGCCATGTCTTTGTAGTACAGTCCCGAGGTCAAGTAGGATTTCTTGGCGGCTGGAGTATAGTTGAGGAGGGTGTTGAGGTAGGCTTTGTAGGGGTAGGTTTTGGTGCTCATGGTCATCCATTCCCCGTTCAAGGCCATGTCTACTTGGGACCAGAGGGAATGAAACCAATTGTTGACGGGCCCCAGATCCAAACCGGCGGTCAAATTCCCGCCGCCGGCTTTCACGAGGTTGACCGTCACCTTGAAGTAACTTCTAGGCAGCACGGTGTAATAGGGACTGGCCGGGAGGTAAAATTCCACGGGCGACCCGGGCAAAAGGGCCGATTTGGGAGCGTGCTCCGACCAATAGCCTCGTTCTTCGACCGCTTGGGCCAATTCCTTGCCGAAAAAATCCAAATGAGTGTTGTAGCCGCCCATCATGTTGGGCAGGGGCGGCTTGCCCATGCCTGCGACCGTCGCCATCAATAATCGTCGTCAAAGATATCTCTCTCCACACGTGCACGCTTGACGGTCGTTGAAGGAATGAGAGAGGGAGACTGTTTTTGCTTTCTTTTATTCTTGTTGGTCGGCTTCTTCGTCTTTTTCTTTTTCGGCGCTATCCCCGCTATCTTTTCCAGGCCTTGGATCAACGTTTTGCTGGTTTTCTTGCCGAGCACACGGGCTGTCCCTTTTTTCGTGTCCTTCACGATTTGTTTCACCACCCTCTTGCCAAATTTCGATTTCAGTTTAGCGAGTATCTTCTGTCCTCCTTTTTTAGCCACCGCCCCCGCGACGGTCCCGGCCAACGCTTTGCCCGCCATGACGGCCAAGGGGGCTAGCGCCAAGGGTAAGAGTCCACCCTTTTGATTGGTGACCGGTTCGTAACGACCGAGTTCATTCCAACGGATAGGGAGGAGTCCGCCACCGCCTTGCTGTCCGCGACCCCCCTGGAAGACAGGAATGGAGGAGGGCATGCGTCGAGTGGTGGGGGGTGCGGGTTTTGCACGGAACACAGGGATCGAAGACCCTCCGCCAGCCATGTCCCCCATAGATGACTCCAGTGCCATAGATTCCGCAGACGCTCCATTCATCCTTATCTTTTCAGAGCACGCTTCACAAATTCCAACGTCGCCACCACGGTAGCTGTTGAGGCGAATGAGAGGCGTTGGCCGGACTCGTCGGTTATAAGGATTTCCAGCGTGTCAAACACCGTTTTGGCGAGCGGGAAGTAGCGCATGACCGGAAAGTCTCGTTCCACCACCTTGTTGTACGCGACCTGTGCCGACACGACACGCAGCAAGGGTGCTTTCACATCCCCCACGATATGCGGCTCGATCAGATCGCAGTACACGTACAAACTGCTTACGGGTTGGTGTTTAAAATCGCGGGTGAGCAGGTAGGGGGTGGGCGTCCGGAATTTTAGACCGGAATAGTAGGTGGACCAACACTCGGGCTGGTACCCCACCAGGGGTGTGTTGTCGTCCACCGGATAGTGTTCGGGCTTTCCTTGCCCAAACCCAAACAGATTGGCCAGCCAGGGGCTCATGGCAATTTGGGTCTCCTCCTTGAGTTGAAGGGTCAACGTGGCGGTTCCATTAGTCTGGTACCAATTCCATAACACATCAGGGGCTTTCATCGGAAGGGTAGCTTGGACGGCCATGAGGTTCGCGTAGTTCCCGGTCGGTACCACAAAGGATTTTGCGATCTTGCGATGGCCGGTAAACAAGTTAGCGCCTTTGCCCGTACTCGCGTTAGTGATGTAGTACACAGTCCGTTCTCTCTCCAAAACCGAGGCGAGGATCAGGACGGGTTTGACATTCTGCGACTCCCCTACAGTCGTCTTCACGAAACTGGACAACAACGGTGTGCGAGGGCCCGGTTTTTTCAACAGGTGTGCAGGATGTGCGGTGGCCTTTTTGGGATCGTCCTCCAAGCCGACCATGTAGGCCAGTTTAGGGGGGAGGACTAACATGTAGCCGCCCGTCGCGTTTTGAGCCAATTCCAGGACGGTTTTACCCATGGCATTATTGGAAGATTCCACCCGGACGCTAAATGTTTTCATGATCGAATAGTAGCCCCCTTGCAACATCGCCAGTTGCATGGCTGTGACCAGTTCTGTGACCGTTTCGAAAGACTGTGGAGTAAAGGTGATGTTCGGGAGGAGGTCGTAGGAGATTTCTACTTCTGGATCCAGTGTTTCGTGGATCATCGAGAATTGGCGGTCTTGCACTTGGGGGAACAATTCATCCCAGGCGCGTGGAAATTGCAGGTGGCAGAGGGCCAACTCCCACTGCCGGTCCAAGACCAACATCTCCGGGAGCCGGATACGAAAATGGGAGCCTGTGTTATCGGGAAAGGTATCCCGGCTGGCCACGCTAGGCAGCGTCATCCAGATGCGGTCGGGGTTCATGCTTTCCGGAAATGGAGGGTCACTTCCACCTTGGAGGTTTGTGGAAATGAAACAAGTTTCCCTTGCTCGTCGGTTATAAGGATTTCGAAATCCTCAAACACCGTCTTGGACAACTGTCTGTAGTACAGGGGGGCAAAGTTACGTTCGTAGACCTCACCGTCCCCGGGCCCTGAAAAAAGGACTCTCAGCAAGGGGACTTTCGTATCCCCCACAATACTGGGTTCCACCAAATCACAGTACATGTACAAGGTCGTCTTCTTCTGGGGACTGGGGAAGACCAGAGTTGTGACCGCCATTTCCCAGTCTCGAGACAACGTGTACATTTTATAGAGGTGGATACGGAACCGGGACGGTTCATTGACGTAGGTGGAGACGTAAGACTTCACCCCGTGGGTTAAGGTAATGTAAAATTCCTCCTCCTCCATCCTCTCTTTCTCCACAATGAAGCCGTCCGTCGGAACAACCAACTCTTTTATTTCTTTTTCTTTCACCCATACGTTTGGGTCTGGAGCTGAGTGACCGGAACCCAGCTGTTAAATTTAGCGGGGTACCCTTCCCATTTCACCAAGACTTCTTCCTGGTTCTTCTTCTTCTTGCCGGGGCGGCGTTGCAACACCTTTTCGATGATAAAGAGACTTTCTTTTTCCACGGCCACCGGCGTCATCTCGCTTTCGTAAAACGTTCCCCGCAACCCCTCCCCGCTCAAGTCCTCCAACCGGTAGACGGGAGGGGTACGGTAGTCCAGCCGTTTTATCACCGTGAACACTTCCTCCGACCAGTTGGCCAGATAGCTTTTCTCAAAATGGCCTTTGGTCTTGCTAATCCGTACCGTATCGCCGGGACGGTACAGCGGTTTCTTCGGTTTCCTCTTTAGCGGCGGTCCCTTTTCCCGGTACAAGACGGCTCGTACCTCGTGGTCGTTGAAGGGCGTGACGGTGATGGGGGCGCGTCGAATGCTGCTGTGAACGGCTCGGTTGTACCCGAGCACCAATTGAGGGAGGACTTTCCAATACTCTTTCTTCCCGGTGGCCGTGAAATATTTGTACATGCGTCCCTTGAGCGTCCGGTTGAACCGCTCGGCAATCTGGGCTTTGGTCTCATTGTACGTGACGAAAAAGGCCACGTCATTCTTTTTTAAAAAGGCCTGGAACTTGCGGTTGGTAAATTCTGTCCCGGCATCGGTCTGCAACCGCAACGGTTTCCGTTCGCGAAACACTTGGGTAAAGGCGCGCACCAATTCCTCCCCCGTCTTGTTCTTCAGGGGGACCGCCCACGCGTACTTGGACAACACATCGATGATGGTCAAAATGTGTTTATAACCCTTGTTAAAGGCACTCGTGGCTTGCATGTCCACCAGATCCGCCTGCCACTGTTCATCGAGGGCCAGCACGCGCACGCGCCCTCGCAGAATTTTTTTTCGAAAAGGTCGGTGCAACGTAAAGGTCAATTGTTTTTTCAGCCAGGCTAAAGTGGTGGGGCGCGTCACCCCCACTTCGCTAGCCGCTTTCACCAGACGGGCAGCACCCCCAAAGGCAGCAGGGCTGCTGGGGTCGTAATACAACGCCTCGAGCAGCGCGGAAGGACTCTTTTTCTTCGCCTTCTTGCGCCCCATAATCCTCAAAATGAGAGTCCTGAATAATCACTTTTCCTCCGCAACACGCCAAGAGACAACGGACACGTTTCAAAATACCATGGCACTTGAGGGACGGACCTCCTCCTCCACCGCAAGGCATTCTGTACTCTCCCCGAGTCTAGCGCGCGACACCTCCCTTATACTTTTTCCCCCTAGAAAAGAGACAACAGACACCCCACGTTGTTCCTCTTGAAAGTTTTATTGTTTTTTCTAGCTTCGGCTATTCTTTCTCATTCTCTACAGTTGGCCTTGTAAATAGGTATATAGTTTTTAATTCTTTTTCTGTTTTTGGTGGAAAGGACACCTAGAATTACATAGGGGTGCTTCCGACCCTAGTGGGATATATTTCAGCGTAGGCTTGTTTCTCGTACTTTTGCAGGTATTGCTTGTGGTTCAAACCTTCCTGCATAGCCTTGAAATCCATTTCACATAGCCTATCATAGTACTTTTCTGTGGTTGGACTTCTTTCCTTCTCCAGCTTTGCGGCCAACTTATCCATATCCATGAAGTACTCGTCACTTTTCAGACCCTCGTCAAAGTGGATATCCGCTGCCCATCTCAGTGCTTGTTCTTCCATTGTCATTGCTTCACTGTCTTCCCCACGCCCCGGTACGGCTTATATTTATACACATTTCTTTTTCACATAAACACCATCTTGTAAGGGATGAGGTTTGTATGGGGGACGGTATACCCCAAGGCCACACACAGCTTGTAGACGATGCGTACGTATTCCCCGTAATACGTCCCCTCGTAATCGCTGATCACGTAACGCTTGGCATCTTCCAGGTTCATGCACCGCATCACTTTTCTATGGAAATTGGAATACCCCATGTGTGCCGTTTCAGTCACCGCCCCCTCGTGGGTAAAATAAAACTCGATCAGTAACCCCATGTCTTCCCATTGACACCGTAGGCGAATGAATAAAGCACCTCGCCTTTCGACGTCTTTTTAAAAAATCGACGCCCGCCGAACCCCTCCCGAACGCCCGACACGGCCCGACCACTCCCAGGCCTGGCTTGGGCCGCCAAACACCTCTTTGCCCCTGGCGGCGGCTCCACTTCCGGTCCAGCCTCGCTTGGGGGACAGGGTTTGGCGGCGCCTGTGACGTCATTCTAAGCCTACACGGACGACCAATCCCAAGCCTGGCTTTGGCCGCCAAACAGACGGCGCCACGTGCTGTGACGTCATTTTGGGACGCCACGTGCGTAATGGCGTCGTTTTAGGCCACGCCCCCCGTCTAGGCCAATCAGGAGCCAGGGATTGGACCTAAGGTGACTCCATTAACTACTACTATAATCCAAGCGATTAGGACCTCTAGCGTACTTCAACAGCTACAGCTTCAAGTGAAATGAGTGAATAAATGCGTGTCAGTTGTGCAATTAATCCATTTCATCCCGTGTCAGACCCAAAGGGGGGTAAATTACTGATCAGCCATTGTTGACGTTCAAGGTTTTTTTAATGTAGAGTAAGGGCTTGGATTAATTCAAAGAAACATTTAAGAATAATTATATTTATTTGTTCTTTAGTGATTAAAACAAAAGTGCATATGAACCTTCGTGCAATTTTCATAGCTCTGAAGCTCCGAAAAGTTTTGAGTACTTCTGCGAAGAAATGTTTGGTTTACAGAGAATACTCTATCTTCTACGCTTGTTTGAAATAGTGGAAACGTAACCTTTCCTGACTCATTTCCGCGTTAGTAAAAGCCTGGGTCGATTCCCGAGGTGACGTCATTTAATTAATTCGACTTTACAATAATTTGAATAAAAACATAAAATTTTCACTAATATGACTGTTTTCCTTTACTAACAACTCATAAACTGTATATTATCTAAAAATCGATGTTTTTGTGATAGAAAGGTGCCATGGAGAATAATGCATTAATGAGATGACGTCATCTCGGGAATCGACCTAGGCTTTTACTTACGCGGTCATGTGATCAGGAAAGGTCACGTTTCCACGATTTCAAGCAAGCGTAGCAGATAGATTATTCCCTGTAAACCAATTTTTTTTTCGCAGAAGTACTCAAAACTTTTCGGAGGTTCATTTCTATGAAAATTGCACGAAGGCTCATATGCACTAAAGAAACCCTAAAGAATCCTAAATTAGTGAGCACCCATTGTTGACGGTTAGGGTTTTGATTAATTCACAGAAACATGTAGCCATATACACGACTTTCATAATGGCCGCCTCCTAATTTGCATAATTTTGAAGACCAATCTGTAGAGGAAAACTAATCCTACCACATGGAAGATCACACTAAAACTAGTAATTGTTTTGAGTTTTAGAGCAATGTGGAGAATTGCTGTTGAGCTATGAGCATTTCTAATGCAGAAAAACATGAAAGCGAGGCTAGTAAGGCTTCCGTTGTTTTTCTCATACAAATGTCTCTAATTTCAACTGGCTGTAACTTCATTGCTTTTTAAGCTACATCACTCAACTTTCACAAGTTCACTAATGTCGACATGCTCTTTCACATGGCAATGTTCATATTTTCTATATATGTAGATAAACTACCGAAACGGGAAATCGCATATGCAAATTAGGAGGCGGCCATTATGAAAGTCGTGTATAAGCCAAGGCATGTAAATAAGCACGTAGCCATGTAGCCAAGCACGTAGCCACATAATCAAGTCGTAGCCATATAGGCAAACACGTAGCCATGTACCCCCATAGCCACGTACTAGCCAAGTACTCAGCTACGTAGCCATGTAGTCATACATGTACCCATCTCTATATACACCATACAATTGTATGTACACTATGTAGCCAGTAGCCAATAACTTATTATAACGACTCCCAAGTTTTAGTGGCTGGGTATTCTAAAGTTGTCCTAAAACTAACACGCTAAATTCCAATTCGATATATGCGTTAGCTGGATCCTGGTTTTGATCAGCCCGTATGATTGTTTCAGGTCCCCCTACAAATTCAGAGTAGAACTGACCCGTTTTTACTTTTTGCCAGATTTCAAGAAAAGACAAATTTCTAAGTCAAACTTGTATACTCGCGTAGTTAACATTTTGCTGCAAAAACTTGTAGAGTCGCCAGGGGAATCTAAACTCGGTCAGGCAACCAGAGCCACATATATTGTATTTGTCCTGATCTATGTACATTGTATCTCATTATGGAAATGAAACTTTATAACCGTTTTTGCACTATTCATGCATGGGCTTTTATCATGCATCAGCCATGTTAATTCCCAGGAGAATTGAAACCTTTCTTTTCGCCTGGTAAACTCGTTGTGACTGAATTGTGATAACAGTCCATAAGTAAGTATACGGTAATACTTGATGCACATATTCTTACATGGCCCTGGAAATAAAGTACTGCATCGTTTCACTCAATGTTGTTTCTTTACTTCGTATACTGTGAAACATTTGAATTTACATTTATCCCTTTTCTGTTTATAAGTAATTCGAATTCTGAACTGCAAGTAAACCATTCAATCTTTACAATGATAACATAATATAACATATGGTGAAAGCCAACAAATTATGCATGACAAGGTTCTTGCTAGGGCTGCACCTTGTACCATTGCAGAACAAACTCAGAGGTGACCATTATCACAAAATATTTGTATTTTTATAACCATGGGCTGAAAACATTATATCACAAACAGGGCCCTAATAAACAAAGGGTTCTTTAAAAATTCCAAGACCAAATTGACCCAAAAGAAAATGATATATGGGTTATTTGACACATAATTGAGCAGAATACCTAGCTAGAACACTGTTTCCCTGCTAGCAGAGTTTGTTTATCTGCTCTATGTCACTTACTATAATTGGGCCGCGGAAGGAAAAAAGGGCCCGGACGACATAATATGTAAATGTATTTTGAAATTGTACCATGTTTTTTATACCTCCCTTACCAAACCAAACATATGGGATTCATATGGGTCTGACATGGGATGTACATGGGTCTGGTATGGGAACTATATGGGTTTGAGTTTTTGTTACATGGGATAAATATGGGTTTACCTACCATTCAGAAACCATATATGGGAAAAGTAAGGGTTTAAAATAATATCATATGGAAAATACATGGGCAGCACATCCCATATGAAACCCATATATGGAAAGCATATGGGAAACAGATCCCATATGAAACCCATATGTATGGGAACTGTATGGGCAGACAGGACAATAGCCATACGGTTCCCATGATATGGCACAGATATGGGTACAAAGTGGAATTTGTATGGGCGAAACATGGCACGCATAGGTAGAGGCCCATACTATTCCCATCATCTGGTAAATACATGGGAAGTATATGGGGGATGCATGGGCTAAAATGGTTCTTTATTCGCGTAGATCCCATATGAAACCCATATACATGGGAATTATATGGGCAGAGACTGTAACAACCCATACGGTTCCTATGATATGGCACAGATATGGGTACAAGGTAGAATTTGTATGGGCGAAACATGGCACACATAGATAGAGGCCCATACTATTTCCATCATCTGGTAAATACATGGGAAGTATATGGGGGATGCATGGGCTAAAATGGTTCTTTATTCGCGTAGATCCCATATGAAACCCATATACATGGGAATTATATGGGCAGAGACTGTAACAACCCATACGACCCCCATGATATGGCAAAGATATGGGCAGTAGATGGGATTTGGATGGGCAGAATGAAGACACAGAGACCACACAGACATGAACCCATACCTTTCCCAGCATCTGGGATACACGTGGGAAACATATGGGGGATGCATGGACAAATGTTTCATTGCTCGTATGACTGATCCCATATTAAACCCATATGCATGTATGGGAGTTATATGGGCAGAGAAGATAATAGCTGACACGATCCCCATGATATGGCAAGGATATGGGCAGTAGATGGAATTTGTATGAGCAAAAATAAGGCAAATTAACAGGAATATGTGTATCACATTCATTGTTTAGATTAATAAGACTGCATGGACTATGCTTTAAGAGCTCACTAAGGCACATGGGAAATATATTTAATGCTGTCCGATCCAGCGTAAGCGCAATTTTTTTTCAACCCAAACTTAGATCACGGACTGATATGCTAATAACTGCGTAGAAAATTGAAAATCGCTTTGTTTGGTATATTATATGTTTGAAACATTTTAAGATTTTGAAACAAGTCAAAACAGCGAAGAAAAATCCTCTAGACCACGGCGCATGATATACCGACTTGTACGTTTATACTTTTGTCTGATACCAAGCGGATGTCGAGGCGCCGGTATAACCATGCAGACTTCATTTTCCAACGGAACTCGCGGTGCCTTCATCCGCCTGCATGGGAGGCCAGCTACATGCAGGGATCCAAAGCCACGAGGGAACACCGTCGTGCATTGCGGCTAATTGAAATGCCTTCACAACTCGGTAAATTGAGGATGACGAGGGTCACAAGAAGTTGACGTAACTCGCGATTGTCAATTCTCAGGTTCAAATTTGGCGAGAGTTGGCGGTCAAGCGAGAGCGTAATTGAGCAACTCTCATGTTCTTGAGCAACTCTCGGGGGGGGGGGGGGGGACACAGGGACAAATATACCAATGTATCATTAAAATATCAATAAAATGTTTTTTTAAACTCTCATGTTCCCATGCGCTCACATACTCGTTTGATCGGCGCTTAAACAGTACATTAAATAAATACATGCACAAAATACATCATGCAAATATTGCGTGACCGTTCAAAAGTACTGGAAAGCCACTGGGAAAATGTGCGTCCTAATGCTTCTTCGCATATTTTGGTGGGTTACGTTTGTTATTATTAAAATTAGATAAATAAACTGTAGAGTACAATCAAATCAGTTTCATTAGCCTCGCCATCCGAATCACAGGTAGCCCAAGCACTGTTTATGGCTATTTTATAAGTTTGTATGGGAATTTTTTAATCTAGCTTTTCGATAAACATACTGTAATAAAATGAATAAAACTTACCTGACGTCTATCTGTCTCTTGGCTGCGTCTGTATGCAGTTTCAGCGAATTTGGGTGCCTGTCAGACTAAAAAGAGCTTGGGCTTCCTGTGCTCGAACAATTGATCGATATTTGAAGTCCCGGATAGTGACTTGATTCCTGATTGGCTAAAACTTGTATTTCAAAATTATTGTCGGTTTCACAGTTCGTGTGGATGTGAACAGATAGAGCTAGCGAGAAGACCAACAAATCAGCCTTCATACCTTCAAATCAGCATTTATAACTAGATTCTATTGCTAGAAAGACTAGAGTAACTGCTGCTACTGAGAGACATAAACTAATTTGTGGATAAATCGGTGAAGAACCGCCGGGAAGGCCGAAGCCGAAGGTAAGCATTCATACTGCAACGTGTCTAGTTCATGTCGTGTACAATCTCACAAAGCTTTCATTGTAATTCAGTTCATCAGTTCGCTAATTCTTCTCATTCTGTCGAAGAAATAGCCGGTTTGTAATCTTAATTACGAACGATTCTTTAGATCAGAAAATGGGACTGTCAGAATGCTCCTCGAGTGACTGCATGGCACGTACTGACTGCATCAGTGCATGCGTGTTAAAATATCGAAGCTGCTTTATAAATATTAAGAAAGCTCCAGTTGTATTTCTTATTATATTTCTTCCCAGGCCTTTAGTTGCTCACCAAAAGCTTTTGTATTGTATAAATAAACAGAGCTTCTAGATAGAGCTGTCAGTCCTGTGGTCAACTAAAAGTGCCTTGAGTTCATGATCAAGTCAAATATTACATCACTCATCAGGCCAAAGTCTGGTCACATGCAGCTCGTTCAAGTTTTCAATGGTAAGGAAAGTACATGCACATTGTATATGGTCTCCTAGTTCACTGCAGAATACCCTGGCACCCCTTCTAAACTGTGCAAAATTTCTCCATTATAGCTAGCTCTGGTGTATTTATAGACTCATTCTATTCATGAATGATTTTAATTTGTGGTGGTTAGGGTTTTTGATTTTTTGGGGGAAGTTTTTAGAAGGTTTGTATGAGGTTTGAGAACATGCATTATTAATGAACCTGCAGTGGCAGGGTATTCTGCATTAACCGGTAGCCCAAATAAAGGTTTAGAAGTCGGGCATCAATTTAGTTATTATTATTAATAAAAATAATAGAAGTGTACATGTATGTGGTTCTCAGGTTACACTTGCATGACTTTATAATTTTAAATACATTGTAGCTACTGGTTTATTATAAGTACAGTAATACCATGACAAGAGGGAAATTAGTGATACAATTTCCCTGCAAGCCAAGGGAGAGTTTGTTGAAGTCCCGAGGCCGCTTCAGCCAAGGGACTTTTACAAACTCTCCTGAGGCTTGAGGGGAAATTTTATCACTAATTTTCCGAATTGTCATGGTATAACTTTGTAATACTCTGATCGCCGAGGAACAGAACAAATCTGTGAGAAGTTTAGTTTTCTCTGCCTAAACTAAAGATGTCATAGTTGAGTTGCTTTCGAAAATGTTTTACTGCTTGATTGAATGACCTGTGTTGTTTTTGAGAAGAATAGCAGTAAAACACAATGTAATTATGTGTTTGACTAAATATTTAAAGATCATGCATATATGGTTTTAAGTATACCACATGGAAGAAGCGGGTTTGAGAAATAAGAGAAGAATGTGCAGATTGAAATACGTGATCCCACATGGATTAATTACATGTACGTTGAAGGTTATGATGAAGTCGGGTCAGTTTGGGTTCAATTTTTTCAACCGGGAGCACAGGGCTTAAGTCGTGCCAGAGGGGAGCAAGAGTTGATGCTTTTCACCCTCTCATGTCCAGCCTGCATTGTCTTCTAGTTTTCCCTCTTTACGATGCAAGCGAAAATTAGAAATATGCATTGTTCTTGTTGAAGACAATGCATATTTCTAAATTTTCCTTGCATTTGTAATGAGCCAGGGAATTTAGAGATTAAATGTGTGTGAACAAACGAAGGAATCCGAGGCGATCATGGTATTATCATAATTATGACCTGTAAGCTTAAGGGTCCCTGCATGATTTCCTTTCAAAACTATTTACAAAAGTCATGTGATGGGGGCTTTACATATTTGATGTGAGCCCAACCCCTGCTAGATTTTTTGCTTGAGAATTAGCTTCAGTCTTTTGGCCGAATGAATCTCCTAACACCCTAATCTCACGCTTAGACTCTGCACGGGCAGAGAAACTCAGACTCAGATCCCTCACATGCTAGCGGCCTAATCTCCCTGACTACATCATTGTAGTTTCTAATATGAGAAGGGAGGAAACTAAAGTCACATGATGGCTTGATGATCGCCACACGAAACATGGAATGGAAGTAAAATTACAGAAAATCGAAAACATGAAAATCAGAAACAGAATTATTTTTCGGTTCGGTTATTTTTCAAATATTTGTAAAAGCGATATCTATGTGTTTGTTTCTTTGACTCAGATTTTCATTACATGTAATTTATAAAACAGACAAATAAATTCTGTCGGTTATGATGACTGAAAAGAAAACTGAAAGAAACTATCGAAGCTGAAAATCAAATTCCAGTTCTAGAACATTATATTCAAATTAGTATATTAGCAAGAATTCTTCAGGCAACTTTGAGAACGATTTCAAATGGCAATGGCTCACATGAGTTTGCAAGGATTTCTTGTCAAGAGATTGTAAACAAGACAATTAAAAGAACATTCAAAAGTAAACTTTGCTTACTTTGTAGGTTTTTTGTCCTTGGGCCATTCCACAGTATTTGGGACATGGAACTCTGAATTCTTAATTACTGACAACTTACAAGATCATTGCATTTTCCATTATTTGATAACTAAAGTATAAAAAAATATGATTTTGAAATGACGGCACACTCTTATAGTCATAAATTATCATTAATTAGCTGAAATACAAAATTGTCTGTCACGGAGGGGAAAACCACAAAAAACCTGAGCTACTTGCTTTATGTCAAAAACAAATAAAAAATATCAGGACACACAGTTCTTCACATGCACTAATAGAGAAAATATTTTTTGTTGCTGTTAAGGAGGTGTTGCTACATGTATAGTTTGTCCAAGAGGGAACTTTCCCCTCCATGACAAAATTTGGTATAAAAGTTTTGATATTTCCAAAACAGTCCAAACAAAATTCACAATATATTATAAACTTCTGAGTTCAAGTTCAATACAACTACATGTATACATGTATATTAAATGAAAAAATTCTGAACTGCAAGTTTTCTTTGTTCTATTTCAATAATAACAAGTGTCATGGAGGGGAAAATTATGTCACGGAGGGGAATTAAAACTTTAAAAGCTGTTTAAATTACTTAGAAATTGCATCAAATGTGTAATTTTCATACATTGTACCCAAATCAGATAACTGTAACCTCTGCGCATGCTCATTGCAGCAATGCAATGTAGGCAAAAGTTCATTTGAGCATGCTCATAGCAGCAATGCATTGTGGGCAACCTCCATGTAAGTGTAACTAGTATGATCATAGATTGACATCTACAGCATTATTGTTCCCAGGATTTTACATAATGTTATATTGTTAGTTAAACTAATGTTCCAGTGGGATTAATTAAGACAAAATTTTTGGTTCTGTTTTCATTCACTGATTCAAAATGTCCTCATCGCCAGTCAACTGGATACTTGAAGACTTGAAAATAATATTAAACTTTCCCAAATCACTCTTTGATTCCACTAGCAGAGGCACAGATGATCAGTCTATACACAGTAGTACAATAATTGGAATTTGGCTTCCGAAAATACAGTAAATACAATTTTGCTTTTGTCACTTCTCACTACTGATGTCACTAATCAATTGTTCAAGGTTGTCAGTCATCTCAACGAAATTACTTCCGTTCCATGTATCGTGCGGTGAACATCGAGCCATTTGTTGAAAAATCTTGTACTCCTATTTTAGTGTTTTGAAATGAATCATTTCATTAAAACATTGGCTAGCACCCCTCTCTGAAAAGGAAAGAATTGTTGGTAGCAAAAAAAATCAAATTTGTCGAAACGGGACCTGGTTATTTCTTACTCAATTATACACTTGAATTTAGTTTTCTCCCTTGCTACTTTCTAACTACATGTAGTTACCATGCCTGATCTGAGGCTGAGTTCTTCTGCCCGCACTGTCAGACTTAAGCCCAAAATTAGGGGTGCTTGGTTACACTGCCAGTGGTCAGATTCATTTGGCTGTAAGACTGAAACTTCTCTGTTAAAAAGGCAGCATATAAACGGTTGTACTAATTAGGTAGGGTTTTCATTATATTAGGAGCCAGTAAACTGGTAAACATTACTGCTGCATGGTTGTTACTGGACCATGCAGTAACATTATTGTTTGCTGCACCATTCTTCATTTCCCTCATATTGCCATATTTCAGTAGCATTAAATCCTCCTGAAGGTGGATAATTAAACATAAAGTAACTTTTAGATTTTCATTTTCTTTCAGGTCGAGAAAGTTTACTGGAAGCACGAACCATTTTAGTTTATATAAAGAAGTCATAACCAAATAAAACTACACAAAGGTGATCTTCAATTTAATAGTCAAATTGACAAATTGAATTAGTGAGCTAAGACCTGATCAAAGCCTTGCATGTATATTTTTTATATTAATTAAGGTTATCGTATACCTTCAGGGTACTGTTCCGGATAAAATTAAGTAGCGTCTCGAATATTCGTCGTATTTAGATAAATTATACCTCATTTTAAAGCTTATAAAATTGGCTACAACGATATACCTAAGGTTTGTAATTTTGATAAAAGTGCAATTTTTAAATAAACGTCTTTTCCGAACAAGCGAGTTGGTTTCCAAAAGCTCCAACTCCACGGCAATTTAATGAATTTAAGATCGGTTTGCTTTTCTGGACTCCCACAGTCCTTGTTTACGAAATTGTGTCGGCGATTGTGGAAATTCGAAGCCGTTCTGAAGATATTTTGGTCTTCGTGAAACTGCTAACGCACAATCCAAGTATAGTTGCGAGAATCGCTCTCAGCGCCTCTCTTTTGAAAATTAAAAAAATCGCCGACACTGTTTTTTAGCTGATATAATTGCGAACAATCTGTGAAAATTTGAAGAAATTCGCACAAATTCGCGTCGAGTTGGAGCTTTTTTCAAACTATGTTTAGAACGAAAATAGAAAGTCAAGAAAACGCTCTGAAAAGTTTTAGCGGGCTGGCGAGACTGATTCTGGTGCCCCGCCTCTTTCAGAGCAATCAAACACCTTCTATAAAAAGCAGCCAATGATGTTCAACCAGTGACTGGGAAATGTCACAGTCAAAACTGGCTTCCCACCAGCAGCATGAAAGCAACACAATCAAAGGTCTTCGCGCTCAGTTGAGTTTCGCGTTTTCAATCACTCTTCATTATGGGCAAAACCAAGAATAAACCGGTCAAACGCCAGAATAAGGCAATTGAAACGGCAAAGGATAAACCAGCTAAAGACAAGAAGAAGGCAAAACCAAAGCACAATGAAAGTAGACCAAACGGACGCGGAAGACGAAAGAAAAGCACGAGGACAGATAAATTAGCCGAAGAATCAGCTCGTGAATATATGCTCCGGAAAATGTCAGAGATTGGGCATGTTGTTGTAGAATTACTTAAGAGGAATCAAGTGGCCTATAAATGTACAACAAAATAGTGGCGCTTTCTCAGTGTAAGCATATTAATCATTCATTTTGTCGAATTTTCATACAAACCTTCTAAAACCTAACCCCAAAATTTGAAAAAACCCTAACCATTTTAAATCCCAAATCATTAATAGAACGAGTCTAAATACACCTGAACTTAATGGCGAATTTAGCGGTGTTTTCAAGTGCACTTTTGCTTTAACAATTTCAGGACATGCTTACACTGAGAAACCCCCAAAATAGTTTAGCCACTGGTAATAAGAATATATAATTTCGAACATTTCTTTGATTTGTTCCTCTTTCTTGAACTCCAAGGACCAGACACGACACTTGTTTTGAAGAAGACATCTACGGATAATTTTAGCGAATACGCTTCAAATTTACGATGACATATTTATGTGAGAAACGATTCGATACAACGCTGACAACAAGCCACAGAGCGAACTCCGAACTGAACAGTAAACAACTACTCCCGCGCTTAGCTACGGTTGAATGCTCATGACGATTGATGTGGTGTATGAGCTGTCAATCAAAATATGTAACGCAATCTTCGGTAAAATGTTTCTTTTTGATATTTCTCCGTCTAGATAAAAAAAAAATCAACCACTTTTTTTTCCGTTGGATACTTAACACTCTAAACTTTGTTTTTACGTGAAAAAATATTTTTTTGAAAAATTCGGCTCTGAAGCTATACGATAACCTTAAGCTGAGGCACTATTTGTCGTTATTGTTAATCACAAAATTGTTGAGGGCTTATATGCTAGTTTTAAGAACATCACATTTCCAAAGGAAACTATCAGCCGATAGTTCCAAGACAAACCCAGTCTGTTTGTCGTTATTGTTCATCACAAAATCGTCTTACGCTCTCAGCGGGCACTGATAGTTCGCATCCACGGATGATAAGTATGAGGTCACATGATCACTTTTAGCTTATAGTGAGTGCATGCCAAAATTTTCTGGTGAACTATAACGCCTTATAGTTTGCATCCATGGACGACAACTATCACTTCTAGTGATCGGTTTTAGACAATGAGTGTGCACCAAAATGTTGTGGTGAACTATTAATAATAACAGATTGTAGCACCCTGAGGGCGGAAGAGAATTTTGTAATGAACAATAATGACAAATAGTGTGTCTGTCTCCGAACTATTATCCAAATTTACCTTGGAAATTTGATGTTCTTAAAACTAGCATAATTTTATAAGCCCTTGAACTGCGTCCTCAGACTTATAGTTGGTTTCAGAACATGAAATTTCCATGGGAAACTATTTTTAAAACAATTATTCACCAAAGTGAGCCACTTGTTTTAGTAATAAGTATATACCACACATTAGTGAATAGTCAGCACCAAATAGTTATTATTTTCAGTCAATTGGACAAAAACTTCTGTAAGGTGATCACTGCTTCGCTCGGAGCTGAATATGAAATCTTATTCACTGTTTGATTAGCCAATCAGAGCGTGCAAAGAGCACTATTCACTGGTGTGTTACGTGTATACACTAATAGCCGATAGTTCCTCAACAGATGCACTATAAAGGTTCCTTGATTGACACACTATATTTGTATAATAGTGCCTGCCCTCATTTGATCAATATCCAATCAGAATTTGAGAGAATTTCCTGGTGACGCGCGCGAACTATAATGGCTGCAGATACATGTATATGAAGTTAGTGAGGGAATTAGCCCTGAGTCAACTACATTATCACACTTATCATAGAAAGCATGCAAGATAATCAAGTCTGTTAATTTAAGCATAATAAAGCTACATGTATATGGTTCTTTCCAACATACAGTAGATTCGAATTATATACAATTATAGACATGTTAGATCTTCTTCAAATCAATATTAATAAGTCATAATAACTTATTATCTAGTACAAGCGGCTTGATTCATACATTAAACACATTTTAAAGTAACTGCCTGCATGCTTATAATCACAGAAAATGGCACATGCAGTGTATTAAATACCAACGAAAATAATGCTTCAGGTACAAGATTGTAACAGTGTTTAGAACAACAGTACTTTGAAAATTTGCTGTTGAAAATATAAAACGTACTGTACATGTATGTCACAAACTTTAAATATATAAGTAGTTTGATGCACTCGTAAATTTATAATAATTTTCTGCTGTGTAATACATGTTAGACATCTACATGTACATGTATGTATTTATACCATGGCATCAATGAAAATAAAGACATTGTTAACTGAATTATGGTTGAGAGTTCTAATATTTATATGAATTAAGACATTGCAACTGCATGTACTTGTACAGCAAAGGATTAGGTACATTGCACAGCTGCTAGAGTATACTGGGGGTGGGAATCAAAACAATTTATGGATATCATGGGTACATTTTTGTATGTTACTGCATCATGACATGGGTATTGTATGGATAATGTATGGTAATGACATAGGTATTGTATGGACAATGTATGGTAATGATGTGGGTATGGGAACTGTATGGTAATGATGTGGGTATGGGAACTGTATGGTAATGACATGGGAATTGTATGGTAATGACATGGGAAGTGTATGGCAATGACCTGGGAAGTGTATGGCAATGACATGGGAAGTGTATGGCAATGACATGGGAAGTGTATGGCAATGACATGGGTAGTGTAATATTGGTAATGACATGGGTAGTGTATGGTAATGACATGGATACTGTATGGTAATGACATGGGTAGTGTATGGCAATGACATGGGTACTGTATGGCAATGACATGGGTACTGTATGGCAATGACATGGATACTGTATGGTAATGACATGGGTACTGTATGGCAATGACATGGGTACTGTATGGCAATGACATGGGTACTGTATGGTAATGACATGGGTACTGTATGGTAATGACATGGGTACTGTATGGATAATGAATGGTAATCAGATGTGGGTATGAGAAGTGTATGGTAATGACATGGGCATTGTTTGGAGGATATATGGTAATAACATGGGTGGTGTATGGTAAAGGCATGGGTGTCATGGCAAAGGTATGGGTAAGATATGTTAATGATATGGGTAAATTTGCAAGGAATGGGAATAGAATGGAAATTGTATGGGTATACTATGTAAATGGTACAGGTTTCATATGGCATTTATATGGGAAACATGGATTCTGTATGGGAAACGTATGGCAAGTGTGGTTTTTATATGGAAAAAGTCTGGGACAATGGCTTCTCCCATATATTCACCATATCACTCCCACGCTTATCCCATATGCTACCCATAGTATTCCCATTTACAACCCATGTATTACCCATCCCTAAATATTATAAATAATTAATCTTACCCATATACTCCCCATATATGAAAACCATATGGCCATATATGGGAACTATCTGGATTTTAGACAAATCCATACTTTTCCCATATACTTTTATATGGGCAATGTATGGACCAGATATGGACCATATATGGGTTTGAAAATATTGCCATTTAGACAGCATGTAACCCATATATGGGAATCATATGGCCCATACAAATCCCATGCACAACCCATCACATACCCATATATGGAACTTGAATGGGCCCATACAAAACCCATACAAGGGCCATATATGGCCCATATCAGGCATGTTGGTAAGGGCTGTGGTGCGATCACAATATGCATCGCGAGCGCCACATTGTGCTACTATCAAGTAGTGTTGATTTCATGAAATTGACCAGTGAAATCGAAGACGAAATTTACGATATTTTTACACGAGGGTGTGATCACAATTTTAGCAGGCGCAAATGATTCCTTATCATCAGACGATTGTTTTAAGGTGTAACTTGTACTATTGCTAAAATCATATTACGAGCTACGGGTAGAATGACTGCATAAAAGACATTTTTGGCCAAAAGTGATCATCTTGTTCATCTTATTTCTTTTTTACTCTTTAATGCCAGCCGGTATAAATGAATGTCATACATCAAAATCATCCCCTCTGACAGGATTTCTAATTTTCGTTGTCATATTTGTAATCGGGCCCTTGCATCAAAATCACGTAAATTTCACCCCTGATTTTTGTTGTCAATTTCTTGAAACTGACATGTAATGTAGCGCTTCTCGTCAAGAATACAATACAATCTTCAACCTGTTATTAGGAACACCTATGTAGGAATTATTTAACTTGATTGTCGTTCGCGCCCTTTTTGCCTGACGCGGTCCATATAATGACTGTATCATGTCCCTTTCCTCAGTCAGTACTGCACAGTTCATTTAGTATTTTCTATGTGCATATAAGTATAGGCTTTTAAGTGTCTTCAATCACGCACGAATCACTCAGTGGCAATGACGTCATTATTCACGTGATTTTAAGTAAATACCCGTATCCCTTATTTCTAATGCCAGACAGTTCAAACTTGCACAGGTATGGCATTATTTCCCCACGACTCACTTAGTGGTGATGACGTAACGATGCCGTTGTTCACGTGATTTAAAGTATATGCCATAATAGCTCACTCACCGACCACGAGTTGCCCTTCGGGGCCCTTTGTTTTAATTTAAAGGGGCATGGTCACCTGGTAGTCATGCGCAGTAGGCGTGTAGAAAGTATAATTAGCATATCAAAATCTTCCCGGTTGAGCGAGCGTATACGTGAGTACGTGAGGATTTGTAGTATAGCATCTTGAAGTCTCAGGCGACCCTGTATT
Source organism: Actinernus sp. WN-2022 (assembly GCA_030867875.1). NCBI lineage: Eukaryota > Metazoa > Cnidaria > Anthozoa > Actiniaria > Actinernidae > Actinernus > Actinernus sp. WN-2022. The sequence goes on from JAOWCC010000271.1 coordinate 263,361, forward strand.
AGGGAACCACGTTGCAACAATGACTTCAGAGTCGATGGAGGAAGAAGTTGAGTTATCTATGATAACATTTGGACAAATAGTTCTGTTCTTAGAATGTTGAACATACTTGATTTGACAATTTTGCATAAAATCTGATATCGGCAAATACTACACGAAAATCGAACGAAAAGTACATTAAAAATACTTTCCGATGTCAAACCACAGGAACACAAAGAGCATAGTCTTCTGATCAATCGACATAAATATGAGGCTATAAAATAAGTTTCTAGTCCATAAAAGCCGATAGTTCGAACTAGTACAAACACGCTAGTAAGCTAAAAGGATTTTCTTCACAAGTAAATGACATTGTATAGTGCCAAGCTCTACATAATGCTTCCAAAACTGTAGGAAAACTCCCATTTAAAAATTCCCTGATGTCCAAATAACCACAGCAGCTCACACGGGATAGTCTTCTGAGCAATCTACATTTATTTGAAGCTATCAAAATTGTTTTGAAGTCCATGAAAAGCGATAGGTCGATCTTGTTAGTTAACAGACTTCCGTTACAAGTAAACATTCTATGGTCGAGCGCGCTACAGTATTCTTCCAAAACTGTAGGCAAGCTCCCGTTTAAAAAATTCCCGATGCCCAAATAACCACAGCAGCTGGCACAGGATAGTGTTCTGAGCAATCGAAATTCGTTTGAAGCTATCGAAATTGTTTGGAGTCCATGAAAACTGATAGATCGAGCTAGTACAAACATGCAAGTTAGTTCACGCCACACCGACTTCGTGCTTTTTTCGAAATTTTCTAGCTCATTTTCGCAAATCAAACAAAAAAGGCTATAGAACTAATAAATATATACATCTAAAATACCGTACGAAGTTTGGAGGACTGATGGTCCACACAAGCTGTTAAATTGGACCAGATTATACCACGCTCGCATTGATGGCGGATAAGTTGAATTTCCCGTGGCCCATGGAAAACTCAACTATCTCGTCTCTACTGTGCATGCGTATAAACCGATGACCATGCCCCTTTAAGTGTGACCATTTTTATTTGAGTTTGTCAACTTTTTTATCATGTACTATTTTGTTGTTATAGGGTTTCAATGATTGAATTTTAAACAATTGTTTTGCTTATCATAATTGCTTGTCACTGGTTTTTCCTCTGTGATCCATGTATTTATATTGTTAATATTCTATTGTAATAAATATATTTATATAATTTATTAACTATAGAGGGCCACAGGTTTGTTAGTTTTATAACTATTATGTGCTTAACCCTCATGAAATAAAGACTTTATTATTATTATTATGTTACAAGAGCGTTTTTCCCAAAATGACACATCGAACCTTTATCGAGACCTTATAACTAGCCATATATATATAGCAAATATAATACTTTCTCACTGTATGTGTTTCGTTTTTAATGTGTTTTACCTTTACCTGCTTAGATGGACCATACCGCAGTAGATATGCGATATCTTTATTCTCGTGCTCGCAGTTTGAATGTCCTATTTTAGAATGACCAAAACGACACGACCGGACCAAATCAGTTACTAGTAAGCTGTATACATTCCAATAGCGATACTTAACTGCCATGTTATCCATTGTCATTAATGTGCCAACCAGAGATCCATTGGTTCCTGACACATTCAAAGTGGCCTTTTGGATTATCATGGTTGTTACATTAGCATAACAATTGTAATGGTTATCAACACGAAATGGCCAACTCATAGTTCCTGAAAGGTAACCATGCCTTAGCTTTGTATGGAGGTTGGAGTTGACCCTGTACTGATACAAACTGACTCTCTTTCTATGAATATGGATAGATTTTGATTATCATGCTAACTAGATACCATCCATGGAGGCTGGAGTTGACCCTGTACTGATACAAACTGACTCTCTTTCTATGAATATGGATAGATTTTGATTATCATGCTAACTAGATACAAGCCATGGAGGCTGGAGTTGACCCTGTACTGATACAAACTGACTCTCTTTCTATGAATATGGATATATTTTGATTATCATGCTAACTATATACAAGCCATGGAGGCTGGAGTTGACCCTGTACTGATACAAACTGACTCTCTTTCTATGAATATGGATAGATTTTGATTATCATGCTAACTATATACAAGCCATGGAGGCTGGAGTTGACCCTGTACTGATACAAACTGACTCTCTTTCTATGAATATGGATAGATTGTGATTATCATGCTAACTATATACAAGCCATGGAGGCTGGAGTTGACCCTGTACTGATACAAACTGACTCTCTTTCTATGAATATGGATAGATTTTGATTATCATGCTAACTATATACAATGGAGGCTGGAGTTGACCCTGTACTGATACAAACTGACTCTCTTTCTATGAATATGGATAGATTTTGATTATCATGCTAACTAGATACGAGCCATGGAGGCTGGAGTTGACCCTGCACTGATACAAACTGACTCTCTTTCTATGAATATGGATAGATTGTGATTATCATGCTCACTAGATACAAGCCATGGAGGCTGGAGTTGACACTGCACTGATACAAACTGACTCTCTTTCTATGAATATGGATAGATTGTGATTATCATGCTAACTAGATACAAGCCATGGAGGCTGGAGTTGACCCTGTACTGATACAAACTGACTCTCTTTCTATGAATATGGATAGATTGTGATTATCATGCTAACTATATACAAGCCATGGAGGCTGGAGTTGACCCTGTACTGATACAAACTGACTCTCTTTCTATGAATATGGATAGATTTTGATTATCATGCTAACTATATACAATGGAGGCTGGAGTTGACCCTGTACTGATACAAACTGACTCTCTTTCTATGAATATGGATAGATTTTGATTATCATGCTAACTAGATACGAGCCATGGAGGCTGGAGTTGACCCTGCACTGATACAAACTGACTCTCTTTCTATGAATATGGATAGATTTTGATAATCATGCTAACTGGGTACAAGCCTCTAACTAGGCTGTCTCATTTCCAGCCTCGATGTCATCAAAGGCTTGGTTATCTTTAAAAATGGCGGTCAAGAACTATGAATTAGACTATTGACTGTCACAGAATCATTTGATATAGTATTCAGTGTAGTAATTTTCGTCAAGTCCATTGTGTCCTTCATAATAAGACTTCCTTCCTATTCCACTATCACGAACGCGTTCGATTGACTGTATACGTACTAACATTGCAGAATAAGAATAGATGGAATAGTCTCTGGAAATCACCAACTCCTGCTGGCATGATATTGAGAACACATTTATTATTTGAGTAGCTAAAAATGACCGCCGATATTACTTCATTCTTCATATAATAAACCGCCTCACTGGTTAGCTCAGTTGGTAGAGCACGGTCTAGTGTGCGGGAGGTCGCGGGTTCGAATCCCGGCTGCCTCCATGGGCAGGGACGTGTAAGTCGTTGGTCTTGTCTCCTTCCTCGAGCGGAACGTATAAGCATCTGTTGTGTTATTTCAAGAAAGAGTAAGGGATTGTCTCCTGACACAACTTCATGTTATAGATGGGTTGCACTCAATCCCCAGAGATTCAAATGACAAAGGGCATGGCGGCCATGTTGGTGTACCTAACAAAAGAAGCTAACGAAGAATCTATTGTTAAAGGTACACCAACATGGCCGCCGTGACGTCATGTGCAACCCATCTATTCTGAGGTACTAACAACCACTAATGATTATAAACTGCGCGGCCGCACATTACACCACATGCAACAGCAGTCCGCCGTATCACAAAAATAAACTTGTGAAGTGCATTTGAATATACCCATATAGAATTTGTGCTATGTAAATGAATACCTTACCTTAACCTTAACCATAATTATGTTTTACTTGCATGACATAACCTGACCATCATACATCCTTACATACCTCCAAAGTATCCCACTTAGTGAAACAAATTAAAGTTAATGCCCACATAGGTACTTAGTTATTAACCGAGTTTAAGGCAAATATATTCCAGTTCGGCCCGACCAAACTACTCAGTCAATAAGTTTTTGTACCCAGTACGTAGGACCACTTCCCAATGTATATATGGCAAAACAACAAGCAAAACCTTGAGCAGAGCGGAAGGCATTTTTCGGCCCATCACGTCAAACACGTACGGCCCCCATCACGTGACTTTGGTTCTGAAAGGAAAGCGCGCAGGGCCGTATGGGTAATATAATAATATATTTATTTTATCCCTTAAATATTTATATGGCTATCAAGTTTGAATTAAAAGTATATTTTAATTCATTAAAGTGATTTTGAAATCACACTATTTTACGACTGTAGCATTTTCAATCGACTTCAAAACAGCCGGACAAAAATGAGCGTAAATTTTCGAAGCGTAGTAAACGATTCTGTATCCGTTTCAACTCTTAGTGGACCTTTTGCAGGAATGCAATAATCCAGTTTCACATTCAAGAAATACCGCTGGATGCGATGACTGCAGACGCATTTACTCAACGTTAGTCCCATTCTGATGTTAAATATTCATAAATACCAGCGAGAAGATGGGTTGTTCACAACTCTATGTATTGTTGTAGTTTGATCTTCTGCACCTTCTCGCTGGTATTTGTGAATATTTAACATCAGAATGAGGCTAGTGTTGAGTAAATGCGTCTGTAGTCATCGCATCCAGCGGTAATTCTTGAATGCGAAACGAGTCTATTACGTGCTGTACTGGTGGCAAAAAAACTGACTTCCGGTAGTGTTATTAGCAAAACCTGTTTGTAAATGTTATTTTCCCCCTCGCTCCATCTTTCTTAGCAGCGTTTTGAAGTTTGTTTGCCATCCAGTAAAGCTTTTCCCATGGGACCACGAGCTGTATCATTCGATGTCAGCATGTGCCTGTTTCATAATAAATGGTCTATTGCGGAGGTTTTATAAGGTCGTTTAAAATTTTTGAATGTATATGATAGAGGTTGTTAAATCAATAACATATCGCATTTCAGTGCGCAAACACAATATTTTAGCCTTCGCACGCTCAACATATTTTCCTAAGATTTTGATCAATAAAGTGGCTCTTGGAGCTGAAAGGAAAAAAATGTTCCGTATTTTGTTGATTAACGTGTAATAAATACTTGATTGCACTTGAAAATGTTGGTAGACGGCTAGGAATTCTATTTTTATTTCTCTAGTTTTCGGATCGCACGACTGACCTTAAAACAATCGGTGCAAAGTCAGACGAAAATACCAATACTTAATTTCGGGAAAAGGTTAATTTGGTAATCTGTTTGAATGTCGCAAGGCTGTAATACATCCAGTATATTGCATTAAATACGATATACGCTACGGGAAAGAGAACTCTTGATAGACGATCAATGATATCGGCATTCCGCTCGACAAGGGAACATTTAGCCATTGATCGTTTGGTTCTGTGAACTGTTTTTGCAAATAAAGACGTTTTTCTTCTTTGACGGGAGGAAGGACCAGTCTTGGGTGATGTGGCTTGCTCATCACATAACTCAGTGCATTCAGGTGGGCGATCGTTACTCTGGAAAGAAAGGGATTTAAAAGGGTACATGAGACAATTAAGTGTGACTGTAATAAGTTGAAGAATCATTCAATAACGATAATAATAATAATCATCGTCGTCATCATCATCATAGGTTCAATCAGTGTAACATCCACGAGGAAGCTATTCATCCACTGGTGCTCCTATACTATAATGACCTTATTTACACGGCGGCCATGTTTAATCCCAGGAGAATAAAAACATTAGTTTTAGGCCCGTGAACTCGTTCTGAAACTGCTCAGCACGAGGCTACGCGTGTGAAATATATTGTTTCAAGCCAGCATGGCCGCCGTGTGAAAAAAGCGAATGTCGTTATCCGAGAAAATGCGAAGTTCCAAACCACTTGCAGTTCAAGAATTAATGAGATTGTTAACCAATTAATGCAGCAGCAAGGTTTTGAGTCTACGACCTCCGGCACGCTAATTTGGTGCTTAACCACCGAGATAACCGATAGGTTATATTTAACAAATAAAGAAGCCTTAGCCATGTTTTATACTATCATAAAACACGATGGGCATTTGAGAACATGAGAGAAATGTTAAAGCACAAGCCGAAGGCGCGTGCTTTCAACATTTCTAGAGTGTTCTCAAATGACCAGAGTGTTTTATAATAGTATAAAACATGGATTTAAGGCTTCTTTATCTGTTTTATAATATAGATTTACGCGCGCGATGAAAGGAAACCGCCAGTTGAAAACTATATAACACGGCTAACCATGTTATATACTCTGATAAAACATGGCTTCTTAGCCAATCAGAGCGCGCGTACTATCGTACCTATATTATAAAACGATTTATAATATAGATACGATAGTACGCGCACTCTGATTGTCCAAAAAGCCATGTATTTTGTAATAGATAAAGAATGAGTAGCCGATCTTTATCCGATTTACAAACTCGAGCTGAAAGCTAGAGTTTGTAAATCGGATAAAGATCGGACACGAATTATTTATCTTACTTATCAAACGTCTAGATGTAGAGTCATGTTTTCAGTTATTTTGGCGATACGACTTATTTTGGCCGAGAAAATCGAAGCCAAAGTTTATGTAAATCAGGACGAAATCTGTATTCAGTCGCGAGCTTGAATATATGCAGCTTTGAACGCCTGTTCGTTGTTCGAAAATGGTGTGATCAGATTGCGTCAGCAGCGCGCGGGAAATAAAATTGAAAACTTTTCACTCAAAGTCAGTTGTCTGCCTGTTTTCCCATTTTTCTTAAATATTTGCCAGCGTAAACGTACGTCAAAATCCCACGACACACTTCGGTTTTTAAATACAACACATAATGAATTGATAACGTGACCGGGAACATTTATAGTATAGTTGATACGGAAACGATTATAGGAAGGCCTTCCAATCCGCATTGGATTTGAGTGAAACGTTTTCAATGTTAGTTTGCGCGCGCTGTTGACGCAATCTGTTGTCAGCGTGTGCTCAAAGTTTCGATGTTTTTTATCATTTTTTCGTTTTCTTCTCTTTTCTTCTGAAACTTTTGCGCTGATATTCCTTTATGATACTAGTTATTTTTGTGTTTTATGCTTGTTTTCTTTAGATAAGTTATAGTTATTTTCGGGTCGTTACTTCAGTTCTGATAATTGGGAGCTCCGCTTTTAGGTATACCGAAATATAAATATTAAAATTGTTTTGAAAAGCGTACTTAAATTAGAGTTTGGTGCTCAAATTTTAGTCACCATTATTGTGAGTCTGTATCAAAACAGGATACCTCCCTTTATACGGATTTCACTGTTACAGTGACGGTTGACTCTAGCTATGTTAAACAAATAGGCAGCCATCCAACCCTATGCGCTTAATTATACCACATGATGGCCTCCCATACTAGAAACTCCGTCTACTTAATCCTCGTTCATGAATAGAAGCCTCCTCCGCAGACAACTGGCAAGTAAAACAACCTAACTATTAAAATTGAACCATCTGAGCCGGTTTCCTGCCGTTTTAGGAAAGAAAGAAGAGAGGAAATGGGCAGCCTATCCTTCCACTGTACCACAGGTAGCCAGGTCAGATGGTTCATTTTCCGTATTTTATACCTGGGAGTTGCCTGCGGAGAAGGTTATATTAATAGTAAATTAATTCATTTTCGATAGTTTAGAAGTAAGGGTTTGTAAGTAATTTAAGAATACGCGTCCGTTTCTATCGATACAACACGCTTATATATTCCGGTAAATAGTGTACGTACGCTAAATCACACTGACTACAGCACGGTTACCGTACGGCATGCTGTGACGTTGAAATGGTTTCCCATTGTTTTGTCCTGCTGATCCAATCAAATCACATATAGTTACAGTACAGCACGGTTACGGACATGCCTTAGTATGTCCCACTCATACGAAATCTGCTCTAGGAAATGCGCTTTAATTACTTCGACAACGTGACACCCTGTACTATCGTGACAAGCAACGGCGCAATCGTAATTCACCATACGGAAAACCAAAGTAGCTGCACTTTTCACAATTCCTTGCCAACCTCAAAGTTCAAATAACACATAGAAATCATATATTCTCTTACATAACATTGAATTGGTAACAGTATTCGTACTTGGATGTTTTAAAGACTCAAAACCTCTATACCTTGATTTTATAACGGAATTACGTTTTTCGCGCGCAAGGGATTGTGGGTAAAGGCCAAGCCGCCATATTTTCCGTACGCTGGATCCTAATCACGTTTACTAACCATCAATGGTCCCATCCTTATGTCATCTGGATCGCAAGTTATCTCCTTGGCCTTTGATCCTTTCAATCTACCGCGAAGGAGAATAGCTATGTACTCCATCACGGCGCCAAAGACGAAAATAAAGGATACGATGAAGAACAAATCGATGGCCTTGACGTAAGAAACCTGCCCAGAGAGCAAAAATGATTTAACAAAAACAAGATCGTCTTCCGTGTTCGATTCTATTTAACAAAAATATATCATTTTGCCATGCGTCTGTCCAATTATAGATAAATCAGATGAAGTCACGACGTAATGAGAACAGAACTCACTATTTTCACCTGTTGGCCATCTTGGATTTAAAGCGAGTCATTCCTTTTTTTCCTAGGCTAGCCTCGCACTGATAGACTAGCTTTGAATCCAAGCTGGCCACCGGGAGATAATCGTGAATGATATGGTCCTATTTTTCAGCTAAATGAATATATGTTTTAACGTTCATAGCTCTGATAAACTTTGTGATTATTCTATGCAATTTGTCTCGTTGGCAATAATGTAGCGCGACAAGTTAGTACACATCTGCAGAGAGTAGAACTAATTTTTACTTTACAACATTTTTCGGCGTTGCTCGGTGTAACGCCCCCGTAATGTATCTTAATATAATGTGTCTACTGCCGTTTTGAAGTTGCAAGTCATCAGTATTATAATTTTGTTGAATTATAAGCTATTCTTGGACGGGGTTGGGCATATTACCATGATTTGTCCTTGCCGAGCTGTCAAAAGTTTTTGCTGATGCCAAAGGCTGCAGAGACAAATAACTGACGGCGAGAAACGAACAAATCATTCTATTTTGCGATAGTCGAGTTCAATAATTATTTTATCATTCGACAAAATAAAACTTTACCTACACAGTTTTGAAATTGGAACTTTGAGTCACCAACAGCTCTGCAAATCGATCTCGGCTTTGTTTACCAAACAGAGTGCGCATGCTGAGACCATTATTTGCAGCAAATATTGAATTATCGCGTACTCAGTTCTGACCGACCATTCTATAGACACGGCAGTTCGATTTTCTTTTAAAACGGTTGGAAGCTAAAATTTCCATGCAGTTTTGAAACTCTGGAGGTAATTTTAACTTCATTTTAACTTCATTTTAAACAATTACTTAACTCGGCTAGCGAAAAATATCATGATGTGCCGCGTGTCTCGATATTAGTTATTTTCCTCTGCCTTCTGCATTGGCAAGTAATTGACAGCTCGCGATGAACGAATCATGATATTTTCTATTAAAAATACCGCTGTGTGCAATGTACACAAACGTATTTACACATCACTAGCCTCGTTCTGATGTTTAATATTCCTAAATACCAGCGAGAAAGTGACGAATTTGGAACTTCAACAATACACAGAGTTATGAATAACCCATCTTGCCGCTGGTATTTATGAATATTTAACATCGAGGTGAAGCCAGCGGTAATTCTTGAATGCGAAACTGGCCATGGACTATTGCTTATTATTTAAATAAACAACAGTGTATGTTTTATGTGTCAAGTTATTAGCCACTTTCCAGTTCATGCGCAACTGACATGTTCACATCTTTTGTTTCAACTGTAAGGCCACCTATTGTGGAAATGGTCTATTACCAACCTTGGGTACGTGTGATCTAAATGATCCCATGAGGGTGACGATGGTGAGTACTGTTGTCACTCCGAGTGTCACCCGAGCAGGTACAGCGTCTTTAGATATCCAGAAGGATAGCCATGACAGGGATACGATGAGTACTGTCGGTGCATAGACCTGAAGAATGGAGTAACCCACGCGACGTTTGAAGTGGAATGTCGCTGTTACATGAGTCCAGGGTCCTAAAATTCAGCAGCATTCAGTACCAAATTACAAGATATCGCTTGTGAAGCGCGTTTTAAAGTCTTCATTTATAATAATATAAATCCACGTATGGAAAAAGATGGCGGCTGTACATTTGACCACAATCCCTTGCGAACCTAACACAGTCAACATAACACGTGGAGATATTTTATTCTCTTAAATGACAGTGTATTGGCAACAACACTTGTACTGCCTTAAAAGCTCTCTTGTGCGATTTTATGATTTTATAACGAATTTAAAGTTGTCTGTGGGCAAAGGATTGTGGGTAAATGTACAATCCGCCATATTGGCTAAACAGGTTGCGCTAAAAAGGTTGAGTTTTTGTAAATACATGCTTAAGCACGAGAAACGCTTGATCAAAATCCGCAAATTAGCAACGAGTCATTGATTTCTTCAGGATTAACTTTTGATTTCTTCAGGATTCAACTTTATCCAATCAGCAACGAGACTTTCAGTTCAGCCTCATGTTGTTTTCAATCAGTTACGAGAAGTTTGGTAAACCCTCAGCATTGCTTTTCTTTTGCTCAACGCCAGATAATGAACAACTTCAATGCAATGACCAATGAAATTAGTTTCTTTTCAATCCACCGTACCGAAAAAGATGGCGGCAGTACATTTGACCACAATACCTTGCGAACCTAAAAGAGTAAAACACACGTAGAGGTCTACACTTTTTTTCAATGACAGCGTATTGGCAACAGCACTTGTACTAGCTTGTTTATAAGATATAAAACCCCTTTACTGCGATTTTATGACGGATCTAAAGTTTTTAGCGCGCAAAGGATTGAGGGCAAAAATAAAATCCGCCATCTTTTTCCTTACGGTGGATTAGATCAAATTCTATATTTAAGTAGGCGAGTGATTTTCAAGTTTTTCTTTGTTCTCCCAACATATCCCGAGTGTTTATATAAGAGAACAAAGACATGGAAAGCGCGTTATAATGCTTTTATAAAATAACGAACAGGAAAAATACGAGAGATAAATCCTACGCGCGCATGATCAGAAGATCAATTCTCCTAACTGTAACAGTCGTGACAAATCGACCGACGGTGAGTTGCACAGCGCGCGAAATCCCCAAAAGGCTGAACTGAGAGAAACGAAGGCATGCGTATGGCTCTGTCAGTGTCAATATGTGGCTCTATTTTGAAAACATCTGCTTCAACATTCCCCGAAAAGAATAACTCGGAATTGAATACATTTTTTGGCATAAGACATTCAAGGAGTAGAGGACTAGAACTGGGTGTTTTTATCGCTGAATGAACACGAGGAAACATGATTCCCCTGTTGAACTTTGAAGCGCAGGTTTTAGTTGAATTAACTTTTATTTTCGCCAAACCTAGCTGTTGGAACCTTCCTTCCAATGAGATTAGGCTAAGAGTGCAAGGTAAGAGGATAAAGCTCATTATGTTCTGTGAAAAAAATAAACAAGTTTCCATGTGGTTGTTATATCAACTTCACAACTGGTAACAACTGTCGCACGTGAGTTTGCAAAATTAATGTAGTTGTTCATAAAATGGCAAGGAGAAAGCTAAAACCTTATCTGAATTATCTAAGACCAAGCAAGGTGAATGATAACAATTGGCCTTACATGAAGGCTTATTATTTCGTAACTTCGTCGCCGACAAATATGTGGGACTTGAACATTAAGCATACATGTAGTGATTTACTTCTAGTTTGGGATAAAAAAAGACAGAAATGTTTTTGAAAGTGTGCTGCCTTGCTTTTCCCTCTCTTCTACTCTAGTCTCTATCTCGATTCCTCACTCTATTCGCCTATAAGAAGATTGTTTAAAAACTGGATGTGTTAGCCGTTTATGTGTTTTAGTTTTACCGTACAAAATTATTATTATTATTTTATTTTATTATTTTTTTCATTTTTATTTTAGTATTATTTTAGTGATTAATTGTTGTCTAATTATTAACTAGCTATCACACAAATATGTTTATGTTTTCTTTTCTGTCCAATTTCTCCTTTTCTGCAATATTGTATATACTGAGCTCAGATATTCATAATCTATAGTTACACATAGACAGTAGTCAACTCGAAAGCCTCGGCTACTTTGACTCATGCACACATATTCCTATCATAGCTCTCTTTTAATTCTTTATTTTTATATTTACTTATCTTAAAATACTTTAGATTTTGCTTACCTGATTTATGTAAACAGTGTGGAAATAAAATTGAAAATTGAAAAAATTAAAATAAGTTAAACGAAAAGTGGTATTGACTTTTGTTTGTTGGATATCGATTCGCGAATAAAAATATCTCGGCCGGGATGGTTAGAAAATTTGATAACTTCGTCGGTTGATTGTTTTTTTCGTTAAATATATCTGTTTTGCTGATTAAAATCATATTGAAAGTCAACATTTGGTGAAGACATTCTTCCTTGTCGTTTGTCATTTTGATTTCATTCACAATCGCGTGCCAGCGAATTTCCATGTCTATGGACTCTCATATAAACACGGCTTTCAGCCAATTAGCGTGCGAGTTTCCTCTGGGCTATTTTCTAAAAATCATTACCAAACAAATAGAAGGTTTCCCTATGACATAAAAAGGAATGTCAAGGAGGTCATGAAAGCTGCAGAATTCATTCGTGCATCCAATCGTGGCGTTACAACACCTCAAGCGTTTATTATTTTAAGTATAAAATTTATTTAATAGTATGCGAACTCTGATTGGCTGTTATCCATGTTAGCACGAGGGTATGTACAATATATTCAGTCGTACGCGCGCTCTGATTGGCTGTTATCCATGTTAGCACGAGGGTATGTACAATATATTCAGTCGTACGCGCGCTCAGATTGGCTATTTTATTGAAGGTTACTAGCCCATTTTTTTTAGTTTTGCAACACATTTCTTCATATTTTATTTATAATATATTAATATTATCTTCTATATTTCATTTAAGATGTATTATTATTATTGTTTATACATAGCTTAATTTTAATTATTAGTAGATTATTGGTAGATTAGAGTATGTGTGTCCTTTGTGCATAGGTGTCCCGACAGAAACATTGCGATATAATAATGCAGACTGGCTACCTGGCATTTTAGCCCTCTAAGGTTATTTTGGGTTGCCAGTACCCCTAATCTTTTTTATCATACTATTTCTGTAAATCTCTATATAATTTTTTGGGGGTAAAATAAAGCTAAGGTTGTTGTTAGCATGAGGCGATGTCAAACAGGAAAGATTTTAAAGCAACAAAATTGAAATTTCTTTAACTTTACAAGACTGACAGGAAACATATTCTGTATTCACATAATGTTCTGTTAACACTCAAGCAGTCGTGGAAGCACTCAAGAAACGGCTCGTGTTCACACATCTCTTTCGTGTTTACACAATGCTGTGTAACCACAAAAACAAATTATGTACCTGTGGAATAAGCAAATACTTCTTTGGATGTCTTGACGCTTGTCAGGTGGAACTCGTTCATTTCGTTATTAAGAACTTCGATAGCTTTGTCTGTGTTTCCGTGCCAAAAGTAGTCCAGATCAGCTTTCTGAAAAGCATCTATACGTATACGGAGACAACAACATGAAAATATTTGTTCAATATGAAATTGTTTCAAGTGTTTAAAGCAGTTCTCATTTTTAACATCGTTCTCAATAAATAAGGGGAACAAAATTATAATTAAGGCGCGTAAACGAACTGATAGGAAGAAGATTTCTATTTTCCCTCAATATTTGCTTTGAAATGATCAGGCATTAAAAAAGTATGGTACCTTGAAAAGAAGAAAAAGCAAATGTTTAGCCAACTAAAGCACAGGTTTCCCAAGCTCTGTAAATGGCAATCAATATCAGAAGTATGCACAGCTCCTGGCAATATTTCATATCATTTGTATTGTTTTACCCTTCTCTAAGCCATGGTAATGAGGTAAAAATATGTATAAATGCTGTGAAATTGGCACAGACTGAGATAAGAAACACATTTTAAAATAAGATTTAAACCGTGAAAATGGAACTGAGACATTTACAGAGCTTGAGGTACCTGTGCCTAAAGTTGACGCAAAATATTGTTTTAGTTAATAAAAAAAAATAAGGCATGTTCATTATGTTTCAGAACAGTACAGCTACCTACAGCTGAGCATGGTTAAGTTGCAGGTTTGTTCATCCAGAGGATAATCTCTTAGGTTCATTTCACAGCCCGCTACTAACGTCAACCTGAAGAACAAAGGAACAAAGGGAACTTTGTCAGGTCAACTGTTATTATTTCTGTTGCGAGAATTCAGATTTGCTTCATCTATTTAGATGTTCGGTAAGATATGTTGATTTGTATATGTAATCGCATGGGGCCGAGAAAATTAAGGATTAATCACGCGTGTTTTCAAACTTTTCAACAAATTTGGTGAAAAGTTTGAAAACACACACGATGGCAAAATAAATGTACCTTTTTCCTCCCACTCCGACAATAACTTTATATAACTTTAGAACAGAAAACCCAAATGACTTGAAACTTGGCATGCGGGTAGTTCACGACAAGAGCACATCAAATTTGGTTGTTTAAATTTAAGGAAATGGCGTTTAAAATATGAAAGACTTCTGGAAAATGTATTTTGATCTGTATTCACATTCTGATCATAATAACAGTAAATGGATATGCTCACAAGCAGGAGCCAATGACATACAGGCTACAAATGCATTTGTATCTCCCGAGAGGTCGTTTACAGCATGATACACGTGCGTGTGCATGAGGGCGGTTTTATATTTGGCCGCGTATTTTGACAATAATATAGTTTTACTTATAACCATGCGCATTTAAACATGTTAAACATTTTATCAGTCCTCTTTGTCAGGTACGTGTTTAACTTCCATTAGTGGTTCAGAAGGAGCAAATGACCAAAAGTAACATCCCAATGGACCTTTTACAGGAATGCAATCACGTGCCGTTGTACTGGTCGGCAAACAAATATAACTTCATTTGTTTAAAGGCATTCGTACGAGATCGGTAGTGCTATTAGCAAAAATTGTTTGTCAGTGCTAATTTCCACGTCAAACCGATTGTAGATCTTTCTAAAAAAGAGATTAGAAGTTTGTATATGCCATTCAGTAAAACCTTTCCCATGGGAACACGAGCACAATTCATTGGTTAATGAAGTGATATATCAGCACGTGACTGTTTCCTGAAAAAAACCTTTTATATCGAGTCATTTGCTCATAATGAAAAGATCGAGAGCTCTGTGTGGCGTCGCACTCGTTTGCTAAAGAAAGGTAATAAGAGAATGATAGCCAGTCTCAGTTTGGAGTAAAGTTTGGCCACTATTGTGACGATTTTATTTAAACCTCATTCCAACGATAGTAATATACGTAAATGAACAGCAAAGGTGGGGAAAAACCGCCACAATATCAGAAATAAACATGAATGTATTAAGACAGTGCGCAGGCCGGTGCATGCATGGGGAGGCGGTGGGAAATTCTCACCTCAGGGTATCTTAAAGGAAGTGTACGCAAAGCTGTTAAGAGTTGGAAGGGCGGAGTGGTTGGCAGAACATATCATATATCCCATCTATGCTCCTCCCCCTCCTCCCCCCCCCCACAAATTCTAAATTGTCAGATGTGACATAAACGTAAGATAAAACCGAGTCCTGCGGACTATCAACCATCACAGTCATACAATATTGCGAAATGCCTCGACATAAAATCACATTATGCTTTGAAATAATGTTTGTTATTAACCGCTTATACCTTGTACTCCATCTTACATCTCCATTCGACTTTATGGTAATTAGGCTGTTATCGGCAGGAACGTTATGGAACTTTGCCGTTTTGATGTTGAGAATGAAAGTATCAGGTAACCAAAGCAGGCTTCTGAGTTGTCCTCCAAGTTGCATTGGGTAGTCCAGGGAGTGATTCAGTCGATCGTCGTGCCATTCTTGATAGAAGAAAGTATCGACTGCGAAGTCCTGTGAGACAGTCAAGCATTTTAACCTTTAGTGATAGCTGAATATAGTTTTAGTGAATACTTCAGAGTCGATATCGTATGCGCTTAATGGTCTCAGCGGTGAATCGTAGTTTTCTATTCAAGGTTAGCGCTTTCAGATATGATACCTTATTGCCCTAAGCCTGGCTCACACCAGTAACGCAAGCATAAGCGCAAGAAACATACGCAGTGCCGTAATTGTGAGATAAGAACATTTAGCAAGTACTTCATGTGCACAAACTGTGCCAACCCTTATAAAACCCTGACTACATTTAAAAAACACCCTAACCGTCAACAACGGGTGCTCAATAATTTAGGGTGTTTAGAGGTGGTCACTAATTTTGGGTGTTTTAGAGCTAATCACTACTTAGGCTAATTTAGGTTATTGTCACAGCTACACGAAGTAGTACCCGAACATTTCAAGCGCTCTTGATGATCAGTTAATTAATTACTGCGTCTGCGTATGTTGCTTGCGCTTATGCTGGTGTCGCTAGTGTGAACCAGGCTTTAGTTGACATACCTTAATCTTCTATCAAAAGGAATGATCAAACTGAGGTGCCGGGGTAAATGATAGCATGAAATGATAACAGCAACATTTGTAACCATGAAACCATACAAAAAATGTTGCCTTATGATAATTACGCGTTGTTCACTAAGATAAACATTAAGTAATGTTTCATGTAAGAATGATGGCACCAACGGCAAATAATTTGTATTGTTAAAACTCTTGAATTGATTGGTTTAAACATAAAAATCGTATAATTTTCTCTGATCTTATTAACGCCGGTTTGATGAAATCATTTACATGGTGGTTCCATATGTCGTTTATAACGGAAATCGTATGTGAGGAACCTTATTAAATGTGCCAGTTTCGTAGCTTTTGTGATCGGCAATTCAGTATTGGTTGGAAAAGGATTTCCTCGTTAAAATGGAATGAAACAAGCACTTTCTACAAATTGTATTTCAGAATATTTATCCCTATCGCCCAGTGTATCTATATTCTACAACACACGAGAATCCTATGTGAGGGAGGCTCATTGCCGCAGAACAATGGATTCTGCTTTTGCTCTGAGCTGAATCATTACTTAACAATACACATATTTATTTTAATATTACTGCAGTTTAATGCCGGGGGAGGGGGGGGGGGGGGAGGTGAAAATGTCGGGGATGCTCATCGGAAAAGCTCAAAAAAGACTTTATTTAGAAAATACACTACCCTAAAACTAATCACGTTTATAGCCTGGTATTTCCGTTTTGTGTCTCCATCCATCCCGCCCGTCACGATCATAGTTTCGCGCGGGGTTTCGCGTCACTGTTAAATTCGGTGCTAATATAAGTCCGGTGATAGCAAATTACATCGCACTAACTGAAGCGAACAATCGACCTCTTCTGGTAAGATATTCTTGAGAAGAAGCGAGACAAGTGCAGTGCTTCTAATAAAGAGCAAAAGTGACCTCCAAAAGATCAAATGATGAGTGGTCCTCAACTCTAACTCTGACAGTTACGTATAGCCAACTTATGAACTGTACTTATGAACTGTACCTATGAATTGTACTAAATGTAATATTGCCAATGACATTAGTTTCAATAATAATAACCAGGATTATAATTTACTGCCACGTCTAGACATAAGTTCTACTGCAACCAATATACCACACTTAACTAACTCTGATATGGATCTGCACATGCCTTGTGACATACATTTTAATTATTATACTATATACACACCAATTTCATGATAACCAAGACATCATTGATTGCTACACTGGCAATGGCTCTTTTTCAGCACTCAATTGTAACATTAGGAGCTTGTCTGCGAATTTTGATAACCTTGTAAATATGTTATCTGAATTGCACTTTCCATTCTCTCTAATTGGTTTAAATGAAACCAAGATTAAGTTTGATCAGGATCCTATAATGCATTGTAATTTACCTGGCTATCATTTTGTATCCCAACCAAGCTACTCTAATGCTGGTGGTGTTGGTTTTTTCATAAAGAATAACATAAAATTCACATTACGTACTGATTTTACAACCTTAAAAAATGAATTTGAGACTCTGTGGATTGAAATACAAAATGATACCCAGCATAACATGTTATGTGGAATTGTTTATAGGCATCCAAGCAGTAACCTTGATGTATTTAAGGAGTATCTAAACTCCTCTATAGATAGGATTCACAGCGAAAATAAGTACTGCATGATTATGGGAGATTTTAACCTAGATCTTCTTAAATTTGAATCCCACCCTGGAACAGATGATTTTATGAATATCCTAGGTACTTCTTTTTTTCAACCACATATTTTGCAACCAACTAGAATTACTGACCATACAGCTACTCTTATTGTCAACATCTTCTTTAAAGGGGCTCTGTCATGAGATGCGCATGAACAGGTTTCAAGCAATTTAATGATATGCATAACACTTGAAAAATTGTAATGAGTTTCAGTTCCTTGCGATCGCGATACAACGACAGTTATATTTACAATACAAACTGGCTCTTACTCGAAGGCATTCAGTTAGAAAAACATATTTGTATTGTTATCACTGCTGCAATGGAGATTCAGACTGAAGAGAAACACATTCTGGCGAGTTTCAGTGACCGGATGTCGAATTTATCGTGTTTTACCGTAAACTACATTTCTAGGTATGCGAGTTGTGCTTTCTCGATGAGAACCTACAAAATGTACTCATCTATTCTCTCTCCAACTTTCAGGGAGACAAAACTACTAACAAATGCAAGAGTTCTTGTAGTCAGAAACGTATTAAAGGGGACGAATGCAAGCAGGAATGAACGACCGAAGCGTCATTTCACTGGCCGCCGAAATCCGGCGGGCACTGTAAACACGAAACTAGCATCTCAAAAGCGGTGTTTGAAATCGTTTCAGGCTTCGTAAATGTTCCAGACAAGGACTATACTCTTGTGGGCTTTCCTGACACGTTCTCCAGTGTTCTTTCAGGCTCTTCAAAATCTTTCTGCGGCCAGATTTGTTTTCTTCGTCCATCACGGCCAGTTGGCAGTTGAGCCGCCATCGAAGCTCGAAGTTCTTGTCGATGCCATCCCAAAATCTCATTACAACTACATCTGAATACGAACATTTCTGGTAAATATAAAACTTGAACAACTAAATATGAAAGATAAACTACTATATACTAAAATGAGAGATGGCTGCGATGTAGACGGATTGAATCAATGTTGTGAGCTCCTCGGGATATATTTGCTTTTCAAACTTGAAAGCGTTGGCGAACGATTTCAAGTTTTGGGCGGCTTAGTAACCGGGCCTGTTATTCATGACAGAGCTCCTTTAACTCTCTTGAACATTTTGCTATTGGTGGTAATATAATATATGATCTTACAGATCACTTACCTATTTTTTTAATTGTTAATAAATTCTCTTCCTTACCAGCTAATATTAAAATCTTTAAGAGAGATTATTCTAAATTTAATGAGTCAGATATGATTAATGAAATTCAGTCAGTTAAAGGAGCAGTGTCACGGTACTGCGCATGTCACAGTCTCCAGACATTGAATTGACAGCTGCATTGTGTAACATCCAATGAGAATCAATCAAAATAATTTGCAGGAAACGCCACACTGTTCGGGTGTTAGCCGTATTCACAGATTGTAGTTATGCACAGTATATGGCGAGATTTACAAGGATTTTATTCTTCCTACATCCAAGGTAAACAGCATTGAGTAAAGAATAGTATCTATATTTCATTACTTGCTTGTATTTTTTGCTGTTTCCAGTCGGAAACAGTCCGAATTTGACCAAAGTGAAACAAGCTGCTCGCGTCCGTAGATATATATTTCTTCGTTGTGCACTTTTGACATGAAATAATTCTCCAAATGGCACCATTGTTTTATTTCTACATAACTAATAACGCAGTTCTCTGCTGTAAAAAATACAGAACATTCTATGGACGATTTCTTGTCTTAAAGTTTGGAAACGTAACACATACATTTGCGCTAAAAAGTTCAGTACTTTCGGACTACGAGTGGTTGTTTACTAGTTTGCACTATCGGCTGTTATGGAGTGGAAACTTACTTTCACAGCTTAATATTTATGTCGATTGGTCAGAAAGATATCTTGTTTAAGATTCTATGGTTCTTTCGGCATCAGAATTTTTTTAAACGGGAGTTTTCGTACAGTATTTCAAGCTATGCTGTAGCGCGAGTTTAGTACGTAGTCACAAATGTCCGTGAAACTAATAGCACGTTAGATCATTATTATCAGTTTGCTCTATGGGTTCTCATGTATTCAATAATCACTTCTGGAGCTTCATATGTATGTTGTTTGGTCACAAGGATTTCCTCTTTCAGTTTTCCCCGTTAGTTTGGACATTAGGGATTTATTCTTGGAGATTTCGTACAGTTTAGAGACCGTGTGTCGAAAGTTGAAAAGTTCGCTTGTCATCAAAGTGCGTAAACTGTCACAAGCGGTTTCATAGCAGTTCGATGTTTGACTCTCATGTAGTCGATGATAACTTATATAGCTTCATATGTATGTCGATTGCTCACAAGGATTTCCTCTTTCAGTTTTCCCCGTTAGTTTGGACATTAGGAATTTATTCTTGGAGATTTCGTACAGTTTAGCGACTGTGTGTCGAAAGTAGAAAAGTTCGCTTGTCACGAAAGTGCGAATACTGACAAGCGGTTTCATAGCAGATCGATGTTTGCAGACTCTCACGTAGTCGATCATAACTTCTATAGCTTCATATGTATGTCGATTGCTCACAAGGCTATCGTGTTTGAGTTCATGAGGTTTTTTGCCAGCAAATAAAGGTTTTATCTAACTTTTCGTACAGTCTTTGCAGTCCGGTCATTTCATATAATTTCAGCCTCGTTTCTAAGCCGTAGATATATATTTCTTCGTATCGCTGTTGAAAACTGCCATAATCATTATAATACGACTTGAAAAGTTGCCATGTGTTTCGTGAACTCTACTGGACATCCAAACCCTCTTCGCTTCTGGTTGGAATGCCAAAAAGTTTCCAATTTCTTGCGTTTTTCGGCTGCTGTATTCAGAGTACTCAGTGGCCGTTTTCCCCGCCGGTAAGCATCACTTATACTTTTTTGTTTTAGTTGTGTTGCAGTCTCAACGACTAATTTTGAATAAACAAATAACTAAAACTTATTTAAGCACATCTTACATTTCCATAAATGACCAAAGGAGGCAAGGATGAGTTCAAAAAGAACACTGATGAAGTCGATTTAAAAATCGATATTTCACCCCTCTGAGAACTTCGTTCCGGGCCGGAACGTAATTCTAAAATCATCAGATTTCCACACATGCGCAGTACCGTGACACTGCGACTTTAACTGGGAAGAGCTTTTCTCTTCTAATACTCTTAATCCAACTCCATTATTTGATTTATTTTATTCTAAAATATCAGAAGTTGTAGATAAGAATATTCCTTTTAAACAACTTTCCAAGAGAGAACTGACAATTCAAACTAAGCCATGGATAACATCTGCTATCAGGACTTCTATTCAATTTAAAAATAAATTATATAAAAAAAATATTTTAAAACTGAATCTCCTTATTATCACTCTAGATTTAAATTTCATAAAAATAAACTAAATCATCTCCTGCGAGTAAGCAAGTGCCAAAAACTCAAATAATAGTAAGCTAGTGTGGAAAGGAATTAAACAACTTATACACTTGAACGCCTAAATCTAGTCAAACACCTACTAAGATTATGGATAATAACTCTGAATTAATTGATACAAAATCAATTGCTGATGCCTTCTGTAAGTATTTTGCTAATACTTGGGATCAGCTTGCAAGCACTATTCCTAATGTAAATAAATCACCATTAGATTATTTAGCTTCACCAATCTCTGATAGTTTTTATATTTTCTCTGTCACATCCTCAGAAATTGAAGAAGAAATTTCTAGCCTAAAAAGTGGCAAAGCCTCTGGGCCTTCCAGTATCCCAGTTAAAATATTGAAAATACTTAAATATGCCATATCCAAACCCCTTGAAATATTATTTAATATTTCCTTTTCTACTGGTGTGGTTCCAAACAGCTTTAAAGGGGCCGTCTCACCCACAGTGCTTAGCGTGCTTTTGTTATTGTTTATATCCGGGACTTTGACCCTTATTCACGGCGGGAACCTCGCGAACTTAGCGTATTCTTTATGTTGGTGACATGATTATAATTTTGATTTGAACATGGATGACCTTGATGAAACTAACAGTACCTTACAAGTTCAATGTGGACTCAACAAAGTGTTATACAGCAGTACTTGGCTCTACTATAACATTTACCGCTCACCGTCGCTGCTATAAACAGAGGACACTCTCCGGGTAATACTAATAATTATGAAAGCGAGAGGTTTCTCTGAGGTTTCTCTCCTCTGTTTTATTTTTACTAACTTGCAGACTGAGAGAGAGAGAGAGAGAGATCCGCTAGCAGGCAATCTCGTTGCTGGCAGTAGCAGAGAACCAGTTTAAGAGAGAACAGTGAACGAATTACAGCTCGATCGTTTCAATGGGAAATTATTATCACGGCGGCTCTGTTGTCAAATTTCGTGCGAGTCATAAACTTTGATCGATCATCTCGGCGAAATCACGGCGTCAGTGAAAGCCCTTCGAAACCAGAGAGAGACCTGTTTCCACAAGTTAAACGCCGAAGCCCTCAAAATGATTTTAGGAAATTGCTCAATTCTTTTCGGGTCAACCAAGCGGATCGAGTTTCGTTGCCTATATATAATATTTTGTTCACTATAATATTTACCGCTCAACCGTCGCTTCCAAACCCTGTCATCAGCACTATAAACAGAGAATACTAATAATTTTGAAAAGAGAAGTTTCTCCCCTCGGTTTTATTTTTCCCTGCAGAGATAGATAGATCATCTGCTAGCAGTAAATCTCGTTGCTGGTGCCAGGGAATCAGTTCAAGAGAGAACAGTGAACGAACAACAGCTCGCTTGAATAGGAAATTATTATCATGCAGCTCGGCGGCTTCGTGCGAGTATAAACTTCAAATGATCAACCCGGTGAATCCGAAAATCTCGGCAAAATCACTGCCTAAAGGCCCAAATTCCGCCCCTCGAAACCAGTGAGAGACCTGTTTCCACAAGTTAAACGCCAAAGCCCTGAAAATAATTTTAGGAAACTGTTCTTCAAGTGGAGTTTTGTTGCAAATTGTGGTCACGTACATGTAAGCCAGCCACGGTGTTCACAAACCCAAGTCGGCTCAAAGATAGTAGATACTCGAACTAAGCGCAAATATATATTTACATATAAAGATTAATGGTCAGAATAGCTTCTCCATGTTGTAGGTGGAAATCGTGGACACAAACGGACAATTGTTTCCTTTCGTTGAGGACGAACGAGACTGGCACCATTAGAGAACTACGGCCACCTGAAATAAAACTAAAATTTGCATCTCCAAATAATTTAAAACACTTAAATAACTGGCTCAATAGGAAGAGCAATGAAAAAGGTTCAACCTAGTATGATTTTTTTGACGATAGCTGGAAGGATGGCAGAGATGTAGATCAGATTAAAATCACTGCCATAAAACTCTGGATTTCGATGGCATCGAAAATGGCCGCTATGCTATGTGAGCGTGCTAAGCACTGTGGGTGAGACGGCCCCGTTAAGGTAGCCAAAGTTATTCCAATCTTTAAAAAGGGGTCTCATAGTAGTCTATGCAACTATCGACCAATTTCTCTTCTTTCCATATTTAATAAGCTACTAGAAAAATTCATGTATAATAGACTCCTCAGTTTCCTTGAAAAGAAAAATATATTTTATGATAAGCAATTTGGTTTCCGTGCCCATCACTCTACTGATCATGCAACCTTAAGCATCATTGATAAAATACAATTAGCAATAGAGGAATAGAACTATTCCTGTGGCATATTCCTCGACTTCAGTAAAGCCTTTGATACGGTCAATCACAATATATTAATTAAGAAGCTTGAACGGTACGGAATTCGAGGAATAGCAAAAGGATTGGTTTATATCATACCTTAGTAATAGACAACAATTTGTTTCATTGAATAATATATCATCTGATCTATATACAGTGTCTTGTGGAATTCCCCAGGTTTAGTTCTTGGCCCTCTTCTCTTTTTGTTGTATATTAATGATTTTAATAAGTGTTCAGAACTCTTGGATTTCCATCTTTTTGCTGATGATTCTAATTTATTTTATAAACATAAAAATATTTCAGTTCTTCAATCTAATATAAATAACGAATTAAATAATATTAATTTCTGGCTTTGTGCTAATAAACTTTCCTTGAATGTAGACAAGTCTAACTTTGTCATATTTCATCCCCCACAGAAGAAAATAATATTTGATATCAAACTAGACATTAATGGCAAACAATTGAAAAGAGAATATTGCATTAAATATCTTTTGATTGACTCTCATCTTAACTGGAAAAGGTCAGGTTGATTGCATTGCTAAGAAGATAAAAAGAAGTGTAGGTATTCTGTCTAAAATCCGTTACTATGTAAATATAAGTACTCTCCTTAACCTCTATTATACTCTAATCTATCCATTTCTAATCCATGGCATAATTATTTGGGGTAATACTTACCCCTCAACACTGCAACCTTTAGTAGTATATGTGGAGTTAAAATGATACCCGTTTTTTTCGTTAACGTAGTGGAGGCCTTCGTTTAAACCTCAGGCCTCCCCTACGTTAACAAAAAAAATGGCATCATTTTTCCTCCACATATACTACTGGAAGCATAATTGGTTAAAATGCTGTCTTACAGCGATAACATTCTTTGACCTACTTATCCATTTTTTGACTTCATAGACCGTGAACAAGAAAGAAAATAAGGCTTGAAATGTTGTCAGTTTTTCCATTCGTTGCCAACACTATTGCATTTCGATATCCATATTAGAGAAAGCCGCACATGTATAGTATATCGACACCGATTGTGTGTTCTTTGTCCCGCGACATAGAAGATGGTCACCCTAGAAGAACTACGTACTCAAGCGAAGCAATTTGGGTTGCGAGGTTTTTCTAGGTTCGACAAATCCAAACTAGCCCAGACAATAGCTGAGGCTCGCGCTCTCGAATGGGAGAATAGAATCGAACG
The DNA here is from genome assembly GCA_030867875.1 of Actinernus sp. WN-2022. Lineage (NCBI taxonomy): Eukaryota > Metazoa > Cnidaria > Anthozoa > Actiniaria > Actinernidae > Actinernus > Actinernus sp. WN-2022. The sequence goes on from JAOWCC010000271.1 coordinate 288,408, forward strand.
AGCCGATCGAACAGGTAGGTTTCCAGCTCTTCGAGGCGATTCGGAAAATCCTCACAAAAGAGCTCAACGCGTGCGGGAAACCAAACAGTTGAATGAGGAGGTTGCGGCAAGCCTAAGGGCAAAAGCTGATGAAGAGAGGTCCATAGCGGATCCTCGAAGCCGCTTGCCCCACAAACGCCGAGCCTTCCGACGGTTCCTGCAAGAGCCTCGTAGTGAGCCACTTCCACGGAGTCTAGCTCGAGAGGCCGAGGCTATTCTCGATGAGAGAGATGGAATGCTCGAGGGAGTGGAGATCGGCCGCCGTACTATCCAGTGGCGCTTCTTCCAAGGTGTGGCAGGAGATTTAACCCCTAGGATCATGGAAAAGTTAGTTGCAAAGGTAACCACCAGCTTCTACCTGCGCTACGGCTACACCTATCGCATTCGCAATGTCAACGACGGACGTGTGATGCTATTCTCCAAGACTGTCCCCAGTTCTCCATGGTTGAATGTCCTAGGCAATGCGGAGGAGTGGATCAATAGCAAGGAGACAGCTCGATTGAATCCCGACAACATCAATCGACCAAATACCCAATGGGCCTTCGTGCGTTGGATCTACGTGGATGTCAAAGTCGTGATTGATCGTCAGCCTCTGTTGGGAACAGGTCCACTACCCCAATGGCTTCGTCAGAAAAAAGGAATGATTGCCCTTGATCGATATGGTGACAACCTATGTCTTTGGCGTTGCCTTGCCGTATGCAAAGGAGCCCGTGCAGACAAGTGCAACACCTCAGCTCGAAAACTTGCCCAGAACTTCTATCGCCTGACAGCGCCCGCAGAACATCCAAGAAGGCGTTGCGGAACAGTTCTGCCCCAAGACACCTGAATTCTCCTTTGACACACTACCAAAGGAACAACGGATGAGAATCGACGAATGGGTCAACCAAGTTCCCGTTCTAGGCTTCAACTCTGGCCGGTATGATTTGAATTTGATCAGAAACTATTTCGTAGAATCTATTGCCGATACATGCAAGAAAGTCAGAGTAGCGAAGAAAGCCAATTCCACTATGTTTCTCTTGACTCCCGATTTTCGTTTCCTCGATGTGATAAACTACCTTGGACCTGGAATTTCCTATGAACGTTGGATCGCTGCCTATGGATGTGAATCGCAAAAGAGTTTCTTCCCATATGAGTGGTTCGACTCTCCCGACAAGTTGGATCACGTTGGATTACCAGATTATCGAGAGTGGGGTTCAAAGTTGAAAAGAGAACACCTACTATCTAGATCAGAGTTTGAAGATTGCGAGTGCACCTTTCACGACAAAGGAATGGAGACCTTCGCAGATTGGCTACGATACTACAACGACCTAGACGTAGTCCCATTCCTAGAGGCACTCGAAAAGATGCGAGATTTCTACCACGAGAAGGGAGTAGACATGCTGAAAGACGCAGTGTCCATCCCAGGAGTCTCGCTACAGTTCCTGTTTCGAGGTAGTGTAGAACGGGGAGCCGAGATGTACGCTCCAGGTGAGGAAGCCTACCACATGCTGAAAGGCGCTGTCGTGGGAGGTCCAAGCATAGTGTTCACTAGACGCCACGAAGCGGGAGTGACTAGGATTCGCAGTCATCAGGGTGGAACTAAAATTTGTCGTAAGATTCTTGGATACGATGCCAATGCCCTATATCTTTCTACTATGGCCCTAGAAATGCCTTGTGGAAAGGAAGAGGTCGTTCACTATGATGAGCCAGATCTAGAAGCCGAAGACTTCGTCGAATGTCTACGAAACGGTGAGTGGTTTGGCTACGCGGAGGTAGACATCGAGATACCAAAAGAATTGTGGCAGAAATTTGAGGAGATGCCCCCCTTCTTCTACAACAAGAAAATCCCCAAGGAAGCAATTTCTCCACAAATGTTGGCCTACCTCGCAAGGACGGGTAGAAAGCTCAGCGAGGAAAAGAAGCTAGTTGGGAGTCTCTCTGGAAAGAGGTTGCTACTCTACGAGCCCCTACTACGTTGGTATCTCGATCATGGCGCAGTGATTACTGCTGTCTACCGCACGATAGACTACGAATCCAAAGAAATCTTCGAATGGTTCGTGGACCAAGTCACTGAGGCGCGACGCATGGGAGACGTAGACAAAAGTAAAGCTTTGCTGGCAGATGTGTTCAAGCTATTAGGAAACAGCGCCTATGAAAAGTTGCTCGAAGACTTGGGACGCCAAACAGATGTCACCTATACGAAAGACGAGAAAGTTGTTGACAAAGCATTGCGAAGTGTTTGGTTCGAAGATCTGGAAGAGGTTGGTGAGGCATACGAACTCGAGAGTAGAAAGGCCCAGATCCGAATCAAACGCCCTTTCCAAGTAGGTATCGCGGTATATCAGCTTGCCAAACTTCGCATGCTCGAGTTCTACTACGACTTCCTTGATAAGTACGTCGATCGCAAGGATTTCGAATACATACAGATGGATACGGACAGCGCGTACGTTGCCATCTCTGGAAACAGCCTCGACGAAGTTGTAAGATCAGACCTACGAGAGGATTTCGCAGCCCACAGAAAGGAATGGCTAGCTTGGGACAAATGGAGTAGTCGTACGCCAGGACTCTTCAAACTCGAATTCGAAGGTCAACGCGCTATTGCCCTATGTTCTAAAGCTTGGTATGTCGATGTGGGTGGCAGCAGGAAATATTCCACCAAAGGTATGTCTAGACGGCACAACGACGTTTCGTGGGCTCGATTCGAAGCAGCACTCCAGGGTAGTATTGACATGGCGAAAAACCGAGGCTTCCGTCTAGTGCCGGAAGGTATGGCAACCTACGAACAGCAGAAACTTGGGCTATCGGCTTACTACGACAAAAGACGCGTTCTTCCCGATGGAATCCACACCGAGCCAATAGAGTATGCTGTCTAGCGCTTGGATACGAACAGAACATCTTTCGGTGGTAGTTCCGTATCCCTAGGAACGACTTGTAGCTCTTCACGAACGAATCCACGTTTGGGTGCATCCTTCCCCCCTTCTCGCTTAGCGAGATAGTACAGCACAGGCTGTCCCGAAGATACTACACTTCGCGAAATGGTGTATATCTGTAAACTCCACACGGGATCAGTGGCTCTACGTTTTTCACCTCCTTCCAATTCTCCTGGGGCGTAGAGATATCGAACTAAGGCGTCAAATGGTAGGCGCTCTTCTCTCAAGCCAACAGTGCGTGAATATGTAGGAGTCTTTAGATCTACTTGTTGCGTCACTACGGAATTCGAAGGCTCCTTTCCTGTAAGTCGAGTCACCTCACCATTCAGGGCTTTGATAACCATTGGTAAACGAACTACCCATTCTCTACTACGCGCCTCTGAGCCTTCCGAAGTAAGTACCATCTCTTGTGCATATTGGTATCCAAACAATCTCTCAGCTAGCGTTCTATTCGCTCGTTCGACGAAGCCTTGCGCTCTATGATTACCAGCCTCGCCTCGTTGAACTTTCGTACCATGTAGTTCTAACGTTTCAGACATACGTCCCATGAATTCTCTACCAGGATCTACTTGCAACGTCTTTGGCCATTCGAGTGGACTACGTTTGTAGATTCGTTCGAATGCCGCAGAAACTTCACCACTATCTTTCGAAGCTAAAGGTTCGGCTTCTTTGTATCGAGAAGCCACATCGATTACCACCAATGCGTACTTGTATAGCTTCCGTCCACGCCCAGGTCGATCGTGTGGTAAGAATATCAAATCAGCTTGGTGGACTTCGTTAGGTTTCGATACGGTCCAATGTGGTCGTGGTACATATCGTGGTGGTGATAAATAAATTTGCCATAGTGCTTGCTTCTCTAACCAACTCTTAGCCGTGTCTTCCGATACCTTTGCTGCCGCCGATAGTTTACCAATTGCGGAGTAACCTTTCCAATATCCTTCAGGGCCATAGAAGATAGCATCCATTACGTATAGTGTTAACAACGAGACTTTAATATGTATAGTCCTTATCGTGAAAAAAAATAATAAAGACCCATCGGTCCTTATTCCTTTTTTTTTTCTTTTTTTTTTCTTCTACATCTCCCTATTCGTATACGTCCTCGAGAGTGGCCCGAGTCTTCGTTGGAAGCGGTTGCGTTACGACTAGGACGGCGGCGTCGAGTAAGTAGGATATTCCCAATCCACTCGTGCAGACACTACTAGCGTCGCAAACGCCATCGTGTATGGAACCTGGCAATATCATATTACTTATGTTGGAAGCATTTACTTGGTTGGAATTCGCATCTACGAGAGCTTCGTAAGAAGTGCGGCTTCCTACGGAGAACGGCCGACTCTTGTCGAAGAATAGGCAGTTGGGTACACCTGTCTGCATGTTGCATTTCATGCGCAGCCTAGCAATGGGATTGCTCAATGCACATCCGGCGTTCTTGGAGGCTTCCATGGAGATAGTTCGTTGAACCAGTGTATGGATCTTAGTGTTGGAGACAACGAGAGCTCCTTCGGCTGGTGCGGTACGGCGACGCAGATTGCGTGCACAAATCTTTCCACTTGTGAGGCACGCCTCAACCTCGTTTTCGAACGCAGAGTCCAACTCTTGGATCACTTTGAAGAGGGTACTCAATTTGTCTGGACTTGGAAGTTCAGGGTTTCCATCCTTGTCGGTCTTCAAGGTGATTCCATCCATCTGAGTCAATACTGGCACACACCACTTTTGAATTTGTAGGCAGGGATTGCGATCACGCTTCTTGTACTTATCCTTTTGTCCCGATGCGAGGTTCAATCGGGCAAGGTCTTCTTGCTCATGTGGACATATTTGACCAACATGTTTTTCGTCTTTGAAGCGAAAGATTGCTGGACGTTGTCCTTCCCCAAGATCAAAGTAGACTGGGATGTATTTACATCCGTTTGGACCACTTCGAGGATTGTCCCAGTCGAACACAACTATTCCCTCCTTTCCCTGTTCGAAGGCTTTGAGGATGTCTTCTGCGTTGAACACAGAGGATTTGTTTGCCGTCGCCGTGGTATTGGCATCGTTGGTTGAGATGGCACCATTGGTTGAGGGGGCATCGTTGGTTGCATTGGAAACTTGGCTAGCCATCGTCTTTGATATATATACATGTGTCTTTATCTAATAGGGTTGTTGGATTCGATTTTTTTTTACGACCCCGTTGTGGTGGTCTTCTTTCAGCTTTTCCTTGGAATTAGTCTTGTGATTTTTAAAGCAACCGACTAGCGACGTATCCTAGAGCAAACGTCCCACCACCTACGATTACCAATTCCGTAGTTCTCTGTGAACTCGAAGGTTTGTAGTAGTGGGAAAAGTGAGGCTTCTTCATGTTCATGCGGTGCAGCCCCACGTGTACTGTATTGTATAGTACAAGGGCGCGGTCCGTATCGGCTAGATCCTCGGCAGCGTAGTATTTCTTACGTTCCTGCTCTTGGACCCACTTGGATAGTTCTTCTTGTTGTTTTTCGTAAGTGGCCATGTCAGCCTTGTATTTCTCAAGGGCTCTATCATGCCTTTCGATCTCTATATTAGTCTCCTCTGGGTCTCTTCCAGAAATATATCGGTCGAGGTATTTAGCACCAAGGCTTGCTGCCGCAAAGGCAACCGCTATGCTAATCGATCCCCCCATTGTTTACAAACTCTTAGGTACGAACCCTTTGTTTTCGAAATTCTTAGGTACGAGCCCTTTGTCTTCGAGATACTTTTTGGCGGCAATGCTACCAGCCAATACGGCCGTCCACTTCACGTAATTCAAGATGCTTGATGAAGGATCGCCAAGCATAGACTCCTTTGTCACCTTTTTTACGATCCAACCAACACCAGTTGCTATTCCAGCCAATGTGGCGGCATCAATTACTGTTTCTACCACTTTGTTTTTTTCTGCCATCGAACGTATCTGTATTGTCGATATGTTCAAATGTTATTTTCCATGGAAGGCAGCTTTTTGCTTCTAGCTTCATGTATTTCTTCGGAATGAGTGTGGGGTGTCGTAGAGTTGCGGTCCTTGTACTGATAGTGCAGCCCAACTAACGCGAGGCCTATACCAATGGCTGATAGTATAGTGTTGGCAGACACTTTATCGTACCAGCTTCCGTCGTCCCGAACTTCTGGTTCCTCTTTGTGCTCACTCTCACGACTCAATGCCTCTCTAGCGCGGCGATTACTTTCCGCCAATGCTTTTCCAGCGGCAATGCGCTTTGGATCTTTGGTCTTTTTTTCAGGCGCAGTCTTCGGCGGATCTGCAGTTATCCGATCTTGTTGTTCCTCCATCGTTCATGTCAGTAGACTTTGAGTCTTTAATAGGTTGACTGCTTGGCGTACTAGATGGAACTACGTGGTCAGCTACATGGAACAAGGCACTAGCTAGAGCCACAAAGCGACCTGCTTTAAGAGACAACAAGGCGGCCACAGCAGATATCTCGTTGCGAACTAGGTGGTCTTCTTGTAGATCTAGGAGAAGTGCTTGTTCGCTGTCTAGTCGGACTACGTACCCAACTGCACGAGTTGCTAGTCGCAGTGCTCCGTCTACTAGACAACCTGTTATTTGCTTTGCCACTACGGCCTGGTACCTACTATGTAGGCGTATAACATCTTTCGCGGATAGTCTAGATACATCTCCTAGGGAAAGGTCCCGCCCTAGGTATTCTTTTGTCGTACCCATTGCGGCTAGAATTTTGAGCGCCTCCCTACGCTCTTCGACGTCCTCCGATTTGGATGGATGTTCCAGTACGACCGGCGGACAAACGACGGCGCACTCGCCTAGTAGTTCTTTGATTTCTTCATCCATGGTTGAAGTATGCTTTGGGTGCGGGAATCTCTAATACTACTTCGAAAGGATGGCGGAGACAGAAACATGTGCGAGCGAACTTGTGGGCCTTGAGCTCCGAGGTCAACATTTTCCTCTCATCCACCTTCAACCCACCACCGTAGTCCTCAAATAGTGCTTTGGCATCAAGAGCTGACGCGGTATGAAAGGCCACGACCACCGCCACGTTTTCTCGAAAAGGTTTGCATATGCTTGTCAACTGTTGAGTTAACACCCAAATAGAAATGCCTATGTGACGAGCGGAAAAGGCCATCTCCACGAGCTTATCGGTTCTCAGCTTTACATCCTTCGATGCGGCGCAATCGTCGAGTATCAAAAGAGTATTCGTACCTGCCCAAAAGGTGGAACAAACTCGTAGCGCGGCATTGATGGCATCTTGTGAGGGGCACATCACGAAGAAGTGAGGATCTAGATGGGCGAATCCACGATAGGTAGTGTTGTGGGCATACGTGGGGCATATGAGTACTACGTAGTCAAACTTACCACGAAATGCTCCACGAAGCTGCTCTACGAGAAGGGCCGTTTTTCCACAATTCGTTGGTCCCACTATGAGAGCGTTGAATGGGATTTCCGTTACTAAAGTGTCCATACTAGTACGATACGTTTTCCAGTGCTCCGTTCAATATCGTGATCTGAGCATCGGCAAGTACGAAGATGTGCATGTTCACGGTTCCACTGCCTCCAGTCCTATGGATGCGGATCTGGAGGTTCTTTCCACTGCCGGTTTGATTCAAACCATTGCCATGGACAACTGGATCATTTACTGTGCGACAATCAACCAGGATGGCGAATTTATTATTGTAGAACTTGATCGGGGTCATAGACGTTTTGCCAGCGCCGAACCATCCATTAGCGGCCTCCCAAAAGTCTGATGGTAGCATGCCTCCAGGAAAGATCCTGTTTGGTCTTCCATTGATATCGATCTCGACCTTCGTGATTCCTGGATAGTCAAACGCCTCGCTGTTTCGTGTGCCGTGGGCATGTTGTGCCACGAAGAGGAGGAGCAGTCCAGTAAAGGACAACCTTGGAACGTCGACTTGCTGGGATATCAGAGTGTCGGATGCTTTGTTGATAGGTACGGTTTTGAAGTGAACAGCGTGCCTGAACAGGAAGACGGCACCACTGACATATTCGTCTTTCGCTTGCTTGGCGATAATTTCGCTCTCAACAACTTCGTACTCTAGCTGGATGTTGCTTAGCTTGTATGTGCCTATCTTGGTAGTGTCTGATCCTACCACCACATCCGTAGCAGGTGATAGAGTCAACTCGAGCGAAATGGTGTTGCGAAGAGCGAAGGGATAAAGAGCTCCATGTTGCGTCAGGATGTCCACATCTAGTGGGATTCGGTATTTCGAACCATACACGGCTAGGAGCAAGTTTTCTCCAGTATCCGAAGTGCCTTTGTCACCAGCATTCGAGCGTAGCTTGTTCGTGTTCTCTGTTTGAATACCTTGTCTCACGCGCACATCTCGCTCTATAGTTGGCAAATAGAGATCGGAATATGTCTGTAGAAGATCTGGTCGTTCAATGTCTTCTATTGTTTCAGCTCCTATTTTGAGAACTCTACGTGAGACCAGACAACGCCCGACATTAGCCACCACTCGATTGTTAGCATGTCCACCAGACAACGTAAGGTCAGCCAAGAGCGCGAGACTACCCGGAACGAGGACGATGTTTTCCCCTAGTATTGGTATTTTCACATAGAGAGTCTCTCCTGGATTGGCTTCCGATGGAGTGAAGGTGATTCTATCTACGTTGTGTAGAGCTTTCAATCCCTGAGGCTCTCTATGCGATTTTGCAGGAACCAACGTCGACGGGATCATGTTGAATATATGGACATAAATAGTTATTGTTCAACATGGCTGAAAATGCAGACTTCGATCCTTTGACTGAGGAAGGTCAAGCCGACATAGAAAATCTTTCTGCCAAAGAATGGCATGAGCTTGGTCCAGGTAAGACTGAAGACCGAAGTACTTGGTGGGATAGAGTTAAGGCCAGAATAGGAGAAAGATCCAAAAGCTTTCGGGATAAGCTTTGGAGCAAACATAATGAATGGGGGTACAGTCCACATGAGTACATCAAATTGGTGAAGCTAAATGATGAGAGTGTAATGACAAGCGGCCATACCGCGGAAACATCGTTCACTGAGGTGAAATATATATTAGAGGAAAAAATCGGTCAACGCGATGAGGCCTGGAAACGCATCCGTGCCAAGTATCCAAATGTAGACACTACCAAGTTCACTACTACCTTGGGTACGAACAACGAGGTCGTGGTGCGACTGAACAGATCTGGTTCCAAATACTACAAGCTGTACGACGCCAAAGGTAATGCTAATGGAAAATTACCTAAAACGCTCACAGACGCTCTAGGGCCTCCCGCAGAGATGATTGTTAGCGAAGGAGAAGCTGAGATCGACCAACTTAAGATAGAAAGAGCTAAGGAAATGAAAAACGTGAAATCATCCAAGCAAGGGTCGACAGAACATACGGCAGCAAAGGAAGAAGTGATGAAAATAGACGACCAAATACAGGAGATTGAGTCAAATATCGAAAAAATCGAAGAGCGTATGTCCATGCGAGACCGCGTGAAGGCTATCTTCAAAAAGTACGGTGTTGGAGTGCTTGGAATTGCGATTGCGACAGGCACCGTGATTGGCGTCGTGGCTTCCATGCTATCTAAGGGGCTTGCTAATGTTGCCAGTGGGGTCGGCAATGCATTGAAAGGTCTAGGAAAGAAGCTAGGGCAGATTCTACCTGGAATGGTTGGGGCAATCGCTAGCTTTTTGTTTCGCACGGCTGGCGAGGTATTAGGATTCTTAGCGAAGAACATCTGGATATTGATTGTAGCTGTGGTGGTGATCGTAATAGAGCGATTTAAGTCAGCGAAATAGCATCCATGAGGCTCCCGCCGCAATGGCAATCATCAGCCCCAAATTGATCTCGTGCTTTGTCATAACGGCATCGGTACTACGAGGTTGCGTTACTTGTGGGATAGGCGCAACGACATCTTGATGCGGTAGATCTTTCTTTCGTGAACTACCTTCCATACGTGGTGGTTTCGAAGGCTTCACCGCAACGACATCTTGATGCGGTAGATCTTTCTTTCGTGAACTACCTTCCATACGTGGAGGTTTCGGGGGCTTTTCGTTATGGTTGATACGGCCATTTACTCCAAGTTGGATGTTAGGTGTGGAGGCCATTTGTATTTCGTTGTTATAACCTGGTATGCTCTCATCGTTAATAATCATACGGCTGGGTATTAACAAACAGTCCTTGGCAACTGCAAGGTCGAGACGAACACGCGTTAGATGCAAAGCGTTTTGATATCGTACAAGGCTATCTACCTTCTTTTCTGTGATGACCTCTTCCAACTTTACACCACAATCGGCCTGAACATTGAGGGCTAAGGTCGACGTCCCTATGATTGAACTGCGCAAAGAAGCCTGGGATCCTAGAACGCAATATACGTAGACCATTGCAGATAAGTTTATTCTGGCTAGCCCGTCCTTCGCCAATCCGTGACCAGTTTGTGGAACGAACCAATTGCGTTGATTCTTTACCACATCGTTACGAATGAACTTTAACGGAAATTCGAAGTTAGGGCGACGACTCTCCTCAGGAAATTTGAAACTGCCCCCAGGCCACTTCGAATCGTATGAAAGGTTGTGCGCCCCCCATTTCTCTTGAGCATTCGTCAGCCCTCCCTTTCTGAGGTATATGTATACGTCTCCTAAGCCACCATTGGCCCCTCGGCGCAGGGCAAAGTCAACTTTATCGACTCCAAACTCTATTCTGAGCCTGTCATAAGCGACGGCACTCCATGGAGCGTTGTTGTTTTTATTGAAGACCGAATCTCTAGGAAGTGGAACCCCCAATTCGAACAGTAATCGCCTCATTGTGTAGTACACATGGAAGCGGTAAAAGCTCCTGATGTTGTCGATGATTGGTGCATCATCGGAAAGATGGTCGTCAAACGACACCCCACAGCCTGCCGTCGCACACCAAAGGACGAAGCATAGCTGTTGTTGCCAATGTCTCATTGGTGGAGCATCTAGCCACTCGTTTGCTTGTTTTACGGTGTAGAAAACTTGGTCCGGCTCTTGAAAGATATCTCGTGGCGTCAACGTGAAGGACTGCTTCTTCGCTACGTAGATCTTGAGCGTTCGTAGGATAGGGGCTATGTCTTTTGGGTCGTCCCCCCATGGAACGGCTGGAACTGGATACTTCTCTTTTGTCTTTCTGAATGGAGATGGGAAACCTACCTGCAGTGCATCATCAATACGTTTTTGAATGGTAGCACGTGGCTTGGAGATATCATCGCCATAGACCGCATAGCTATGATTCCCATCTCGAAACCAAATACTCGTCGAATATTTGCCTGAATTATGTATGCTCGTAGAGGCCTGAAACTGGTGAAAATCCGCTTGTGGGTATTTTTTCTTGAACTTTGTCAACAAATCGGCATTCAGTTTGGCAATCCTGGCGTTTTCATCAACAAGGAGCGCTGTCCGCTCAGCTTTCGAAAGCCTTGGACCACCCATGGCAATCTCCGCCAGGTCCTCAGCAGATAGATCATCATCTTCGTTTGGTAAAACTAGAGGCATCGTAACTATTGAAGTTATGACATATAAAGTTTATGTCTTTAATATACGATGGTGATCTTAAATGTCACCACCACCTCGGCTGACCATACGGTCTACTTCGACGATCCAATTCTTATCAATAATATTTCGCTACTCGAAACCACCATTGAGAACAGTTGGTTGAATCTAAAAGAGAAGGCCACGTTTCAGTGGGAAGTCAAGGGCGTGGGGTTCCCATACACGATCAATCTAGGGAATCATAAGATAACTACATTAATGGATCGCTTAGCACCTGCAGTCAATGCTGACATCATTAAATTTATAGACATATCCAGTAAAAAGTATTGGACCCTAGATGTGAAGAAACCAATCAAGTTCAGTAAAAATCTCTGCGAAATATTGGGTATCAAAGGAAACGAAGACGAGGATGGAAACGTAACATTAAAAGTGAGAGAATACGACCTGATAATGGAATATATCCAAACAATATATATCCACTGTGATGCGGTGGATTCCAAATTCTCACTCCTTGAGGGAAAACGCTCGACTGTACTAGCTAGCTTTAACGTAGAAGGCTCCTGGTTTAACAGAAAGACCTATCATTTGATGGAATCAACGAAAATCCAAACTCTAGGAACAATGCGGAACAGCCTTCGACTGACTGTTCGCGATGACAAAAATAATATCATGGACTTCCGTGGTCGACCCCTACGATACGTATTGAAGATTGAGTAAGTCATATGTATAATATGCGATGGCAAGCGATTCGATTCAAACAATTCCAACGGCGCCGATCTATCCCAATCTACGTTCATCTGAAACCGTTTTGTCTGGAGATAGCTTTCGGCTACAAAAAGTATGTGACACACTTGCTGAACTCGAACGGCAGGCAAAGCACTACGAAGTCGTTCGTAAGAAATATGCCCGAGCGCGTGGTATTGTTCACGGGGTTGCTGTGGCCACAGGTAGCTTGAGTGGTGCATTATCCGCTATGGCGTTGGGCTTGACATTTACGGGAATCGGGATACCTGTGGGTATTTCATTAGGAAGCATCGGGTTCGTTTGTGCCGTCATTTCGGCCTCGATGTCTATCGCAAGTAAGAAACTTGGCATTCGCGTCTCGAAGCACGAAAAGACCGTTATGTTGGCAAAGGCTAAAGCCAATTCCGTGGAAGTCAAAGTCTCAAAGGCTCTAGCCGATGGTAATATTTCAGAAGCCGAGTTCGGAAGTGTTATCGATGAAAGATCGAAATACGAATCACTCAAGCTCGAAATACGACAAAAAAATAGGCAAGAAAGAGGGTCAAAAAACCTAGAACAACTTCGCTCGGAGATCCGAAAGGAAATGAGAGCAAAACTTGGCAGTCTAGTGGGATAAGAATCAACATCTCCTATGAAAGAAACCATAACGGAGTCTATTTTAACTTCACTAAGAAAATCGTATAAATTACTGCGCTAAGAACAGATGCTCTTAGTTCGTATAAATTACCGTGTTGTTTTGCGATTCGTATGCAGATTTTTGTCTAGTCACGTCAAACTATGTCACGGGCCGCAGGTGAAATAAAAATTGTCTGAGTCGTACGTAAATTTTAGGGTCGCCAAACTTTTTTGCATTCCTTAGCGCCCCAGTTTCACTTGTTCGAGCAAAATCGGGGCGCTCAGGAATTTTAGGGGGAACTCAGGAATGTATGTATTCATCCCCCTTGGCTTATGCAATGGATGTGGTTCGTATGTAGATTTCTGCCAGCCATAATTAACATACGGCAGCTGCTCTGCCAAACGTAAATACGAATTCCGCTCTCAAAGGACTTTTAGTCATTTAGGATAGGTCGAAATCAAAAAAGCATTTAGAAATAAACTAGTACAAGGTATACATCGCGCGATGCCTGAGACGATAACTTGTAGTTGGTTAATGCGAGGCAAGGACACGAAATGTATAAGGAAGATTTCGAAGGTGTCAGAATATTGTGCTCAACACGACTATCAGATACGAAGAGGAGCCACTCCATTCGGTCCGTGTCATAAATGCGGTCGTGGTTGTCGAACTAGTTACGGACTTTGTACGACGTGTGGTGCACGACGCCAACGTGAACTTAGTGGAGAGAAACGCAAAATCAAGAATCACTTCTCTAAAGTATTGGAAGAATTGAAGGACCGTAAGGCTCGTAAAAACATAGAGGGCTCGCTAAAAGATTCCACATATCCATGTCGTAAATGCGATCGTGATTGTCGAACTAGCTACAGACTTTGTACAACGTGTAGTGCACCACTACGACGTGAACTTATCAAAAGAAAATCGCTTCTCGAAAGTACTGGCAGAATCGAAGTACCGTAAGACTCATGGAGAAGTAGAGGGCTCGCTAAGGGCTTTCGAATGGCAGTAAAAAAAAAAGGAAAAAATGAAGAGAGACGAACTGACAGTTTCTCTTCATTTTTTTTTTTTGCCTCGTTGTTGGCAACGAATGGAAAAACTGACAACATTTCAAGCCTTATTTTCTTTCTTGTTCACGGTCTATGAAGTCAAAAAATGGATAAGTAGGTCAAAGAATGTTATCGCTGTAAGACAGCATTTTAACCAATTATGCTTCCAGTAGTATATGTGGAGGAAAAATGATGCCATTTTTTTTGTTAACGTAGGGGAGGCCTGAGGTTTAAACGAAGGCCTCCACTACGTTAACAAAAAAAACGGGTATCATTTTAACTCCACATATACTACTTGCTTGAAGATCCTAACAGGTCTATCGAGTCGGTGTTTGATCTAGACGGCATGCGCATAGCAATGTACAGTTGCTTGAAGATCCTAACAGGTCTATCGAGTCGGTGTTTGATCTAGACGGCATGCGCATAGCAATGTATAGTTGCTTGTCTGAGGATCCTGACAGGTTTATCGAGTCAGTGTTTGATCTACAATGCGTCATTGCATGAAGTATCAACCTATTCACAGGAACATCTTCCAAAAATACATCTATTAGCATCGAGCTCGTCAGCTTTTCAATCCGTGTAAGTCGATATTTGAGGGTTTAAAAAAATGGTCGCACCCACTCAGCCCTTGAGATTTTTTAATTATTATTTTTAATTTTTAAATACAGGTTTTTTCCACCTCATATTTTTACGTTTTTTTACCGCGTTATGCGACAAGAAAAAGAACAGAAAAGTAGTTACAATCAATGTCAGGAACAAGGTACACGTTAAGTAGAAACATAATTATATGGGTATTTTCAGTATTAAATAATACTATGGAGAAACTAAGCTGGGAATAATTTAGACCATTGGGTATAGTAAGCACTCGTATGCGAATCAACGGCATTTTGGAGCTTCACTTTCTTAATAAATATATCAAAAGAGGCTTCAGAGGTTTGTTCTGCAGAGGAACTAAGGCTGTAATTACATTTTTTTTTCGCTAAGAGAATTAGGTAATTTAAGAAAAAGTAATTTGAATTCTCAGGTTTATAACCATACAATATATCGACTTTTCTCAACATAATTAAGGACCACAGGTGCTACTATACCAATTGCAATTCCGAAATTGTTCCCAGAATCTAAGACATGTAGGGCATAACACAAAGATGTGTACGAGGTCTTCTCTTTGACTGCATCTATGGTGCCCATTGATCACTAGAACTTATTTTCATTAATTTTAACAGGCTTTTAGAAGGTAAGATATGAATATTTTTTAACTGGAAAACAATAAGCTTAGTCTCAATAGTGATTCGGTACTGTAACACATAAACGTGATCTGGCTGTAGCAGCTTCTTCTCTTGAATTAAACTCTTCAGTTATAAAGTACTGTTTAAAACACGAACAGCAGTGTTTTATCAAGTTTAAAAATTCGAGGGCGGAGCCCGAGAATTTTTAGACTTGATAAAACACGTGCTGTGAGTGTTTTAAACGGCTTCAAAAACGCTTTAAGAATGCAATGAAAGAAAGACGCACATCTCAAGGGAATGGTTACGTAATGAACCACTGAACCTTTGTATTCACAACGCCATGCAAAATATTGGAGTAATCACCGTCTGCAATTACAAACATCTCAAGGGAATGACATGGAGAAATTACAATACGGTATGTTGTTTGAAGCGACGTTTCGCAATACAAGAAGAATCTGCACTTGAAGGATTTGGTGTCGTGGTTTACCTCGATAAAGTTCAAGACTTGGAAAGCGATGTGACTGACATGACGGCAGACTCTAAATGTTTGACTCCGGCACAAACTATGTAAGTTTAATGCACGTTTTTATTATTTTACGGCTTTGAGTTTGGTTTAATAATTGGAACTAAACAGTATCTCGGTAAACAAGTTGGATACCTTCATTTTAAAAATATTATCTGTGTATCTCGGTAGTCTGCTGATATTAGTAAATCTAGTGCAAAATTTATTATCTAGGTACCTTATGTTCCGTGTACTTTTTGCTATCTTTGGGTCTTTATCAGTGAATTCTTAATTAGGATGAAACTTTATATAAAATTTCATGTTCATTAGTATTCTTTATATAAAACGTTCATCCTAATTTGCAATTCAATGAGAAAGCTGAAACATCAATAGAAATTCCATTGTCTCAATCATTAACCCCGTTTCCCCCTGGGACGGAATTCAAATCCCTCCGCGGGCCTTCTAGAATGATGAGATTTTATCAGGTATAAAGGGGCATGCACGTGACTGATTTGCTTCATCTGATTGGACAAAATGCTCATTAATTATTCATGAGTTTTTGAACTGTAATTCACACCGCGGCATTCATTGTAAAGCATGTAGTTATATTAGATTAGTTAGTAGTTTTCATAATTTATCATATTTTATTGAGCGATTGTATTATTATTATGATTTATTTTTAGTAATTTATATCCACCTGATGAATCAACCGTGTTTAAATAAAGTTATACATACATACATGCAGGAAGTCTATGAAAAAAATGTTAATAATTTCAGTTCAGCGGTAGGAGGCCTAAACTCTCTAGCAATAATTGCTTGATATATTTGTTTGCAGTTAACAAAGTTAACCTTCAACGCCTTTGAAGCGGAATCACATTGACTCTTTATTAGTTTTTTTTCCACTGTGGTGGAAGTGCATCTATAATCCATAAAAATCTAAGAAATTACAAGTTGTAAAAGATTTAGCACAAAATTTACTGTAACTAAGAATAAGTCCATTCTCATACAGAAGATCTTTAACGTATGCTAACCCAGCTCTATGCCATGCTTGCAAATAAATTGTATTTTTATTTATTTTAATGAATTTATTATTCCATAATATCTGGAGATAAACTTGGTTTTTAGACTCTATAGGAGGTTGGCAACTACCGTTAAATTCGCACCAATACTTTATAACTGACACGTAAAAATTAGGTAGGCCAGAAAGATCGAGACTCTTGTACTCTGGATTACAGTGGAATAGAAAAAGACCACCGTTTTTCTTTTAAAATGATACTGAAGGAATTATTTTCCATTGAGCATCGCTTTCATCAATCAATCGATTTACGCAATTTACCCAATAAATACATAATGCTTTCAAGAATACCTTAAAGTGTCTCCTTTTAAATCCGCCATCTTTTAAATTACCTATCATTGTTGAAAATTTAATCTTAGAAGGTTTATTATTTAATCTTAGAAGGTTAAGATTTAGACCGGAGCATTTACTAAACAACTCGATTAAACTTAACAAGAGCCCATCTGGGCTTTCACTCGGGCCACATGAGATTGAAGATGAAATACACTTTCATTTGAAATCTCTTAGTAATAACCAAAGGGAAGAATTATTAGCTGAATTTAGCAGTCTTTTGGAGTGGCCGGTAGCGCGGTGACTTTCATAAAATTTCTCTGCTCCCCTAGTAAATATGTAATTTAATATTTTTGTTTTTCTCGTATGTTGACCTTTTAATTTAATCAGTTTAACACACTGCATTTGAGCAGGCATATATTCATTGTTTTGAACCCGAGAATTAACCGTACTTCATGGTCCCTTTCTTTAGTAGTGGGTTGTCGGTCAGGTAATTATAAACTCTCGTCATTTAGCACAGAAAATGTATTCTGATGAATAGGGATCGGTAGCCTCCTCCGCAGGCATCTCTAGTTAGTAAGAAATAGTAAGCTTGGGAACCCTGTGGCCGAACATGTGGGCGCGCGAGGGACCCTGGAGTTTCAAGGATATGTTGATCCAAAACTACAGGCTCTTGGGGTTTTTCATTGACTTGTGAACTTGCAGGCTCTGTAATTTGTTTTGTTTTCTTAGTATAACATAAAGTGTTGAACATGTTCAATTTCTCAAGCATGTCGCGCGTGACCTCTGTTTCTTCATTCGTTAAGTTCTCTACTTTCATCTGTAATCTGGGAAACTCGATCTTTTCCCATGCCTTGGCACATAACTATTAGTCCTGTTGTGGATGATTATAAGTAAAATCCTTCGACAGCTTGTACCGTTTCCGCTAGGTCAATATCCTCGCTGGAACGAAATAACTTGATCTCAATACTCTCTGATCCAACTTACGGTAAAACTAAATCTCTGACAGTTTTTAAGAGACTCATAATATTGGTCTTGAAGTGACTTCACCCAAAATAAGATGTTCTTCTCGGATGTTTTAAATGCAGCACAGCGAGCCGATGGCTTGTAGATTCCAATATCTATTTCTTCGAATTTTAGCTTTCCGGATCCTGGCCCCTTTGCTTCAGGTCGTCGTACGTGTCGTATATAAAAGCACTGGCCATCTGGGTAAAAAACGCGGTCCTTCGGCTCCGACAATAGCGCCAGTTGCAATATCCTGAGCCTGTTGGAAGGCTTTCGCATGAGTGAAGTTAAATAAAACATTAAACTGGCTTACATTTGAGAGATGAGACTCCAAGTTACAGAGAAAGTTGCTCGCGGATTCCGCCATCTTGCTTTACTGTATTAAATTATGTAAATAAATTAACCTGCCGATTGTTGCGTGACCAGCACAGTGCGATCTGATTGGTGTGAATTTGACCTTTAACGCATGCGCTGAACGCTTGCTACACGGAATAAAAAAATATATAAAAAAAACGACTTGCATTTTAAGACTCGGTGCTGCCACAGGCAGCCCGAGTAATAAGCGTCTTGCGGAATCTACATCCTTCAGAAATGCCGTAATATCATCCGCAAATATAAAAGCTATTTCAATTTCTCGGTAGTGGATTTTAATTCCATAAATATCTGAATTAGAACGTATGGCAATCGCGAGTAGCTCGACACTTAGGATAAACAGCAATCCCGGAGCAAGGATCTCCTTGTCTTGCAGACCGCTGTAAACTGAAAAACTGTGATGCGTAACCATTATTACTCGGGCTGCCTGTGGCAGCACCGAGTCTTAAAATGCAAGTCGTTTTTTTTTTTGTTGTTGTTGGGTGTCGCAAAATTTCTGTGCATGCGTTAAAGGTCAAATTCACACCAATCAGATTGCACTGTGCTGGTCACGCAACAATCGCCAGGTTAATTTATTTACATAATTTAATACAGTAAAGCAAGATGGCGGAAGACCCGCGAGGAACTTTCTCTCTACTTTGGAGTCTCATCTCTCAAATGTAAGCCAGTTTAATGTTTTATTTAACTTCACTCGTGCGAAAGCCTTCCAACAGGCTGAGGATATTTCAACTGGCGCTATTGTCGGAGCCGAAGGACCGCGTTTTTTACCCAGATGGCTAGTGATTTTATTATACGACACGTACGACGACCTGAAGCCAGTGTAGGGGCCAGGATCGGAAAGCTACTGAAATTCGAAGAAATACATATTGGAATCTATAAGCCATCGGCTCGCTGTGCTGCATTTAAAACATCCGAGGAGAACATCTTATTTTGGGTGAAGGCACTTCAAGACCAATATTAGGAGTCTCTTAAAAACTGTCAGAGATTTAAATTTACCGTAAGTTGGATCAGAGAGTATTGAGATCAAGTTATTTCGTTCCAGCGAGGATATTGACCTAGAGGAAACGGTACAAGCTGTCGAAGGATTTTACTTATAATCATCCACGTCTACTTAACAACAGGAATAGTTATGTGCCAAGGCATGGGCAAAGATAGAGTTTCCCAGATTACAGATGAAAGTAGAGAACTTAATGAACGAAGAAACAGAGGTCACGCGCGACATGCTTGATAACATGAACATGTTCAACAAATTACAGAGCCTGCAAGTTCACAAGTCAATGAAAAACCCCAAGAGCCTGTAGTTTTGGATCAACATATCCTTGAAACTCCAAAAGCAACATACACATGAGTCAAATTCAAACCGGAAGAGACGGAATTCTTTAGATTCTTCACGAGGATAAAAATATTTGTTAGCCCGCAATAAGAACTCTCTCGCTGCTTTAACGACCTTGATTTGTAACATGGAGGCTGACCTAACTGATATGGGTAATGATTCTTACTCTCGTCACATCAAAACACGAATCAAGAAACCAAACTCAGTCATTTGGAAGACAAATTAGTGCAGCAAGATAATATATACAAGACCGAAATCAAGATGCTGTCATCTCGAATATATTATTGACCTAGAAGTTGAAAATGGCGAGTTGAAAGCGGATATAACTTAAAGCTGAGATCCCACTTTCAAACTTAAAAAAAATATCAAGAATACAAAAAAGAAGACAATGTTCCGAGACTACCCAACCTACTGAAGCTTATCAGTTTGTTCAAGAGCCATATTTCTTACATGACAACCCGATCCCTATTCATCAGAATACATTTTCTGTGTTAAATGACGAGAGTTTACAATCACCTGACCGACAACCCACTACTAAAGAAAGGGACCATGAAGTACGGTAGTATGGTTAATTCTCGGGTTCAAAACAATGAATATATGCCTGCTCAAATGCAGTGTGTTAAACGAATAAGTAGTGTTTAAATTAAAAGGTCAACATACGAGAAAAAGAAAACTATTAAATTACATATATACTGGGGGGCAGAGAATGAAAGTCACCGCGCTACTAGCCACTCCTAAAGACTGCTAAATTCAGCTAATAATTCTTCCCTTTGGTTAATATTAGAGGATTAAGAGGATTTCAAATGAAAGTGTATTTCATCTTCAATCTAATGTGGCCCGAGTGAAAGCCCAGATGGGCTCTTGTTTGTAATACAACTAGATGGATTGCAATACAATGTCTTGATCCAACTAATGAGATTGGTTCCAAAATTGAAAGTGTGCAGTGCTTTATATATGTAAGACCATTCAATAGAGTCGAAAGCTTTTTGAAAATCAAGTAATAAAGCTAATCCGGGATATTATATCGCGAAGTATAATCAAGCATATCGGAATCAATCTGACGTTATTCCCGATATACCGCTTTTTGACGTAGCCAGTTTGACCAGAATTAATTAAATGAGGTGAATGAGGTACGATTCTGTTGGCTATGCTATTTTATAATCCACATTCAGCAATGAAATGGGTCTCAAATTTTGTAAATAAAGTAATTTCTTTTTCTTTTTCGGAATAAGTGAGATAACCCCACGTCTTTGTTCGCTAGACATTTCTCCACAAATAAACGCGATTGAAGCTTGAAATTAAACTGTCTTTAATGTCATTCCAAAAAACAAAATAAAATTCAGCAGAGAAACCATCACATCCAGGGCTTTTATTTCTTTTAAATTGTTTTAAAGCTTTCAAACATTCTACCTCTGTCAAAAATGGTGCGTCGCAGGAGTTTTTTTGCTCTTCATTTGGTTTTGGCATACTGCCGTTTTCAAAGAAACATCTGAAGATTTCGTCTTCAACATTATTACCATGTGATTTATATAAATTTTCATAAAAATTCTTCTGCAACTTCAAAATTTGCTGTGATCTCTTTCTATCGAGTCATCCTTTTTTAACTCTGTTATATGCTTCTTATTGGAATTCCTTTTGGTGAGATTGAAAAAAATATCTGGAGCTTTTTTCTCCGTGCTCACGCCAACGAGCTGTACTTCAGTCTTACAAATAAGCCATTAAGTTTATACTGAATAATCGCGTCAAGTTCAGCTTTCTCATACTATCTAATTATCGGCGAAGGGTCATCGTCAAGCAACTTCTGCAGCTCATCAAGTTTGGAGAGCAACTCTTTTTCACGTTGTTTACGTTTAGAAGCCCTTGAGATTTTAGTGCCCTAAATCCACTCGAGTATTCCCTATTATATGGACTACTAATAAGGCTTACTGTTTTCCTTTGTTAATATATTAGCATTATCTATATTGGGAACACTAAGTAAGGGTTAGACAATGAACGCGAGTAGTTTATGGAATTTAGTTTGTCGAGCATTAGAAGGCCAGGAAGGGCACAGCCGAGTGCTAAATCCCATAAACCACGAGTGTTCATTGTCTAAACCTTACTTAGAATATGGTCACATCCACGAAGGAGTGAGAAATATAAATTAAGCTTTCAAAACTGATTCGTCAACATCATTAGTACCACATGATAGGGGACTAATGATGATGAATGATCGTTGGGCGCTACGTTGTTTACTTGTGAATACCGCAAAATTGCTGCTAGCTGCTCAGTAGCATGCAGACTAAAGCTCTGATCAAAATAATCCATGAGTATCAGCTAGACAAGTTGAGGGAGTCAAGTAATGCAGCCTTAACCGGCATCCCCAGGCTCAACAACACTAGTCGTTGAACATGGCAGTAGTCGACTTTCGACTATCGTTAAGGTTTCAGTGAGGTTAGTAATAATAATGCGATTAATCAGTGGCATTTCCACGAGGTGCATCCACTGATGGACCTGACTGGGCGCAGTATTGATGAACTATACTATATCAAACATTTTTGTTTTCTTTCTCACTCCGCTATAGATAGAATTGCTTTTTTTGCATACTTTAGTAAAAAATAGTTTAATTTTTTACATTAGAAACAAAAATAAGAAAATAAAAGTGGTCTATTCTAACTGCAAACAATCATTATAATGATTGAAAAATAGCGTTTATAGAGGTAATCGACTAACTGTGCCACCCAATTCAGATGTGATGTAAACACACATTACTCTGGAGAATTAACTCTTTGAAAAATAATTTTATTCAGATAGGCATGACTGCATTATGATTAGAATAAAAAAGGAAAAATTCCCCAGAGTAGCATCTGTTTACATGACATGATCTGAATTGGGTGGCAACCACGCTTGGCACAAATGACCCTAAAATATATCACTTTGCTATATTTTCAAAAGTTTCCAACATAGAAGATTGAATTTTTGTGGGATGATGAAGACCGACGACCAAAATAAAATCCGATGATTTGATCTACCGTAGACATCTTGATGACGTCACAGTTACGTCATGTATCCATTTATAATAGGTTTCTCGATGTTTTCAATTACCTTGAACATCAGTAAATTTTATATTTTCGATTTCCCATCATGTCGACAACAAAGAAACCGAAAACCCGAGTTCGATTGGTTAAGAGGGAGAAAAGTTATTAAATTTTGAATTTTGGCAATTTTGGCGGGAAATATTCAATACAGAACCATTTACAAAATAACTTCTTCATTCATCTTTTAGAGTTTAAAGTATTTGTTTACGACAATCTAGCAATCGAAAGAGTAAATCGGTACCCACAACCGTATGTTTTTAGAATTTTCGATTTTTGAGAGGAAATATTTTAAAATTCCCAGTGAAAAAGAGGAAACGTCATTATAACGTCATATATTTTTGAAAACGTCTTTTAAAAATAACTATTCAAGTATTTTTCGGATTTTAAAGAGGAACTGTACTTACTGTACACTGAATAGCCGCAATATGGTCTTTTTTATGTTTATTCAATTTAGAAAGCATGACTGATGTCAGACCCATGACGTCAGAAAATGTGACGTCACAGGACACTTCAGTTCTTAATAACTCAGCAAATATTTATCGTAGAGACTTTAAAATTGCGGCAATCAAAAACACATATTTATGTTGTTATGATAACATGCTTTATTTCAAACGTATAGGTAACGCAGAATTTGACCTTAAAAGGAGTCGTTCGTTATGACTTCACACCAACGTCAATATACAAACGTGTTTGATCCTAAAGACGTTATTTCATTTTAATATTAACATACGAAAATTTCGTTAAATTTGACAGCGAATTAAACAAGATGTGCTGGTTTATATATTTTTGGCTCGCTTTTAGTGATCGATTTTGAGGTAACTTATGCCAGGCGTGACAGCGTTAGCCGATTACCTCTATTGTAAGGATTTATTCAGATCAGTGGAGACTTGTTCCCAGGCCCCTCACGGGCGATTTATATAACAGTCATATTTCTAAATAATAAAATGAAAAACGAACGAAAACAATCGATTCTCACTTTTTTTGCTATTATGTTCAATCTAGAGCAAAGAAAACGGCATTTTTCAAAGATCGGTTTAAAACTGATTTTTTGTCTCGTACGCTAACCGGTCTTTATTACATACATGCTTTTTTTTATTATTTATTTTTTTATTTTTTATTTAAACATATTTATTCCATACAATTGCCCCAAGAGCAGAAGCTCATCTGGGAGGCTCTCGTACAACTATTGCACACATTTCAACAGAGGAAGTTGGGAGCAAAACAGAAACAACAGAAAATAAATAACATTACATATGAACTGAAAAGCGAGATGTAGCGGAAATAAAATCTTGAACAGCAAGGAATAATTTACAATTTGAATTAAAGTCAACATTGGTACATCCACGAAGTAAAAACGTTAGCTTGTCAGATTCGTTAGAATTAGACCAGAAATTATTTAGGCACTCTGCAGCCGAGGTAAGTAAACGAGAGCGATGGGCTTCGAAACGGGGACAATATAACAGGTAATGTTTGATAGTTTCCCGCTGGTATTCACACTCACATACAGGAGAGGGTATACAATTATGGCGAAAAAGATCGTCGTTTAAGGTGCTATTTTTCAACCTAAGTCTGGTTTGCAGAACAGAAGGATACCTAGTACCAATTTCAAAGAGCTTGGGGTACTTCCCTTTTGGCAACAACCTATTAACTGAAGTTTTGAATTTAGCAAAAGAGGAAGACTTCCTTATATAGAGAGCCAGGGAATTCCATCCGGAAATAGAAGAAGGAAAAAAGGAGTTTTGAAATCTAGATGTGGAGCAACTTATAAGTGATATGTTCTCGCTATTACGGAGTGAATAACTAGATCTGTGAGAAACTGGCGCAGGTAAGAGGGAGGAGAGATAGTCAGGAACCAAATTATTTTTAATTTTATAAAATACCGAAAGTTTATGAATATGACGTCTTGTTTTAAGTGTATCCCAGGCAAGTTCATCTAACAGGGGGACTGGCGGTTGGTTCCTCTATTAATGGCGCCCGTGACTAAACGAGCTGCATCAAATTGAATGCTCTCAAGAGCATCACTACACTTCTGGATACAACCATCCCATAACAAATCAGCATACTCTAACAGCGGTCTAATCAAGGAAAGATACATGGTGTTAAGTGTAGATCTATTCAACAAGAACTTTAAACCCTTTAACATATTAAGCGCCTTTTCGTAGATAATATTAATATGATTATGCCAGGACAGATCACTGGATAAATTGACACCTAAATGACAATGTGAGTTGACCTCGGGTATACTAGACTGATTTAAAAAGAGGGGAGGATGATCTGGCTTGACTGTTTTAACCGAAAAAACCATGGAGCGAGATTTAGCGGCGTTCATGGTAACCATCCATTTATTAGCCCAATCAGCTATTGAAGTAAGATCAGAATTAAGTTTTGCAGCGGATACGACCGGAGAATTGACTATATCTAAAATCATAGTATCGTCTGCATATAAAAAAGCTTCAGATTGAACATTGTAAGTAATATCGTTAATATAGATGAGGAACAAGAGAGGTCCAAGCACACTACTGAGGCACGCCGGCGGATACGTTTTCCCAGTTCGAGTGGACACCTTCTATAACTACGCGTTGAGAACGACCAGAGATAACTTTCTAACCATTTAAGTAAAGGGTCTTTGATTCCAAGATACTTTAATTTACTTATCAAACCATCATGCCACACTTTATCAAAGGCTTTGCTAATATCTAAAAAAACATACTGAGATTAGAATGGAATCTTTCATGCGAAAACCCACTTCACAATTTTCCTTAGCCAATCAGAATCGCGAAACGAATTTTTCACACGTGCGAAAACCGTTTCGTCCAATCAGAAAACACCTGCCAAAACATATCGGGATTTTCAAACTGGACTCGAGATCAGATGCGCCACTTTCATTCACTACGAAAGTTGGAGGTTTTGACTTTTTAAAAAAATAATGTAATATTGATCGGTTTGTAATATTGAAATCACAAGGCTAGAGCAAAAACTTAGAGACAAAGAAGAAGCGAAATTCTACCGAAAGAACTCAACATCTATTGAGAAAATCTACCATATGAAATCATCCTTAGTGTCAAAAGAATATACGGCGAAGATTACGAGCTTTCAATCCTTCGTGGAGTGATTTCAACTTCCATAAACCATCGACATTTGAAAAATCGTAAATATTCTGTGAGAAGAGAAAACCTGCAAGCCGTGGAGATGTCTGGAAACTCGTAAGCAAACAACTTGGAAAAAGCTTTTAAACTTTGTCTTGATTTGTTGAATAAAAGACAGTTTCATATTGATGTTGAAAACTATTTCAAGGCTGATGTCAGTTTAGAAAGTAAGATTTTCTTTCCAGTTTTATTGTACCGAGCATAAATTTTAGTCTACGTTGAGTCGGATACGAAATGCAAAACAAAAAAATTGAAAGCTACAAATGTACGTGTTCAATGACAAGACCTAAATAAAACCTGTTCAATATTGGAGAAAAATCTCAGTATGTATATCAGATAAACAAATTACAAGATGGCAAGTGCTTTTGTATGGTACAGTATGTTGCCCTAATTCCGGCCGGTCCCAATTCCAGCCACTTTGTCTTTGAAACTCGATTATTCTCCGTAAACTATAAATAAATAACAAACGACACAATCCGATAAATTATTGATTAGTATGCTTTCGTAAACTATTCTTGTGGGCTTCCTGTCGTCTTTTTAGGCAGGAAAATCCAAGCTTTTGTAAAGGTAAGTCGAGTCTCAATTTCTCCAAGTGTGTCTTTTGACTGCACTTTGAATTAGGTAATAAAGCAACAGAAGCGTTTTCTCGCAAAGTATACGTAGGGTATGTGAAATGTTGATTTTTGGCATAGATGACACTCTAAAGATTACCTCAGTTCTGGGAGGAAAAATTAATCTGAACGGTTTCAAATTACGGAGTGCAACTTCAATTGATTTTCGTTTGGTGTGCCTAATTCCGGCATGGCGGTATGGTTTCTAATTTTGGAGCCCATACTAAACTGTAAACAAGCGTTTTTATCGTGTTTATTGCCGTACTCTCATTACACTGAGGGTCATAGAAACAGGTGCATGGGCGTATCTGAAATTCATGATAGCCCTTCACCACCGCATTCAAAATGACAATGCGAACCATTTTGCAATATCCAAAGATGAGCGATTGAGCAGTTGTCATCGTGGGCACAGTTGTTGTAATACAGGGATCCTGATTCATATTTTTTCATCTCAAATACCTTGACAAGCAGCCACAGGAGTTTCTAGTTGAAACAAGCCAAGAAAACATCGGCAAAACTTCAAATACGCATCTTTATTCTTATCGGCCGGAATTAGGGCAACCCTGCCGGAATTAGGGCAACCAATTTGAACAATATTTTTTGAAATAACTTGGTTAAATCGTGAAGAAAAACGAATCAAAACTTTACCATAGGGTTAATGAAGGAATAAGCTAATCTCGTGGGAAATTTCCTGATCGATGCTTTTATTCTAAGGTAAGTTATAACGATAAATGCAAAAACCGGTCGGAATTAGGGCAACATACTGTATTTACACACTTGTTTGTTTTCACACAACTCACTCGCTCGTACCTCGCTCGTTCGTTTCGTGCGTAAATACCATACGCCAGCACTTACCATTAAGTAATATCTATATTCACTGCGTCCAGTCACCTACGATTTAACGTCCTTACCCGAGAAGACCTAATCCATTTGCAGTTCGTGAACGAGATTGTTTCACAAGTACAGTGCACCTTCTACTCAGTTATTTTAAAACCCCCGAGTGTTAGCAGGAACACCCAACGGTAAAACTTCATAAAAACAAACATTCTGATGTTTTTATAACAAATCAGATGTATTTAAACATATTTAAGGGAATTGTTTTTCAGCTGGCAGACGAACAGCTGTTCTGCAGCGCCAGCCAGCCTAAAGTTCATGAAGAATTTCTAAATTTCCCAGCTGAAATATTTAAGTGCAGAATTTGCCAGCAGCAAAAATATTTTTTTGAATATATTCCCAGCTGAAATATTTAAGTGCAGAATTTGCCAGCAGCAAAACATTTTTTTACATATATTCCCAGCTGAAAAATACAAGTGAAGAATATGCCAGCTAATAAAAATGCACGATATCTATTCCAATACTGGTATGATCAATTAAAAGTCAATTAAGCTATACTAACGGCCGTGAGCCACGAGTAGCAGCTGACGTTTCAAGCGTTTAAGCACAAGCAACATACGCAGACTCAGTGACTGATCATTAGCGGCGCTTGTTCTACTCACTGATGTGATCACCGAGTCTCCGTATGTTACTTGTGCTGATGTCGCTAGTGTGAACCAGCCGGTCGTAACACTCGAAATATCAGCTGCTACTATACTTTTAGCTGATTGTATCAGTATTTATCTCCCATCAACGCAGATCAGTTGGGATTTTATGAGCATTTTCAAAAGGGCAGCCATCTCGAGTTTCATCCCTTGTAAGTTTTCTCCTTACACCATGCGCGCGCGCTATCTCTGGAGAAACAGTTAGTTGTGGTTTGAATTTTCACGATCTAGCCCCTCAAAGCAACATGGGTGCTCTGCGCTGACTTCTAGGACAGTTCCCTGTGACACTTGATATAAATTGCCCGATCGCTTGTACTCGGCCAGTGGCTAATAGCGATTGGATATAACAGAAGTTATTTCTTAGAGGATCACGAACATTCCCCAAAGATTGCGCACGCGCATAGTTTAAGGAGAGAGAAAGGATTGAAACTCGAGAGATTGTTCCGTCGTACTGATATATCTATATGCCTAGAGTAACAGAACGGAAGTGGAAATAGTAAATTACATAACTGTCCAGTTTTATCTGCATAACGTATCAAATGTAACAGAACTGTCAGATTGTGCAAGACTTCTTCATCCATGGATTACGATAGATACTCAGTTGGGTACTCTTTTTGACTAATAAAATATCAAATATTTGAGTCGGTAGGCCTTTTCGGACCTTTTCTTTGGGATTTTTTAGCATTTTTAAAAAGGCAGGCATATCGAGTTTCATCCCCGCAAAATATCTGGGGAAACGATTAGCTGTTAAGGGGCTAGATCACGAAAAGTTAAACGAGCAACAAGAGAACGACCTGAACAACCCACACTGCTTTCCTGGCCAGTCTTACATATGGGCTCCCTTTGGAAGGCGGCTGTACCTCAGGCCAGTGTTGCGTGAAAAATCGTCGTTAAAATTGGTCCCGAGTAACATCTCCTTAAAGCATAGCAAGAGCGTGAAGTGCGTGTAAAGCTTTGGTCAAACAGGTTCAACATGGCACATTTGTAGCCCCATATATACTCCCATATATAAGCTATACGGGTATGTGCCGCCCAACGGAGTCGTTATTTTTGACATTTTTGAATAGGTATCAATTTTTAGACCTCTGACTTAAAAATGCCTGGAATGCACTCTGAAACGGGGTATGATATTTATTCAGAGAAGCTAAAATGTTTCAAAGGAAGTTACATTGCAATAAATGATTCTAATTCAGTTCACACCAGCACACTTCGTTGTTGAATTAAAGTATATTTTTTTGAAGATCAGTTTGTGTGTGGTTCATTTAGAAGTTGAAGATGTTGAAGGTGTTGATCCGGCAGACTCTGTCAAGCAGCGCAACGCGTGTTACGTATTACATTCAATCCGTCTTGGGACAATACCGGCAAACTCTAAAACGGGGTATCAAAATTAATCAAACTCTAAAACGGGGTATCAAAATTAACACGAAACTACTCTTAAACGGGGTCCACATTTGATGACCAGGGCGGTACATACCCCTCCCCTGGGGACTTGTAGAGACCGAAAACTGTTTTTAAATGATTTCTATATCTCAACACCTTTCAACATTTTAAACCTGTTTCAAGATCGGCTCCAACACTAAATATTGTTCCGATGTTGAAACGGTTTGTACAGGGCTTAACTGAAATATAGAACGCTATATTTTTATTTTAAGAATAAAAACCTGAGCTAACCTGCAGAATTCGGTATTTTTATAAACCTGTGAAACAACAGGTACTTGCAGAATTTACCAGCTGACAAATATCGCTCTGTTATATTATTATTTAGTATCAGACTGCAGAATTTGCCAGCCAAGAAATTCCAAAGTGCAGAATTTGCCAGCCGAGTGGCCCAGAAGAACAGTTATTTTGCAGAACAGTTCGTTGGGTGTTCCTGTGTTAGTCCGGTTGGGGTTTGAACCCGCGACATCGACATCCCGCACTGCAGACCAGAGCTTAGCTACTGAGCAACGCGTCATCTCTCTTAGATTGACTATCATCATCAATTGTCAAAATCGCTAGAATTGATTATAATCATCATTCTATAAAGACAAACCCTAACCCGAACTACAAACCAAACCCTAACCATCGGACGAGTTCACGGGTTCTCACTCACCTAGAGCTAGGGTTCACAGGTAAACAAGAAAGGAAGGTAAACGAGAGAAATTTTTTTTTTGAGCGCTCCTACTCGGGCTCGAACTCGTAGCCGTTTGCGTGTAGTGCTTGGTGGTACAGACGTCATGACTACTACACTAAGCGCGTCTACCGCCGTTCGGAATTCGACAATTGTTTATCTTTATACTTGACTGGTTTTAACCTCGAGGTTAAATTGGGGATTATAATCAATTCTAGCGATTTTGACAATTGATGATAATAGTCAATCTAAGGGAGATACCGTGTTGTACTGAGCTAACTGGGAGGGACTGGAGCTTAGCTACTGACCTAAACGGGAGGGACTGGAGCTTAACCACTGAGCCAACCGGGAGGCGGTTAGTGTGCTTTGTTCGAGCAACTTCGGACGCGTGATTTTCTTCAGTGGAAATATTTTTTTTTAGGAGTCAAGGTTAATTGACTTAATTGTTAGTTTTCTCAAAACCAGAGTGAGACAAAAATTATTAAAGTTATGTGTTTGCTCATTTTTTGTTGTTTAAGGATTGAAAGAAACTTGATTTGTTACTGAACAAGTATTAAAAAAATGCGTTTTGTAAATTGTAATCAAAGCCACGCCATTGTCTTGTATTTGATTTAAGGATGTCAAGTGGGGAGGGCTTTGAAGCAGAGAAAAAAGTGAGGTTTGAATAAAAGATGTTACTTAGAAAATACTAATTACCAAGTATTAACCCCACTATTTCCCTGTGCTTCAAGGCCCTCCCCATTTGAGAACCTTAGTTACTATGGGGTTTAGGGAGCTGAAATGGTGGCCGCTGATTGGCTGTGACCATATTCTAATGGTAACTTAGAGAATACGGACTAGAGTAACTTTGATTGACTATACACGATTACAAATAGAAGATATGAATATCAAGTCAAACATGTTTTTAATATTTAAAAACAAATCAACGTATTGGTAGTTTAAATTTGTTGCAAAGGCAAAATTATTACCAACATTCATTTGCTTGACAAACATCGCACTGTCTCTCAAAAATACAAATATAAACCTGTGCACTAGAACTTCTAGTCTTCTTCTCTTTTCCCATCTTTATCTTTTTGTTCACTGTAGCTGCCACAATATTCCGTAATTAGTACTGTTCAAAATTATTATTTTATTCTATAAACTACTTGGTTTTAGAAGGATTTCCAGCACCAAGAAACATCGTATCTGAACACACGTAAAAATATGATAATTTTACGTGTGTGGATATCGCCTTTCAGCCAATCGGCGGTTTCCACGTCACGCGCTTACCCTTTCTTCGAACAACCGACCATTTGATTGACACCCCATAGAATACGGTGACGAGGATATCAAACAGATTGACACCCCATAGAATACGGTGACGAGGATATCAAACAGATCGACACCCCATAGAATACGGTGACGAGGATATCAAACAGATTGACACCCCATAGAATACGGTGACGAGGATATCAAACAGATTGACATTCCATAGAATACGGTGACGAGGATATCAAACAGATTGACACCCCATAGAATACGGTGACGAGGATATCAAACAGATTGACACCCCATAGAATACGGTGACGAGGATATCAAACAGCTTCTGCTATCATTAATGATGACGTGCAGGTATGTTTTATGTAAGCATGAATAATTCATGAGGATGCAAACCAATCCCAGCTCAGTATTCAGATCACATGCACAGTACCGTAAATCCCAATAAAATTATCAGTAATGAGTAAATTAACTTTTGATAAAGATTTCCTACTCAGCTAATAAGTATGCATAACGTTTGATAAAGATCTGTAACTCCTTTGGGACATACATGGTCATTTCAAGTTAATTACAATAACAATGGCTCGCCATTGTAAATGACCATAAAGATCGTCCGCTCATATTTTATCTACCACTTGTTTCGATTGTTTGTAATTAAAGGGGCTGTGTCACGGTAAGACCTTACATTCGTTTTTTCCGGGCCGGAAAGAGCTATTTCCACCGATTTTGATATGAACTGGCGAACCTCGGCCATGTGCGATGCTTAAAATGAAAGCAAATATGCAAAAATGACTAACAAACAGCGTATATAAACAGTCTCCAGGGAAAATATTGAAAATCCTTTCAATCAAGCATTGAGGGAGGGAAGTTTAACTGTTTGTATCCAATTAACAGCCACTAAACGAGCGATTACTCGATACATGCGCAGTAACATGACATAGCCCCTTTAAGAGTATTGTTGGACTATTCTGAAAAGTTATCCCGCTCGTGATTATTGTTTTTGGAAGCGCAGAATTCAACGAGTGATTCAGTAGTGTAGTTGTTTAGGGAGTGGGCTAGAAATCTATGGGTTCTGGAAAAGTTGGTTCGAATCCCGTTGTAGGCAGATTTTTCTTTCGATGTCACTTCACTTGTTTACTGTTGGCATGTTAGTTTCCCAGTTATTATGGACAGGACTTAGACACTTTTAAAGTCCTAGTACTTTGAAGTGGTGCTGACAGTATTCTACGCGGGGGGTTTCAAAGTACGGCACGTGGTACAAATCCAGCCCTGGGACTGGTGGCTTCCCTCATGAATAATTCATGAGTAGTAGACTTCAGTTTCGAAACCAAGAAAGAAATATAATTTGTCATTACTAATACAACTCTTGGCATTTATATTACATGAATGTATATTTACCCGGTGGCTTCTATCTAGAGAGTTTTGCTCGTTCTGCTATATTTTACACGTGATCGCTTTTATGTCGTGCTCCATAACCAGTACAATTAAGGTATAGCGATACTTACTGCACGTCATCCATTGTCATTCATGTGCCAACCAGAGATCCATTGGTTCCTGACACAAGGCGACCTTTTGAAATCATGGTTGGCACATTAGCAAAACAATTATGTTTATCAACACGAAGTATCGCTATTACAAACGATCATCGAGGACCAAGCGAGCATATGCACAAAGTGTTATTTTCGAAAATAATGTACAATGGATGAACCGCCGGAGGAAGAGAGTTAGCGCGGCTCGCATCCCCCGACGGTTAGTATGCCATTATTTGCTTTAAAAGGATGGACCGATGGATATGAAATATAGCTTAAAATGAGCACATCTCTATTGTGTGAACGAACACGCCGTAACGTGTGTTCACGTGCTAATCTCTGATTAGCTATAAGACGCGATAAATGTTCATCCTTGACAATTATCTAATTTTTATAGTAGAACTATTTCTACACCGATTTCTACAAGGTTAGGTTAAGCCTTCGAAACAGGCCCTCAACGTTATTTCAACACAAAGTGATAAAATAATTTGGCCGCGCGAAAATGGACTGGCACGAGAGAAGAGAATGAGGGCCTGAAGCCACCCCTTCCCGTTCAGATTCTGAACGGAGAATACTGATTGGTCAATTAGCTTCGGTTCCGATGCCGATAAGCGATGCCTATGGCGCGTTTAAGAGAATTGATCGAGTGGTTGACCTATTATTCAGGAAAGAATTTAGAAGAACAAAAACAGGCAGTGAATAGTGTACATTAAATGTGTACTTTCTAGGCGAGATGTTTGAAGTAATTTGAAGTAATTTTCGCTTCTGCTGAGGCTGTTCGAGTGAAAGAGTTTACGTTCGAGGTATCTCCTCAGAGTGCCTGTTCTGCAGGCTAGGTTGAGCACTCACCACGATCAAGTCGCTGAGATGAGTTCAGCGGCACAGGTGTTTGCAAACGTGTTGTAGTCCGTGCACAGAACCCGCCATTTCAGGGTGCGAGCACGTCTGTCGGCCATGTG
Organism: Actinernus sp. WN-2022; assembly: GCA_030867875.1. Lineage (NCBI taxonomy): Eukaryota > Metazoa > Cnidaria > Anthozoa > Actiniaria > Actinernidae > Actinernus > Actinernus sp. WN-2022. Next base: position 322,201 of record JAOWCC010000271.1, read on the forward strand.
AACCACCCGAGCTGTCGTATTCAAGTAACTCTGTGAAATCATCACAGACGCCCTTTCGAGTTAACGCCAAGCTGTAGCTTTCCTTTCTCTTCAGCACTTGTGTTATCAGCAGATTTGTTATTTGTTTAGTTACATCCACCAGGTCGTCATTAGATTCTAGTACTTAAAGTTCTCGTTTCTTGTGGACAGGACTCCTCGTATCACCGTTTCCTCTTCATCGTCGGTCTCCATACCTAGACTGTCTTGTGATGATGCACCCCTCCGCTGGGACACGGGGGACCCAGGGACCTGCTGGGACCCTGGGATCCGCTGGGACCCGGGTGGGCCCGAAACACAAAACCCTTTCACCTTCTCAAAATGGAACAGATGACCGCGAACTTTGTATGAAAATGTCGAAAACAAAACCCCTGCCAGCCCGACAGCAGCGACAGACATCAGAGCCATGATTCCAAACTGCTCAGGTTTGGGGAGCGAGATGACGAATATGTACATCATCATATCTAGGATGGAATTGAGAGACTTTTGCATCGCACCCACAATGCCTCGCTCTTCTTCTGGGACCGACTCTTGCTGTAGCTGAGTGATGACTAAGTCTGACAGCCAGAGGCCGAACCGGGACACAATAATACCAGCCAGCAACATGCTAACGGAGATGTACGAGAAATGATACGACTTCTTCTTAGTGTCCTCAGTGGTATGGCTACAGTTGTGTTGAGCTGCTGGTCGAGAAGTGGAGGGTTTAACAACACTTCTCGAGGGGGAAATGTGAGTCGAAGGAGATCTAGCGTTATGTGTAGCAGTCATCACTACTGTGCTAAGAGTCGGGATTCGAGTTGAGTATGCGGACAAAACATTAGGGGTTACCATAGGGAGTGATCGCGTTGAATATGTCATATAGGTACTGCTTGGCGCTGCATAGAATACAGGAAAGGAGGTAGTAATTCCTACACCAACAGAGGAAACATTTACAGATGGTGTCATTGGAGGGAAAGTGCAGTTTCCAAATGAACTATTGTGGGTACTCCCGTGCTCGAGGACATGATAACGCCAGCTATCTGGCAGTATGAAGAATGGAGATCCTGGAGCAAAAACGCCGAAGAAGCAAAATAGTATGCAAAAGAACTGTGCTGACATGGAGAACAGCCCCGTGCGCACGACGCCAATGGAGTTTCTTAACTTGGGAAACGCAAATGTCGCTAGGACACCAAACAAGGATCCAACACCACGCAGAATACTGAGAATTGACTCAGTCATATGCTGGGTGTACATGTAGGCAGTGGTAATGGAGCCAAACGAGAGGACTGTGAAGTACAAGCACGCTAACGACACGCCCGGCCGCGCCACACTTTGCCTCATGTAAATACGCCACCCTATTCTCAGTGTTGTGGCCTTATTCTTCAGACGTTGAATAATTCCTGGCTTCTGAACAGTCTTCGTCCTTTTGACGTCTGTTTGAGGAACTAAAGCTTCAGTATCAGCACCTTCCTCGCTGCCTTCCATCCAGTTGAGTCTGTCCACGGACCCTTGTGATTCCTGCTCATTTTCAGTTCCTATGCCAGTTGATTCAATCTGTTCTCCGTGACGTTTTTTGTCAATCTTCTTATGGGCCAAGGCTGGAACCGAGTTGAACACCCTCCACAGCAGGTAGTACTCCAAGAATACAGAGCAGACATTCCAGGAAGCAATAAGAATCACTCCAGCAGATTTTGAGACATAAGTCATGATTTGTCCAACTAGAGCTGGAGCCAGAAGTTTGCAGACGAGGTCAATACGACGCATTACAGCGTTTGTACCTAGAATGAAATCATGCAACTACAATTACGATTATTTTTAAAATTATTTCTTTATTAAATTATGCCAAGACAATACACATGTAGTCTATGGTGACTTTGCTAGTTATTGCTAGTTATTGCTAGTAATCGCTAGTTATCGCTAGTTATCGCTAGTTATCGCAACTACAATTACGATTATTTTTAAAATTATTTCTTTAATAAATTATGCCAAGACAATACACATGTAGTCTATGGTGACCTTGCTAGTAATTGCTAGTTATTGCTAGTAATCGCTAGTTATCGCTAGTTATCGCTAGTAATCACTAGTAATTGCTAGTTATCACTAGTAATCGCTAGTAATCGCTACTTATCGCCATTGCTATTGTTTTTATTATTATTAGGGATGCGATGGGGAGTTAAACAAGTGGTAACCCTGGGCTACCATAATGGTGGTCCATAATGTCTAACTGAAGAGTAGGAAATTAAATAAATTGCCTATTGATCATTACTGAACACGTACCAGTCTCGGTTTTGGGGGTAGCGGTATACCCAAATAAATACCTTTTAAAAATTCCCAAATACCCTAAATTGTAGCCTGCTATGCAGATGTATTTTTTCACTCTCATAAATTCGAAGAAAAAAGTATGTCTGCTTACCAGAGCGCTTAATTAGTTTCCAATATGCAAGCATGACGTCAGCACGTTTGTTTTATTTTTCTGCCCAATCAAAGCCATTGTTAGAATTTTAATGAATTGGCGCGCCAGTGAACACTCTCCTATGATTGGTCAATGGCAAATGTATTGTCTGAATTCCTTTTAAATGTAACATTACGTCACTTAATTTCCAGGATATGGAAGGTAAAATCTGATTGGTCCATAAGACAATGAGGTGTGCATATTGGAAACTAATTAAGCACTCGGGTAAGCAGACGTTACTTTTTTCTTCGAATTTATGAGAGTGTAAAAATACGTCTGCATAGCAGGCTACCTAAATTGTGACAATGATTCAAATTTTATGTCAAAATCTTGCCTTATAGAAAATTCCAAAATTTAAATATACCAAATACCTATAAAAGTCTGAAACCTACCGGTAGTTTATCCATGTCACAGATACCGGTGAGCTGTCAAACCACTTATATGAAATCTGCTCTATCCCGGGCCTAATCAACCATTTAAATACCCATATTTCAATGTAAAAAATACTGTGTACTCAATTTGAAAACCCTTGGATACCAGTATACCCAAAACCCCTGGACGATCCTGACCTATGAAGTAAATAGTTAATGGCAGAAATCTAAAATACACATTCAACTTACCTGCCAAAACAGCTTTATTCACCCCACAAATAACAACAACCCAATCCTTTTCAATAGCAATCTTGGTCGCAATACCAGCTAGAACAGCAAGGCAGGAAATAACTATCACAAGCGTCACCATGACATAAAACAGGCCAGTGGACATATTGGTTGAAAGAATGAGCAGAAGTACGAGGGCAGCTACTGCAACGGCAAGATTCTGAACGACGAGTGATAGCTGGGCCACTGAAAATAAAAACATGATACTCAAAGACAACACAAAGGGAAAGTATTAAAGTAAAGGGGAAAAAGGCAGAGCATCAGGTGAAAATTATGTAGGCCTTCAAATGCTAATCAAGTTTAAAGTTCATACTTTCTCTCTCTTTTCCAATTTATTAGTTAGACATAGAGGAAAGTCGCCTTTGACAAATATCTATGTTCAAGAACTGGAAATAGCTTTTAAGTTTAAATGTCAGGCTTTCCTTTTTCCTATCCCTTTTTCTCATATCAGCCCTCAGTTTTCGTTTTTGTATTTGGTTCTATACCGAAAAAAAAATTGTACTGGTACAGAGTACTGCAGCTGGCTATCAAAACCAGGTTTTGTTGTATTTTATTCATTATTTTCAGATTTCTATTTTACAATACATTTACTATACGTACACTACTAATTTTTTTGAGAAAATAAAATAAAATAAAACAAAAATATAAATATAATTATTACAACATACAAATACAGTACGTTACATTATCTTTACAAATTGCTCAGGTTTTGAAATGGCACCAGCAGTTTATTTAAGATTATATCAGTGGGAGTAAGGGTTCCCACTTTCTATAATCAAAAGGTTAATTAAGTTTATCCTTTTCTCTCGCAATGACACATTATATTTGCTGGGTTTTCTTGATTTTTTCTAATAAAAGCTTAGAAGACAAGAGTTTCTTGTTTGATTTAATAAGATAAGCCAGAGATTATGTTACTCAGGTTCATGGCTAAACCAGCAAATTAATGAAAAATACAGATTTTGCAACTGTACAGTCTGCATACAAGTATACCTCTAAGACGTGAGTTTGCATCCACCCAATTGCCAACAAATGGCCCCAAGAATATGACACACAATGTTCTAACCAACTGAAAAATCGCTGTTAGTCGAAGAGAGCCAGGAGTAAGCTCCACAAGATACAGTGCAACAGCAAACTCCCACATACGGTCTCCCTGTAAAAAAACAATATTGTATTTAGAAAGCAAACTCTTTATGGTCTTCACATACAATACCACAGAAATAATTCAATGAAGTACACTTTTTAATCTAATATAAGACAGTTTCTGTCATTAATTCTTAATAAGTTTTGACAAATTCCAAGAGGTCTGCCAGAAGTTTATAGGCATGCAGCAAGTAATGTCTACTCACCCATGCTGAGAATGCATGGCTAATACACAAACGTGTCTGTGGGGTGAAGTCACAGCATTTCCTTGGCTCTCCTATAAACAGATGATCATCGCAATATTTGTTAGGATATTTTGAACCAAGCCATGGATGTGGGCTACATTATTACCTTTCACGGTGTAAGTGAAGGGCTGTGTGCAACAAGAGTATAAGTGACTCCTGATCAAATTCTAAATTCCCCTTGACATTTTGTTTTCTAAGGGAGAATTTAGAATGTGATCAGGAGTCATTCACGCCTTTGTTGCACACAGCTCTTCAAGTATTGTTCAATGTCAGAGTACAAGTTTACATAAGGTGAAACATCCAATGTTCCAAAGCCTCTAGAGGCACGCAGATATAAAACGCCCTAGAACCATACGACTTGACAAGCGATGTGTAGTTTGTTGAAGCAATAGCTTGTCTGTTGATCTCGGCCCGTTGATCTCAACGCGCACGTCGCAGAACCTACGGAATTAAAAGTTCGCTTAAATAGGCAGGCGCAAAACCATTGACAACCTTCAAGTCAATTTGTCACTTGGCTACATTGTCTACGACAGACACCGCTAGAATCTGTCAGGTTTCCTTCAACTGTGTTGCATGACAAGTATATCCCACTGTTTCAGCAAAAAGCGACATTAACACCAGCTGAGTCAGTAACAACACGCGGCCAAAGAGAATGGAGTGGTGGATGGTGGGATATATTGAAGCTCTGGTTAGGATTTATCCTACGATTTATCTTCATGAGGTGCAGTAGTTACTCGCCAGCGATTTTTAATTTGCCTCCCGGAAATGTTCCCTCTATAGACCTCATTCATAATGGCCGCCACCTAATTTGCATAAATTGGAAGATTAATGTGTACAGAGAAACTATTGCTACCACATAAAATATCGTACCTAAATTAGTAATTGACCACAGTTTGAAAGCAATGCTTCAAATTACTGTCGAGTTATTGGCATTTTCAATGTAGAAAATACATGAAAGCAAGGCTGTAACTACATGGTTTTTCTCATACAAATCTCTCTAATTTCAAATCGCTGTAACTTTACAGCCTTTTATGCTACAACACTCACATTCTACAGAATCACCAATGTTGGTTTGCTCGTTTGCATGGCAAGGAATTTGTTTTTCATACATTGAACATGTATGTGGCTAAACTGTTAAAATACAGAGACCACGCCCTTATGAATGAGGTGTATAACCAGACTGTTCACTAATCTCCATATCACCCGAAAGAAATGCATACAGGTGGCTAAAGAACGAATGTCTCCACATAATTGCTACTGTCGACAACTATTATTTTCTGTGGAGGACGACGGTTGATCCTAGCCTAGCTGCTACACCAGACAATTTTTTTTACTCTCATCCGAGCCGCGTTTATTTTTTTGACGAAACACACTAAGTTAAATTTTAAAACGGATCAACGAGTATGGACGAACAGATTCTGGAGTCGCACGTCCATCCTTTCGACAGAAGAGCAAAGCACGAGACAGAAAATTATCCATACTATAACAGTGTTTGTGGGTTTATCGAAGGAGCCGTTCGAGCCATTCCTGTTGCAGAAAACTTTACAGCGGACATAATAGCTGAAATAATAAAACACCAAGTATTACCACTCTTGCCATCAAACGCGTTTTTGGTTGCAGATAATGCAAGTGTACAATGAATTAAGATTTCGTAGAATTTTAGGCAGAAAAACATTACACTCGCAGGGGCATTCCCAGACAGTTTATCCCAGTACGCACAAAGTGTTTGATAGAAACATTTCATGGTAATGCTAGTACAGTGTGCTGGTTTTTGAAACGTTAGATATATTTTATCTAGAAAGAACTTCACAAACGTATACACCTTATTAGTGCCTAGCCAAATGGTAGAGAAAAAGCGCCTTAGAAGAGAGATACTGTAAGCAACACAGCTACATATATAAGCTTGAATGCTGAGTCAGACCTAACGTTTTCGAGTTTGTACGACCATCAAATCGCTTCGTTATTCGACCAATCAGATTGTTGGAACAAACACACACACATACACAGATGTATGAAATTTAATAGAATATAAACTTTTTTTGTGTGCCTTTTGTAGGAAACAGTCACATGCTGATATATGACTTCAATAACTAATGAATATTGTACTTGTGATCCAATGGTAAAGGCTTCACTGGATGGCAAACAGACTTCTAAATGCTGTTTTAGAAAGATCAGCAATGATCAGTGGAAAATAGTATTTACAAACCGGTTTTGCTAATAGAGTGGTTTTCATTTGAGTGTCAAAACGTCTCACTCACTAAGATGTTAGCAAAATGGAATGATTGGAATGCAAATTCGTAATAGTAATCTACGTTTGAGTTAATTATTAATTGAATATCGATGTGGAACATTAATTGTTGTTGGAATTGACGTTGCTCAAGTTCTCATCCCAGGCCTTTCTTGTTACTATGTAACTGTAAAATTACCACAAACATATTTACACATCAGCTGTGTTATCCATGTGGGAAATGTGTGCTCATGCACTTACCTGAATCCCACTGATAGTGACGTAAAACCCTTGTATGTTTCCATGGCTAACTCACTTAATATTACAGATATATTAACTATCTGATGCCACCATGTGACTGTACCCTTAACTGGAAAATATCGAATCTGGAATGGAATTTGGAATGGACTACTGGTTTTTGGAGTGAGAATTGCATGGCTAAGCCCCTAAATGGGAGGCAGCTCAAACTTTGACAAACATGGTGTTGGGTCCCCATAAATCACTTAGTTGTGATGTCATAACGATGACATCATCAGTCACATGATGTTAAGTACATGCCCATATCACCCTCACTTCTAATGCCAAGTGGCTCAAACTTTGACAGACATGGTTTCGGTCGCCTCCCGGTTAGCTCACTGGTTAAGCTCCAGTCTGTCGAGCGGGAGGTCGCAGGTTCAATCCCTGGCCGGACCAACACTCAGGGTCTTAAAACAACTGAGTAGAAAGTGCTGCCTTTGTGAAACAACTGCAAATGGTTAGACCTTTGGTCCACTGACGAAGGCAGGCCTAGAAGGGACCTTGAGTCCTATTGTTTGTACTCCTGTGATCAGGCTCTGATCAGGCTCTGAACCAAATGTCTCAAATCGAATCAAAATCACTTGGTGGTGAAATTGTAACAATGATGTCATTGGTCACATGATTTGTAGTACATACACATATCTCCCTCATTTCTAATGGCATGCAGGCAGCTCAAACTTTGGCAGGCATGGTATTGGGAATGATGATGTCATAGGTCACATGACTAAGTACATGCTTGTATCTCCCTCACTTCTCCAGGCAGCTCAAACTTTGACAGACATGGTATTGTGTCCACATGAATCACTTAGTGGTGATGTCATAACAATGATGTCATTGATCACATGGTTTTACAGGTTACACAGGCTATCACAACTTACAGCAATTAAACCTTGAGAACACATTAAAATATACTTTACATCCACGAGTTTGCCATTTTGGCACTATATTTGTCTTCAATTTGGTAGTGGTTACTAGCATAGATAAACACCTCACCGATACGCCACTGACATATCACCAACACCTTACCAATATACCACCAATGCACTATTGGCTGACAGATAAAAATAATACAAGTGGGAAAAATCAACTGACATGTTGGTTGGCAGTTGGCTGACACATGGCTAACTACTGACCAACATGTTGGCCAACCCTCAACTGATACATCAGCCAACATTGTGTACAGTACACATGATCTGCCAAACTTGAACCTAGTGGGGAGGGTTGAGTTAGCACTCTGGATTTCACTAATTTAAGGCACATTGGCCCAGACTGTATACAATTAATGGGTTAAACAGTATGTAAAACACTTCAGTCATTTGAGAACAAGAAATAGTCATGTTAAAATAAAGGCACACACCTTTGGCTTGTACTTTCAAGTGAACATTTCTCTCATGTTCAGACTAGAAAGCATCTGGAACCAGAGGCTTTAAATATAACATATCCTGATCGATTCATTTCACAATAATTCGACAAGTTCTTCAGTTATTAAAGCTCTGCGTGACTTCTGTGAAGCTCAAATTAAATTGTGCCTAGTTGCCCACAAATACCGGGGGGGGGGGGGGGGGGGGGAGGGTTGGGCAGCTGGTTTGGAATTGTTAATGGTATTAAACTATTATTAAGTACTACTACTGTACACTGTTCATGTACATAATACGTTGTCTGCTGTTATCGTTACGATTGCAGTACAGATGAGTAGAAACATAACCTATGTTCGTGGTACGAGGACTAAAAGAATATAACTTAACGTGTATAGTGTGTAACTACTTATTTAAAAACCTTAATAAAGCTATAAAAGTCGTGCAGAGTGAAAGCCAATAATGTCATGGTCTATACGTCGCACACGGCACAGCATAGTACATTAATTAGTGTAAATCAACCAATTCTATCAGACGGCAAAAACAATACTAAACTTACTATTCCCACTACTTTCATCTGTGTTTTGTAATTCTAGGGCCGGAGGATCTTGGTCGCCTTCCTCTGCTGCCATTGCTGACTGCTAGAAATCGTGTTCAGTCTTGCTGTGTGGAGTAAGTTGATATGGGGGAGGTAGTACTCACACAGAAAAATTATCCCAACAAAATCTCGATTTATAGTAATTTTCATGGAATCAGGTTATAAATAATAAAAACAGACACCTTTATTTCTGTAATTTTTAGCAAACATTTATAAAAACTATTTTTTTATGGAAAGAGCATCAAATTTGGGTAGAACCAAACCATTACTTTCTCCTCCCCGGCAAGTAGTATTTTTGCTACATTTTTCTGCACTAAGTCCCAGTTCTCCTCGACTTCTTAGAAAATTCAGAATTCAAAATGGCGGTCAACAAAGTATTTAAAAGGAGATGAAGGCACTTATTTTAGGTGCTGGCTATGGTACTAGGCTTGAACGGGACCTCAAGGTTGAATCTAGCAAAACATATGAACATCTAGTTGGGATTCCTAAACCCTTACTGCCCATCGGTGGTAAGCCATTAATCACACGGTGGATGGAGGTGCTTCAAAAAGCAAAAGATGTCGATGAGGTTTTTGTTGTGGTACGTACATGTACTTGTCTTTGCTAAACACTATCGTCTTATCGGTTGTGCTTTATGTGATTTCTAGATCTGAAAGCATGTTTTTTTTTTGGTGGTTTTTTTTTTTGGGGGGGGGGGGATTTCTATTTGTGGTGTTTTATAAGAGTAGACTCCAAAATATAACTATTTCGACTTCACTTAACTGCAACTGCCACTTACATAAATAGCGTTATTAAATTACTTAATAAGTTAAACTTTAAAGTCATTTAACTCACAATTTCTCTTGTGTTCTATAGACCCTTTCAGCTTGCCTGTTTGTTAATGCTCCATTTCAGACCATGTGATAGTTCTCCAGAGGATTCAGTGCTTTGTTTTTCAATTATAGAAATTGATACATTTCCTCTTGGGATACAGAAAAACAAAAAAGCGTTACTCAAGGGAAAAGGCATGTGGTATGAAATGGGGCAACAAACAAGCTAGCGGTCTATTGAGGGGTGGTGCAGTGGTTAAGTGCTTCGCCTCTCACCTCTGTGGCCCAAGTTCGATTCCCGGACGTGTTGCCATATGTGAGATGAGTTTGTTGGTATCTCTTGCTCTGAGGGATTTTCTCCTGGTTCTCTGGTTTTCCTCCCTCTGCAAAAACCAACACACTAAATTCCAATTCGATCTGTGGATTAGCCGTATATGTGTCGTGGCTATTTCAGGTTGTTTCAGGTCTCGTTAGAAATTTCAGAAATATGATTGGGCTTAAAGTGCCTATGAAATGAAAAAATCGATCCCGTTTTTATTTAATTTAATTTAATTATAGACTTCCCTTAGCCGTTTTGTGCAATTAAAAATCAATTCGGAGAGCACAAACATAATTTTATTTCGTATCGAAGTCAGGCGGAATTGCCAAAATCTGGCGACAATTTTTACGCTGTTAAATATATGCTAATCACATGCGTGACATCACTAGGTTTGCGCATTTATATTCACAAAGCTGACTGCAAGGATTCTATAAATAAAATATGGCCATCTTCAAGGTTTCTCAAAGTATTACATATTTAAATTGAAAATTGGCCAAAAAATCACTTATTTTGTAGTATTTATGGAGACGAATATAAATGAGTACACCCACAGGCTAACCATCCTCCCATTTTGTGTATTTGTCACTGATGTTTTAATAATCCATTATTTCTCTTCTCGCTGCTTCGCAGCTCGCTGATCGCCGCTTCGCGGCTCTTTCACCAGCTCATTATAAAATAACTTTTGCCGAGGCCGGGAATTTGGTAGCGCACGCGTGCAAAAGTTTTTTTGCGCCTTTTGTGCGAACTGAGTTAACGTTTGAAATGAACAACAAAAAAAAGTGAGAAGAAAACTAAGCGAGGGTTAGCTAGAAAACCGTTGCAAAAAGTGTTCAAATACTCATATATTTGGAAGCAATCCATTAGACTACGAGTTAAAGTATAAATCAGCTACTTGAACCGTAAAACAAGCAAAAATGGAACCCTAAGGCTGGTAAAAATGCAAGAGACCAGCTGAGACTTCTGAGCCGCTGAAACATGTACTATTTTATTTTGTCGAAGGCAAAAACATTGTACAGCGTTAAGTGACACTTAACGCTGTACAATGTTTTTGCCTTCGACAAAATCGACTTCGGTCTTTCGGAGCTAAATCAACACATACACAAATCAAGTCAAAGGGTATTTTATTTAACAATTTGCTAAGAAAAGATGGATTATTAAAACATCAGTGACAAATACACAAAATGGGAGGATGGTTAGCCTGTGGTACACCTTGTGACGTCATGCATGTGATTACCATATCTTTAATGGCATAAAAATTGTCGCCAGATTTTGGCAATTCCGCCTGACTTCGATACGAAAAAAAATATGTTTGCGCTCTCCATATTGATTTTTATTTGCACAAAATCACTAAGAGAAACCTAGAATTTAATAAAATAAAATAAAAACAGGATCCATTTTTTCATTTCATTACTTTAATGTAGCTTGGATTGAAAAAGTGAGTATTTACATTTGGTTGATAGATTTTTGCCTTTGGAGTTAGGGAAGAACCATTAGGGAAGCATTAGGAAAGTGATCCATGGGGCAGACATTTTCAGCATATAATAATTATATGCAGAAATATTTTGACAAACTAAGGTAGAATCATTATTTTTTATCTTGCCCTAGGTACCAGAGGCCCCAATCAAGACACAGAGAGTGTGTCTTGAAAGAGATCACAATAAATATTTTCTTACAACAACTACCAATGTTCTTGAAATGTGATTGGTTAATTTTCACATAGTTGATAGAGGGGAATGCAGGTTATGAAACCCAGCAACCTTCTTTGTTATAGCTGTCTTTGTTTGCTTTTTTCAACCATGACTGTGCACAAAACACAATAGAAATTCCAATGTGTCAATCAATCAGCCAATAGAAACGTGTGGGTTCAGTCGTTCAGGGGAATAGCTGTTATTACGGCTGAGCCAAATACCATGATACGGTCAGCGGTTTCATCCATCTTATCGGGTCATTGACTCGTTTGAGGCTGTTTCAGCTGTGAGCTCGTTTGAGTGAAATTTTCTTTGAAATATCCTTGTTTTACTCTGCTTTATCATTCCTGTCACTTCATTTGATGCACTAGTAGCGACTGTAAGACACTGAGTGGCCTAAGGATGGACTAACCGATTTGATAAGGCTGAATGCGAAGAGGAGTTGGCATGTGGGTTGTTGACTTTACGGACCCAAGAAGCTTCTGAAGACAAGGCTTATATGTAAAACCATTCCATCAAATCACTCCAGCGGCCAAGGACAGACACCACTTAACATTTATTCTTGCTTTTCTTTAGAAAATAATCGTTTGGGGCATCATTTTCTTGGTGATCTCAGTTCAACGTGACTCCATCTCTGTACCATTTTGAAATGGTTGACCTGTAAGCCTCGTTTTCACGAGGGCTGATGGGTGAAACCGGTATCCATTTGGCTCAGCCGTAATAACAGCTATAATTGCTAATCAGCTATGACGATGCATAATCTTTTGTCTTAATACCCCCTTCCAACCTAATTCACAGCCCCTTTGTTAGCCCCTTTGAAGTTTGCCAGGTTTCCTAACCATTCCCCTTTATTAACTCTGATTTTCATTGCCAATAAGTCAACAGATGTGTACATACAATTTAGCTGATGTCATTTGTTATGCAGTGCATGCATGCCTTTCAAAGCACCATGTGGAGGTTTGTGAATTCAGAATTTGTATAAACTTCTGTTCCAAAAAGCAAGAAAATGGCATGAGGTCCCCACAACTTACAATATTATTGAAGGGCTGTGTGTAAAATGGGCTTAAGTGACGATTTGACTGAGTGAAACTCTGCTCTTATTTACATTTGCTTTTCATTTTATCAAGTTACATTTTACATACTTTAGATTGTGAGGAGTTGTGCATGTGAAAATACTCAGATCATAGAAGAAACTCAAGATTTGAAAAAATATTTCAACTCTTCTCTTAGGGGTAATTATCATGGTGCCTGAAGCCATTGATCCTTGGTTCGATTCCCAGCTGTTGAATCACAATATTTATTTTCATAAATTTCTCTACTCGAAATATCCTAATTCAATTTGTCTATTTCACACCAAGATTCTTTGAAAACAAACAAGAACAATATAACCAGAAATAACCTTAATAACGAAATATCTACCCATTAAATTACCCAGTTCCATATTGCCGCTGACCCACTCTGTTTTAGAACAACAAGTTTGTCTATCGGAGAGCCGAGTCAAACATGAGTTAACAATGTTTGTGGTGATTATGTTTTGGATCCTGATGGGTGTTCAAGCCTTCCATTGAGACCCATTCATGGAATGTTCATTTATTGTTGCCTGATATGCTCATTCCAGCTGAACTCTTTTGTTGCTGTATTTTGTTTTCAAATCCCTTCTAATAAAAAAATTGCTTCATGCTAGACAGTGCACTTCACAAAGGAACATTGTTTAAGTTCTGAGCATCACTTAACCTTCACTTATTAGTTTGATAGCAAAACAAAGTTATTACAGGGATGACCGAATTTCAGTCACTCACTATCTTTCCAAAATCCTCGCATGTCTCGAGCTCTTCCGATCCTGTAGCTATATATACATGTACATGGATATAATGCAATTCACCTCAGATTCCCTTTGAACTCAACACAGACCAAAAATAATTATGGGTACAGAACAAACTTTTCTACAGCAAGGATCCGCAGAAAGCTCAGACAATTAAATATACCAAAATCAACTTATTAGCTCAACAAAATTAACAGTTTGGTTTTCCTGAAGATGTGGCCCTGTAAATCTCCAGCAATAACAAAATCGACTTTTAGCCAAACAGTTCTTTGTTCAACCATGAGATAAGCCGGCGACTAATGATGTCCAATAGCACTTTTCACAGTCACTCTTTCGAAATGTTAGTCTGTTATTCTAACAAGAATCTCCACTCTTCAATGCTTCAGTGCACGTGTCATCTCTCCTAATGCTTGGTTTCCAAAGTGAAGAGAAAGAATCCTTCTCAGAGCCTTATTTTATCTACGGAAAGCATTTTCCCACCGAAACCTAAAACGTAACAGAACGTACACACACTTTGAATTAGCCTTCTTACCATCCCCCTTAGAAATAGGGTAATTCCATGGTATTATGTATGTTGCGGAGGGGACATTCAGAAGCAGTTTTCATGCCATTAGCTTGACATAAAATAATTAGAGCTGATCAATTTTGCCTTTATATTGTGAATATCCATTATATCTATGTACTCTAATGTTGTTATTCTCTCTGCATATATAGTACTGATGGCAGACTGTAATAAGATAAGTTACTGTTTTGGATGGGACTCAGAGAATTTGCTATTCTTGATTTACCAGGTTTAAGTGAAATTTTCTCTGATTCTGCAATGAATTTAAAATGTACATATTTTTTGTGCCAAAGAGTACTCTATCTATAATAGATTAATGGTAAAAAAGTGCAGCTGCATTTGCTATATTCTTATCAAAACTGGTTTCATTTAGACCTGTTGCGGAGGGGATGTAGTGGAGGGGAAATTTTGTCCACAATATACATTATTATATTATTTAATTTAATTATACTCCTTTCTGTATTAGAGGACGTAGTAAAATAATTCACCAACAAAGCAAGGAACATCAAAATAACCCTACAGAGAAGCCATATTAAATCAGGGCCATCCCTTCATGTAGGACGACACGAATTGCTACCAAATTATATTCTATTGTATTGTATTGTGTTGCATTCTATTGTTGTATTGAATTGTATTGTGTTGTATTCTATTGTATTTTTGGTAAAAAATTGTGTCGTCCTACATAAAGGGATTGCCTAAATCAGAGCACATGTCATTGTAATTACCCACAATTCATTGTCTCCTACTGCACATGCTCAGTACAGGATTTCCCAGCATTCTTTGCAAGTACATTATAAGTATTGTTAAATTATGTCCAAGTTAAAATAAATGACAGCAAATTACTTGAATTATGCAAAGCCATACAAATCATATTGTAAAAAAGCTGTCAGCAGATGTTTTAGCAGAGAGGAGAAAAGCAAGTTCAGCAAATGGGAAAAAGAGAAAAGTGACAGCAAATGGGAAAAATGGATCAAAAATTTCCAAAATGATGGTGAAAAGTTTCATACATATAAAAATAATTTTCATTTGAGTTGAGTTGCTGTAATTTATATTTAGCACAAGCAGGCTCATACAAATTAAACTGTACATATACATTGTAGTTAGGACTACCTGTGGTTTTACTAGAATTTAAATGAAAGGTTTATTGTTAAATTTTAAATGTGTCTTGGATTACTTACTATAATTAGACATGAATACAGAAACACTATAATATCTTGTTTTAATTGTACTATTTTACTTAATACCCATTTTGAATATAATTTAGATTCACCTCTTAGAACATGTCCCCTCCGCAACAGAAATGTCCCCTCCGCAACATAAAATAGAACTTATTTAAACCTTTAAATAGAGAGCCCAGGAACTTTACAATACAGCACAATATACATTGTACCTCCAGCCAGTCCAGGTATAAATCAGAAGTTATCATACTGTGTACCTAATATGAGTATTTGACCAAGAAAATGTTGCGGACGGGACATTTAGCAAATGGACAATGTCTACCGTGTGACTCTGAGCAAAGAGTCAGCATGTAACAACTGCTTTTTTAAAAGGAGCAAGGAATAGTTTGTCCTGATAAGTTTTGAAAGATTTCAGTTTTTTGTTTAATTTATAAATAAGTGATTGATTTGTCCCCTCTGCAATGGCCATTTTGGCTTTTATTGTAATTGATTATAATTTATGCATCAATGTCGACTTAATTGCTACAAAAAAAAGTCATATTTTACAATAAACTCATATTTTAAAATAAACTATCATCACTTAGCAACAATTCTATGAACACTTTAGGTCTGTTCCAGAAAACATTTAAAAAACTGATCTTCATGTCTAAAATACCGTGGAATGACCAATAATAAACAATAACAAATATTATGAATGACCCAATAATAAACAATAACAAATATTATGACTAAGAAATTTAACAGTTTTGCACAACAAAGTTTGAAGCTTAATTGAGAGTAGCTTTCAGCTAGCATCATCTGCTAATCTTTCATCAGCTCATGAAGGATGGTCAATAACGAATATGTTTGCTATAGAAACGGCTTGATTATATACTTGCTTGTTTTGAGCTGTCGTAAATTCTTTCATCTGAAAGGAAAAATGTGGGTTTTCCTATTCTTAAGACAAATTTAATTTCAAATTGTCACTTATGCCCATTTTGCAGATGGCCCTTATGTATTGCAAGGTAAATTCGTCAATGAGCATACAGGTTATGTCTTAATTACTTGATAGACAAATGCACTGTACTTGGAGAATTTCCAGCAGTGGGCTGCTGACTGGCCCCAAGTCAAGGTCAAGGTCATCTGTGATGGAACAACGTCTAATGAGGTGTGATGGTAATATAACGTGTACGTAGCTTCTTCAAGGACATTCAGTTAATTTGATGCATGTACTGTTCAAAGAAGAACATTATTTATGAAGTCAACATACATGTATGATACATATTATGTAGCTTATAACCCGATTGGGTTAAAAACAAAAAGATGATAGTGAAGATTGCTAACAAATAATATTTATTTTAAAATAATTATTGTTATTATCAATGGTATTATATAACATGTAAAATAGAATAAAAACATAAATTTACTTGCAACCCAAACCCTACTTACATGTATACCAGTGGTGTACCAAAACATGATATTGCTGTTTCTTTCAATAACATATGTTATTATTTTGACAAGTATGAATTCAATATGATATACATTGTACATGTACCTCTTATTAAATGAGCATGAGGTTTGTACCCGAAGTTACTGTAAGCACAAAGTGTGCAGGCCATAAACAAAGGGGTAAAACAAGGATCCATACCTTAATTATGGTATATACAGACAGAAAACAAGTTCAATAACATATTAAAGATAATTGGCTCAAAAGTATACAAAACCCGAGCTTTGCTTCAATTTTGCAGATGGCAAACTGGCCAATCACAGCTGTCAAAATTACTTAGCCATGTACATTGTAATAAACAAATACATAAAGTATTACAGATAGCTGTAAATATGTCTAATGATCTTGCTGCAATAACAATCCAGTTAACCACTGTTTATTTTGATATTTAGAGTAGATTGGGTGCTGTTGCTGATATTCAGCTGTGCATTGAGTACATGAGGGACACAGATGATGCAGATCTTCTAGTCATTGGTGGGTATGTACACCCTGCCATTCAATCATGTTACATTGCACCATCATATTGAGTACATGAGGGATGCAGATCTTCTAGTCATTGGTAGGTATGTACAGGCCATTCAATCGTGTTACATTGCACCATCATATTGAGTACATGAGGGACACAGATGATGCAGATCTTCTAGTCATTGGTGGGTATGTACAGGCCATTCAATCGTGTTACATTGCACCATCATATTGAGTACATGAGGGACACAGATGATGCAGATCTTCTAGTCATTGGTGGGTATGTACAGGCCATTCAATCATGTTACATTGCACCATCATATTGAGTACATGAGGGACACAGATGATGCAGATCTTCTAGTCATTGGTGGGTATGTACAGGCCATTCAATCATGTTACATTGCACCATCATATTGAGTACATGAGGGACACAGATGATGCAGATCTTCTAGTCATTGGTGGGTATGTACAGGCCATTCAATCATGTTACATTGCACCATCATATTGAGTACATGAGGGACACAGATGATGCAGATCTTCTAGTCATTGGTGCCGGGTATGTACAGGGCATTCAATCATGTTACATTGCACCATCATATTGAGTACATGAGGGACACAGATGATGCAGATCTTCTAGTCATTGGTGGGTATGTACAGGCCATTCAATCATGTTACATTGCACCATCATATTGAGTACATGAGGGACACAGATGATGCAGATCTTCTAGTCATTGGTAGGTATGTACAGGGCATTCAATCATGTTACATTGCACCATCATATTGAGTACATGAGGGACACAGATGATGCAGATCTTCTAGTCATTGGTGGTTATGTACAGGCCATTCAATCATGTTACATTGCACCATCATATTGAGTACATGAGGGACACAGATGATGCAGATCTTCTAGTCATTGGTGCCGGGTATGTACAGGGCATTCAATCATGTTACATTGCACCATCATATTGAGTACATGAGGGACACAGATGATGCAGATCTTCTAGTCATTGGTAGGTATGTACAGGCCATTCAATCATGTTACATTGCACCATCATATTGAGTACATGAGGGACACAGATGATGCAGATCTTCTAGTCATTGGTGCCGGGTATGTACAGGGCATTCAATCATGTTACATTGCACCATCATATTGAGTACATGAGGGACACAGATGATGCAGATCTTCTAGTCATTGGTAGGTATGTACAGGGCATTCAATCATGTTACATTGCACCATCATATTGAGTACATGATGGACACAGATGATGCAGATCTTCTAGTCATTGGTGGGTATGTACAGGCCATTCAATCATGTTACATTGCACCATCATATTGAGTACATGAGGGACACAGATGATGCAGATCTTCTAGTCATTGGTGCCGGGTATGTACAGGGCATTCAATCATGTTACATTGCACCATCATATTGAGTACATGAGGGACACAGATGATGCAGATCTTCTAGTCATTGGTAGGTATGTACAGGCCATTCAATCATGTTACATTGCACCATCATATTGAGTACATGAGGGACACAGATGATGCAGATCTTCTAGTCATTGGTGGGTATGTACAGGCCATTCAATCATGTTACATTGCACCATCATATTGAGTACATGAGGGACACAGATGATGCAGATCTTCTAGTCATTGGTGGTTATGTACAGGCCATTCAATCATGTTACATTGCACCATCATATTGAGTACATGAGGGACACAGATGATGCAGATCTTCTAGTCATTGGTGGGTATGTACAGGCCATTCAATCATGTTACATTGCACCATCATATTGAGTACATGAGGGACACAGATGATGCAGATCTTCTAGTCATTGGTAGGTATGTACAGGGCATTCAATCATGTTACATTGCAACATCATATTGAGTACATGAGGGACACAGATGATGCAGATCTTCTAGTCATTGGTGCCGGGTATGTACAGGGCATTCAATCATGTTACATTGCACCATCATATTGAGTACATGAGGGACACAGATGATGCAGATCTTCTAGTCATTGGTAGGTATGTACAGGCCATTCAATCATGTTACATTGCACCATCATATTGAGTACATGAGGGACACAGATGATGCAGATCTTCTAGTCATTGGTGCCGGGTATGTACAGGGCATTCAATCATGTTACATTGCACCATCATATTGAGTACATGAGGGACACAGATGATGCAGATCTTCTAGTCATTGGTGCCGGGTATGTACAGGGCATTCAATCATGTTACATTGCACCATCATATTGAGTACATGAGGGACACAGATGATGCAGATCTTTTAGTCATTGGTGCCGGGTATGTACAGGGCATTCAATCATGTTACATTGCACCATCATATTGAGTACATGAGGGACACAGATGATGCAGATCTTTTAGTCATTGGTGGTTATGTACAGGCCATTCAATCATGTTACATTGCACCATCATATTGAGTACATGAGGGACACAGATGATGCAGATCTTTTAGTCATTGGTGGTTATGTACAGGGCATTCAATCATGTTACATTGCACCATCATATTGAGTACATGAGGGACACAGATGATGCAGATCTTCTAGTCATTGGTAGGTATGTACAGGGCATTCAATCATGTTACATTGCACCATCATATTGAGTACATGAGGGACACAGATGATGCAGATCTTCTAGTCATTGGTGCCGGGTATGTACAGGGCATTCAATCATGTTACATTGCACCATCATATTGAGTACATGAGGGACACAGATGATGCAGATCTTCTAGTCATTGGTAGGTATGTACAGGCCATTCAATCATGTTACATTGCACCATCATATTGAGTACATGAGGGACACAGATGATGCAGATCTTCTAGTCATTGGTGGGTATGTACAGGCCATTCAATCATGTTACATTGCACCATCATATTGAGTACATGAGGGACACAGATGATGCAGATCTTCTAGTCATTGGTGGGTATGTACAGGCCATTCAATCATGTTACATTGCACCATCATATTGAGTACATGAGGGACACAGATGATGCAGATCTTCTAGTCATTGGTGGGTATGTACAGGCCATTCAATCATGTTACATTGCACCATCATATTGAGTACATGAGGGACACAGATGATGCAGATCTTCTAGTCATTGGTGCCGGGTATGTACAGGGCATTCAATCATGTTACATTGCACCATCATATTGAGTACATGAGGGACACAGATGATGCAGATCTTCTAGTCATTGGTGGGTATGTACAGGCCATTCAATCATGTTACATTGCACCATCATATTGAGTACATGAGGGACACAGATGATGCAGATCTTCTAGTCATTGGTGCCGGGTATGTACAGGGCATTCAATCATGTTACATTGCACCATCATATTGAGTACATGAGGGACACAGATGATGCAGATCTTCTAGTCATTGGTGGGTATGTACAGGCCATTCAATCATGTTACATTGCACCATCATATTGAGTACATGAGGGACACAGATGATGCAGATCTTCTAGTCATTGGTGGGTATGTACAGGCCATTCAATCATGTTACATTGCACCATCATATTGAGTACATGAGGGACACAGATGATGCAGATCTTCTAGTCATTGGTGCCGGGTATGTACAGGGCATTCAATCATGTTACATTGCACCATCATATTGAGTACATGAGGGACACAGATGATGCAGATCTTCTAGTCATTGGTGGGTATGTACAGGCCATTCAATCATGTTACATTGCACCATCATATTGAGTACATGAGGGACACAGATGATGCAGATCTTCTAGTCATTGGTGGGTATGTAGTCAGGCCATTCAATCATGTTACATTGCACCATCATATTGAGTACATGAGGGACACAGATGATGCAGATCTTCTAGTCATTGGTGGGTATGTACAGGCCATTCAATCATGTTACATTGCACCATCATATTGAGTACATGAGGGACACAGATGATGCAGATCTTCTAGTCATTGGTGGGTATGTACAGGCCATTCAATCATGTTACATTGCACCATCATATTGAGTACATGAGGGACACAGATGATGCAGATCTTCTAGTCATTGGTAGGTATGTACAGGGCATTCAATCATGTTACATTGCACCATCATATTGAGTACATGAGGGACACAGATGATGCAGATCTTCTAGTCATTGGTGGTTATGTACAGGCCATTCAATCATGTTACATTGCACCATCATATTGAGTACATGAGGGACACAGATGATGCAGATCTTCTAGTCATTGGTGCCGGGTATGTACAGGGCATTCAATCATGTTACATTGCACCATCATATTGAGTACATGAGGGACACAGATGATGCAGATCTTCTAGTCATTGGTAGGTATGTACAGGCCATTCAATCATGTTACATTGCACCATCATATTGAGTACATGAGGGACACAGATGATGCAGATCTTCTAGTCATTGGTGCCGGGTATGTACAGGGCATTCAATCATGTTACATTGCACCATCATATTGAGTACATGAGGGACACAGATGATGCAGATCTTCTAGTCATTGGTAGGTATGTACAGGGCATTCAATCATGTTACATTGCACCATCATATTGAGTACATGAGGGACACAGATGATGCATATCTTCTAGTCATTGGTGGGTATGTACAGGCCATTCAATCATGTTACATTGCACCATCATATTGAGTACATGAGGGACACAGATGATGCAGATCTTCTAGTCATTGGTGCCGGGTATGTACAGGGCATTCAATCATGTTACATTGCACCATCATATTGAGTACATGAGGGACACAGATGATGCAGATCTTCTAGTCATTGGTAGGTATGTACAGGCCATTCAATCATGTTACATTGCACCATCATATTGAGTACATGAGGGACACAGATGATGCAGATCTTCTAGTCATTGGTGGGTATGTACAGGCCATTCAATCATGTTACATTGCACCATCATATTGAGTACATGAGGGACACAGATGATGCAGATCTTCTAGTCATTGGTGGTTATGTACAGGCCATTCAATCATGTTACATTGCACCATCATATTGAGTACATGAGGGACACAGATGATGCAGATCTTCTAGTCATTGGTGGGTATGTACAGGCCATTCAATCATGTTACATTGCACCATCATATTGAGTACATGAGGGACACAGATGATGCAGATCTTCTAGTCATTGGTAGGTATGTACAGGGCATTCAATCATGTTACATTGCACCATCATATTGAGTACATGAGGGACACAGATGATGCAGATCTTCTAGTCATTGGTGCCGGGTATGTACAGGGCATTCAATCATGTTACATTGCACCATCATATTGAGTACATGAGGGACACAGATGATGCAGATCTTCTAGTCATTGGTAGGTATGTACAGGCCATTCAATCATGTTACATTGCACCATCATATTGAGTACATGAGGGACACAGATGATGCAGATCTTCTAGTCATTGGTAGGTATGTACAGGCCATTCAATCATGTTACATTGCACCATCATATTGAGTACATGAGGGACACAGATGATGCAGATCTTTTAGTCATTGGTGGTTATGTACAGGCCATTCAATCATGTTACATTGCACCATCATATTGAGTACATGAGGGACACAGATGATGCAGATCTTCTAGTCATTGGTGCCGGGTATGTACAGGGCATTCAATCATGTTACATTGCACCATCATATTGAGTACATGAGGGACACAGATGATGCAGATCTTCTAGTCATTGGTGCCGGGTATGTACAGGGCATTCAATCATGTTACATTGCACCATCATATTGAGTACATGAGGGACACAGATGATGCAGATCTTCTAGTCATTGGTGCCGGGTATGTACAGGGCATTCAATCATGTTACATTGCACCATCATATTGAGTACATGAGGGACACAGATGATGCAGATCTTTTAGTCATTGGTGGTTATGTACAGGCCATTCAATCATGTTACATTGCACCATCATATTGAGTACATGAGGGACACAGATGATGCAGATCTTCTAGTCATTGGTAGGTATGTACAGGGCATTCAATCATGTTACATTGCACCATCATATTGAGTACATGAGGGACACAGATGATGCAGATCTTCTAGTCATTGGTGCCGGGTATGTACAGGGCATTCAATCATGTTACATTGCACCATCATATTGAGTACATGAGGGACACAGATGATGCAGATCTTCTAGTCATTGGTAGGTATGTACAGGCCATTCAATCATGTTACATTGCACCATCATATTGAGTACATGAGGGACACAGATGATGCAGATCTTCTAGTCATTGGTGGGTATGTACAGGCCATTCAATCATGTTACATTGCACCATCATATTGAGTACATGAGGGACACAGATGATGCAGATCTTCTAGTCATTGGTGGGTATGTACAGGCCATTCAATCATGTTACATTGCACCATCATATTGAGTACATGAGGGACACAGATGATGCAGATCTTCTAGTCATTGGTGGGTATGTACAGGCCATTCAATCATGTTACATTGCACCATCATATTGAGTACATGAGGGACACAGATGATGCAGATCTTCTAGTCATTGGTGCCGGGTATGTACAGGGCATTCAATCATGTTACATTGCACCATCATATTGAGTACATGAGGGACACAGATGATGCAGATCTTCTAGTCATTGGTGGGTATGTACAGGCCATTCAATCATGTTACATTGCACCATCATATTGAGTACATGAGGGACACAGATGATGCAGATCTTCTAGTCATTGGTGCCGGGTATGTACAGGGCATTCAATCATGTTACATTGCACCATCATATTGAGTACATGAGGGACACAGATGATGCAGATCTTCTAGTCATTTGTGGGTATGTACAGGGCATTCAATCATGTTACATTGCACCATCATATTGAGTACATGAGGGACACAGATGATGCAGATCTTCTAGTCATTGGTGGGTATGTAGTCAGGCCATTCAATCATGTTACATTGCACCATCATATTGAGTACATGAGGGACACAGATGATGCAGATCTTCTAGTCATTGGTGGGTATGTACAGGCCATTCAATCATGTTACATTGCACCATCATATTGAGTACATGAGGGACACAGATGATGCAGATCTTCTAGTCATTGGTGCCGGGTATGTAGTCAGGCCATTCAATCATGTTACATTGCACCATCATATTGAGTACATGAGGGACACAGATGATGCAGATCTTCTAGTCATTGGTGGGTATGTACAGGGCATTCAATCATGTTACATTGCACCATCATATTGAGTACATGAGGGACACAGATGATGCAGATCTTCTAGTCATTGGTGGGTATGTACAGGCCATTCAATCATGTTACATTGCACCATCATTTCTAGTTCTCATATATTCTAGAATTAACTAATTGTTTCTTTTTCCTAGGGACACATTATTTTTTGAAGACTTCAGCCTTAATGATGTATTGCAGTCTTTCTACCACAGAAGGCAAAAATCCAGTGCAGGAGGGAGTGTACTTTGTTATAAATGTAAAGACTCAGGTACAGTAGTGTTCAAGAATAATAGTTCAACAGGGGAAGTGAAATTTCACCTGGAAAAGTGAAATTTCCCTTGAAGAAAATGGAAATTTAACCACAAGTGAAATCTCTGTTGACTTTTAGGTAAATTTAATTTTACAAATGTGCTTGTTCAGATGAAATTTTGCTTCCCCTGTTGAAATGTTTTCAAACTACAGTACTGTATATGTATATCACATACATTG
The DNA here is from genome assembly GCA_030867875.1 of Actinernus sp. WN-2022. Lineage (NCBI taxonomy): Eukaryota > Metazoa > Cnidaria > Anthozoa > Actiniaria > Actinernidae > Actinernus > Actinernus sp. WN-2022. Next base: position 347,216 of record JAOWCC010000271.1, read on the forward strand.
TATTACGCCACATTGACCAGGTTGGAGCCATAGATCATCAACTGCATCTAACTATCGTTAAATAGTTAATACAGATATTACATTAGACAATGTCTCTGCTGGGATTGGTTGGGTAGGAATTAAGCAGTTGGAGTGTTCTATTAAGCCTTCATTTTTTACTTGGTATATTGTTTCTGTTTGGAGAATGAGTCCCATCAGAGTCTATATGTTTAGTAAGTTACAGGGGGTCATAATCCCAATGTTTTCTTCTTTTTTTATACTGACAGAAACAACTAAGTTTGGGATATTAGAAATCAATGTGGATAAAAAAGTGACTGCATTCATGGAAAAGCCAAGTCCAGAGTCTACTCCATCAAGATGGGCTGTAAGTGTACATTAAACACTTACGAGTTGATTCCTGAAGGGACAGTCATTTGTGATTTGTTATAATTATATATAGACATAAGTTTAACTACCTGATATGAGTGAGGTTTGTCGTCTTCTCTTCGGGAAGCTGCTTTTCAACACGCTGCCAGCATCGCTATACAGCATTTTTAGTATTGTTTTGTGTCTTTCTTGCATGATTCTTTTTTATTTCCCAATTTCTCTCTCGCATGCTTGATAAAGATGTAAATTGTTTCTTTGGAGTTGGTTCCATTTTAAATGCATTCTTTCAATGAAAAATAGTTAGCTTTTGATGAAGATCTAGACATTTTGGTAAACAAATATTTCCCGCCTTTAGCTAGCCAGTGGTGCGCATGACACGTCACACCACCTTCTGTCATGATGTGATCACGTGGCGGGCAACAATTGATTAATTGTTGCCTGTACGGGATACATTGGATTTTGATGACTGCCATAATTATGTTACCCTGAATCAGCCAATGAGAGTGTGCGTTGTGTCTGGAAAACTTATGGCTAAATTGTAACAATGTAATTTAACATATATGTTACAGGTCAAATTTATTTTCTGGTCATTGTTATTTTTATCAACCTAGGTTATTTTTTTTACCTAGTAGGTAATTCTTGTGTACTGAAATATTAATTTACCCTTCCCCTCTATTTTGCTACTTATCAGTTCCTTCTCCATTGGAGCAATCTTTGACGATACTATGAATATGACTTGACATGTTAACTCAATCTGCAAATCTGCATTTTTTCAGCTAAGGAACACAGAAATTACTGTCGCTGCATGACCACCACTGAAACACTTATTCATGCATTTGTTACGTCCAAACTCGATAATTGTAATTCCTATTACACAGCCTCCCTAACTATCTTATACATAAGTTACAATCTGTTCAGAATGCTGCTGCCTGTATCCTAACTTATTCTAAGAAAAATGATTGTATCGCACCAGTGTCCTTACTAGAGAACTCCACTGCCAGGCTACCAGTAGATAAGTGTATTACATTTAAGTTATTATTGTTAACGTATAGAGCGGTTTTCAGTTGAGGGTTGACAAACCAAATGCAAATTACCCACAGCCAGCCAATCATAGGAGCGAGTAATCACAAGTAACTCATAAATGGCTTCCCTGTGAGCCAATGACAAACCAAAGCACAACCAAAACCAATTTGCGTTTGGTTTTACTTTGGGTTCTGATTGGTTGGTTTACTTTCTCAGCCAATAGGAGAGCTTAGTAAACGCAAAACCAAAACACTTCCGACACTCAATTGAAATCCGCTCTAAGACACTTAATAACCTAGCTCCTGTCCATCTACAAGAATTATTAACTATATACAAGCCTACCCGAACACTCTGATCCTCAGCTGATACATTACGCCTTGCCCATCCTTACTGCCAGACTTAATTAAGTCCTATGGTCAGCGGGCCTTCCAAGTATCTGCACCTACAAATGTACATTATGGAACTCTCTCCCATTAAATATTATACACCAAAGTCCATCCGTTAATGAATTCAAAGCTAAACTAAAACACTACCTTTTTTGACCTACATGTACCTATAATCTGTACACAGTAATCAGTCTTGTTTTCAGCTGAATGTAATTTATGCACAGATATTTATATTTACACTTATTTAGTACATGTAGTTGTCAAGCGCATAGAACATTTATGTATATACGGTATACAAATGTCATTATTATTATTCTCCATCTCCTTACGGTGCTACATTGTACCCATATAATACTATGCTAATTACCATATGATATTTTGCCTTTACTGTCCTTGCTGGTACATGTACTTGAACCAGTAAGCATCAGATCTGTTGGTCAGACCCTTAACCACTGTGCCACTGAGTAATTGATGTGAAGCACCATACTCATTTACTATATGGTGCTACTAGTACCCATGGCCTATTCCCCATGGTCCAGTCCTAATTTGCATATTTGCAGTAAAAACCTAATATAATAGCTTGGAATGTGACTAAAACTGTACACAATTGATGACACAAACCCTGCCAAAGTACAGCATTTAACATAAAATACAAGTGGAAAAAATACATGCTGACAAGCAGTACTGGCAGATGGTCGGTTCCAACTTGGGGACCTCTGGCCCCCTCATCAGGCGTGCACAGTGACTACAATAAATTATTATTACCGTACGGTAAAAAATAAAAATACAGTGTGAATCCAAGAAATTACCTAGGTTGTAAACAATATCCTAGGTTAAAATGAATTTTACATGAAAATAAATTTGATGTGTAACATATACATGTAAATAATTATATATTTAAGCAGATAGTACCTATTATTATAGCACATGACACCTCCCTGTTAGCTCAATGGCAAAGTGCTGGTCTGTCATACGGAAGGTCGCAGATTTGAAACTCCCACCAGACCAACATTCCAGGCCTTAAAATAACTGAGTAGAAGGTAAAAATCAACATGTGAGTTGAGCGTTGAGTGCAGAGAATATATGAATGTAGAAAGGAGTGTGTGGAATGAGTCTCCGATACATTCTGAGGATAAACAAAAGATTTAACATTTAAAGTGCTGTCTTTACATAATCCAACAGTAAACAGTTAGCCATTCACATCTAATCGGACAAGGATGTAAAATCATAGAACTAGATCAACATAGGATCATGTGGAAGATAAATGAATACTGCACTATACAGTATGTTAGTGGTAGATGTGTTACCCTCTATATACATAAAGTGCCTTTACTGTTTCCTTAACTCTACTTAGGTTTGACTATAGTTTGATTCCAGGTGATACACATTCACTCATCTGACTTTTTTTTACAGTGCCCATGCTTCTATGTAATAAGTCATCACAGCCTCCCACTTGTCAAGGAATTTCTTGAAGAGAAGAAGGTACGAAGGGTAGGCTGTTAATTTAAAGTGCACCTACATGTAACCCCTCTTGCAACTTTTACACCTACATTATGTATGAACCAGTATGAAAGATTTAAGTACAATGTAGTTATGTGAAGAATGTTTGGGTTAATTTAGAGAGTCAATACTGTACACCCACTGCTTGTATATAATTGCTAAAAGTTGGCCTTCCATGACCCATGACCTGCATAAGTAAAAACCTGGGTCGATTCCTGGGTTGCATCATCTCATTAATTATTCTCCATGCCACTTTTCTATTCAACAACAACATCGATTTATAGAGTTTGATTTGTTATTAAAGAAAAAAATCCTTTTAGTCAAACTTTTAAGCCTTTCTTTTAATAATTGCAAAACTTGTCGAATTTGTGGGATGACCTCAACCCACCTAGGAATCGACCCAGCTGGCTAGTTTTACTTATGCAGTCAAGGGTCAGGGATCGAAGGCCAACTTGTATCAATTTTGAAGAAGCGTAGAGTGTAAAGTATTCTCTCTAAACCAAAACTTTCTTCACAGAAAATATTAATACAGTGTACAATAATGTACTCAAAACTTTTCGGAGGTTCATAGGACTGGTAAAAAAATAGTAAGAGGGGTTAGGTGCTCTTTACCTGCAATAATCTGCTCAGTCATTTTCTCTTGACTCAGTTTTGCTTAGTTTTCAAACACAAATCATTGAGGATATTTCATATATTTTTTCATACTCTTTAGAAAGTCAATTGATATGGTGGACATTGTTTTATGCTCCCATTAAACGCTTTAGGGTAGTCCAATCAAAGAGAGGGATGCTCCTGGAAACTTCATACGCTATTTACAAACAAGGTACCGTTTCTTTCATCTAACAGTGAAAGCAGCTTATAAGATTAAGATTATAACAATAACGACATACATGTAGGTAAATAACTTAATAAATATAATTATCAGTCCCGAGTGGCGCGAAAGGTAGTGTTTTTTGTCGTTCCCTTGAAGATCCAAACTTAGTCACAAGATAAGGTGATTCTATCTTTAAATCCTGCTAGCAAACATTTTCGACGACATGCCGCCAAAAAGTAAGAAAATTTTTAGTAAAGATAGCGATCATCCAACCTTGGAAGTCGATTCCGAAGACCTCGAAAAATCCAACATGGCGTCTCTTGGTAGTTGGCAAGCCTGGAAGATTTTCTCGATCGATGCTTAAGACAGCAATCAGAACAAATTAATGATTTGTTCCTAAAGTACTCCAAATTGACAAAAGTGGATCTCGATGAAGTTAAGAAAAGCCAAGATTTTCTAAGTTCGAAATTCGACGGCTTGATTGATTCCGTGAACGCACTTAAAGCCGAGAATGGCGACCTTCAATTGCAGAATTCCAAGTTGACGGTCGGAGTTGACAAGCTAGAAGGAAAAGCCGCTACAGCAGAGAATGACCTAGAGAATTTAAAGCAGTATCTGTGCCGAGATCTATTGGAAATTCATAGTGTAAACCACTCACTGCTCGGGATGAGAATACTAACGATATTGTGAAGAAGGTTGCCCAGTTAATTGACCCTGAAATGGAACTGAACGAATCAGACATCTCTATTAGCCACCGTCTACCTTCCGCCGAGGGTTATATTCCGCCAATCACTGTCAAATTTACTCGACGAGCTGCGCGAGACAAAATCTATAATATGAAACGCCAACTTAATAAGGTCAATGAGTGCTTTAGATTTGGGTTTCCAGCAAGAAAAAATGCAGAGCTACTCAACGAAGTGAAGTCATTTAAGAGAAATCATCACTTCAAGTTTGCTTGGACCAAGCAAGGCAAAGTCCTCCTAAGAAAAGAAGATAGCTCGTCCTCTCAAGTGTTGTTTTTCAAAGCCAGATACTTAGACCAGCGCAACAGAGTTAGTCTCCTCTACTAACTCTGAGCGCAATGAGTAATGGACATATCCTGTTGAGTCAGCATACCTTGTAAACATTCATCTACATGAAGGACGTACTCGACTATGACCTGTAGCATCTCTAAAATGCATCGGACGACAGGAAGACACACAGAACTGGTAAATATAATAAGTAAAGTTTATTTTGATACAAGTTTAAAGATTTCAGCTTTAGAATTAACGCTATATTCATCCTGCAAATTTAAGGTAAACAAGGCAAAATCCGGGGGAAATCTGTTTGACAACTGACGAATCCGGCCACAGGAAGCCCAAAACCAATTTTGAGGATGGTAAGCCTGTGGTGTGGCTTTAATATTCACCACACAGCTTAATTCTCAACTTTTTTGTGAAAATGGAAAAGGTCCACCAAAGAAAATATTCTGGAGTTCTTTTTGTTAATGTGGAATCCATTTTCAAAGGTGAGGAGGTTCGAGTCTCTCGAATTCCACGACACAGAAGCGTGAACTTTTCCACGACACAGAAGTGTGAATTTTTCCGCGAACTGATTTGAATAATCAATTAGTCGGCAGTGTTTGTTTTGCTTGGCGATACATGCACCGAACTTCCTAGAGACGTTTAGAAATTGAGATACTTTACGAATCAAATGTTTTGAAAGTTTTTTTTTATATTCGTTTTGTGTCTGAACAATTTCGCCTGATGCCGGAAATGCTTTGAGTCGAAGGTGAGTCGATTAGTTTCTAAATTGCTGTGAAATCGCACTGTATACGAATGGATTTACGACTTCTATCTATCAAGAACGTACATATGTTGATGTTCCTACATCTACAAAGACACAACAATTAAAACCTACTATGAGGTACCGGTATTGTAACCTAAATTTACACTGAGAGGTGCAGGTAATCTGTCGGGGGTAATCTGTTAATATATTTTTCTTTGAGACTGTGCGGGTAATAGGCCGGAAATTACGGTAAGCCTAATGGTTTCTATTTGGGCTCCCTCGCCACTTGCAACCCCATAATCATGTATATAATCATGGTATTTATATCTGTGGCAAATAAAGAAATGAAAAATGAAATGAAATCAGTCTCACTCTTTCTCTCTCCTACATGTATTTATGTATAGACATGCTGTCCTACATGTATATGTAAACTATTTGTCTGTTATTGCTTTAATATCTTAGTTTTTTCTTACTTAATTGCCACCTGTGCCTCGTTTTGCTAAATGTGGGTCAAGTAATAATGTGTAAACTTATTATATTGAATAAAGTTGAAGTTATGTTAAAATTTATAATTAACTTTTAAAAGTAGCTTTACCTTTAGTTTGTCAATGTACATGTATTTGTACCATTTGACAATTAGTGTCTGAATACTCTATCTAACTGTTTATCTAAAGAATTTGAGCAGTTTTGATTGAGTGTCGTAAAACCAAAACCAGAGGCATGCAATCACAGGAGCAAGTAATAATGCAATGAACCAATCAGGAGCAAGTATAAAAACACAATGAACCAATCAGGAGCATGAACCAATCACAAACTGAAGTAATTCGTGATTGGTTTTACTTGAACCAAACGCGAGGAAAAGTAAATGCAATCATGGATAACTAACCAATCAAACTCGAAATCATGCAGTCACCTAATTACTTTTCAACACTTTTCAACACAAAAACCGCTCTATAAACTCTGGTCTGACATTGACACAGGTAAGTCAGTACTATAAACATGTTCCAAAACCTCATGATTAATTAATGAGCATTTGTGACCTTTCACGAGAAAACGTACACTAACGCTTTTCCGTTAAACGGGCAAATTTAAACGGTTAGTAAACGCTTTTTCGGGTCGTTTAAACGCTTTTTCAGATCGTTTAAACGCTTTTTCAGATCGTTTAAACGCTTTTTCAGAACGTTTAAACGCTTTTTCAGATTGTGTAAACGCTTTTTCAGATCGTTTAAACGAATTTTCAGACCGTTTAAACGGGCAGCTTCGGAAAGCAAACGGTTTACCAAACGTTTAAGAGGGCATCCATGTGAAAACCATGCACCCTGAAAAAATGAGTCTACATGGTACATCTCAGATTTTGTTCATATTTTGCACATATGTTACTATTGGCCTGGCATTAGACTTGGTAGAATATTTTGGAAAAATTCCAAAAACTGTAAGAGATATGGGGGTCAGTACGAACTGCCTCGGTTTGAGGGGTATTTCCACTATGTATTTTTAGTCATGTTTACAGAATATTTTTGAACAAACCATATAAGCTATATACACAAAACGTTTCTACAGCATAAACACGACCAATTGCAATTTAATTATGATATAAGTGCCAATAAATATTCAGTATTCAAGGAGTAAGGCTTTCATGTACAAGTGACTTCCGAAATTATTTTTCAAAAAGTCAAATTTTAGGGTAAAATGACATTCGAATACTATCGATGCGGCGAAATTGTAGAAGATGAGAGAGTTATTATTTTGTAGATCAGTCATTTGGAAATACAACTGGGGACTAAAAAGTTTGTAAAGTTTATTCAGCTTAGGAGCAGTGAGGCCAAAGTAACATACTCCCAACGCCCGGGTCCAACGTAAATAAACAATCAACGCCAGATGCAATCTGTATCGTGTGCAGAATAACGGGACAAATAACGGACAGGAATGAGAAACATAGCCCTAAAATAACTGGGTGATAAATTTATTTGTCACTTATGCCTATGGTTTTGCAATAAACAACAACTAATTAACAATCAACTTCAAAATAAGAGAAATTAGTAATACGAAGGATGAATCAGCGATAAATGCATACCTGATTCTAGCCTTATTTGTGCTCTCCTCCCCAGCTCTGTCATGGTCTCGAAGCCACAACTTACGATAATTATCTTCTTGTCGATTTTACACAGAACATTTACCCATTATAGTTTAAACAGATGGCTTTGTAGCATCCGCCATTTTATTTAGGACTAGAACCCAGTCTGCTGTTGTGCACCACAGGTAGCCCGAACACATATGTGTACATTCCATGTGGAATATTGGAAGAAAAAACTCGACCGTTGAATCAGCCTTTCCTTTCTTGTCTATTTATATATATATATATTGCTGATCAGATCCCTACACGCTAGGAGATCCGGTGTTTTATCATTTCGTCTGTGGTGCCCAACATATATACCAGAGTGGGTAATTTATATTGAAATATTTATGAATCTCATGAAACAGAACTGAAAATAATCATAATGCACTACTTAATACATCTACATAATTTTGTTTGCACAACTTTATTTTTTTCAAGCTGATTATAGGTTAAAATTACCCATGATGCACCTGATATATGTAACTGTTATGGGGTCAAATGTTTGCATACATTCATACACAAGGTCACAACAATGAATTATAAATGATTTCTAACATCCCGTGCATATATCCTGTATATTCACACGACCCACATACGGCCATCCCAATAAAATGTTCCGTTTCCAATCGCCAGACCGACCCAATTTTTTTGGGAAAAGTTAACAAAAATACAAAGCTTGACATTGACCCAATTTTTGGGAAAAGTTTAAAAAAATATATTGAAGAACATACTTTCAAGTACACCTCTTTTCCTAGCTCTCTACGTATTTGCATTTTATTGGGATGGCCAAATCAGCTGTGTCGGTGCCGAACTGGAGCGCAGTGCCATCCTGGAAAGCGAAGTTCAGAAATGTCTGACGTATGTTGCTATTGCTACAAACTATCTTAGAAAAGGGTTCAGAAAACATCTGGGTGAACGATGAAACATATTGTGTGGATCGTGACAGACTTTATCCAGACCTGAATTACGCTGGATTTACATATACATGTATGTGCGGGGCGCTTGTTCAGACATAGCCTCCTCCGCAGGCATCTCATCTGCCTGCGGAGGAGGCTAGTTCAGACACACGGTAAGCCACGCAGTTTACAAGCATGAGTAGTTATGTTAGTTATCTTCCCATTAATGCGGCTGACCAACAAGCACTGAGGGTGGTCACTGCCAGATATTTGTTTAACGTCCAAAGTGGTTCCTTAGCGTCCTGTGATACACAGCTGCTGATGAATACGAGCGTCGTGAGATGCAATCTCGTTCCCAGAGCCCGCGATCATTTGACCAGCGCCAAGATACTGGCCAAAAGATCGCGGGTTATGAGAACGAGATTGCGTGAGACGGGACCGCCATTTTACGTGATCATCCGATCGAGGCACGAGGGATCGAAAAGGCGTAGGCGCGAACACTGCGCTTCTCTGTTTCTCTTAATGTTGCCTGGGTGGCTAATTGAACGAGCAGGAAGCATACAAATGTTTTGCTGCACGGGTGGATATACGAGGAAACGTTGTTGCCGAAAAAAAACTAACGAATGCGCACTGTGTCAAATTGTCTTGCCGGTGGGGTCTGGATTTGTGTTGCTAAGAAACACATATGCTGTGTGTCACTGGAGCCTAGTAAACATTGTTTTCCTCCATAGCCAATGTGAAAACATTGTTGCGGAAGCAAATTTTGCCTCATCGAAACAAAAAAATGTCTTTGAAATGCTTCAGAAAAATGTTTTCCTTTCTGGAAGATTGATTTTTTTTGCGCAAATTTTCCCGCGGACTTTGACTCGTTTTTACAGACAAATGTATGGAAAACTAAATCCACGATTGCATGCTTCCCAGCACAGCTACATACCTCAAATTTCGATCAATTAATCTTTTACCTGGTATCTTAAGTTTGTATCTGAAGAATATTTCAGAAATTCGATTTTACGGATTTTATTTGTCATCGGATTCCCATACAAACACTGTATTTCGCGCCATGTTTACAACCCTTTCAAAATGTCGGAATTATAATAAACCGCGAACTGGTCTATTACCTTAAAACTGTAAAGAAATACGTTATTCTTTGTGTACGAGGTTGTAGTTTCTCAGCTGTAGGATGTCCGGTGTCCGCGGGGAACAGGATATCAGGACCGACCTTTACGACCTTTACGTCTGCGAGCGGGCGAGGCTCGCGGCGTGATTTTTTTTTCACTTGTGTGGGTTGTTCTTTTATCTTTTGTTTTCCATATTGATTTTCTTTGTTTTTTATGCAACGAGCTCCGCTATAGAGAGATACGAGGACGACAGTAACAAATCGCATACAAGTGTATCACAGGCAGCTTTAAGCAGAGAGTGAGCCATTATGCACTAGTCTAAATCAACCCCCACCTCCCCCTCCCACCCTGTCCCGGGTTGGGGGAGGAGGGGGGGGGGGGGGTTACTTTGACTAGTGCATTACCTAAAATCAAAAATGAATAAAATACCCTGTCTAGACAGTACAGTACAGGTGAAAATATTTATAGATTTTATGATAATTTTACTTGACACGCGCCATCAACAACATCCGCGCCAAGTGCCAAGGCATTTCATACAATTCTTAGTAAGGGGGTCGGGACATGCCTTCAACGGTAATATAGTTGTTTTTCCCTGGTAACGCCGAGAAGATATGCCACATTCCCTCGTTGAATATACACAAAATGAGCACTTGATCAAGTCCAAATCCATCTCGTGGATAGGGCGGGAAATACACGTGCAGACGTTACACGCAGTTCCTGTCACGCAATTCTTGAGATATCATTATATCACTGAAGTGATTTCATCTATTTCGGTGATGCCACATTTGATTTCATGGATTATACACACATTTTGGTATTTCAACGGAACGAACAGAATATTATGCACAAGATTGAAACAAATTGAGTCCGTAACAAGGTAGTAACGACATCAGAATGGCTTCCCGTTGATGAATCTAAACGGTTCTAACTTGGCCAACTATTCGATGAGCATATAATAAAGGGCTTCCAAGAAAACGAAACCATTAGGTTTTTTTTTATTATGAAAAGAAAACATCGTTTCTTTACAGAATAAAAACTAAAAACTTGAATAGAGAATCGGCTGAAGAACCTAAATACGACTGTACGTGCATTTCTACTTGTCACTCATTCACTCCGCTACAGAGGCTCGCAAAATTCAGAGTGACTCGCCGGATTAGAAGCTGTATTTAAAGCGTAGCGTAGTTTGAAATCCTCTATATATCATATTCAAAGAAAATTCATTGTCTTTGATCCAATCAAACAATTTTAAACGAAGATACTGCCATAAACTATGAGTACCTATTTTTCAGCTTTGACTCCGTCAAACTCGACAATAATTCAGTCACTTTAGACATCTGCATATCGGGTGATGGACTTGGTCACCCTTCAAAACTAAAATAATATTGAAAATGAATGTGCATTCGAATTCTTAAAGCAATTATTGGCAGAAAATCTGTGAAGTTCACCGTATTTTCGATTTTAATCGGAAAAAAATCGCCGTGTCGCCATATCGTCGTTTGTTTAATAACTGAACATTGCGGATTTTGAGAGTGCGTAATCTCTAACCCAGCATTAACTTTACAGAGATTTTTTTTACCAGATGCAAAGATCTATTGTAAGTCAATCTAGGAATATTTCTAAATTCAAAGAAAAGAAGGCCGCAACTCTGCAAACGGCCATTGCCAGACAGCATTTATCGGGTTTTAAAAAGACCTATTAAAGTAGCGTTAAATAAAAATTCGACAGAAGCGACAAAATATAAATAAAATTAGTTTATTTTGGTTTTAATATACTGACGGGACTTAGTACTAAAGCAGGTAAAAATATTATCTTTCTACTTAAAATCATTTGCGATTGCGACATGTTACAACATAAGGTATATTTTGCTCTGATTTTGAGCATTTCAGGGGGTCAAACAGTTTGATTGTCATATCTCAAAGGCCTTTTACATTTCAGCCAAACTATTTCACATGGGACATTAGCTAGTTAAGATATAAATGTGTGCCAAGTTTAAAGGAAATCGGAGAGGTGCACTGTAGACTCGTCTGCATGGTTTTCACATGGACCCTCTCTTAAATGGACTGGGTTGAAGAGCAAACGGTTTCTAAAAACGTTTAAACGATCTTGGAAAGTGATTAAACGGTTGTCAGTGATAGCCTAAACGATTAAACTCCTGGCGGAAAGCAACTCGCGAGTGTCCTGTTGGCCCTGTAAATGTTTGCGGATAAGAGCGTGTCACTGGATGGATTTCTATACAGGGGCAAGAAATTTCACTCAAAGGCGTGATATTAGAGTGGAAACTGAAAAAAAAGTGCTAACTCCTTGCAGTTTGTCACTTTCAACTTTGCGAATAACTGCAAGGGAAACAATACTTCAAATGCCCTGACAGGTTTCAGACAACTTCAATAAAATCATTGTACACTTACATCCAATCAGAATATGAACTACTCTCACGGTCATATGATTTAGGAACAAATATTTTAGATTTAGATTTTATGAAAGTAAACTATACAAAGCGAATGCACTAACATAATAGTAGGTACTCTCTCTCTACCGCTGTCAGTTTCCCTGCTCTTCGACTGATGCAACGGGGAAAGTAATAGCAAGCCGTTAAACTCACCTGAAAACTTGACTAAAATTAATTGCCTTCTCACGATGTCTTCTTTGCAATCTTGCGGCACCGAATGATTTTGAATGCAAACTTTCCTGATCCAACTCCCGATCCAGGGTGGTTTGTTTTGGAAGTGAGTTCCAGTGTTCCGACTTACTGGTAATAACATATTAATCAGAAATATTGTGCTACATATACTCGCGCAAATGATTCGGCGCGGCGGATCCCTTGTTTTTCTGCAAGAACGCTGATTATTCTAATTCAGAGCGTTGTAATCCACGTGCAATCAGTCAGGCGTGAACGCGTCAGTGTGATTTTTTACAGAACATCAACAGAGTTTTGAAGCAACGTTTGTCCTAATATTGAAAGAGTTATTCGTATGCAGGCGGAGTTGAATGACACCGAACAGTATTCACGACGAGAATGCCTTGAATTTCAAGGCATTCCACTCCCCAAAGATGATAGTGAAAACACCAATCGAATAATCATTAAAATTGGTAAACTGATAAGCGTAGATATAGATGAAGAAGATATTTCCGTTAGCCATCGCTTACCAGTAAGTAGAAATTATAAAGGGAATAGATCGGAACCTGCCATTATAGCGAAGTTCGTCCGTCGCGATGTCAAGGAGTTATTCTATCGAGCTCGTAAGAAATTGAAAACTCTAACAACCAGGGATCTTGGATACGACATCTCAAACAACATCTACATCAATGAGAGTCTTACTGAAAGTAACAAAGCTTTGTTCAAGGAATGTGTTAAGGCGAAGAAAGATATGGGGTTCACATTTATCTGGACTTCAAATGGCAAGATATTACTTCGAAAAGATGAGCATAGCCCTGTCATTCATATCAAATCAAAGGATGACATTGTCAAGAAGTTGCTGTCAAGATAAGTACTGTTAATCAACTATTGATATATTATTAAATACCTCAATGACAGATTGTCCTAAATGTTTAGACATTGATTTTGATATTTCGGACAGGGTTGAACAGCTAAACATTCTTCCACGTCTTAGCATAACTTCTCCTGTCACAAATATTCCTCATCTTACAAATTCAGATGTTGACTTGAACATGCCAACCGATCAAAATTTTAATTATTATAGTATACACGATTTCCATAGCAACTATGATATAAATGAATGCTCGTCAAATAACACTTCCTTTTCTGCTCTGAATTGCAACATAAGAAGCTTGGCAGCAAACTATGATAATTTTGTGCACATGCTATCAGCATTGAATTTCCCATTTTCATTGATTGGCCTTACTGAAACAAAATGTAAAGTTGACAAGGAACTTTTGACTAATGTCAACATTCTTGGTTATGACCTTATCTCTGAACCCAGCCTTTCAAATGCAGGTGGTGTTGCTTTTTACATTAAAAATAATCTAAACTTCTCTGTGAGAACAGACATTACAACTTCAAAACAGGATTTTGAAGCCCTCTGGATAGAAATTGATACTGTTGGTCAACCAAATTTGTTATGTGGAGTGTTATACAGGCATCCAAATGGAAATTTAGACAATTTCACGGATTATATTAATTTGACCATTGAAAAAATTCACCAGGAAAATAAGCTCTGTTTGTTCATGGGAGATTTTAACATTGATCTCCTGAAAATCACCACTCACACTGCTTCTGAAAATTTCATTAATGATCTAGGTTCATTGTTCTTTCAACCACAAATTTTACAGCCAACAAGAGTCACTGACCACTCTTCAACTTTGATAGACAATATTTTCTTTAACTCAATTGAACATTTTATTATCAGTGGCAATGTAGTGTATGATCTTACTGACCATTTACCTAATTTCATTATATTTAATAAGTTTTCGTCCCTCCCTCTTAATATTAAGGTACATAAAAGAGATTACTCTAAACTTGATGAAACAGCCTTAGTTAATGAAATACAATCTATTAATTGGCATTCTGTATTTACATCTAACCTTGATTCATCCAGTATGTTTGATTCCTTTTATATTAACATATCTGAAATAATTGATAGACACATACCTATTAAGCAACTCTCTAGAAGAGAATTAAAATTCCAATCAAAACCCTGGATAACCTCTGCGATCAAAGTATCAATCCATGCTAAGAATAAATTATATAAAAAATTCTTGAAAACAAAATCTACTTATTATCATTCTAAATTCAAATACTACAGAAATAAATTGAATCATTTATTAAAGGTTAGTAAAAGACAATATTATAATGAATACTTTTTAGAAAATGCCAATGATAGCAAAAGAGTTTGGAGTGGAATAAAACAAATAATTCATTTCAAACCTAAAACCAGTAAAAAAATTGTTAAGATTGTAGAAAATGATGTTGAAATCACTGACTCGATAGCTATTGCTGATGCCTTCAATAATTACTTTGCTAATGTAGGAACTAACTTAGCTAAAATAATACCAAATGTTCAAACTTCACCTTTAGACTACATAAA
Source organism: Actinernus sp. WN-2022 (assembly GCA_030867875.1). Lineage (NCBI taxonomy): Eukaryota > Metazoa > Cnidaria > Anthozoa > Actiniaria > Actinernidae > Actinernus > Actinernus sp. WN-2022. Next base: position 362,244 of record JAOWCC010000271.1, read on the forward strand.
ATCCCCATTATGTAATAGCTTCTATGTCTTTCCTACTACTGCTGCTGAAATAGAAACAGAAATCTCTAATCTAAAAACTGGTAAGGCAACTGGCCCATACAGCATACCAGTTTCTGTCTTGAAAATTCTCAGCGTAGTGATTTCTAAACCCTTGGAAACATTATTTAATGCTTCCTTTTCAACTGGCATAGTCCCCAGCAACTTAAAATTGGCAAATGTAATACCAGTATACAAAAAAGACTCACAATATTGTTTATGTAACTATCGTCCAATCTCTCTCCTTTCTATCTTTAATAAGCTCTTAGAGAAGCTAATGTGTAGCAGATTACTGGACTTCCTAGAGAAAGAAAAAATATTTTTTGAGAAACAGTTTGGCTTTCGGGCTAAACATTCAACTGATCATGCTGTTCTTAGCATCATTGATAAAATCCAAAGAGCAATCGATGAGCGGGACTTTTCTTGTGGAATATTTTTAGACTTTAGTAAAGCATTCGATACTGTAAATCATGCAATTTTGATCAAGAAATTGGAACATTATGGAATCAGAGGAATTGCTAAAAATTGGTTTATTTCATACCTCAGTAACCGACAACAAACTGTTACAGTAAATAATACAACCTCTGGTTCAGCAACAATCTCCTGTGGTATCCCTCAGGGATCTGTACTAGGTCCAGTTCTCTTTCTACTCTACATAAATGATTTCCATCTTTGTTCTGATCTCTTTGACTTTCACCTATTTGCAGATGATGCCAATCTATTTTATAGGCATAAGAACCTTTCTACATTGGAATCCAACATAAATAATGAATTAATAAATATTCATGTTTGGTTATGTGCAAACAAGCTTTCACTAAATATAGATAAATCAAATTTTGTTATATTTCATCCTCCCCAAAGGAAGGTAACATTAAATGTTAATTTAATTATAAGTAATACACCTTTGCGACAAGATAATTGTATCAAATATCTTGGTATCTTTATTGATTCTAACCTTAGCTGGAAATCTCAAATTGATTGTATTTCAAAAAAACTAAAGAGAAGTGTTGGCATTTTATCTAAACTTCGGTACTATGTTGACATATCAATCCTTGCCAAACTCTATTATGCTCTAATATACCCATTCTTGATATATGGTATGATAGCTTGGGGTAATACATACCCAACAACTGTCCAGCCTCTTATTGTACTACAGAAAAAGGCTGTGCGAATTATGACATTTTCAAAGTTTGACGAGCATTCAAGTCCTTTATTTAAAATATTGAATATTATAAAGCTAACTGATCTCATTGCCTTCCATATTGCAGTTTTTATGTTCAAGTTTCACAATCAACTTCTACCCTCTGTTTTCAATACTTTTTTCACTTCAGTCAAAAGTGTCCACAGTTATAATACACGATTTGCAGCAAAACAGTCTTATTATCTTCCTAAAGCTAGAACCAATTATGGATTATTTAATATCAGATTTCAAGGACCAAAAGTTTGGAATTCAATTGAAGAACATATTAAGTCTTCCTCAATTCGACAGTTTAAGCAAAAACTAAAGAACGAATTTCTAAGCAAATATTAGCTTAGTTCAAACATTTTAAATATTAATAGCAACTACTGATTTTTAAGATAACAAGACTGGTTTCCTCCTCCCAAATATATGTATCTATAATATTTATGGTATAAAATAATAGACTAAATTGGTAGAATTTTCTGTGTGTATCTATGTGTGTGTTTTTTATTTCTCCGACCTAGTAATTTAATTCAGCCATGTAAACTGGCTCCCTGGCATTTTTAGCTTTCTAGTTATTTCAGGGTGCCAGTACCCTTTAAATATTCCAATTTCTTTTTTCTTCTTCTAAATACTATATGTAAGTAATAGGGTAAAATAAAGTTGTTGTTGTTGTTGTTGAAAGACGTGCAAAAACTTCTATACTCTTACCAGAAACTTCTACTGGGAAAGTGCAATTCCTTTTGAATTAAAAGACCTTTAATGCATCGGATCAGATCAGTCAGTTCGCGTAAATGGAAATTAATTGCGCCCCGCGGTATTTGTGTCAGAAATGAGACACGCGTCTGGCTGACAGTTCACGATTGACGGGGACTTTTATTATATAAGAATCTTGACTTTTTGACGCCTCTGGCACGCAGGGTATTTACCAAAACCATCTTACTGTACGTAAAACTGTTTGTCATGTATTCGAATTATTTTGTCACGCGTTAATCCTGGTGAAAGGAAGGTTAAAATACGAAATTGTGCCCAATGAATACGCGTACGCGTATCACGAGCTGGTCTGAATTTTCGCTTGACAATAAACGAAATATCGTAGAAATGTCGTTCGCAGGTTGGCGATATTTCGCCTTGCCCTTGGCATTCGTATTTACGCGTATCTGATTGATTTTTCGTCTAAATTTCGAACGAAAAGTTGCCTGAAATTTCGAGGAAATTTCGTCGCGACATTCGTAGGAACAAACAGCGAAATTCGTCGAAATACGTTTGCATTACTTAATTTGCACAATACTGTACAGCAACTCAATGTGAGGGCAAACGTTTGTTTACTGGCTCGTCCGTTTCCATGGCAGAGGACTCACCCGCGGTAAGAAATACGCAATATCGATCTGTCAAAACAAAAGGAAGATAAGTTCTCATGGTGAATTACGAAGCGCGGCATGTAAGATAGTTTGGTTGTTCGATTAAACGGTTTGCCAAGGCAATTAAACGGCCGAACACGGACTATTGAACGATCTGACAAATCGTTTAAACGGTTTCTGTTTTGAAGCAAACGATTTGCGAAAACGTTTAAACGGGCAGGCTGAAAAAGCAAACGATTTTTCAAATCGTTTAAACGAAATTCTATACCGTTTAAACGAATTTGGAAAACGTTTAAACGGTTTTCAAAACCATTTAAACGATTTTCGAAAACGTTTAAACGGTTTTTGAAAACGTTTAAACGATTTTCGAAAACGTTTAAACGACTTTTTTACCCGTTTAAACGGATAACAAACGGTTTAGAGCACTAAACGGAAAAGCGTTAGTGTACGTTTTCTCGTGAAAGGTCACATTTTGTCCAATCAGAAGAAGCAAATCACTCACATACATGCTCCTTTATACCTGATAAAACGAAAGGGTCTTTATACAACTTTTCACTGTACGAGTGTGGCCCTATATAAAACTTCATGGTGGAGGCCTTTTTACTTTGTTGAACAAAAGAAAAAGGCCACAACCATGCAGTTTTATATGGGGCCACACTATCTAGTCAATCCCTTTAAAACCAAGGGCTTCACCGTGATTCTTTATAAAGACCCTCACTCGTACAGTGAAAATCCTTTAAAAAGACCCTTACGGGTCTTCATAAGATGAGACTCAGGGTTGCTTAACCAACGGTCTAAGTGCAATGACTCGAGGAGCTCGAAAAACAAAGGCCCCTTGGCTCACAGTCATTAATACGCAACCAGCCTAACCTTATGGGACCCAAGTTTTTGCTACGTATTCCAACTGTGCATGTCGGTAATGCACAACGTAGATATAAACAAGTAATTATTCGCTTTTCATCTAAATTTCTGAAAAACTTTATCTTTTAGAAGTAACGTTTTTGAAGCCATTCAATAAACTCGCAGCACATGTTTTTTTTATTTTTTTATTTAAACACATAATGTCCTAGTGTTTGCCACAAGAGCACCAGGTGCTCATCTAGGAAGCTCACACTACCGTTACAATTACAATGTTTACAGCGAGTAAGGTAGAGAAAAGGGAAACGATTTATAATAATGATAGATAAAGCGAGGAAACAGAAAGCAGGAACAATAGATCGGAATAAGTAAATTATAGAAAATAATATGTCAAATTATATTGTGATAATTAGAAAAACTTACAAGGACCGAAAACAATCACTTTTGCATAACTATAAAATTGATAATACTACTCGATCTAAAACCAGTTAAATTAATCAAAGTGCTTTGTTTCAATAATATAAAACTGTATTGCTTTAAAAACTTCTATATTTTTATTACTGCTTAATTCAGAAGAGCCATGGAGTAGTATGTTCACTTTTATATTATCTGATGTAACTTATGCCAGTGAGGGATTAAAAGTGCAACCGAGGCAAATAACATATGACGCACTGCGGCATATATAGAGGACAATCAAAAATAGTGTTTAACAGTTTCCTTGGCAAATCCACAGAGACAAAAAGCTGTTGGTGCGCAATTGATTTTAAATAGGTTATCATTTAAAGCAGAGTTACCTAGTCTTAAGCAAGTGTGACATAATTATTGATGCAAATCTAGTAACGGAAAAATCGTAGAGTCTGTCATAATCATTACTACTAAAGCTTTCCTTTAGAGCTTTCTTAAAACCAGGTAATTGCGGTATGCTTGCTATAGTTGGACTTAAATCGTTCCATAATCGTATTGAGGATGGCAGAAAAGAACAACGGAAACGCTCAGTACGACAGGGCAACAGTGTATAACTTTCATTGGAGCGAAGCATGTATTGACTACGTTCACCTACTTGCTCGGGCAAGAGCTCTTTTATATAAGCAGGAGTTAAACCTTTGACCATTTTGTAAAACGTAACGATCCTATGAACAGTTCTTCTATTTTTAAGGTCTACGAGCCCTAACTCATTTAAGAGCCTAATTCTACTCGTCCCTTTCCTAGCTCCTGATATAACTCTAGTTGCTTCGTACTGCACATTTTCTAACAAAGCACACTCACCCTCGCTACAGCCACCCCAAATTATGTCCCCATATTCCTTAAGAGGCCCGGGAAGAGGCCTCACCAAACTTAAGTAGAGCGTGCATAAAGTTGAACGATTAACTTTATATTTAATGCTTTTAATCATATTAAGAACATTTGATGCCTTCTGGTGTAATTGTAAAATGTGGTTTCTCCAAGAAAGGTTACTGGAAAGGATAAGACCAAGGTGTTTATGACTATATATCAACCTCCTTAATACTTTCATTATTCAGAAATAGAGGTGGATGGTAGAGCTTTAAACGCTTTACCGAAAAATTCATAGGCCTAGATTTCGAGGCATTCATTGTAACAAGCCAGGTTTTCACCCACGTATCAATTTTTTCCAAATCAGAATTCAACTTAGTTGCAACATTCAACGTAGAGTTATGTTCAACAATTTTCATCTGCATAAAGATAGCAATTCGATGAAATTCCAGTCGTAATATCATTTACGTAGATTAAGAAAAGAAGTGGACCCAATAAGGAGGCTGTGGGACCCCGGCACATAAAAAAACAATACCACTACTTTTACCATTAATGACGACTCTTTGCTTTCTTTCAGATAAGTAACTTCTAAACCACCTTAGTAAAGGATCTCTAACTCCCAATAACCACAGTTTATATAATAATGCTTCATGCCAGACCCTGTCAAAGGCCTTACTAATATCGAGAAACACCATTCTAACGTCGTGGCCATTTTCAAATGCAAGGTAAATTTGATGCACTATGTAAAGTAATTGATAGACCGTTGATTCGCCTGGGCAGAAGCCTGCCTGAAAAGGATGCAAAAACCCGATTCTGATAAGAAAATTATATAGCTGAATGAAAACTACTTTTTCCATGACCTTAGATAAACATACTAAAAGTGAAACTGGACGATAGTTCTCCTTATTTTGACGATCATCTTTTTTAAATAGAGGGATTACATTTGCAATTTTCCACATACTGGGGAATTGACCAAGCGTAAGTGATAGGTTACTACGCGAGTAAATATTTTATAAATCCCGTCAGTGCAGAGCTTTATAATTTTATTTCCAATCCCATCATGCCCACTTGCCTTAGAAATGTCAATGCCTTTCAAAAGGTTATGCAAGTCATCCTCGCTTGTATTAATATATATCACTTAGAAAATAGTCAAGCTGATAAGGTTGATAAGTTGGCAAAGTTGCCGAAGTTGAGTCTAAAACAGTTTGCCTGCAAAAATAAACATTAAATATGTCCGCTATCTCTTTAGGATCCGAAATAATTTGTCCATTTTCTAAAAGGGATGGAATTGACTGGTTAACTTTCCTTTGCCCTATTAAGACCTAACTGTGGTCCACCATTTTTTAGGTAGCGTCTTTGGATTTGATAGGACTTTATTCATAAATTATATGTTCTCTATGTGCTTTTTCTTAGCTGTTCGTATTAATGCTGTTGTAAAATTGCGCTGACTTCTATATGATTCCCATCTAGAGGTTGTTCTCGAATTATTATATTTCTTTAAAAGTCTCTTTTGCGAATAGCGGGTCTAATTTCGTAGGTCATCCAGGGCTTATCACTGGGGCGTATAATAACAGTTTTATAGGGCATGTAGGCTTCCACAGTTTTCCAAAAAAGTTCATGCCACTTGTTATAAACTTTGTCAATATCAGTAGCATTAGAGAAAACAGGTTCCCAATCAATAACAATAAGGCTATTAGTTAAGTACTGTTTAAAAGACGAACAGCAGTGTTTTATCAAGTTTAAAAATTCGAGGGCGAAGCCCGATAATTTTTAGACTTGATAAAACACGTGCTGTGAGTGTTTTAAACGGCTTCAAAAACGCTTTAAGAATGCAATGAAAGAAAGACGCACATCTCAAGGGAATGGTTACTTAATGAACCATTGAACCTTTGTATTCACAACGCCATGCAAAATATTCGAGTAATCACCGCCTGCAATTACAAACATCTCAAGGGAATGACATGAAGAAATTACCATGTTGTTTGAAGCGGCGTTTCGCAATGCAAAAAGTACCTGCACTTGAAGGATTTGGTGTCGTGGTTTACCTCGATAAAGTTCAAGACTTGGAAAGCGATGTGACTAACATGACGGTAGACTCTAAATTTTTGACTCCGGCACAAAATATGTAAGTTTACTGCACGTTTTTATTATTTTACGGCTTTGAGTTTGGTTTAATAATTGGAACTAAACAGTGGCTCGGTAAAAAAGTTGGATAACTTCATTTTAAAAATATTATCTGTGTATCTCGGTAGTCTGCTGATATCAGTAAATTTAGTGCAAAATTTATTATCTAGGTACCTTATGTTCCGTGTACTTTTTGCTATCTTTGGGTCTTTATCAGTGAATTCTTAATTAGGATGAAACTTTATATAAAATTTCATGTTCATTAGTATTCTTTATATAAAACGTTCATCCTAATTAGCAATTCAATGAGAAAGCTGAAACATCAATAGAAATTCCATTGTCTCAATCATTAACCCAGTTTCCCCCTGGGACAGAATTCAAATCCCTCCGCGGGCCTTTTAGAATGATGAGATTTTATCAGGTATAAAGGAGCATGCACGTGACTGATTTGCTTCATCTGATTGGACAAAATGCTCATTAATTATTCATGAGTTTTTGAACTCCAATTCATGAACTGAATTTAAATTCCAAACTGTTCTTTTGAAGCATGGCATTTTACTATTACAGGGAAATTTATCTTCCCAAATACAATACAATGATCACAATTAGGAGGGCTTAAAGTGCCAGTGTTAACAAAAAACCCTGGCGAGTCCGTGATTATTAAATCTAGCAGGGTCGCATGTGTGTTTGTAATGCGTGTTGGTTCGAAAATGAGTTGGGAAAGGTCATTACAAGCAAGCCAGTTATAAAGCTGAATTCCTATATCGGTGCTCTCGGATGGTGTTTGCAAATCATAATGAGTATTAAAGTCTCCAATCAAGACAATAATTGCATTAGAAATTTGACGGATCTTATCAATGACACATTGAAGCTGTTCAAAGAAAGAAGAAACCGACTCAATGTTATTGTTTGGTGGTCGGTAACAAACACCGCAAAGAAATGTGTGCTTAACTAATTTAATTTCGACCCAACAAAGTTCTAACGAATCACATTCAAGATCACAGCGCCTATTAGATGCAAGTGTCGTAGACACATAAATAGCGACACCTCCACCATGCCTATTTCTGTCAGTCTGTGCGGTGGACTGTATCCAGGAATGCTAATCATTTCATTACTTATAGAAACATCCAACCATGTTTCTGAACATGCAAATACGTAAAACCTATGTAAATGCAAAATAGCAGAAATTTCATCAAATTTTTCGCGACTAAAAAGACTTCTAGAATTCAAGTGACCAAGTAAGAGAGAAGGTTCGCTTGGACCAGGATTTACTTCAACATTTCCAGAAATAATTAAAAGGAATCTCACAACTATAGCAAGAAAAATCAACGAAAATAAGAAAGCATACACGAACGGAATAGTGACTACAGACCTGCCAGAGTGAACTTTATAACAGTCAAATAGCCCAATAGCCGCTCTATAGTTCTCTAGACTAACCCCCATTTTGTACAAAATAGAGATAAAACATGGTACTTGCCTCTAGCTGCACAATTAAAGTCACGCAAATAGTAAAAAAAGAGCATTGAAAAAATATAACTAGGAAAGACAAAAATCGGTTAATTAGTGTGCAGATGACTAATGTAGTAACATTAAGTGTATATGAAATTTGTAAATAGAAATATCGAACGCTGAGGAAAAAACTATAAGTCAGTACTAAGAGATTAAATATAAATAACGCTAAGAACTTCAAGTCTGAAATATGAATCAGACATGAGTACATGATTTAGTTCCAATCGAGATGTAATGCGAATTATAAGCGAATAGCGGGTAAAACTAATTAGATCAACTAGATAAACCGCGAACAAACTGACTTAAAGTCCGTAAAATAACATGTCCTCCATACGCCTGATTCTGACTATACTATCATCAGTGAACTTGACTAAGATTTTCCCATCGCTTGTCCATACTTGTAAATCAGGCTTTTCCCTTCGAATGATATCGAAAAGCTTCTTGTTTCGTGCAGTCAAATCCTCATTCACATACAGTCTCTTACCTCTCAAATTTCTCTTAGCCTTCATGATACGGCTCTTTATCTCGTAAGACCCGAGTTTTACAATAATGGCTCTCGGCACTGATTCTTTGTCTTCTCCAGGGCTTCGGGGCTTTCCAACACGGTGCGCCCTATCAATTTCACTTTTGGCAATTTTGCATTTTAGATCGTTGTCAGCAAAGGCGACGATCTTGTCATAACAGTTTTCACCATCTTCCTCCGCAATACCATGAACGTGTATATTGTATCTTCTCGAGTATTGCTCATTATCATCGGCCTGTAGTTTTACAGCAGCAAGCTCTCGAGTTATTTCGTCTACGCGTCTTTCAAGGGGCTTAACCGCCTTCTCAACCTCCTCTTTCACAGCTTGGCCGACTATTGACTTCGTTATCTCCTTCATTAAATTCTTGAAATGCTCCGAGCTAATATACTTATCAAATTGTTGATTTAAAACATTTTCCATTACATTTTGGAACCCATCTGATGCAAAGTAAAGTTCGAATTCTTTTCGCGGGTCTTTATCGGGTCTAAAACCGATAAAACACTACTGCTTGTTTATTAAACAGTACTTCTGGTCTAATTGAAGGGCTGTTTTGTGCTATAAGGGACCAAGTGCCCTCTTCAGGATGTTTTTTTTCTTTTGAAATTTCGATTAAAAATACCAAAAGTGAGTACACAGTAGCTTAAAAAACGTCTTGAAAAGGGCACTTGGTCCCTTAAGCTTGTGGCACACAGCCCTTCAATGTCAACACCAATACAAAGTCTACATGTGCTCCTTAGTGTTACATGTATTGCATATATATATGATTTGTGGCAGCATATAATATGTTAAACTCGGTTTCTCCCAGGGAACCCATAATCTATATGCTACCATTATGAGTGCAGAGGAACAGAACAGGGAGGAGGGAGAATTGGCCAAAAAAAATCAGGGAGGGTGAACTAGGGAGGAAGAATTTAGCATACAGGGAGGAGGGAGAAAATGGGATCTACATACATGCTCTAGGGAGAAATTTTTAAACTCACTAGGGAGGAGGGAGATTTCACTACCCGTTCCTCTCCACTCCATTTTATAATATGTTAAACTTGGTTTCTCCCAGGGAACCCATATATACTACCATTATATAATATGTTAAACTTGGTTTCTCCCAGGGAACCCTGCATATATGCTACCATTATATAATATGTTAAACTTGGTTTCTCATAGGGAACCCAAATATGCTACCATTATATAATATGTTAAACTTGGTTTCTCTCAGGCAACACATATATGCTACCATTATATAATATGTTAAACTTGGTTTCTCCCAGGGAACCCTGCATATGTGCTACCATTATGTAATATGTTAAACTTGGTTTCTCATAGGGAACCCAAATATGCTACCATTATATAATATGTTAAACTTGGTTTCTCCCAGGCAACCCATATATGCTACCATTATATAATATGTTAAACTTGGTTTCTCCCAGGGAACCCATATATGCTACCATTACTGATAATATGTTAAACTTGGTTTCTCCCAGGGAACCCATATATGCTACCATTATATAATATGTTAAACTTGGTTTCTCCCAGGGAACCCATATATGCTACCATTATATAATATGTTAAACTTGGTTTCTCCCAGGGAACCCATATATGCTACCAGTATATAATATGTTAAACTTGGTTTCTCCCAGGGAACCCATATATGCTACCATTATATAATATGTTAAACTTGGTTTCTCCCAGGGAACCCATATATGCTACCATTATATAATATGTTAAACTTGGTTTCTCCCAGGGAACCCATATCTGCTACCATTATATAATATGTTAAACTTTGTTTCGCATAGGGAACCCATATCTGCTACCATTATATAATATGTTAAACTTGGTTTCTCATAGGGAACCCATATATGCCACCATAATATCAGGAAGATTTGATGTTGGTGGCCTTCAGTCTTACATAGCTTGTGACAACCACTTTAAAAGTAAGTTGCATCTCCAATATTTAGTAAAGCCCACTTTTAAAATGCCCCATAGGAAAGAGGTCTACAACTACATGTATGCTTAACTGTTTTTCCTACATGAATACTGGGAATTGGTTTATGATGAACATCATTTTTAAACAGGAAATTCCAGTCTAAAAGGGTCATGGCCAGGCCACTGACACCTTCAGTTGTCACTCAGCCTTTGTACAGTGAACTACGATGCTGTGTTTGAGTGCTGATTGCTTATCAATTCAATGTTTAACCTCAAAGTAAGGGCTACACAGTTCTTAAACTGTCATGAAGTACCATTGCCAGATCTTCCCTCTGTTCAGTTGCTTGTTTAATGTTAGCAATCTAGCATTCTAACTGGAGCATGATATGTTGCTTGCTTTCTTCACTGCTCTGCAATTTGAATTTTCAGTTCCAACGGCACGAGGCGGGTGTAACCCTTTTATACTAACACAGGGCTTGACAAAAATACAGTAACTTCAGCTTGCCCTTAGGGCAAGTTGTTCATGAGTTATACTTTCCCGAGACACTTTTGAACTAGCCCAAATGATTACATGACAACTTCTAGCAAACTTGGCGATGTGGCTGACAAACAGTACTTGCCCGACGTGAAAATCTACTAGTCCCAGTGTACTATCGGGCACGAGTTTGTTTCGCGGCCTGAAACAGAAGTGAACCCAATAGCAATAGTGACTAAGGAGTCCCTAGGGTTGATTGACACGTGTCAAGCACTGTAACTTTTCTAAATCAATAAGTGTTTTAGGCTGTACTTAAAATTAGTCAAATTAATTTTGTTTGTAACAAAATCTATGTGATATGAGAGTGATTGTTTGAAAGTTAAAAAACAAATCTCAATAATATTCACATGCATAACTGAGCCAACCTATCGTCACTTCACATATTTTTCCAGGTCAAGTGATGTCTGAAGTCATGGAAGGAAGCCATTAAAAGGCTGTTTGTCAGTAGTACTTGGACGCCTTTCCATGTCAAAACGATACGCAAGTCATCATTAGAAAGGTTGATGTGTCACGTCATATTCAGTGCTAGGTACAATGTAAATGAATAAATTACAAAACAATGTTTTCGTCTCGCTGGTTAACTCAGTTGGTAGAGCACGGTATAGAGTGCGGGAGGTCAGGGGTTCGAATCCCGGCCGTGTCCTTGGGCAGCCGGAACGTATAAGCCGTTGGACTTGAACGAACCTGTTGTGTTATTTCAAGAAAGAGAAGGGGATTGTCTCCCGATACAACAGCCTGGTATTCTGAGGTACTAACAATCGCTCATGATTTTAACTGCATGGCAGCACATTGCGCCACAATAGCAGTCTGTATCACAAACAACCCTGTGAAGCGCATTTGACTATATTCATATAGAATTTGCACTATATAAATGAATACCTTTGCCTGTACTGGACATGTAACAATAAGATATTGCTTGATCCGTTGTAACCAATGTACAATCTAGATAAAATGTGCAGTACTCAGCTTTCTACCCTAACCCCTATATACTCCCTTAAAAATGACTCGACAGAGATTATTGATTAAGACATATTTCACCTTCCTTTTAATTGATTTAATTTCGTTGTTTTCCACCTTTGTAAATGTTTCTTTTTATTCCTTTGTTTTGTTTCTTGAGGACAGTTTAACTAACAACTGGTGTACGAATGACGAAGATTATAATTAGTTACAATTATAGGGGTTATGTCATGGTGTTTCACATGTATTGGGTGGCTGTTAATTGGTGGCTGTTAATTGGCTACAAACCGTTAACGCCCTCTATGCTTGATGAAATGATATGCAATAAAAAATATGTTTTCCTTGAAACTAATCATTGTGTGTATACACAGTTTGCCATTTTTGTAGATCTGCTTTGATTTCAACTATCCCACATGTGCGCGAGGTTCGTCAGTTCATATGAAAATCGCTGAAAATAACTGTGTCCGATCCGGACTGCGAATATAAAGACATCTCACCGTGACACAACTCCTTTAAGGTACAGCTGCGAGACTTTAACCGTACTTTAAAGGTTTTAACCATTTCGTACAAGAATGTTTTTCAAAGTAGAATGAATTCTCTGGTGGGCCCGTAGATTTGACTTATCGGCAAAGGGCCGTTCACACATTGAACAACGATACGGCTTCTCCCCAGTATGGATGCGAGTATGACAAGTTAGCAGCCATGACCGCGTGAAAGCCTTGCTGCAAAACCTGCATTTGTACGGCAGAGGGTGTGTGTGAATGTGTCTTTTTAGCTCACCAAGGCATGCAAACCTCAAATGGCAATACTTACAGTGAAAAAACTTTTTTACATTTTCTCCGAACTGAATACTAGGGAACTTTATCTTATTGGCGTTGTACTCCGGTTCTGAAGTTTCTCTGGCTTTGGTAGGATAACTTGGAAAGGGACCATAGGCTTTACAGCGGAACTGACTGCTCCCGTCTTCTGTAAGAACTTGAAACGGGGGGGAATCTGAGCCGTTGCTGTCTATGGCTGTGATACCCCACTGTTTGGCGGATGGACTCTTTAATAAAGTCCAGTGTGAGGCCACTTTAAAGGCGCAAAACTGGTTGTGTTTTGGGGCGGAACATTCCTTTTCTTCGCAGCCACTCAGGACGTGTGTGACACTCCCTCTCTGGTTGGCCACATCTGTACCTTGTCTTGAGTGGTAAAGGTCTTCCGTATGGTTGTTAATGCTTGTAAAACCTATAAGAAATTCAATGAAGAGAACCGGTAAGAAACTAACTGAAATAGCTACCTCACAACGTACCGTTAACAACAAGTGACTTAGCCGATTATTGTGCCGTTCGCTTTTAGATGGAAGAAAAAATGCTTTAATTGAGGCAGATTTTTGAAAATCGAGACGTTGTAAGATTGTGTCTATGCATGGTTGAAACGGAAGATGTTTTCTCTCTTCTTTGATCAAACTCCTCATGCATTTTGTTAACTTTTCTGTTCATTATCATCAGACACATGGTTACAACGCACAGTTACCTCGGCCGGTGTCCGTAATGCATGTTTTGGTTCCATTCTCGGCTTGCAAAGAGATCGGCAGTGACTCGTCTTCAGGTTGACTCGTTACTTTCGGGCGTCGCACGAGGAAGGATTTTGGCATCTTGGGCTCATAAAAAAAACGGTTAACGGCACCTAAATAATTGACTCGCTGAATCAACTAATAGACTTGGTTGAATTGTGATGTTTTGTCGACTGCTCTGTATTTATTGAGTGAAGCTTAGCCATGGCTGGTACCATTATTATCATGAAATGCGTCATGGATGCTGTACTGGCTTTTAACTGTTGTTTTGAATGCAAATTGCACGTAGCTAAAGTTAATCGTTTAAATGGTTGTTCATTTTACACCTGAACATAGACGACAGTAAAGACGGAGGCACAAAACACATCAAAGTTAGTCAGTTCTCATCCAGACTGAACGAACAAAGGCAGCCGCTTACAGCCTTGTTGTAATCTTTTAAGAATTTACTTTGTTCATTTTAAAGAATAGCCAGGAGACAAAAGGAAACTTCCAATCAACCAAACCGAAACCTGGTGCCCAACCGATGACGTATGTTACTGCGTCGGCCGACCCACACAGGACACTGATTCATTCCTGTTTCATTACGTGGCGAACACGGCTACGTTTGGGTGTATATATATGACATGCATTCCTGTATCATTAGTGGTGGCGAACACGGCTAAGTTTGGGTGAATCTATTGACATGCATTCCTGTATCATTAGTGGTGGCGAACACGGCTAAGTTTGGGTGAATCTATGACATGCATTCCTGTATCATTAGTGGTGGCGAACATGGCTAAGTTTGGGTGTATCTATGACTTTCAAGCTAAAATTAGTTTAACTCGTTTCGACCGTACTTCCTATTTTCGTTCCGGTCCCTTCGCATTCTTGTAATGTCATTGTTTGTGTACTTGTCTGTTCAATGTTGAGCTAGATCTCTTGTTAATATTGCAAATGGCCGACAGAGAACTCGTGGCCGATCAGGCGGTCGGCTCCACTGGTTGTCTTATTCGTTGTGTGGTTTGTAATCTCGAAGTATTATTTATAAACAAAGAACACTGACATTAGTATAATTAAAAACCTTAACAACTTTCTCGCTCTTAATCGTACCGAAGTAAAAAAAAAACTGATGAAAAGAACTTTTTAAAAAGTATACCGTTTCACCTCGATGAGTATACCAAAACCAGTCAGCTTTTGAATATTTGATTCATAAATGCTATTTGCAATTTTTTCTGGAGAACGCGTTCTTTTCCAGTTCACTCAACTATGTCACCTTCAGTTAGAAGTTGCGGGAAGATTAGTTGCCGGTTGTTTACTTGCACTACTGGGGGAGGGGTTGGGCAGGGGTCGGGGGTGAGAGGGGAGGGGAGGAAATAACACGTGTAAAATGTTTCCATTCAGTAACGCCCTTGCGGACTTCTCTGTACCACCAGTAATGTAGGAATAGATATAGACAGACATCTTCATTTACCCACGGATTTTCGATCAGAGTAATACATAATATGCATACACCTGTTTTTATTTAATGAAAACTGTGCAGTCCATGAATGTATATCTAGTTTGGGTGTATCTATTACATTCATTCCTGTATCATTAGTCCATGAATGTATCTATAAACAGTCGTTAATTAATTCTAAAATATGCTAAGAAAGTGGAATATTTAACAATTATTCACCGAGGTGGAGGTGAATAGTGGTGGATATTTACGAGCCGCTTCGGCGAGGTAAATAACCATATCACTATTCACCAACACTGAGGTGAATAATTGTTTTAGTATATACCACACGGCAGGTGAATAGGCAGCACCAAATAGTTATTTTTTTGTTTTCTGTCAAATGGACAAAAACTCTCGCGAGGTGATCGCTGCTTCGCTCGGAGGTGAATATAAAATCATATTCACTGTTTGTAGTTGTCGCGCGTGTCCACTTTGCTTCAACTGCTTCCGGTTACTAAAAATAGATTTTATTCGCATTATCTGATCGCACAAGCGCGCGTTTGATTCCCTTATAAGGGTTTAGGGTTAGGTTAGGATCTAGAGATCCCTTATAAGGGACGACGCACAGTGCACAGGTTTAAAGAGGAAAGAAATCGTGCACAACAAAAGCAAAATAATAAAAAATTCTGCAAAGCTTCAAAAAAGACGAATGCGAACATGATGGAGATCGGACGTACTGACAGCGGCTCCGCTTCAACTCTCTCAGAATCGTCTATTTCAATTCAAAATGAAAGTCTCTGGGATCTTGATCAGTTTCTCATTTATTACTCGAGCAAAAAAAGGTTCAGTTGGAATGGAACTGCAAACGAGCTTGAGAAGTTCATCCGCCATAGATTTATCTTGGCTAGCGAAGATGGCGTCGAATGACAATTGATTATATCTTCGACTGCGACATGTGCTGTTCTCAAGCTACCAAACGTAACTTTTAATTTTTACCTGAACACAAAAACTCTTCAAGTCCAAGGAAGTGCAAGCGGTGATTTAAGAAACAGATTGCTAGAGGTTGTCAATACCAGAAGCAAGTCAATGACGAAGCACTCCCGCCCCGCCGCCGCCAAGCCGCCGCCGCCACTCCCGCCGCCACGACTTGTGTTCGGTCTAAAATGGGAATTAAGTATTGTTCTGAAAGCCTTTTGTTCAACTCATAAACTTCTTGGTGATTGGCTCTGGCGTAATAGTAAAGAAGACCCGCGAAATTTCAAATGATTGCGTTTCCCGCAATTTTTTTGAACTTCTACTGCTATTGTTTTGTTGGCACGCCTCCTCTCTTTGATTCCTCCGATTCTTTTGTTGTAAGCTCCTCCTTAATGTTCGCTAAAATGCTTTGATCCTTAATGACCTTTATTTGTTTATTCAAAATTGAAGCAAAATTATCCACGGTGAATAACCCAACTGACTGTGTTTCAATAAAGCCGCAACACTGAATTATTAGTTTTAAAATAGATGATTAATAACTTAATGTAAAATTTGAATATAGTTAACTAGTTTATTTTAGTATTATACACGACCCCACAAGCGGCAACGCTTTAATCTTTTATCGTGTTTAAATAAAAGTTATTGTAAGTCTTCGGAGCCGTGAAACCAGAATATACATTGTACTTCTGCCAAGTTTAGCGCGGACGGCTCCAGAGTCGTAAGCGTTTCATTCTTCAGCATTTTTCTTAGTCAGTTTAAACACAGGAATGACTTAGTTTAATAAAGAACACAAATCTTCGGAGTAAGTAAGTAAGTAAAACTTTATTTTATACACGCTTGCCCCGTCAACTATTAGATAAAAAGCTGGTTTCCACAAGGGGCGTGTGGTTACAAAGCCATAAAAAAAATAACTATTAATTTAAAATTTATACTGAAACTACATTAATACTAACGACTAATAATAATAACTACTACATTAATAATAACTACTCTAATTTATTACTATAAAAACCTTTACTAAATAGAATCATGTAAAAGTGTGAGCATTAATTCTGCTAGTAAAGATAGATAGGGAGTCAGATTTTTGAATGGCTTCAGGAAGCGAATTCCACAATTTACCTCCGCTATATGAGAAGCTTTTCTTGAGATATTCCGTTTTTGGTAGTGGTAACTGCAGTGAGGCAGAGGAGCCCCTGAGGTTATATTGAGTTGTATTCTTGAAACCAGAATATACTTCTGCCAAGTTTAGCGCGGACGGCTACAGAGTCGTAAGCGTTTCAATTTTTCAGCGTTTTTCTTAGTTTAAACACAGGAATGCCTTTGTTTAATAAAGAACACAAGTCTTCGGAGTGTGAAACCAAAATACCTACTTCTGCCAAGTTTAGTGCGGACGGCTACAGAGTCGTAAGCGTTTCATTCTTCAGCGTTTTTCTTAGTTTAAACACAGGAATGACTTTGTTTAATAAAGAACACAAGTCTTCGGAGTGTGAAACCAAAATACCTACTTCTGCCAAGTTTAGCGCGGACGGCTACAGAGTCGTAAGCGTTTCATTCTTCAGCGTTTTTCTTAGTCAGTTTAAACACAGGAATGACTTTGTTTAATAAAGAACACAAGTCTTCGGAGTGTGAAACCAGAATGGGGTTATATACTTCTGTCAAGAAGGGCAAAATAAGGAAACGTCACTTTAGACAAAACAGCATTTAGAAACAGTTTTTCATGACCTTAAAATACAAGAAAAACAAGAGGAGAGTGTATTAAAGAAACATCATATGTTTACAAAAATAGCTCGGGCACGTAGAGGCACCGGCGAGTCTCGATACGAATATTGTCCCAGTCACGCAACACTGAACCGATCCATCATACCGATGCATGTCGACGACTGCTACTGTTCTGTTAGAGGCAAAATGTTTTGAATAACCTTCCAAAGACCAAAATGATTTTGTACGTGTTGCTGATGTTCAATTGGCCGGTAACAAAACGAGCAGGGGACTGGGACCGAGGTTATCAGAATTACTCTAATTCTAAAATGAAGTTCATCACATGATAGAGCATGTTAAAATTAGCAAGTGTGCCCACAGGCAGCCCAAGCTAACGATTTGTGGCTCTTACAAATCCTACGTAGATTACGTGATTGCTCGCGCAAGATCGATTGCGTGATAGCGCGCGCTAGAGTCACCGTTTTCTCCAGAAATTTTCCTTGTCATCTCACTAATAGAGTTTGCATTGATTTTTTATCGTGGTAAAATAAAGGTAATGAAATAACATTTTGCAATAAATGTACCTCGAGTGTCCTTTTCTTATGTCCTTGGGTATTCTCTGCTATTTTGGGCTAGTTTGGATCGGTTTTAGAGAGCTTTTGATTTTTGAGATCTCTCTCAATAATGAAATGACAAGGCTGCACAGTTCGTTGAGTACATCAAATCACTCGAATGGCAATAAAGCACTCTAAAATCACTTCAATCCTCGCCAGACTCCACAAAAGGACGTACCGAATGTCTATCTACGTTTATTTCGGGGTGGAATTGCAAAACATTACATTTTAGCCCTCATAAACGACATATTTGTGGTATCAAAAACCGCTATTTCAAAACCCTCGGATGCTGGTAACTTAGTCCCGAGACAGCGGGACGTCCCGCGGATGGCAAATGCGATCTGATTGGTTGGTTGTCGTCACGTGCACGTGGGGTTTGTTAGACTCCACCACGTGACGATGACCAACCAATCAGAGTACATCTGAACAGGGCCATAACAATCAGTCTCGTATTATTCTAAATTTCATTTTTATTAAATTGAATCTAAGCAATACTTCCATCATTGCAGTTGCATTAATTTAAAAACTGTGGTTTTCTTGATACAAACTATAGAAATGGTAGGCTTTCCAGATGTTGACAATATCTGTGTTCAATGTGTATATAAAAATATACATTTATAATTCAACAGTATAGTGTAAAGCATGGATTTTTAAATCAATAACTTTCCTTGATAGCGATTTCATTTTTATCTCCCACATAAGTACAACCTTACCTATTGCGAAAATTTCAAACTGGGCCCGCCCCCTATATCTGGCATTTCTTTATGTTACAGGGTTCACATTCCTCCCCATATCATCCACGCCCCTCCTCTCCCCAGGCTTAGGCTATCATTCTCACACAGGCTACCCATCATTGATTTATTCTCCCCTTTTGTTGTACTACGGATATATTTTCACTTTTGTGTTCAACCGCACATATACCTTTGTTCATTAACATCGCTTTATTCATTATTTTCCTCTATGTGCCCTTTATTTTTTCCATTTGTAACCGTCTTCAGTAAAACCAAAACACACAGCACTTTCAATTTATCTCGTACCTAGCCAAACTACCCCTTGACCGGTTCATAGCAGACATACTTCTTCCCTTATATGGGAAGGATCTTACGGCCGGCTCGGAGACACGTTTCGTCCTATTGTCCTGCGTGTTTGCATGATTGTGTGTGGTTTATTGATGGCTTCTCATTAATAACACATCAGTCAGTTACAATATTGTTTACACCCGCTAAAGGGATCATTTTGTCAACTTTCTTATCTTGTGTTTCGTTTGTTTGCTGTATTTCGCCAAGAGGGGATCTTGGTTTTATCTGCCAACGCTGGTCTGCTTATCCGATTAGTCGCCGGTTTCGCGCTCTTGGTATTTAGCATGGTTAAGCCCTACACGTTTATCTATTTTCCTCCGGGCCCACTGTCACCTACCCTGGGTACCAGAGGTTCTACTGTCTCCATTCGCTAAAGTTAGGCGCCGAGGAGCGAAGCTGTTTATTTTCCTCTAGTCTAGGCTCTTTCTGCACCATTTCTCTACCAATTATTTTATTCATAATTCACATAGTGTACCCAGTGTTCACCCCACCACAGGATATCCAGTCCTTCCGACTCCTTTTCTTTATAATAAAACATTTTATTTCTTTCACCTGCATCATTTCTTGCATTTTTTCAATCCGTTTGTCCCTTCATTTCTTCCAATCCATGGCCTCCTTTCACCTTGGTTTCTTCAACAATTTTACCCTATCTACCCCCCTCTCTCATCCCTTTTCCCTCCCCCTTCCTGTACGATGTCCGGGAACGAATACCCGCACTTACACCAAAACAACAACTGTTACAATTCCACCCTCTCTACCCCCCTCTCTCATCCCTATTCCCTCACCCTTCCTGTTTGATGTCCGATCCGTTACTAATACCCGCACTTAAACACAAAACTGAACAACAACTATGACAATTTTATCCCCTCCACCTCCTTCTCTCATCCCTATTCCCTCACCTTTCCTGTTTTATGGTGCGAATACCTGCACTAACACAAAAACCAAAATTTCAATCCCTTTCCTTCCCATCGTCCCGTCACCTGGCCCGTCACCCCTCAGGTTGTGCATTAAACTCCTTTTTGATGTTTTGTGCAAATACCTACATTAAACAAACAATAAAACAAAAACCATTATCTTGCCCTTCCCCCCCCCCCCCCCCCCCCCCTCCCCCTCACGCTGCGCATTAGACTCCTGTTTGATGTCTGGGTGCGAATACCCGCACTAACAAAAACTTAATCATCTATTTTAAAACTAATAATTCAGTAATATTTATAATAATCGTTCTTGTGAGGGGCAGTTTGCGGCGATTCAGCTCCAAAATCTAAATTATGCAGGGCCTGTGATTTACTAGCCATACTGGTAAAGTTCTTTACATTAGATGTCTCCGGTAAGTCAGGAGTGAGCAGGTTCCACACAATTGCCGCTCTATGTGCTACGAAGCTATTGAAGCGTGGCACTATAACCCTGTTTCTGTTACGTAAATTATGCGTTCTGTCATTCTTAACTAGAATATGGTCCATAGAAGCGGGGGTGCACTCATAGAAAATTTTATATGCTAGTGTAGCTAACCTTACTTTGTACATTGAGCATAAAGGGTCCCATTTTGCTTGCTTGAGTACGTCTACGGAAGGCATAGTCTCGCGTAAGGCCGTATATCATTTCTCACGTCGAGCACCCCCGTCTATTTTTATGGGTCGTGAATTGAAAAACACTAATTCGAAAAATAAATAACTCCACATGTCAATAGAAATATATAGTATGTTCAAGAAACCAAACCCAACACTTACATGCAGCGGCACTCCGCGGCGATTATTAGAGCATCAGTTTCAGTTTCAAAATGCGAATTTAGTTCATTTGAACTCTGCGAAACTATTTAAGATCATCAAGATCATCACAGTTATTTTCTTTCGACATATCAGAGTTGATCTGTCAGTGAATAATTTACCTTCCTAAAACCCGCACATTAGCTAATAAGAAGGGAGTAGCGTTCACATAGTTTCCTGGCGGACTTCAAAAGTGAAGTTCAGGTTTATTTGTCGTCCAACAATAGTCAATCGAATATCAGTTGAACTCGGACTTGAAGCCAGGAAAACGGAAATTTGGCGAACTCATACAAGATTTATAGAAAGCCAATTTGAACGCGAGATGGGCAGATAAGCCAGTGTTTCTATTTACTAGTGGAGTTTGTTGTTCTATTGAATCCTCATGAGTTCTTTTTGTACGTGATCAAAGAAACCCTAGGGCCTAGTACAAGCATTCAATCGATTATTCAGTGACTGGTGCCATATGGTGATTTAACGGAGTGTGAAATGTCGTCGTACGTCACTGATTGTAAACGTGATACGATCTAACATGAATATTTAGATTTCTCCTTTTAGAAACTGTACAGTCCACACAAAATACTTCATCACGAGTTTTCAAAAGCTACGAAAGGCGACATGTATGTCTAGGATTTAATACATACTGGATGAAAGAAGTCTCGTATCTGTACCGCTGAGCGTGAAAAAAACGAGCGCGCTGGCAGGCTGTGAGACTCAAACTTCTTGGTTGAGATGGATAAAACCAGCCCTGGAGCCGAACAGAGAGTACAACAACGCGTGTTAGTTGAGCTGCCCATCTATTACAAAACCGGAACATCAGCGGTAAGGTAACTTGCACACATCTAAAATAACTTTTTTTTTTCTAAGAAGACACTAACCACTTTTTTCTCACCTCTGTTTTTGATACAAATATATTTTAAAAACCGATAAACCCGGAAACACAAGTGACCCACCGTATTCCTTCATACAGGCACATGTAGTACTTGTCGGCTGATTTTCTCAAATTAGAAATAATGTTAGATCGAGAATGTCACCTATGTTTGAAGTGATAGATTAAAAACGAGAGCTAGTGTTTTACCAGGGGATCCAAACACCGAGAAAGATGAAAGGCCTCGTGCTTTTATTATTTCGAGGTGTTTGGATTCCCTGGTGAAATACGAAGCTCGAGTTCTCAAGCGAAAACAATACCTGCATTCATAAATCATTAGAAAGTATTGTAGCCTAAATTTCAGCCGTCCCCTCTGGTTCGTTCCTACCGAGAGAGACGTCAGAATCACGAGCCGATAATGCCGTCCAGTGACGTCAAAGCGAATTAAAATTTTAATTTATGCAAATAAAACTGCCACGGCGGCTGTAAAAGGTTTGTTGGGTCACAAAAACAAAGCCGCTCTCGCCTTGAGAAATTATTTGAGATTATGTCAAAATTAAGACTACCTATCTACATCCATTTGCTTCTCAAGTGCCTCTTAAAATGTATGCTGTGAAAACCTTTTTAAAGCAACAAATAGTTCAGTAACATTTGAGGCCTTCGCCGTCTTCCGTTTACTAGTCAGTCTCTCGATCTGCCGTTTGGTTTCCTTACTGTTTTCCTTACTGACGAATTCAAGGTCTTTTCCAAAGACAATCACTCCACTGAAACTCAACGATCAACAATCGCGAGTCCAAAGTGAATCCTGCCGTCTTCTCGGATGAGTTAATTATGATAATTATTCGAAATTATAGAATATGAACCAATCAAAGATCACTACCAGGTTTTCTGGTAGTGACGTCACTGGACGGCATTATCGGCTATTGGATTCAGACGTCTCTCTCGGAACGAACCGGAGAAGACGGCTGAAATTCAGGCTAAAAGTATTGTTGCCTGGAATTTTATTGCATGCAATTATAGACTACAAGGGTTGTGATTGTTATTTTGTCACGGTCATTTCAACAAACGGCCTGATAGCGTAGTGGGCAAGACAGCGGACTAGTAGTCAAGAGCAACCTCGAGTCACACTCTGGACACCGATTTTTATTTCCGTCTTCTCCTTCACTTCTCCAGGTACATGTAAAGTCATACTTATGCTGTAATCCTTGTAGCTTAATTAGGTCCAACACAATTTCTGACCAAATGCAGCCCTCTGATTGACTAAAAAGCTCATGAATTATTAATGAGTTTGAGAATATTACCGTGAAAGGTTCTAATTGTACTTGCACAGTTACACATTTGGATCTAAAATTAGCAAAAATATAACGTGTTTTCTAGCGGCTGATTGTACTGTCCAGTGATCAAGATGGATAACTGTGTATTCTATTTAATTTCTATAGCTTGTCTAACACACGTCTATCCAGTCCCTTTATCTTGTGTGCGCGTGTGAATTGAGGAATAAAAACAGCGGACGCGGAAACATTGTCGGTGGAGAGAAAGCCGGTTTTATCACTCTGGCTGCTTGTAATAAATAAAACTAGAAAGGTAGCCTTCTTTACTCTGACATTTAATGTAGCTCTCGAAAATTAATTGTAACTTTTCTTTCAGTCCAGTTTGAAATGTCTATTTATCTTATAAACTAATTACTCGGGCTGCCTGTGGCAGCGCCGAGTCTTAAAATGCAAGTCGTTATTTATTTATTTTTAATTGGTGTCAGACGGCTTCTGCGCATGCGTTAAAGGTCAAATTCAAACCAATCAGATTGCACTGTGCTGGTCACGCAACAATCGCCAGGTTAAATGTATTTACATAAGTGAATACAGTAAATCAAAATGGTCGACCCGCGAGGGCGAAAGCCTTCCAACAGGCTCAGGATATTTCAACTGGCGCTCTTGTTGACCATAAAAATACATGAACAACCAGGAGCCGTAATACATTCGATCAGCGCTGTTTGGACAGATCCAATGTACATTTAGAAACGTAAGCGAAATACAATATCCAAACACGTTTGGATATCAACGGGTATCGAATTATAATCAAAGGTTAGATCTCGTCAGGCGCGCTCAGATAAGAAAGTTCAAAGCTCTCAGACAAGGCGAGACAAGGAGATATCACTTTCAACGAGTCATTGTCAGAAATCTATTCCATCGTGGGCGGTCTTGTACAGCTAAGGCATGTTTTACGACAGAATAAGAGTCTTTCTACTGGATTGAGAGCTCGAGACATTATACATGTCGGCTAATATGGGGAAAACTGAAACAAAAAATGAACTTTGACGGCAGAAACCCTCAATTGAGCCAAGCAGCGCTAGCTGAAATAGGGCATATATATAATATCTGAGACGTTAAATTACGTTACTGTGAAGAGGATCAAAATTCAAGTTTTGTAGCTTGAGACTGTCTTCTGCCGTGACTCGTGAGAGAAATTGGAAAAGATCTAGCTGTTTCATTCAGACACTGGCAAATTTATTGAAAGCTACGGGCTTACTTTATGAGATTATTATTCATTGTGGAATGAAAGGAAACAGGTTAGCTGAAAGTTAAGTTCGAGGTAGGCTTCGACTTTCATTCCGATTCAGTGCATATGTGCACGAAGGTGGGTGCACTACCAAAAGATCCAAAACGAAAGTTCAGTTACGTAAGTACTGTAAGTAAACTCTTTTTGATTTGAATAAATTTCCTCTCAGTTTGTCTGTTAATGTACTTTTCCTTCTAATTATCGCTTTATTTAACATCTGATTTAGAGTATGCGTACCTCAGAATAAATTATTTGAAAGGTCAACTGAATTCTTGTGTCGATAAGCGCAAATGTTTTTTGTGAAACAGTCTGTGTATATGAGAAGCGGCTTAATAGAAGAGCTTTCTCATTTATAGGAATTACAATTGTTTTTCTTGCTATGAAATTTATGTTTCATTTCACATTTATTCATACAGTTTTAGCCGGACATTTCCCCGAGTTTTTGATCTATTTTCAATCAAATTCAAAGTCTGAATATGTCATTGTATTGCATTTATACACTTGAATTGCCAGTATTCTGTTGTTCGAATCCTGCGTTCTCATAGTCATGCCATAAAAGCGATTAATAGACCAGTCTGTTTTTTTGACGTTCTCACTGGCGAATTAAAGCACGACTTGATACTAAGAGGATTTCAAATGAAAGTGTATTTCATCTTCAATCTCATGTGGCCCGAGTGAAAGCCCAGATGGGCTCTTGTTGAACTAAATATCGCAGGCGCTGACAAATACACCAGACGTCGACTATCAGTATTACTTTAGCTGTTAATAACTCCCACTTTATTGTGCTATACTTTCAGTTATACCATGATCGCCTCGGATTGTTTTGTTCTCCGAGGCACATTTAAACCACTAATTTTCCCTGATAGCAGGGAAATTTAGTCAGGGCCATTGTCTTCGAAATTCCCTCATTACGCTTGCAGGAAATCTAGAAATATGCATTGTCTCGAAATTTCACATGAGAGGGTCAAAGCATCAACTCCTGCTCCCCTCAACAACAACAACTTTATTAATTTGTACTCTCTTCATACATACATAACAAAATTACTAGTGTGCGGTTTAAAGGAAGAAGAGCACAGCTACTTAGATAAAGCTAATCGAGCTACTAAGTAGCTGGGCCATACAGGAATAACTGATACAGTAGTTGCTCATAAATAGAGGTAATCTGCTAACGCTGTTGCCACCCAATTCAGATCATTCTAATCATAATGCAGTCATGCCTATCTGAATGATCTGAATTGGGCGGCAACAGAGTTAGCCGATTACCTCTATTGGACGGAAATAAAATCCAAAACGAACAATACTAACACACCCAAAGCTCGCCTAAAACAAACGTACCAAAAAAAGCATTATACATACACAAAAGATGGAAGTGGGCATAAGTTTAAGTACATCAGTATACCAGTCTATTAAGTAATTGTTTAAAGTAGAATCTGTTACGAGTGGCATACCTAGCACTGCGCTCCCGGGTGAAGGAATTGAACCCAAACTAACCTTCTTCATCATAACCATGAATGTAGTCCATGTGGGATCACGTATTTCAGTCTGCACGTTTTTTCTTTATTTCTCAAACCCGCTTCTTCCATGTGGGATACTTAAAACCATAAACGTAACTTAATTAAAATCCATGCATGCTCTTTGAATATTTAGTCGGGGCAGACTTTGCAACCTGAAAGACACCGTTTGCAACCTACCTGAAATGTTATTGGTTACACAAACAATATGCTACCCCTAAAACAATACAAACCCTAACCCTAAAACAATGATTCTTTATCAGTGAAGTCCAAATGGATACGACCTACATAACAGTGAAGTCTAACCGATTTAGTCAACCTATACCGCATAATTACATTGTATTTGAGTGTTATTCTTCTAAAAACAACACGCTTGTCTACAGGGGAAGCCAGGGTCATTCAATCAATGGCGCTCTGTCAAGCATTAAAGTACCTATGAAATGAAAAAAATATAGACTCTCTTAGCATATTGTGCAATTAAAAATCAATTTGGAGAGCACGAACATAATTTTATTTCGTATCGAAGTCAGGCGGAATTGCCAAAATCTGGCGACAATTTTTACGCTGTTAAAGATATGCTAATCACATGCGTGACGTCACTGGCTTTGCGCATTTATATTCACAAAGCCGACTGCAATGATTCTATAAAATAAATATGGCCATCTTCAAAGTTTCTCAAAGTATTACATATTTAAATTGAAAACTGGCCAAAAATGCACTTATTTTGTAGTATTTATGGAACAAATATAAATGAGTACACCTTGTGACGTCACGCATGTGATTGCCATATCTTTAACGGCATAAAAATTGTCGCCAGATTTTGGCAATTCCACCTGACTTCGATACGAAAAAAAATATGTTCGCACTCTCCATATTGATTCTTATTTGCACAAAATGACTAATAGAAACCTAGAATTTAATAAAATAAAATAAAAACGGGATCCATTTTTTTCATTTCATTGGCACTTTAAACAAAACGTTTTCGAAATTAACTCAACTGCGACGTCTTTAGTTTAGGAAGAGAAAGCTAAACTTCTCAGAGATTTGTTCCGTTCCTCGGCGATCATAGTATAACAAACTGCAGCTTCGGGACTTCCACAAATCTTCCCTCGGCTCGCGGGGCAATTTAAATCACTAACACCCCTCATGCCATGGTATAACTTATTGCTGAGAGCGCAGCGAGCAGTAACCTATTTCGAACGTCTTTAATGTGCCGATACCGAAGTTCATATGAATTCTTTTGGGTTCCTCGACCTACATTGTGCCTCGTTATCATTTCATCGGAGCAGAGAACTGGTAACTACAGTTCATCATTGGCCTTTCGCCATTTTGAATAGGGAATGAGACCTCAACTATACCCACAATAATCCCCGCTTCTATCGCTTCAGGAAGTAGGATATTGCAAAAACAGTTATTGAAACATTCTATCAAAACATTAGGATGCTGTTTACTGCTTTGGGTTGTGAAAGAAAACCCTGTTTCCTCGGTGAATGCGGCTTGTATCGGAGCAGAGTTTCTGTGTTTGATTTTTTTCTCACCAGAGCACAGGCAGCCCAAGTTCTGTATCTGTACTGTGTGACTAATACAGTTTTCCCGTATCAGATATCGTGTACTAGAAAAAAATGAAAACAATAAAATGTTGAACTTTGAAGAACTTGTCTTGTGTTATCAAGTGTCCTTAAAGTGTTTATGAAACCAAATTTTGCATCTTTATTTTATTGCAGAATAATAAAGTTCACTGCTTTCTGATTATCAAGAGTATATTTATTTTTCAGTTCCGCCTTCGGAAAGGTCTCTTTTTCGCCATTCAAATTGACTAATTTATGGTAAAATCTGTCCCGTTTGCCGCGCGGCCAAATGAGCTGCGTGACGTCACTGTGAGGACTCGCTGTTTATATACTACAAACATGGCGGACTCCAGCGAGAAAGTTTCAGAGAAAGCTAAAAATAAGCGAGGAGGTGGAAGATATTGTGTGACTGGTGGTAAGATAGGTAAGACTTTATTAAGTTTAACAACAAATTTTACAAAAATACACTAACCCGCAAGTAGCTAGCTAAATTTCCCACGAGATTAGCTTATTCCTTCAGTAACCCTATTGTAAAGTTTTGATTCGTTTTTCTTTGCGATTTAACCAAATTATTTCTAAAAATATTGTTCAAATTGGTTGCCCTAATTCCGGTAGGGTTGCCCTAATTCCGGCCGATAAGAATAAAGATGTGTACTTGAAGTTTTGGCGATATTTTCTCGGCTTAGTTCAACTAGAAACTCCTGTGGCTGCTTGTCAAGGTATTTGATATAAAAAAATATGAATCAGGATCCCTGTATTACAACAACTGTGCCCACTATGACAACTGCTGACTTGTTCGCTCAATCGCTCATCTTTGGATATTTGCAAAATGGTTCGCATTGTCATTTTGAATGCGGTGGAGAGGGCTATCATGAATTCAGATACGCCCACCTGTTTCTATGACCCTCAGTGTAATGAGAGTATGGCAATAAACACGATCAAAACGCTTGTTTACAGTTTAGTATGGGCTCCAAAATTGGAAACCATACCGCCATGCCGGAATTAGGCACACCAAACGAAAATACAGGCAGACATTTAATTGAAGTTGCACTCCGTAAATTGAAACCGTTCAGACTAATTTTTCCTCTCAGAACTGAGGTAATCTTTAGAGTTTCATCTATGCCAAAAATCAACATTTCACATACCCTACTTTGCGAGAAAACGCTTCTGTTGCTTTATTACCTAATTCAAAGTGCAGTCAAAAGACACACTTGGAAAAATTGAGACTCTACTAAGCGTAGTCCACACGAGCAAGTTTTCCTTGACAAGTTTTCCCTTGACAAGTTTTATTTGCTCGTGTAGACGACGAAAAATGATAAGTTTGCCTTGACAAGTCTCCTTGTTGAAAAACTGGCGTGCCAGTTATTGAACAAGGCAACTTGTCAAGGAAAACTTGTCAAGGAAAACTTACTCGTGTGGACTACGCATTACAAAAGCTTGGATTTCCCCGCCTAAAAAGACGACAGGAAGCCCACAACAATAGTTTACGAAAGCAAACTAATCAATAATTTATCGGATTGTGTCGTTTGTTATTTATTTATAGTTAATGGAGAATAATCGAGTTTCAAAGACAAAGTGGCTGGAATTGGGACCGGCCGGAATTAGGGCAACATACTGTACAAGAAATGACTCGCCAAGAACTCGACGCCGAATAACCTTAATACTCCTGTACTTTTATGCTGAAGCCAGAACAGTGAATGGCAAAGAATACAATATAGGGTTTCTCTGGTTTCCTGTAGAAATTCGTTTAAGAGGATCCTGAATGTTCGTGAATGAAAAACGGACGATACTGAAAACTTGCAAAGAACCCAGACGCGGCGCCATATGCGAGTTGAGTTTGTTGGTCTCTCTCTCGCCCTTGCTCCGAGGGTTTTTCTCCGGGTTCTCCGGTTTTCCTAGCCTCCCTCCGCAAAAACCAACACGCTAAATTCCAATTCGATCTGTGGATTAATTAGCCGGGACTTGGCTTTGATCACAGGAAGCCCAAGCTCTGTTTATGTAAATTTAATTTATAAGGGTTTGTATGGGAATTTTTTAATCTGGTTTTTCGATAAATATACTGTAATAAAGTGAATAAAACTTACCTGGTGTCTATGATCTGTGTCTTGGCTGTGTCTGTACGTAGTTTCTGCGAATTTGGGCGAATTTTGAATCCCTTACTCTTCATACTAAAGAAGAAATGAAAGGTAGGAAACGAACTTCAAATCTCGGGTTCAAAGCCACTCACGTTTGGGTCGATTTTTTCACGAAAATCGCATCGATTTTACATTCTATCCCCATCAGCATACGCAGTGATAAATTTCCAGTCTATCTGTGCCAACCAAACGAAGATATCTGTATTTGCCGAGCTACAACCACTATTGAGTCCGCCAAAATCTCGCCATAAGCAGCCATCTATGCCCGTGACTCGCCAAAGTGGTGCCAAAACCGTTAACACAGGAAGCCCAAGCTGTGGAATTTTTAAATCAAGCTTTCGTTAGTTGCAGAGTAAAGGATTTAAAATTCGCCTAAATTCGCTGCAACTGCATACAAACATAGTCAAGACACAGGCTATAAACACCAGGTAATTTTTATTCATTTTATTGCAATATATTTATCGAAAAGCTATATTTAAATATTCCCAACAACCATAAACAGAGCTTGGGTTTCCTGTGTTGGCACCACTTTGGCGAGTCACGGGCATCGATGGCTGCTTAATGGCGAGATTTTGGCGGACTCAATAGTGGATTATAGCTCGGCAAATACAGATATCTTCGTTTGGTTGGCACAGATAGACTGGAAATTTATCACTGCGTATGCTGATGGGGATAGAATGTAAAATCGATGCGATTTTCGTAAAAACATCGACCCAAACGTTCGTTTCCTACCTTTCATTTCTTCTTTAGTATGAAGAGTAAGAGATTCAAAATTTGCCCAAATTCGCTGAAACTACGTACAGACACAGCCAAGACACAGATCATAGACTATTTATCGAAAAACCAGATTAAAAAATTCCCATACAAACCCTTATAAATTAAATTTACATAAACAGAGATTGGGCTTCCTGTGCTTTGATCAGCCCCCATGGTTGTTTCAGGTCTCGTTAGAAATCCAGAGAGAATTTCGAACGTATATTCGAACTGAGCCTCAAAAGCTACGCAACTCACTGCCATCAGAGCAGCAGTTAAACACTGTTCCTTGGGATAATGAAAATATCCTTCTTCAGACCAGAGAATAAATAGCCAGTGTCAACGATGCATGCAGTTGTAGAAAATAGTCTGGAACCTCAACTCACGTATTAAATGCCGCTATTAAAATTTCGCTACAAACGCTTTCTGATCTCTATGAATGTTTTTCCATCAGGCATTTTCAACACTATCACAATGTGCAGATTAACTTCTCCTGTGCTGACCATACATTGTAAAAAGAAAGCACTTTGTGTTTCCTGCAACAGTTTTGATCAGTTGACAATTTTACAGACCGTTTGCGGCCTTCTGTCTTTCACTTTTAGCAATCGACATGTTCTTTTTATAGCAGGTTATTTTATCCAATAAGAAACGAACTTTCAGGTCGTTAATGTCAAGCTGTCAGAATTGAACCAATCAGCGACGAAAAATTGTGTAAACCAGTCGAAGTACAGTAAAGTGGAGTTTTCGCTCTAGTCAGTTCGCTTAGTTAGATTTGTATGTGGGTTCTTAAAATTATATAGCTTACTTTCCTTCGTCTAGTTTGAAGTTTGTATTATAAAACAAATAAAAGATGGTTCTCCTTGTTCTATAACAACATCATGTACTTTCGAGGTCTTGAAATGGTGCTAAATGCACTCGTGTTCTGCGCGTGCATCCGCAGTTTTTCACGGACCTCAAGCGTGTAATATTTTTTTATAGAACAAGGAGAACCATCTTTTATTTGTTAAGGATTGTGTTGCGTTCTACTGTATTTAATTTTTTGTATTGAAGTGTATTGTGCTTTATTATATTGTATTTTTTTGTAGAAATGCGCGTCTTCCTACATTTCACCACAGGTACCCCAAGCTCCCTATATGTATATGAACTTGACTTAAAATTGTTTGTAAATTTTAAAATCGATAAATATGAAATAAAGACTCACCTTTCTATCCAAATGTGTTTTCCTTTATTGTCTCTATCGATTTTGGGAGTCTAAAGGCCATTTGAAGGGTTTTATGATTAATAAAGGAAAACACATTTGGATAGAACGGTGAGTCTTTATTTCATATTTATCGATTTTAAAATTTACAAACAATTTTAAGTCAAGTTCATATAAATATAGGGAGCTTGGGGTACCTGTGTTTCCACTTGCGAGTCCTCACAGTGACGTCATTGTAATGACAGATTAGGTTCCAGGCCCCGGACAGTTTTAAGCATAAAGTAGTCTATTTGAATGGCGAAAAAGAGACCTTTCCGAAGGCGGAACTGAAAAATAAATATACTCTTGATAATCAGAAAAGAATGAACTTTATTATTCTGCAATAAAATAAAAAATACATAAGCAAATACCGTGAACAAAAATCCTGCAAAATACGTTGGATCCGAAGTAAGGACCTATGCAGCCAAAAGATAAAATACAGCAAAGCTGATAATAATAATAATAATAATAATAATAATATTTTGACAGGAAAGCTCCACTCACAATTTGTGATTTTCAGGGAGGTCCTGTATTAAAAATATATATTTCACTAATATATGGAAAACAGAAAAGATAAATGTTTGAAATAAAATAGAAATAGAACAAGGATTATTATGAAATTAAGTTATGTGCCAGAAAGATTTAAAAATTGATAATGTAGTTGATTGTATAACTTCAGAGTCTAAAGAGTTCCAGTCTAATAGTGCATGGTAGGTAAACTTCTGTTGTCCCCAATTCCTACGTGCGAATGGTAAATGTAGATTGTGCTGACGGCGTGTATTATATGTATGAAAGTCGTGATTCTTCTTTAATTTAAAGTTGAAGTCCACCATGCTATTTAAAGTGCCACTACGACGAAATTTGACCATTTCTTTTGCCACTTTTTTGTATTCCATAAGAACAAACAGTGGCAGAAATATCCAAATCAGTGAATTTTTTTTGAATAGGGCCAATTATACCACACATTTTAAAGAGAGTTTACCGTCAAAATCACGTCCGCCATTACTCGAATCCGTTCCCGTGGGCGAGGAACGCCTAGTCATTTTTTAGCGTATGTGACGTCATACACTTAACGCATCGTTCTCAAGTTGCTTCGAACCCATACATTTCTTCTTATGTTGTCGACAAACTCACACTGCGAATTTTGCTGTGGTTTAGTAAATAACGACCTAAAATCTGCATCAGATTCTTCAGAACATAGTAATGTGTCTTTCTGTTTAAATTTATTGCCGGATGTTGATGATTTAGGGGGAAATAGAGCCGCTGGCGACCGAGTTGAAAGCTGGACGATGAATAGTCGTTAAAATCGCTTGGGAAGTGGCCTGCCAGTAAGTAGTGCTAGCTAGCAGAGGTTTCTTATCTTTTGGGGGTAATTTTTCCCCAGGGTATTTTCCCTGGTTCGGCTTTCAGGTTGTGCTGTTACTGGATCCGAGCTACAGGGAGAATTCAGCGCAGAAATCACTAAGGTAATGATCAGCAGTTTATAAGTCCTAAGTTTGTTCATTGTTTATAGTGAAACCCGGATAATTGCTAGTTCGTAAATGAGAGAGATCGAGAATTATCTGTGTCCCGGCAATAGATTTTCCGGCGAATCTACATTCTAAAATACAATGTAATTGCTATAAAATTAAATCGCTCTCTTGTCTAACATGAAATCGTGAATGATAAGAATTTACTAGAGACTAAAACAATGTATTGAAACTGACTGATCTGTAGCTTTTACAGTGGCT
Organism: Actinernus sp. WN-2022; assembly: GCA_030867875.1. Taxonomy (NCBI): domain Eukaryota; kingdom Metazoa; phylum Cnidaria; class Anthozoa; order Actiniaria; family Actinernidae; genus Actinernus; species Actinernus sp. WN-2022. The sequence continues at coordinate 395,973 of JAOWCC010000271.1, forward strand.
ATCACAGAACCAAACTTTCTGTTTGACACACAAACAACTGAAACAAGGTACTTCATGAAATAATATTGGTGGTTTCTTCTGTGGTTTATTGTCTTGAAAATAAAATTAGCAGTAAATTAAAAGGCGTACTACATCGATATGTTTATCTGTTTATAGGAAACAGCAATATGAGTTATTTATGATAAACTACATGTATGTTCTCAGCAAACGTAGCCGCTTATTTTTCGGTCAATCTATACTAGTACGGTCTTACCGGCTATTCCATGTGATACAAACAATTATGGAGAAGCTTCTGTCCTCAAAACGTACACAAACCATCCTTGCATGAGGCTTGAAGAGAATTACAAACCGTATTCTTGGTACTCGACTAAAGGCTTGAATTATTCATGTAGCGAAATGCCAGCTTTGTGGTTCGTTAAATTGCTACAGTCCTGTACAATGCACAAACTCTATTCAAAACGTTTTGTTTGCTTTTCAAAGCGGGAAAATGGTACACTTTCTGTTCGCGTGAAGGTTTGTATGGGAAAAGTAGCCACACGTCGTTGTTGTGGGAAGTTTTGACTGTGACATTTCCCAGTCACTGGTTGAAAGAATCAGTCTCGCCGGCCGGCTAATTTCAGAGCGTTTTCTTGACTTTCTATTTTCGTTCTAAACATAGTTTGAAAAAAGCTCCAACTCGACGCGAATTTGTGCGAATTACTTCAAATTTTCACAGATTGTTCGCAATTTATATCAGCTAAAAAACCTGTGTCGGCGATTTTTTTAATTTTTAAAAGAGAGGCGCTGAGAGCGATTCCCGCATCTATATTTGGATTCGCGTTAGCAGTTTCACGAAGACCAAAATATCTTCAGAACGGCTTCGAATTTCCACAATCGCCGACACAGTTTTGTAAACAAGGTCTGTGGGAGTCCAGAAAAGCAAACAGATCTTAAATTCATTAAATTGCCGTGGAGTTGGAGCTCTTGGAAACCAACTCGCTTGTTCGGAAAAGAAGTTTATTTAAAAATCGCACTTTTATCAAAATTACAAACCTTAGGTATATCGTTGTAGCCAATTTTATAGGATTTAAATGAGGTATAATTTATCTAAATACGACGAATATTCGAGACGCTACTTAATTTTATCCGGAACAGTACCCTGAAGGTATACGATAACCTTAAGTGTATGACGTCACGTACGCTAAAAAATGACCAGGCGTTCCTCGCCCACAGGAGCGGGTTCGCGTAATGGCGGATGTAAAATTCAAGATTCGGAGTTCAAAAAATAAGACTTCCCGTCGTCGTATCGAAAAACGGTTTGAACTGGTAATAATATAGTCACTCTACTTTACGAATATGAGAAAAAAATGATATGTCAAAATTTGATCGTAGGGGCACTTTAAGCATTTGAAGATAGTAATACAGCGATGATAGCGCCGTCGAAGGTACAGTGGTTTCCAGTTTAATAGTTCGAGTACTTGAGATGCAGAAGAGCTTGAGGGAAAGTCGAGCATAAGTCGAGCAGCATTATTCTGAAGAACTTGAAGGTGATCCATCTGATATACAACGTAAAATTCTAAAACAAAGCACTACGGTTAGCTAGGCCTGACACGAAAAGTGCTCGAACTAGATTGCAGCCATAGACAGCTGTTTCGTTCTTATTAGAACTCGTCAGTATGGCATAGCAAACCACAGTACGCGGGCTTTGGTGCCACTGCACTACCGACCCGGACTGCGCTAAAAAGCATCTAGTAAGAGCTCACAGAAAGGCTGCAATCTAGTTCGAGCACTTTTCGTGTCAGGCCTAGCTAACCGTAGTGCTTTGTTTTAGAATTTTACGTTGTATATCAGCTTTGCTGTATAGTCTTCGGACTTTTCATTCTTAATAAAATAAAGATGCAAAATTTGGTTTCATAAACACTTTAAAGACCCTGTGTCCGAGCCCATGGTGCTTTGCGCCAATGTTATGATTAGTTTGTTTATCAACGGCCGCATAAATTAAAGGCCAGCTTTTAGGCGAACTAAAATGCTCTCGATTGTTTCTAAGTTTCATAAAAGAAGTACACATACACTTTGGATAACGAATTTCATAATTTCTACCGGATTAAAAACCCAATCGAGCCCACGAATTTCCCCCGGATGCTTCGAATATGATTTTAACAGTACTGTTGTTCTGTCTTTAGATTCTAATTCGGCTTACGAGTGCGACTTTTCACAACTCTACAAACAAACACATACTATTGTTACCTTGTTTTCATGTCTCCAGTATTGCTTAGCTGTATTTGAAGATCTCTACTTTCCTTGCGAATGATATATTTCACTTTACCTAGGCAAATCGGCTATTTACCTAGGTAAATGGGGTTCGTGTAACCACAGCTAATAATTAAGCAACTAAAGGTTTTGAGATAACCTCGGAAATGGTTGTCTCCCCTACATGAAGTGTCGATGGCAGATTCAGGCAATTTATTTACTTGTGCACTAATATCACACGGCTCTAGCTAGGAGTCAGATTATTAAACTACAATTTCATATACTCTACTGCTTGCAGCACTTCACTTTTGTTAGAAACCTCTAGTAAATAAAAAATGTTTATAACAATGCAGCCTGGTTCTAAATGGGCTGTAAGACCAGTTACGTTTGTTGCTCACCGTTAAACTCATAAAGTATTTATAGTCGAGCCATAAGCGGAGCCCCAAGCTGAGTAAATAATGCTTCTCTTTCGATAAAAAATGTTTCGTTTTCCATCGATCGCCCTCTAGCTCGTGATGGTGGGTCGGTAACCAATTAAGTCGGCTTGAAGACTCGCGAAAAAAATGTCTACTTTTTCCTCTACTAGTTATGGATTGACAATTTGAATGAGAAAGGCAAGAAACTATTAAAACGTAAAGAGCTCGGAAAAGAGATGTAATCATTAAAACAATTTTTTTACGTTTTCCAAAAATTGGGTTAGTTTTCAACCTTTCCTTTTTTGGAGGCTTTTCTAAAAAAGAATGGGTCGGTCGGCTGGGTGATATGATCGAAACAAAACATTTATTTTTATTTTCCAAGCCTAACGCGACCACATTCAATAGGTGACAGCATCAATGTTTGTAGAACACTCTACGTGAGCGAAAATGATAGATATTTCAGTCTGCATGACCTTCGATACACCTCTATCTTGTGTTGAAATGATTGTGCAACTGGTATTGAAAATGAATATGGCAGAGAAAGAAACAGAAGTAGCAAAACATGAGAAAAAGATAAGAAAAAATAGAGGCCCAGCGGCAAGGATTCGAACTTTCCGCATGTTATTATACCACTCGGTCGCCATGATCACGTGTGACATAATAATGTCGCGCCAACGGGTGAGGCACAAGTATGGGTGATGGGTTTTTTTGAATCGTTATGGCGAGCCAGTGGCGCAGTGGTTAAGCGCTTTGCCTCTCACCTCTGTGGCCCGAATTCAATTCCTGCAACACGGTGCCACATTGAGTTGAGTTTGTTGCGGGTATCTCGCCCTTGCTCCGAGGGATTTTCTCCGGGTTCTCCGGTTTCTCTTCTCAAAAACCAACCCAAATTCCAATTCGATCTAGGAATCCATGTCCAGAAGACTAGACACAAATAAAATCGTTTATTTTTATTTTCCTTTTTTTCGCCTTTTCCCTTATTGATTTTGTATGTTTAGAGCTCGCTGTCGATCCTAAGAAGGCCTAGTCCTATGGATGAGTGAAATGGAGGGATTATGATTCATGTACTCGTGTTATGCGCTCCCTTGGCGACACAACCGGGGAATTGACTCAAATGGTAGTTTCTGTAGTTGCACTCTTTATTGCGAGTAGCTCTTTACTCTAGAGACTCTCTCGTTCGACTGCTCCAGATATCCGTTTACATTGGAATATACCTCTAGCGTGTACGGTATGTGATTACAACAACAGATTAGGACATATATAAAGAATGTATATAAGAAGACCGAAAGTATTATGGGTAACGCAATATTCTAGCTTACAATGTAAATATTCTCATAACACTCGTCCCATAAGAGTAAGCGAATGAAATACCGAGATATTGGCTGTGTTTTCATTAACGTTTTTGTTTTTGTTTTGTAGGAGGTTTTGTTATGTGAGTCGAGCTGTAGCAATGTGTCGGAGCAGGAGCACACTGCGAGTACAAGTGCATCGTGTGAGGAGATTACAGAAGCAGAACTAGAGATAGATTTAGCTGACCTAGGACCGAATTCTGCAGAAATCGAGAACACTGCGGCGATCTGTAGAATCTGCCATAGCGGTGGAACGGAAGAGGTGTTAATTGCACCGTGTAGATGTTGTGGAAGCACAAAGTTTGCGCATCAGAGCTGTCTGTTGTTCTGGTTTGACAGGAAAAGGAACAAGACATGTGAATTGTGTCTGTATGAGGTAGAAATGAAGACAAAGGGATTCAAGCCACCAACCAAGGTAATGTGTCTCAGAGGACCAACCCTCCTCCAAAACCAAACACGCTAAATTCCAATTCGATCTGTGGTTTAGCCGGTCCTGACTTTGATCAGCCTCTATGGTTGTTAAAAATTTAGTGTTATTTTCTTCAAAAAATCTTATTGCTGAAGAACTTGCCTGGTATTTACCACAGCTCATAGATTAAACCCACTTACCCCATGTCATGAATAAATCAAAAAGGCATTGGAATCTCCGTATTAAACGCCTTTTTTTACCTCAAGTAGCTCGCATTTTTGAGTATCCACGTGAAGTGTTAAACATTCACCACACGTCCCACCACACGTTTTTCTACTTATTGGTTCTTTTTTTTTTTGCAGTGGAAGTTGCCAAGTAGGACATGTGATTTCGTAGCTTGCCTATTCACATTCTATTGCTTCGTTCTGCTTGCCTTTATTGGCATGGTGTTATGGGTAGCCACAACCCGCTGTATCACACCCGTGTGCGTAGTGCTCTACTTCGTGTGTGCCGTAGCCATGTTGTATTTCACGTACTGCTGTGGCTGCGTACGGCAGATTCGGGGCTACTGGGCCAGCTGGCTGGACCTGAACAGAGACATGCTTATTCTTAGTAGAACGGACACATTACCAGCCATGTTAGATTTTAAGTTTGCATTGGTAAATAGCAAAGACACGAAGACAAGAGGAAGGAGTGTGAATAGCGCGCGCCACGACATCAGTCCGCCGCCGCACTATATGATCAAGGCTGGCGGCAAACGTCACGAAATGGAACAAGTACCTTAAAAGTACCAAGTACCAGTCATGAATTAGCTTACGGCTGTCAAAAAGACTGGCAAAACTGTTAAGAAAATATGGGTGGTCAGGTGCCGCGCGCGCAGGAGGGAAGAAGTGCAAAACTGCAAAGAGGTTTTCCACTCAAAGTTTCCCATCAATAGCATCTTTTTTTAGAAAGAGAGATATGCCTATAATAACACAAGATATCAAGTAATCAACTGTTAATCTCTTCTTCACGTGCGGCCATAATTACAGTTTGATCCACTGATTCAGACTGCGTGTAAACCTTCTCATGGAAGAGGTCCACGGAGATAGATGTATTGCAGTCTTTAGTATGCATTCCAGATTAATGGTCTGGATTAGATTGGCAGAAAGATTTATGAAAATGATAGTTTAATATTCCATTGTTAAGGCAAATATACGGAGTAAAAGTAAAAATAAGAACTTGAAAGGTAAATATGAAATATCCACGTGTGCTTAACAAATTTCTGAAAATCTCGCTTAATCAGCCGGTAACAAAACGAGCAGGGGACTGGGACCGAGTTTATCAGAATTACTCTAATTCTAAAATGAAGTTCATCACATGATAGAGCCAAGTTTGACGTGATACAAGTGAATCTTGACTGAATTATAAGCAATTGAAATGTCTTTGTCCCTCCAAAATTTTACAATGAATGTATGGTTTGGAGGGACAACGTTAAAAAATAAGAGAGTTTGTATGGGAAAATTGACATATTTGATGCCCTCTAGCATCGTCAATATTGAGCCAAAGTTCACCAAACTTTCTAGACAAGCTAAGTTTGATCTGTTCTTTTGGAAAATAATGCTCACTTTGACTAGTTGTTAAGTAATGGGCCAGATAAGACCTGTAGTGTCTACGGCAAGGAATGTTAAAAGGTGTTAATTTTCTATTATTCTTTCTCGTAATTTCATTGGTTGATACTTATAAATTCAATAGAAACCCATCGAAATAATGCATTTTCATTCGATATTTTTTTGTGGTTTGAATTAATTTTTGATCAAACTAACTATGGTTTAATTTCGAAGAATATCGTATGTGGGGAAAGTTCTCAAATTTGCAATTGAAAAATCCTTTGTTTTCTCTATATCCCATTGGTTGGATGGTGGCTTCTCTGCGTTTTCACAGAAAAAAGAGCCAATAGCATAAAAAATACTTTATTTTCGAGATGTAGTTTGGACTGTAGATACCTCCTAAAGCACTTAAGGCATATTCAAGCAAAATCGTATGTGGGGGAGGCTCATTGCCGCAGAACAATGGATTCCACTACAGTTCTTATCTGGACCATTACTTAATTGAATTAGTTTTACTGACTCGGTTCCAGTCCCCCGCTCGTTTTGTTACCGGCTAAAATGGCTCGGTTTCCAGCCGTGGGGGTTTCGGTGAGCCCGCGATCCTCTCCCCACTCACGGCTGGGCGCGCGAGCTGAGGCATTGTCGGTTTTTAGCCAATGAAAAACTTGCCACTCAAATCCTGTCGCTGAATGTATTTTCATAATTTATATTGTAAACTTTTCAAAGCCGGACCAGAAGCTTCGAATCGCTGTTCCAAAAAGCGTTTAAATTTGCTTTGGAAAAGTTTGCTTTCGAATAATTCAAGGATTCACACAAGGAAGCAGTAAGAGAGTTAGTTTTGGGTGAAGACACTGTGTCAGTACGCACCGGGTTTGGAAAGTCACTTGGGAAATCGTCACTTGTACCAAGCTCGAAGGTCACGAAATGCAAGACCAGGTAGCCATTCTTACTTCAAAGAAAATTAGTGCTGCTCAGGGGCGTTAAGGCATGGGTCTCCAATATGGCCGCCGCAAATCAAGAGGGGGTGGTCTATCTCTTCGTGATTGTGAGATATAGTATTGACACTTTGGCAGATTTGATAAAGTCAAAACCTTAATGTATAATGTGACCTTTGAACTTTAATTTTAAGGAAAAGTGGGAAAAGCCTCATGGAGAACGGTAAAAGTTGTTAATAGCATAGGTATTTTCATGCAAATGAATCGAGGTTAGTGTACACTTCGGTGCTCCAATTTGAAAAGTTGGTTATGTTTGTTAATTCGGGGGAAACTTGAGGATATGAAATTTCACATTTGCCTTAAATTGCCTTCCCCTTAAAATAACCAACTTTTCAAATTGGAGCAGTAACGTGTGCACTAACCTTGATTCACTTGCATGAAAATACCCACTATATTAACAACTTTTACCGTTCTCCAAGAGGCTTTTCCCAATTTTCCTTAAAATTAGAGTTCAAAGGTCACATTACACGTTTCCATGGAAACTGACACAAAAATGTATTAAGGTTGTGACTTTATCGAATCTATAAAAGTTCTGAGACTATATCTAACAAGCACGAAGACATAGACCACCCCCTCTTGATTTGCGGCGGCCATATTGGAATAGTTTGAGACCCATGCCTTAATGCCCCTGAGTGCCTTTATCGGAGAAGTAAAGACGGACGACTCCATATTAAAAGAGTTATAAGAGAGGAAATCACATCTGACTCAGGCCACGTTTACGCGTTTAACTCTGCGATCACAATTCACTTGAAAATCGCTGCATCAAACGAGTTTTACAATTCTTTAAGTCCTTTGTATTTTTTAAAGTCTCCAAAACATACTCTACACAACTCAAGTACTGAGCGGGAATACTCGACTCTAGCTCAGAATAGTTCCGAGATAATATCTGAATTTCTGTCAGCGAGGTGTCTTGAGCGGCACTATTATATTACAGAGTAACAAATACTTCAGCCTAGTTTCTCAATAATTTTAAATGGTGTTTGTTCTTGAGAATTCATTTCACACTTGGAGTTTTAGTTTACTGAGTTCCAGTGTGTTTTGAAAGTTTAGAGCCTACGCTACAGTCGTGAAAGGAAAACGGCTTTTCTTGTCAAAACACGCAAAATGTTGACCGCGCGCCCAGCCGTTAGTGGGGGGGAGGCTTTGGAGAAACGACACCCCAACGGCTGAAACCGAGCCTAGCTTAATTGTGGAGACTACAGTTTTGTTTCATTTTATGGTCGTTGTTACGGGAAGTTCGTTTAAAGGGATACCCGAGTGAAAAACACATTTGGGCTCAAAAGCATCTTTCAGATGTACTTTGTTCAGAAAATGTATTAAAATTTGATAAAACTTTTTCAGAGTTGAGAACGAGCCCCTCAAAGTTGGTCTCGCGAAGACCCGGGCGCCGCCATTTTGTTGACATTAATTCCTGTGACGTTTTTTACGTCACTTCGTCCCACCGGAGTCTTGCGGCTATTAACTTCTAGCGACTTGTTTTCTTTGTAGAATTTTCACACGCTCGGAATTAGAGTAGATTTTCATCGATATGGCAGAGCCATTTCGTACTAGAACAAAAATATGATGAAGACGATATTGTGAGAGAAGTTCAGAAGACTGGGAGGACGAAGAAAAGCATTTGGAAGGCGAGAATATCAGACGAACAACAAAAGGCAACTACCGAGTGCGAGTGCTATAGTGGTGTTGTGCTGCGGTGTAAAGATTCGCTGTGTGTGTTTTTTATATGGAACTTGTCAGCCTAAAGGTAGACTAAAGGTAGACAAGACTAAAGGTAGATTTTGAAAATATTGATATCGGTATCCAGCTCTGCTGCCTTCACTGGGTGAATGATACTTCATTTATACACGATGAGTTATTTTTGATAGCAATTATGTACACCACGGATCTTCGAGCAAGTGTTGTAATTTGGCATTTCAGATCCATAAATCTTTTCGAATAAGGAAAGTAATATATGTAGAGTTTCTTTCTTACTACTCAGATAATTAGGGTGTAGCAAGCCACATAATTTTTAATTTCGTTTACCTATTAAACAGACTTGCAGACTGATATGTGTTGTGAACAGAACAGCGCGCACCAACTAGTTTCACCACAAACATGCCGGGCCTGATCGCGCCAATGCTTTCACACAATTAAGGGATGGAATTATTTTTGCAATAAAATTGCTCCGAGAGTCCAAGTGTCTCGTTCTTGTGTCATTGCCTATTTTCTGCTATGTTGGGCTAGTTATGATCGGTTTTTACAGGGAGGTTTTAACTTTTCAGGTGTTTCGTTTCAGTACGACAGTCGGCACAAAGCCATGCAGTCAGTACAGATCGAACCGGATAACTCTCAAATTATATAGCTCCAATAATACATAAGTTTCGAACGCAATGCCAATATCGATATTTTCATAATCTACCTTTAGTCTTGTGTGTTCCATACAAAAACACACACAGCGAATCTTTACATCGTAGCACAACACCACGTTTATACTAGCACTCGGACTCTGTAGTCGCCTTTTGTTGTTCGTCTGATATTCTCGCCTTCCAAATGCTTTTCTTGGTCCTCCCAGTCTTCTGAACTTCTCTCACAATATCGTCTTCATCATATTTTTGTTCTAGTACGAAATGGCTCTGCCATTGTGAAAATTCTACAAAGAAAACAAGTCGCAACAAGTTAGCCGCAAGACTCCGTGGGACGAATTGACGTAAAAAACGTCATAGGAATTAATGTCAAAAAAATGGCGGCGCCCAGGTCTTCGCGGGACCAACTTTGAGGGTCTCGTTCTCAACTCTGAAAAAGTTTTATCAAATTTTAATACACTTTCTGAACAAAGTAAATCTGAAAGATGCTTTTGAGCCCAAATGTGTTTTTCACTCGGGTATCCCTTTAATGAACAAAGAATTAAGGGGAAAAGGAATACCAAATATTCCAATAAGGAGCATTCCTAGAGATTGCAAGCCCAAGTAGTGCGACTACTGTAACAACGAGAACCAATCACATTGCAGAACGAAATCAACTCATTCCAACTTCCGGTTATTTGAGCCAATCAGTGCCGAGTAAATAGCATTTCAACTTGCTCTAACTTCGATCCGGTAAAAGGCGAATTCGGTGTCGAAGTCTCTTGAATGAAGAACATCGCATGGATATGGTAGGATTTGTAAACTGGAATGCTTCGTTTGGCAATGTAGTTAGTTGTAATGAAGAACATCGCATGGATATGGTAGGATTTGCAAACTGGAATGCTTCGTTTGGCAATGTAGTTAGTTGTTAGTTGTAATGAAGAACATCGCGGCATGGATATGGTAGGATTTGTAAACTGGAATGCTTCGTTTGGCAATGTAGTTAGTTGTTAGTTGTAATGAAGAACATCGCATGGATATGGTAGGATTTGCAAACTGGAATGCTTCGTTTGGCAATGTAGTTAGTTGTTAGTTGTAATGAAGAACATCGCGGCATGGATATGGTAGGATTTGTAAACTGGAATGCTTCGTTTGGCAATGTAGTTAGTTGTTAGTTGTAATGAAGAACATCGCATGGATATGGTAGGATTTGTAAACTGGAATGCTTCGTTTGGCAATGTAGTTAGTTGTTAGTTGTAATGAAGAACATCGCATGGATATGGTAGGATTTGTAAACTGGAATGCTTCGTTTGGCAATGTAGTTAGTTGTTAGTTGTAATGAAGAACATCGCATGGATATGGTAGGATTTGCAAACTGGAATGCTTCGTTTGGCAATGTAGTTAGTTGTTAGTTGTAATGAAGAACATCGCGGCATGGATATGGTAGGATTTGTAAACTGGAATGCTTCGTTTGGCAATGTAGTTAGTTGTTAGTTGTAATGAAGAACATCGCATGGATATGGTAGGATTTGCAAACTGGAATGCTTCGTTTGGCAATGTAGTTAGTTGTTAGTTGTAATGAAGAACATCGCGGCATGGATATGGTAGGATTTGTAAACTGGAATGCTTCGTTTGGCAATGTAGTTAGTTGTTAGTTGTAATGAAGAACATCGCATGGATATGGTAGGATTTGCAAACTGGAATGCTTCGTTTGGCAATGTAGTTAGTTGTTAGTTGTAATGAAGAACATCGCGGCATGGATATGGTAGGATTTGTAAACTGGAATGCTTCGTTTGGCAATGTAGTTAGTTGTTAGTTGTAATGAAGAACATCACGGCATGGATATGGTAGGATTTGTAAACTGGAATGCTTCGTTTGGCAATGTAGTTAGTTGTTAGTTGTAATGAAGAACATCGCGGCATGGATATGGTAGGATTTGTAAACTGGAATGCTTCGTTTGGCAATGTAGTTAGTTGTTAGTTGTAATGAAGAACATCGCATGGATATGGTAGGATTTGTAAACTGGAATGCTTCGTTTGGCAATGTAGTTAGTTGTCGTTGTGGCAGTGCGTAAACACATTTAGGGGGTCCGGGAGGATGCTCCCCCTGAACATTTTGGAAATCTAGGTCCGACAAAATTGTATTTCCTACATTTTGAGGCAAACGTTAACGGAAAGAGAATAGAAATGGAACGACTTTGTAAGCCCGTGCTTATTGGCTTAAACACGAACTTCCGGTATAACCCCGCCCCTTTCCAATGCAACTTTTGAAAAAAATGGGGGCACAATGGCTGTACCAAAGTAGAGAAGGCAGTAGTTTATGATAATAAAGATACTTTAATACCCATACCCTGTTATACTCACCATAAATAAAGAGTAGAGTAAAGAAAAAATATTTTATCGAAAATAGTCCAAAGCGAGCGCAATCGCTACTAAGCCAATGTTTTGTTTTGAATTTGGCGCTCTAATAATCCCGCCAATCGATTGGAGAACATAACCGAACCCAGTTCTTCGCTGAGAATGAATGGTCGAATCTGCTTTGGAGATTTACATAAGTATATATCCAATTTCTGATGCGCTGAACTTATTTCCGATAATTCTTTTAGCCTTACCGCAGGCTCTCGTGTAGGTAGATCAGACTCGTGACTGCAGTGTGGTAAACCACAGGTAGCCCAAGCTTACGTTTCAATATTATCGCTGTAGTACACTTAATTCTGATAAAATGTTTTAAAAACCATCGTTTGCCCTATTACCTTTGATGTCTATGGCGGATTCCTGGGCAGTTTAAACTTGATTGAGGGTGGTTTTTGATTTCTTGATTTTCGGCTGCTCCATGATTCAATGTAGGAGACATGAACTCGGGTGCCGCGACTCAAAACGGCCATAAGTCGAATAATTTCTACATTACAACAAATTTTCCAGTGGATTCCAATTTACCAATAAATTGCACACATTTTTAACCCGTAAACAACCCCAATTACCTCAAAGTGATCAGCCACAAATCACGAATTCGAAATCTTTGTCGGCGTCTTTAACCCAACGGCCACAACCTTCAATTTCTTCTTAGGAGCAGAAAATCAAGAAATCGAAAACCACCTTGAATCAAGACTAAACTACCTAGGAATCGCCACAAGCATTCAGTAAAGGTAATAATTGAATCCATGCAGTGTCGGATGAATACGTACATGAAGTTTCATCAGGCCTTATAGTGCTACTATGACGAAAATTTTAAAATCTGTTTTTTTTTACAGATTATGAAAGATAAACTACTAAATAACAATCATGGAAAATCTTAAGTCGAAATTCGAACGAAAAGTTCGATTATTTAGCGATTCATTCCAGTTCTGACGGCCGCCATTGCTCGGAACTCAAATGGCCGCGCATACTGGGTCGAGCACGTTGAGGCCGGATGTGATGTCATCCAATCAACCCAGATCAAAACATCGTGGCTACTCTCGTATGCGAAAGTGTCAAATGCAGCCAGAGGTCACTCGTAACAAGAAAAAAAACCTTGAAGGTATGCCTGCTAGTCGCTGTGTTGTGCAGAGATGCGGCAATAAGTAGAGTCCAGCAGCTAGGATTTCACTGCACAACAGCCCCATTGAAAAGCGAGAGCGGACGAAATGGAAAAAATGTACACACCGTGCGAATTTCAATCCTAAAGGACGATTTGTTCCGATCATTTCTCGGAGGTTTGCTTTGCAAGAGCGATTGTTATGCCAGCTGAAGGACCTATGCGTCGCCTTGAGGCTGGATCTCTCCCGACGATTTGGAGAAAACCTACAGGTTCGAGTGCAGTGCCTTACGAAATGGCTGAAAGGGCTCGACGCAAGGTAAGTGAACGGAAACCAGTGGACGCGCATGGAAACCCCGGGTGAAACTAATGCAAGCATTACCATGTCCATATTCCTAATCAAAAGGTTTGATTGAATCAATACTTTGTAGTTATAGTTTGTATATGATTAGGACTAGCTTACGAGCTTTCACTTTCTTTAACAAACTGTATTTGGGGTTGTGATCGCGCGTTGCTTTCACACATGCACTTGTTTTCGTGAATTCGTTTTCATCCCTCGGGTCGCGGTCTCGTTTCTTCACTCGTGCTCGCGATCTATTATCCATTTTGGCTATTTGATAGTTATTTTTCTTCCTAGATAAAGAAACCCTTTGACACCGTAGACCATAATATTTTGTTACGTAAACTAAGTTGCTACGGTGTCAACGGTAGATCTTTGCAATTGTTTGAGTCATATTTAAGTAACCCATGCCAAACGTAAATGGGACATTACTAAGGAAGAATGCATCAACTTTGGTATTCCACTTGATCCATCTTAGGCCCCCTTTTGTTCATAATCACGTCAACGATTTCCAAAATGTCTTAATCATTCGATACCTGGGATGCTTGCTAATGACACATCACAATGGCAATGCCGTCAGCTCTCGACTCGTTTCTGGTGGATACAGTCGAAGATAAAAAAAAAATCAAAATTTCCGATTACTAGATTATCTCAACCACGTGGAGTGAATTAGAGAGTGCGTCACATTCGAATTTAGCGAGAAATAAGTTGGCGAAGGAAGGAGCCATTGTAGCACCCATGGCTGTTCCACGTATCATATCGTGGTTGTGTTTATGCAGGATAGAATTGTGACGAACATGGACTTAGTCGGCACGCCTATCCGTACGTTACTCAATGGTGCAATGAATAAGTTCAGATACCATTGACAGGGCGAGGGCGCTGGAGTTGCAACACTTGGAACTATGCTGTACTCCTCCATGCAATCATGCCACTGCATAGACGTAAACCGAACATAAAATCATCTCGAGCGAAAATCAATACATTTATAGCCCTCACCGATGCACTGAAAACAATAAGATATATACGAAGGAAGGGTGTATCCCTGAAGCGAAGCAACTCCGAAATACCCCGTCCAGGGACAGAGTAATGAAGGGTATTAGATAACCCCATCGGAGATTGAAGCTTTGCACCGGGAAACCATACTGAAAATATCTTGCATGAAAAAATGTAAAACAAAATTGTGCTATGTTTGCAAAAAATGAACTCTAGACGAAAAATGGGGCAGTGTGATGTAATGGCCCAGAATACTCCAATCATAATAACAATATTATCATGTCATGATAGCAAGCAGAAAAACATAGGTTTAGCTACAATAACACCGTTCGCTCCTTGTACGGCTAAATAGCGAAGCACGTGCTACTCCTGTTGCTCTCAGAACAAACAAAAATCTGAACGCGAGTTAAATAAGTAAGAACAACCCTGTCGCTCTCTGAACAAATCCGGACTGAAGTGAATTAAATGAGCGAGGTCGCCCCAGTCGCTACACACCAATTCTAAAACGAATTAACTGAGCAAGGCCACCCCAGTCGCTCCGTGCACGAAAATTCTAAACGAATTAACTGAGCGAGATCACCTCTATCGCTCGACACAAAAATTATAAGCGAATTAACTGAGCGAGGTCAACGGCTCTATCGCTCTACACAAAATAAAACCCTACCAAACAAATAAAACAAGCGATACACGTCACGAAAGCACACCTGGACAGAAATCTGGAAAAGGCAACACGAATTACCACAGCAGCGACTGGTCCTGCCGGTCCGCTGGAGCGGGCGAGGGTTGGTACTACGGCATTAAGGTGGAGGATAGCTGGGGCAAAGGCTGGCTGGACGTCTTCGTTACAACAGGTACTTGCCCCGTGATACGAGGTGTAGCGAAGGAATAGTTGCGTTGTTAGTTCCGTTCGGATGCGCCGCGATCGTGTAACCCTCTCAGTTCTTCTGTGCGATACTTGGTCGTTATAACGTAACATACTCAACAAAATATCTGGATTCTGATTGGTCAATGACGAGTGCATCCAAAAGTTACTGAGTGCACAGTCGCATGCTCTCAGCAAATGTTTGCTCGGTATATTATAAACAAAAAATCGCATGAACTACTCATGCTAAACTTGATTTAGAGGCACTGAGTGATATTTTGAAAGTTCTCAAATTGCACTCGCCTTTAGAACTTTCAAAATATCACTCTGTGCCTATAAATCCCATATAACACTCGCGTTAATTCATGCAATTTGTAATGGGAATCGCATGAACGCGAGTCCTGTTTATAATATACTGAGCAGCATGCGACTGTGCACTCAACCTTTAGATGAACTCGTCATTGACCAATCAGAATCCAGATATTTTGTCGAGTATGTTTTAATCTCTACCAACTTCCCATAATCCTTTGCACATGAACTATATTATCGGTTTTAACTGTCAGGTGACCAGATAATTCTGCGTCACGCAGAATTCAAGTTGAATTTCGTGGAGTTCGGACCTCAGCAGCACAAACATTTTCACAAAGCATCTCATAACCAAAGTTTTTCCTGGTATTTTGACTTAGTTTACGCTACCTTTGACTTCCCTGTATTTCTGGCAACTATTTTATACTGAAAGCCCAAGAAAAATTGGGAAAATGCAAACAATTTCCTATACGTCCAACGCACGTAATTGGAAGTAAATTGGACTAGCTGTGTTCACCAATGTGTTCTCTGTAATCGGACTGAATTGATAGCAAATATTGATTGCATTCATCCTGCTAATATCAGTGTTCCCGTGAACCGATCACTTTTTGATTGTTTTTGATATAAAACTCCGTTCCCAGATAGCCAAACCAGTCAAACGTACTATCTACGATTTCAATAACGCTGATTTCGACGGTCTGAGAATATCTTCTCACCAATCGACATTGCAGTTTCGGAGAACTCAAGTCATGGACAAAGGGTGTCATTGAACTGTAATGATTATTTTTTGCAGTTGGATTTCCCTTGTATTTACATTTCTCAAGTTGAGTAGGCACTAATAAGGTAAACTTGACCCAGACCCAATATCTAGAAGTTAATCCCAGTCTTGGGTCTAACTAATACCAGGATAACTCAATACTTCTATGTTTAGTTATCACTGTGATGTTATTACTTTGACCCAATGTTGGTTTGGACTTGGGGCTAAGAACACCCAAACTTGGAATTAAAACTTGGGAATTGTACATTTCCCAATTTCATCCAATGTTGGGATTTTGTTCTATTTTAACAAAGCTGGGTATTAAATGTTTCCCAAGTTGAAAATCCAGACTAGATCCAGGACTTCCCTAGGTTTGACCCAAGTTGGGAATTGACATTTTCTTCCTGTGGAAGAAGAATACTGTACTTTAACAGCTCAGTTTCAAGCGGAGAAATTTGTCAACATAGCGCGCCGGATTTAACATTTTAAAAGCTCTGGGTCGGCGTTCGTAGCGATTATTAATTTAAAATGAAACCACTCGATCAACACATTCCTGTATGGATTGCGAACTCCTCAAAACATTCCAAAATGTTGCCAAATAAAAAACTGAGAAATATCTAAATCTCTGCTATTAATAGTATACATGGTTATTCAAAGTCCCCCGGGGGCAGGGGTATTTTAATGATTTTAACAGGAACCTTGTGTTTTTGGCTTGAGAAATACCTGGTATTTAAGAAGGGGAAACGTTAAATGCCCTGCTATGTCGACGGGGTTGGAGGGCAGTCATTTCAATTGACTGGTGCATAACCTCTTAGTCAAAATGAAATCAAAAATACCGAAATATACATACTTGTGTTGCAGTATGCCTTGCTTAATAAATGCTTTTTGATTTCTGGTAAAATCAGAACAATCAGCAAGTTACCCTACATGTACTTCAAATATGCTGAGCCTCTCTTTGAAAATCAGGTTAAAATGAACTTAGTTTATACTGTCATGCATCAAAAGATTTGTTTAATATCAAATTGACTTGGACGAGTAACTCTTGTCTTGAAGGTTTCTTTACTTTATTGTCAAACTCAACTCACACAAATTAGGTTTTACAGATAAAATGGTCTAAACTGTTACGACATAACACTTGTACAGTATTTTCATATCAGATTCAAGGCGGAAAATGGTACTCTGTCAGCAGGTGCCAGACCCTTATAGCTCAAGCCAGCTGAGCTCCTACAACATACTGCATCCCACTCTGGGGTTACAATGTCCCAATAAATTAATACCAAAATAACATGACACCAATGTTTACAGATCAACTTTGACCTCAGTGTGTTACTGCTTTTGATACACAACCTTCTGCAACTGGCCTATAGATTTTAAATTGTGAGGATATCACAGCAATGCAAATAATCATTGGGGGGTTGTCAAAAGCCCCATTTTTAACACAAACACAAAATCTTGGATGGATACCAAAATTTGTACCAACAATGACATGTATTGCAGACTTGAAAATAATTCAGTTACATAATATTATGTATACATTTTAATAACACTTTAACCATATGTGGCATCGCCCTTATTATAATCAGTTCCCAACATTATTCTAGATGATTCTTTTTTAAATACCAGTAAACATTTTATGCTTGTTTTGTTTTAGTTACTAACCTTTCTCTGACTCTGCAAGGCTCAAACATAACTTATAAATCCACTAGCAACTGTCTGCTAGTACGAGTAGTGCCCACCAGCAAAAATCAGGATACTGACAAAATGGCACCTTAGTATATTCACATTCATTTGAACAGATATAATTTACACCACCACTACACTAGATGCTTCATACTTTTACTCATGCAACAGGTAATAATTTATTACACTTTTATAATATAACCCAGATAATACGAGCACTCTGATTGGCTTATAGACTCTAAAATCTATGGTCTATTAATTGTGCCGGTAAACACAGAAATTGGCACACCAGCTTGCATTGTGTTGTAGTAGTTATATCATAAAAGCAAGACCACACATTTCAACGTGTTTACTGGCAAAATAAAGCACTTGGGATGTTGGGAGAACACTTGAAATGCTTGAAAATAATGCACCTTTGGCTTGTGATTTTCAAGCATTTCTTGTGTTCTCCCAACATCCTGCATGCTTTATTTCACCAGTAAACACTTTGAAATGTGTTGTCTATCACTTAATAAACTCTTCTAAATATGCCATGATTATTAGAGGTTTTCAGACTCCAAGTTCTATCTTAAAGGAAGAATAGAGAATTTAAGAAACCAGAATGGCGACGGCAGTGAGGATGCGATGTAGAAAAGTGTTTTCCTCAAAATTTGATGTTTACTATTTCCTTTAATCACCTTTAATTACTTTTCACATCCAAATCTTCAAAATATAATTAGCATTGAGTTCCCTTGAGTTCATGCCGAACGAAAGACAGTGTGATAAACTTTTTGACATTCGCGTTCTGTACGAAACGTAAAACATACACATGTACATTGGTATAGTTTTCAAGTTGTGTTTTTGCAGATGATGAAAATATAGAGAACTGCATGCATTTTCACATCCAGTTTATATTTTATTTTGTAATTAAGGCTGTCATCCTAGACATTGCCGTTGTGGTTTAACTCGCAGAAATTTGCTAGTGGAATTTTTTTTTCCCGCAAATCAAGAAATCTACTATATGTTGAGAGTTTGTGAGCCCTGCTCTGTGATTAATCAGTAAGCTATGATTAAACCTATATGTAATTGTAGATTAAATCAAGCAAACTATAACCATTTGTTGTACCAGAATTAACCTTTTTAACTATCATGGTTCATTACTGCCATCATAGCTATAATCCATTGAAGAATCAATGTGTTTTTGTCACAATAAATGTGGATGTGATAGAAATCTGTAGGCTGTCTGGATAATATAACTGTGCTAGTACTTGTTGAGTCCAAATAACCTGACCTTGTACATCTGGGGGAACTTGGGAACAAGAGAGAGTATCAGCAGTGACACTGCATTGACGATAAAGTGGATACCATCATATTTGGTGTAAAAGCTGGTGATCATGAACCTGAAAAATAGACATATGTAAAAATATTATCTACAAGTCTACTGTGTACTGGCATATGTAGTGGGGTACATTATACAACCAACTTGTTTATGGCTAATGGTGTAAGTGAATGGGGTAAACAGATTGTTCTGCATTTGACTGACAACTGTGGTTCTAATTCCTTAACCAAGGAGACTTACAGGTATTTAAAGTGTTAATTTGGAGAGGAGGGGGGCAACTTATGACTGTCCAACAAAGTCATTCAATACGTGTTGGCCATTCAGCCTTCTTCGGTTAATAATTTACAAAATACAAACCTCACTGGTTAGCTCAGTTGGTAGAGCACGGTTTAGAGTGTGGGTGGTCAGGGGTTCGAACCTGACCGCGTCCTTGGGCAGGGACGTTTATAAGCCATTGGCCTTGTCTCCTTCTAACCAGTATTTGAAGGGGACGTGAAAGAACCTGTTGTACTACTCGAAAAAGAGAAGGGGATTGTCACCCGGTACAGCAGCCTGACCATTGTACTTACCACACACTCAACATTGTGAACTGCGTGGCCGCCATTGGCGGCCTAACAGCAGTCAGAAAAATTCACTGACGGGATATGTCAGTAAAATGTAAAGCGCCACAAAACTGTGGTATATGGCGCTATATAAATATGGCCTATTATTAAACAATAAAAAGCTAAAAACCAAATGGAATACCGTATTTTATCACGTATAAGCCGCACCTTTTTTGACTTTGAGATTTTGAAAGTAACAAATAATTGCCACAAAGTTGGGGGTGCGGCTTATATGTGAGTGTTTTCAGAAAACTTTATTTGCAATGACCGTAAACAAAGCCATGTGAACAATAGAAATGGCACATTCAATTCACAGAACAAGAGTGTCATCAAGATTTCTCCTTCAATTTCCAAAGAAAACTAGCTGTCCAGTTGCCTGTCATCTTCTCTGCTAACTCCTCAAATGTTTCCGTGTTGTTAAAGGCCTTAATTGGTCTTGGAAGCCTTCAAATTTTCAAATAAAGTATAATTCTCATAGAGTTCATATTCAACTTCAGAGCTCGATCACGCTCAATCGGACGTTTGAGAAAACTCGCGCCCCAGGCCTCTTTGAAAATCCAAGATGGCGGACCATGGGCTCAGACACGTGCTCATATAGTTTCGCCAGAAAATCTTACTTTCTTGTGCACTTAAAGGAATGAAGTTCCTTAAATATGTTGTTGGTTAATGGCAGGACAACGGCAGAAGATTTCTGAAGTGATTTGAAGACAGCAGGTTAAAATATTCACAAGAAAGGACAAGGAAAGTTATAACCAATTCGTTGTTGTGATATGACAATCTCTTATGAAGAAGTTTTGCTTCAATTACGGGCATTTATGAACTCGAACACAAGACTACTCTTACTGAATTTTGTGGTGCGGCTTATACATGAGGTTTTTCCTTAAACCTTTCGGGAAAAACAAGCTTCTGTTTATCAGGCTGAAGTTGGGGGTGTGGCTTATACGTGAGGTGCGGCTTGTACGTGATAAAATACAGTACTAAAGTGTAGAAGCCAGCTATAACTGGCGATTATTGTCAGCAACTATGATAATGATAACCAGCTAATTAATGTCAAACTTAAAGACAGAATAAGTTGTAGCTTACTGCAAAAAAAACCTTTTCAATCAGGTTTTCATCCAAGAATTCTACGGTTAATCAGCTTATTTATATTGTACAGTACATAAGATTTATGAACCATTTGAACAAGGTATTAAAGAAGTACATGTTTTTATAGATATTAGTAAAGCCTTTGGTAAGGTTTGGCATATTAAGGCCTCCTTTGTAAGCTCGAAGCCTTGGGCATTAGAGATCCCTTGCTGAAATGGATTAAGAATTCTTTAACGAGAAGAAAACAGTATGTAATACTTAATAGATGGCCAGTCATCTGACTGGAAAGAAATTGAAGCAGGGGTCCTACACAATTGGTCTTAGGTCATTTACTTTTTTAAATTCTTGAATTTGAACAATACGAATCAGCAAAGGTGGTCACAGGCGCTATGAAGGGAACACTTCGTAGACAAAGATTATTAGCTGAAGATTTAAAAAAAATGTATTCTTACAAAAGCTATCAGTTGCCAGTGACTTACAGGAATATTGGGATGAGCGTAAAAAACTTTCTTGTCTGTGTGAACTGAGTTCCTTGGTTGATTTGCTCCCAGTGGGTGAGTCGTCGTGCCTTGCCTTGATCACATGTCTCAAATGGTGTTCCTTTCAGGTAATGTAGCAGTAAAAACATGCACTGCAAATACACATTAAAAGTATCAAGAAACCCTGTTCCTATATCACCCATACAATCACACTCATTTCATATAAACAATAACCTACTTGATGCAAGGAAATACATAAACAATAACCTACTTGATGCAAGGAAATACACTGTATAAACAATAACCTACATTGTAGTTGATGCAAGGAAATAGGTTTCCAGCAAAAGAAAATACTGGTGTGTGAAGGATTACAAATAACCTACTCCACTCTCAGATTACATTTGCTGGCTGACAAATTCAAATTCAGCCATTTCATTTGCTGATCCAAGAACACCAAGTAAGCCTTTATTCGATAAATTGGGTGTACTAAATGTTTATGAGGTTGTACGTTTTCAGTTAGAAGAATTAGTCTACAAACATATTAAACATCTAATCCCGGATATATTTATTAGATATTTTCTTCCAATCACTAATAGATATGATACCCGTTCCAAAACTAATAACAATCTGTCCCTCCCAAAACCAAAATTGAACTATGGTAAATTTAATGTTAAATTCGCTTCTGTAAAAGTTTGGAATGATCTCCCACAAGATATAAAGAATAGTGCATCAGTTCCTATTTTCAAATCAAAATTTAAGAAATATCTGTTTTCCTCCTAAGTATAGCTCTTTTTCTCTACTTACCATAGTGCCTGATATTTTTTATTCTTCAATTATAATTAAATTAATTAAATATTAACTCTTTATCTTCTGCTATCTTGGACATAAATCTTTTTTTCCCCTTCTTTTTTACATAGGGGTGCAAGGGGCATTTGTTAACCGCTTTAGAGGTTGTTAGCCCAGTTGCATCCACCGCCTATTTAAATTAATGTATTGTATATTGTGCTGTGTGTGTGTGGAAAAAATAAAACCTTTGAAATATTAAGCAATTATTGGACGAGGCTAAGCAAAATATGATGAATTGTCTGTGGTGAGCTACCAGTTATTTGCTGATGCCAAAGGCATAACTGGTAGCTCACCACAGACAATTCATCATATTTTGCTATTGTCAGAGTTCCAATAATTGTTTTATTATTCAGTGTTTTCGTCACCTTTGGCATCCAAAATGCTCGCAATTTCCTCCTCTTAAAATGGAAACCAAGTGGCCATGCTGGATTTGTTGTCGTACAGCACTGCACATGCTCACGACAATCTCTGCAGGCAAAGACTTATTTGCGTGCAGTTATTTGCAGGTGAATCAACCAATCAGAATTCGGGATACCGAGGAACTGAATAATAACAGTCATATTTCAACAACACAAGTAGGTTATTGTTTATATATTTCCTTGCATCAAGTAGGTTATTGTTGCACATGGGCAATTCCACAGTAGTTTGCATGTCACAAAGGGGAAAATCACAGGATTGAAAACTGCCTAACAATTGAAGGGTTGAGCATGAAAATGTTTGTAATTTTTTTTCAAATCGTCAAATTCGCCTGAAAACTTCTGTACAACCAGTTTAACAACTGTTTATTACTGTGTTGGCATTTATATTGTGATTACACCGGTAAAAACCTAAAATTATTCACATAGAAACAGTCAATGTTTGCTTGACAACGATGCTTTCGTCTCCCCATGTGACTCTAAAATTATGTATATATCTAGTACTGGTCGTATTCGGTTGAGAAGTTAGACTGTTATTCTCCAGGCTGTTTATCTGGATTTTCACTTTCTCTTGATCAAAGACTTAACTGATCTTGTTCCGTAATGCATCTGTACTGTAGAGTTTTAGTTCCTTTATGGCTGGACTTTGTCACTTTGAAGTAGGCAGATTTCATGTTTAAAAACTGTTCCACAGAAAAAAACAAAAGATTGTTCACAGCAGTGATAATCATATTAGTAGAAGCGCTCAACCGAACATGAACTGGTACTATATATGCATAATTTTATAGTCATTTCTATGGAAGATTTTTAGGTTTTTACCGGTGCAATCGTGATATAAATGCCAAAATAGTAATAAACAGTTGTTAAACTTGTTGTATATAAGTGTTCGGGCAAATTTGAAGATTTAGGGGAAAAAATCACCCTAAAAAGTCACATAGGTCGTTTTCATACTCAACCCTTCAATTAGATACTTGAATTTAAACAAAGTTTTGAACCATCATGTATACCATTTTCAATAGCTCTTTAAGGTGTGATGAATTTCAAAATGTTTTGTAAAATACCCAGGGAGATATTATTTTTAATGTTAGCTGTCACGGGGGGGAACAGAGAAGTCACAAAAAGTACAATTCCAAAAACTAACCCCAAATTCCTGTGAATATATAATTAAGCTACAACTTTAAACACAAGTTTTATTAAACATTTAGTTCATCAACTAACAAATGACATCAAATAATCAAATGTTTAATTTCTCTAACTTCTCCAGCTACATGTAGGAGGTAAGTCAAAAGGACCAGCGTCACGGAGGGGAAGTCACGGAGGGGAAAGTTTTGTCCATAACAATGCCATACCAATTTTGTCTTAATTAATCCCACTGGAATATTAATTTAACTTATATATTTAACTTATATGTAATTATCCTGGGAACATAAACAAGGCCAATGAGCAATCAAACCTATAGGCCCTTTGCAGCTAACACATCACATGGTTGTACTGGAGAGCAAAAAAACTGACGTCATTTCTTTAAATGCCTGGTACAAGATCGGTATTGCTATTAGCAAACCTATTATTTTGTAAATGCTATTTTCCACCTCCAATCGATTGTCGATCTTTCAAAAACAGCGATTTTAAAGATAGCTTGCTCTCCAGCATCCATGGCAACGTCTTTCCCATGGGGATCACGAGCTCAATTCATTCGTTAATGAAGTATTATATCAGCATGTGACTGTTAGCTGCAAAGGGCCTATTATTATAGTTACATTTACATGGAGCACATGGCAAAGGTTGCCCACAATGCATTGTTGCTATGAGCATGCTCAGAGGTTACAATTATCTGATTTGGGTACAAACAACATATATATTGTGTTGAATGTATGAAAATGATACATTTTATGCAATTTCTAAGTAATTTAAACCGCATTTTAAGTTTTAATTCCCCTCCGTGACATAATTTTCCCCTCCATGACACTTGTTATTATTGAAATAGAACAAAGAAAACTTGCAGTTCAGAATTTTTTTCATTTGTATAGTTGTATAATGAACTTGAACTCAGAAGTTTATAAAATATTGTGAATTTTGTTTCAACTGTTTTGGAAATATCAAAACTATTATACCTAATTTTGTCACAGAGGGGAAAGTTCCCTCTTGGACGAGCTACATGTATAGTAACACCCCCTTAACAGCAACTGAAATTATTTCTCTATTAGTGTGTGTGTGATGAACTGTGTCCTGATATATATTTTTATTTGTTTTTGACATAAAGCAAGTAGCTCATACATGTAGGTTTTTTTGTAGTATATGTTTAGATAAGGGAGTGCATTCCAGGAACAAATGTAAAATCTAACTCAACTCTGAAACAACTCTGAATTTTAATGAGACTTGAAACAGCCATAGGGGCTGATAGATCAAATTGGAATTTAATTAGCATGTTGGTTTTTGTGGAAGGAGAAAAACCATCAGAGCAAGGCCAAGATGTCAACTAACTCAACTCACATGTGCACATCATTGGTGCAACGAACCTAACCCGGGTCACTGTGGTGACAAAACCACTTGCGTCACCCTGGAATACAATCACAGCATATTTCCTTGCTATTGTAGACTATTGGCTTTATTATTCTTCAATACATACAATGTATATATATAAAGAGAGTGAGCTACATGTACATATATAATGTATACCAGTATAGATATATATATATACATGTAGCTCTGGCACACACTTCTCTAAGTGTGTTATAGCAAGGATGAGATGCCAACAAACAAAACCCATTGAACATGGGAAATAGTGGTTAACTGCCCCTCTCCTCCACATTACCAAATATTTCAAGGGCTTCCCTAATCTCGTACCCAGATCTCGCTAAAAAAATGAGGGAGGGAAGGAGAGATCTGGTAAAACCTGATTCTATTCACTTCGTGATTGGTTAACAATGAAGTGGCAAAATTACAACAATCATTGACTTCTGATCCACTGATCGTTTATCTGGAGTAAATGTCTGGAAGCAACTAGTAAATTAGAGACTTTCCATATCTTGTGGGCAAGATAACAATAGAATCTTGAGAGTTGATGACTATTTCTCGGCAAAGCCTCTTACTGTTTTGCCTTCAGTCTGAATTCAGATACGGAATTCCATCGTTTTCCAGCATAACTTAAAACCTCTTCAAATTCCGTAATAACTTATTATTAACCGAGCGGACGAGGTTAATAAGAAGTTTATTATATGGCATTTGCGATAAACTAAGAATGAGAAAATAAGTGACTCGCACCGTGACTCGCGCCCGTAACACAACATGCGATATGTAATTTGCATGAATTTACATACCGAGATTCAGAATTCATTCTGGGATTTACTTGAAAGCTCTTCAAAAGATGAATGGAAATACAATGTCAGAATCAATCCAGAATTAGTTGAATTTGCTAATACGAAGTGAATATGAAAGCGTAAATGAAGTAGTGTGCAAAAAAATCACAAGAAAATACAGTCAAGTCTTCAAGAGGTGATTGATTAATTGAGACCAAACGTGCTTGCGATCCCACGTGCTGGCTCGGCGAAGAAAATAAGTTGTCTAATCCTTCATCGTCGCTTTCTATGACAACTCTTCACCTTTTATTTCCATCTTGGACAACTTTTATAGGACCATTAAAGATTTGGAACTGGCAGTTGGAGATGCTGGCTCCGTTAAAAATGGCTTCACAAGAGTTGTTGTTCTCTGAATTTCCCTGGTTTATAGTGAGGGAATTTGACGTGCTTTGCAGTACTTCATGGTGAACTGGCACCGTTGCACCTGTTGGAGCAGATAACTGCGGACTCTGAAACCAGTTGGTTGTTTGTAGTGGAGGATGCTGATGGCTGTCCTTGTGCTCGACTGAGAATGAGAGACATTTGTCGCTGATGCTGGAGGCTCAGTGGTGGTTTTGTACGATTGGAGGCTTTCCAATTTCTTGTGCCCACTTAGCTGCGCAAAGTGATTTTCAGGAATATTAGCGTCAAGCAGTCAGGAAATACAGGTTTTTCTGACTGAATGGTTTGTTATCTTTCTTCCTGGACGCTGGATACCGGCTTGTGTGGCTGCTTTGGTGAGAAATTTACCGATTTCATTCTTTCCGAGTGGGACTTTCTTGTACCAAATGCTATTTTTTTGAGCCTGTGTATAATTTAAATACAGCAAGGAAAAAATGGTGCCTTGGGATGGTTCATCTCGGCTGGACGGTGATTACGAAAGATCTTGTAGTACTTTATGGGGCATTTCTCTGTACCACTTGCATAGATCTTGGGTTGGAACTGTCGCTGGTGGCCTTTTTCCTGTCCTTTTCTTGTCTTCGTGCCCCGCTCTGACAGCCATACGAGCATTTCACAGCCATCTGTGCGATCTTGTTGCAAGCTTACATCGCCCCATTTCATTTTTCGGCTTTCATCTCTCGCACGAAAGCCGAATTGCATTGACAAGAACCACCACATCGCTCTCTGAAGGGCCTCAGGATTGTCTTCCCCGAACTGTCCCGACTGAAACAGCATACTTTCTTCATCGTCAGTCAATGATTTCGCTGCCTGTGGCTTGTTTCCCTTGCCGAGTGTTACCAGTTGTTTACGTTTGGCTGTGAGGACTTTACGGGACTTGTTGAACTCAGCATCTTTAAGGATATTAACTGTGGACTTCAGCTCAGTAAGGTGTTGCTGAATACTTCGTTGGAGGCCAGAGTATCCGGTTCATAATCCTCGCCGTTCACTTTGCAAGCGTTTATGATTTTTTTTGACAACAAATGGTTGAGCTTGCTCGAAGGTAAGCTCTCTATGTTAACATTTGACTTTCCAATTGACTGTAAGTAGCGACGAAAGGTGTTGAGGTCACTTTTCGTTTTCTTGGAGGTGTTAATTGGCACTTTTTTGGTCACTGACAAAATTATCAATTTCCTCTTGGCTGTTTGATTGTTCATGAATTTCGTCTCCGGCAGCCATGTTTTTGCTGTTGTTGTCTTCGTCGGGATAGTAAAACTCGCTATCCGAGTGTTCCTCTGATTCTTGCATTGTTTTTTTAAGCCTAGGCTTTTACATCAAAGACAAAATCCTCAGAACATAGATGATTATTTTACGTTTGGTAGAAAATAGTTACTACTACTTTTGTTTTTCTCACAAAACTATGGTTCTTGCAATTGCAATCCGTAATGGACCACCGGTCGATTACGGGAAAATAATTGACTGCTAGAGAGACGCGAGAGCCAATCAGAATGTGCCATTTCACCAGAAGTAGCATGTGCCATATAATAAGACTGTATAACATTGTTCTCGAAGCCATGCTGAGATTTTACAAGCAAAGTTTCTTAATAAACCAATCATGCAAAGAGAAATATCACAAAGTTCTTGGCTTTGCTGTGACATGCGCACTAATGCCGAGTACAAAATACTGATGCGACTGCACATGGTTGTCTCTCCTTCCCTCCCTCATTTTTTAAAGAGAGATCTGGGTACGAGATCCAGTATAAACACATCCAAATCCATGAAATGTTCAAATACTTCCTTCTCTTCCTCTATATAACATACATTGTACACATACCCATATGATATATTTATTTTACTAAAATATCATTAAAGACAGTTATCATTAATTTTGTTCACTCATGATTTTAATCTCATATTTTTAGATGAAAATAGAAATAGAAATTTGTTTTTAGAAGTAGAAGGGCCAATGAATTAAACTAGAAACAAATGACATGTTATAAATTGCCACCTGTGCCAAACGTCACTACCAGCATTAAATTTGAAAATACAGTAAACACCAACTTCTCGATTATTCAAACCGAAGCTAAACTCTCAGTGCTAATTATTTGGTTAAACATATTTTCTTGCCGTCTTTCATGATAAGATTTACATTCATTCAACACAATATCATTCAGTCTTTCAAAATCAACAAAACACTTCACATTTACTGGTTCCCTGCTAGCAGAGGTATCTCTCTGTCTTGGTAAAATGGAAGGCGAGGGAGAGACCTCTGCCGACATCCGACGCTTTCTCTGTCGCGCATGCGTGAAGTTTCCTTGGCAACAAGTGACGCGATCTCACGTGTACTTATGAGCGCACGAAATGAAACAACTGTAACAAACAACTGACGTGTACAGCTATTTCCGGTAAAACGTGTTTTCGAAACTGGTTTGATTCGTCCATCAATGTGGACGGCAAGCGTCGGATGTCGGCAGAGGTCTCTACCTCGCCTTCCATTTTACCAAGACAGAGAGAGACGTCTGCTAGCAGGGAAATTTACTGGCTTTAGGAGTTTTGAATCTAAGAGCATGGAGACAAATTATTAAATTGTTAACAAAACAAAGTTAAATCCACTGATTTGTTAATATGGATATTAGAATTATTTAAATCAACAAACATTAGAATCGATTTGTTTTTACTGCGTACCACGTCAACCAAATAAAATCTACCAATATGTATCAGAGGGGATAGGATGGTTTCGATAGGATCGAGGGTAAAACCCCGTCAGGAAAACATTAACTGATTAAGTGGAAAAGTGAAATAACCTGGACACTGGATCACAACTATTAGAGTCTAGTATACCTAGTTTCACTGGGTTTAACTTTAACGAAAACAAGTTAGAATAAACTAACACTTTGAAAGTTCTTCTATGTACAGACACCTAAGCGTTCATTGCTGGGCTTTACTGAAGTACATGTGTACCTAGTGAGGTTCTAAAAAAGAGATAGGAAATGTTCTCATTCACTTACCACATTGTGCATGGTGTTGGTAAGGGTCCAAGCGGTTGGTGTTGCAAAGAAAGGCACGCTTAGTATGACCAAATGACCGAGGACGATCATGATAATATAGGTAAGCCATGTCCCCTTGCTATCTAGCCAGGACTCGTTAGGATTATCGATACTATGTGCTGTGCCAACCTGCATGGTGACAACACTTTGCCTTTACTCTCCTGCTACGCAACATCAAACCTAGCACGCATATCATCATGGACAATACCGCTGACTTTCATCCTAGTTCCCAGGGATCTCCACGCGCCTAATCCAAGATGGCGATACGTATAGGCGAATCCTTGCTGACGTCATTGTTTACATTTTTGCCTCATTAGCATAAATTAAACTTCAAGCTACAAACAAACAGACTATATCAGTTGAAAGATAATTTTAAATGTAGTAGTCACCGAAAATTTGAGATTGATATGTTAAATATTTACGGAGAAATTGACTTTTCAAAACTATAAAATAAGCTGGGGGGCAAGAGTTGCTGACAGCCATACATTCATTGTAAATTTTGAGCTTTTTAAACGCTCATTCCTCAAAATATGTTTATCATATCACTCTCAAATTTTCGGTGATTATCAAGTGTGACAATCTCTTTCGATTTATGTACTCTGTTTGTTTGTATGTACGTCGCTTGAAGTTTGATGTATGCTAATGAGGAAAAAACGTAAACAAGGATTCGCCTATACTATTGGAGAATGCACTTTTAATTTTTTTAAATTAAGTGGTACAATACAATATAATACAAAGAGGTTATACGGAAAGTTATGTACTACGGCTGGGTAATTTTACGAGTCAGTAGCCTGAAAGGCGAGAAAAAATAAATTGACGCAGACTCGTTCCCATCGCAACTGGCAATTGGCGACGCGAGTAGAAAGCACGCGGGATGTACAATACAAAACAACAAACTTTATTTAACGAGGGAAAAGACGTATTAACCATGAAAGTTATCTAACATACGGCTCTCAAAAAAAATATAATAATAACGATACTATCACTACTAAATTAATACAATAAGTATGCCAAATAAGTCATACAAGAAGTGCTAACTTAGGGAGCGGTCATTAATTACTGGGGGGAAGGCCGGTAAATTTAGGGGGAGGGCTAAGATTTTTTGGGCTTCGATTTGGGGAGGGTCACAAATTTTTGGGCGCCTGTTTTAACAATGAAACTTTTACAATATTTTTAGGCTACTTCAATCGACCATTCAGCTCCACCTTGGAAATGTCCCTTAACCAGCAATCAGCGCGTGCTGGATGCTGCTAATGGCAACGTTCGAGACCTCAAACATTCTGCTTGATAACGAGGTTTTCAGGAGTAAAACGAAAGAAATGCTTTCCTCTTTTGTTAAAAAAAAAAGACGTCATTTTTATATGTTTTGGGGAGGGCCAAGATTTTTTGAGCTGATGTTTTGGGGAGGGCCAACATTTTTGGGTCCTCGTTTTAGATATTTTACCGGCCCTCCCCCCAGTAATTAATGACCGCTCCCTTAAGTAAATTATTCATCCAATTTGGAAAGTTGATTATTATTGGAATGTTTAATTCGGTGAAAACTTGAGGATATCAAATTTCACCCTTGCCTTAAATTGTCTTTCCCTTAACATAACCAACTTTTCAAATTGGAGCAACGAAGTGTGCACTAACCTTGATTTTCCTTAAAATTAGAGTTCAAAGGTCACATTACACGTTTCCATGGAAACTGCCACGAAAAGGTATTAATGTTGTGACTTTATGGAATCTGTAAAAGCCAGTGCCGAGACTATATCTAACAAGGACGATGAGATAGACCACTCCCTCTTGATTTGCGGCGGCCATATTGAAATAGTTTGAGACCCATGCCTTAATGCCCCTGAGCGAAAAAAAGCAAGTTCGCTTACCATATTCATTGGCGTGGGTACGGCAACTTAAGGTCGCATTTACAGGGCGGCTCTAGTGCGCGCATGTTGCTATGGAAGCCCAGAACGGTATTGCCGAGTGGCATTGATAAGAAATTAAGCATAAGTTTAAAGCAGGGTGGAGCATTAGGTAAGGATTTATTAGTATATTAAACAGCAAGAGAAGCTTCTTAATCTTTACTAATGAGGTCAAATACTGGAACCCATTTGAGCTTGGAGACTGAAGGAGAACAGAAGGCTAGGAGTAGAAAAAATAGCGTTTAAGACAATGCGAGCTGCGCGCCTTTGAAAGCAAAGAATTCTAAGTAAAAGGGTTTGGAAACAATTACCCCAGATAACAGAGTAGTAAATATTGTTAGCATGAAGGCAAGAGTTATAGAACAGAAGAGTACAGTCCTGGGCTATCAGAACGAAAAGGTTTAATCGTGCGTAGTAGGGCTAGTCTACTATTGACAATGGAGCAGATGCTGTCAATGTGATTGGCCCAAGTAAGATGACTGTCCAAGGTGACACCAAACATTTTGGCAACGAACTCCTTTGGAGAGGAATCGGGTAATAAGTTCATGTCCTAGATACAACAATAGGTTAATTACGTTCTATTATGTTTCGGTCATAGAACGTCAGTAACATATTGGTGTATCTAGGACATGAACTTATTACCAGGAATCGCTCACTTAATAGACCAGTTCGCGGTTAATTCCGACATTTTAAAAGGGGTGCAAACATGGCGCGAAATACAGTGTTGGTATGGGAATCCGATGCCAAATAAAATCGGTAAAACTGGTGATCGAATTTCTGAAATATTCTTCAGATACAAACTTAAGATACCAGGTAAAATATTAACTGATCGAAATTTGAGGGATGTAGCTGTGCTGGGAAGCGTGCAATCGTGTTTTCAGTTTCCATGCATTTGTCTGTAAAAACGAGTCAAAGTACATCGGATTCCCATACAAACACTGCATTTCGCGCCATGTTTGCGCCATGTTTAACGATATTGTCACGAAAGGACAATATAAACTAACTAAAACCCTACCCTGAACCATAAAAAAAAACTAAACAAGATCTTACCCACCTAGAGCTAGGGTTCTCAAGAAAAACTTCTCAAGAAAATGGCGAGGTAAAAACATTAGAGAGATTTTCTAGAACTCGAACCCCGCTCCTCCTACGTCGCAACCACTTCACTAAACAACCATCGTCACCCAGTTGCTGTCAAATTTTAAAATTTTAAAACCACTGCTAATCTATGTATTTTTAGGCAATCAGAATGAGCGAGCCATTCCTCTCCTAAGCAACTCTGATTTTGGCATGCCACGGGGAGTCGCGCAAAGGATCAGTACCGCGCCGCCTTAGTAGCGACTGGGAACGAGTCTGAAATTACGTTTCGCGATCGCGCGCTTACAAAAACCTAAACCCCGTGACCCGTGTAATAGACCAGTTCGCGGTTAATTCCGACATTTTGAAAGGGGTGCAAACATGGCGCGAAATAGAGTGTTGGTATGGGAATCACAGGCAGCCGGCCCAATCTATGAGTTTGTGAATGAAAATAGAAGATATGTATGGGGTTATATAAATCCTTTCAAATTGCCGTACGATGTATAAATAAACATCCATGTTGTTTCCTTTGTGGTTTTTCTTCTCTTGGAACCATTTTAGCGTGTTTTTAGGAGTTTTTCATCCACATCGGCTCACCACCTCTGAAAAACTCCGATACCAAATAATTTCCGTTAAATCCGGAATTTCTGAAATATTCACTGTTTACAAACTTAAGATACCAGGTAAAAGATTAACTGATCAAAATTTGAGGGATGTAGCTGTGATTCGTGTTTTCAGTTTTCCATACATTTGTCTGTAAATTTTCACTCGTCGTATATACAGGTGTATACGACAACGTACGTTAAAGGAGCAGTGTCACGATTCTGATTGGTTGTTATAGACAATGGCAAAATCACGCGCCGCTGCAAATTTCCCTTTCGATTGAAATAAATAAAATGCTGCTTTATAAAAATATAACATCAAACCTAACCATATAATACTGCATGAAGTATAGTTTTAAAGCAATTTGGGCTCGAGATATCGTGCAAATACGCCGATGCAAGCGGATTACTCACGGACTTCTACTTCTGTCACATCTTTTGATTTCTTGTCCGCCTGACACATTTTCAAAACTTTGGGCATGAATACTAATCGTGACACTGCTCCTTTAAATATCGGAATCCATTCGACGATTTCGGAAATCACGAGCACGTTGGTTGAAAACCGACTGTTGTGATTGATCAGCGAATTATGGGAGACCCACTCAGTGTTCTACTTGAAAAGTCCGAAGGAGGATTGTTAATCGGAGGGTCAGTACAATGTTACAGGACGTAATTAACAATATATCAACAACAAATGAATGGAAAAACTAGAAAACACTAGGGTGCGTTAAAGCAGACTTAAGGCTGGTTTTCACTAGCGACGGAAGCAGAAACGGAAGCGTAAGCGTAAGCATAAGAAACTAATGTTCTTGTGAAAATCAACACGACGGAAGCATAAGCATAAGCCTCGTTCAGAAGCGAAAACCTCGCTTGCATGCTTATTTACATTGCAAAGGGCCTGGGAATGAGTATTCTGATTGGCTAAATTCATCTGCTTCCGCTTCTGCTTACGTTAGACTAGTTTTCACTGGAACGGAAGCGACGGAAGTAGAAGCGGAGACGTAAGAAGAAGGAAACCTTCCGTCGAGCTTCCGCTTCCGCTTACGTCTCCGTTTCTTGATTTTCACTAGAACGTAAGGCTCCTTACGCTTCCGCTTCTGCTTCCGTCGCTAGTCAAAACCAGGCTTTATTGAAAGAGGCGGGAATACAAGTTTTAGTAATAATGTTAGGGGGATACAGTTCATTGTGTAATTGTTCTTGGATAGAAGGAAAGTCTCTCAGATGAAGTAGTAGTGGCCAGAGGTATAAAGGCGTTGTTTGTGACGGGACCTATAAATAATAATAATAGTAATAATAATAATAGTGTACTTATATAGCGCCATATCCATTAAATGCTCTATGGCGCTTTACAATGTTGAAAAATTAAAAACTAAATACAAAGATCGTTAAAATACATTAAAAGCAAAAGAAAAAATATTTACAAATACGTTTCCCTAAAAATATGAGTCTTTAGATGAGATTTAAAAATATTTACAGTAGAACTACATCTAAGGTCCAGTGGAAGACCATTCCAAAGTTTTGGGGCAGCAACGGAAAAAGATCTGTCCCCATATGTCCTCAGATTTGAGGGTGGAACAATTAATAGGTACTTTCTAGCAGACCTTAAGTTGCGATTGGGCACATAAGTATGAAGCATATCATTAATATATGATGGCGCTAAGCCATTGAGAGCCTTATAGGTAATGAGAAGAAGTTTAAAAATTATTCGTTTCTCTACTGGCAGCCAGTGTAGATCTTTAAGGACTGGCGTTATATGGCTAAATTTAGAATTGCGAGTAACAAGCCGAGCCGCGCAGTTCTGAACGCGCTAAAGCCTTTGGATTAGGCTTTTAGGCAACCCATAAAGTACAGAATTGCAGTTGTCAATCCAGTATAGTACGAGCGGTTCATGCGACTTCCTCTAGGTACGATACGGTATTATACGACTTGCAAATACAGGAATAAACGAGTGCACACATGCGAACTTATACACCAGTTCGCGGTTAATTCCAACATTTTGAAAGGGGTGCAAACATATACGCGAAATATAGTGTTTGTATGGGAATGCGATACCTGTTGTCCCGGCAACAAGCGACGTACCCAGACCGAAATGGATTATGGTTGTTGCTAAACGTCTGGTGAATTCACTCTTTTCACTTGGTGGCCATCTTGGATTCAAAGCGAGGCAATCCTTTGTTTTTGCCAGGTTAGCCTCGTTTTGACTATTCCTCACTGCGAGGCTAACCTAGCAAAAACAAAGGATTGCCTCGCTTTGAATCCAAGATAGCTACTAGGTGAAAAGAGTGAATTCGTTTGTTTTTGGAGTCAAAGGCTTTAAGAGAGGGTCCATGTGAAAACCATGCAGACGAGTCTACAGTGCACCTCTCCGATTTCCTTTAAACTTGGCACACATTTATATCTTAACTAGCTAATGTCCCATGTGAAATAGTTTGGCTGAAATGTAAAAGGCCTTTGAGATATGACAATCAAACTGTTTGACCCCCTGAAATGCTCAAAATCAGAGCAAAATATACCTTATGTTGTAACATGTCGCAATCGCAAATGATTTTAAGTAGAAAGATAATATTTTTACCTGCTTTAGTACTAAGTCCCGTCAGCATATTAAAACCAAAATCAACTAATTTTATTTATATTTTGTCGCTTCTGTCGAATTTTTATTTAACGCTACTTTAATAGGTCTTTTTAAAACCCGATAAATGCTGTCTGGCAATGGCCGTTTGCAGAGTTGCGGCCTTCTTTTCTTTGAATTTAGAAATATTCCTAGATTGACTTACAATAGATCTTTGCATCTGGTAAAAAAAATCTCTGTAAAGTTAATGCTGGGTTAGAGATTACGCACTCTCAAAATCCGCAATGTTCAGTTATTAAACAAACGACGATATGGCGACACGGCGATTTTTTTTCGATTAAAATCGAAAATACGGTGAACTTCACAGATTTTCTGCCAATAATTGCTTTAAGAATTCGAATGCACATTCATTTTCAATATTATTTTAGTTTTGAAGGGTGACCAAGTCCATCACCCGATATGCAGATGTCTAAAGTGACTGAATTATTGTCGAGTTTGACGGAGTCAAAGCTGAAAAATAGGTACTCATAGTTTATGCCGGGAAGTATCTTCGTTTAAAATTGTTTGATTGGATCAAAGACAATTAATTTTCTTTGAATATGATATATAGAGGATTTCAAACTACGCTACGCTTTAAATACAGCTTCTAATCCGGCGAGTCACTCTGAATTTTGCGAGCCTCTGTAGCGGGGTGAATGAGTGACAAGTAGAAATGCACGTACAGTCGTATTTAGGTTCTTCAGCCGATTCTCTATTCAAGTTTTTAGTTTTTATTCTGTAAAGAAACGATGTTTTCTTTTCGTAATAAAAAAACACCTAATGGTTTCGTTTTCTTGGAAGCCCTTTATTATATGCTCATCGAATAGTTGGCCAAGTTAGAACCGTTTAGATTCAGCAACGGGAAGCCATTCTGATGTCGTTACTACCTTGTTACGGACTCAATTTGTTTCAATCTTGTGCATAATATTCTGTTCGTTCCGTTGAAATACCAAAATGTGTGTATAATCCATGAAATCAAATGTGGTATCACCGAAATAGATGAAATCACTTCAGTGATATAATGATATCTCAAGAATTGCGTGACAGGAACTGCGTGTAACGTCTGCACGTGTATTTCCCGCCCTATCCACGAGATGGATTTGGACTTGATCATGATCAAGTGCTCATTTTGTGTATATTCAACGAGGGAATGTGGCATATCTTCTCGGCGTTACCAGGGAAAAACAACTATATTACCGTTGAAGGCATGTCCCGACCCCCTTACCAAGAATTGTATGAAATGCCTTGGCACTTGGCGCGGATGTTGTTGATGGCGCGTGTCAAGTAAATTATCATAAAATCTATAAATATTTTCACCTGTACTGTACTGTCTAGACAGGGTATTTTATTCATTTTTGATTTTAGGTAATGCACTAGTCAAAGTAACCCCCCCCCTCCTCCTCCCCCAACCCGGGACAGGGTGGGAGGGGGAGGAGGGGGGGGAGGGGGGGGGGTTGATTTAGACTAGTGCATAATGGCTCACTCTCTGCTTAAAGCTGCCTGTGATACACTTGTATGCGATTTGTTACTGTCGTCCTCGTATCTCTTTATAGCGGAGCTCGTTGCATAAAAAAAAAAGAAAATCAATATGGAAAACAAAAGATAAAAGAACAACCCACACAAGTGAAAAAATAATCACGCGCCTCGCCCGCTCACAGACGTAAAGGTCAGTACACACGAAGGGACAAGTCACGTGTCCTGATATCCTGTTCCCCGCGGACACCGGTCATCCTACAGCTGAGAAACTACAAACCTCGTACACAAAGAATAACGTATTTCTTTACAGTTTTAAGGTAATAGACCAGTTCGCGGTTTATTATAATTCCGACATTTTGAAAGGGTTGTAAACATGGCGCGAAATACAGTGTTTGTATGGGAATCCGATGACAAATAAAATCCGTAAAATCGAATTTCTGAAATATTCTTCAGATACAAACTTAAGATACCAGGTAAAAGATTAATTGATCGAAATTTGAGGGATGTAGCTGTGCTGGGAAGCATACAATCGTGGATTTAGTTTTCCATACATTTGTCTGTAAAAACGAGTCAAAGTCCGCGGGAAAATTTGCGCAAAAAAAATCAATCTTCCATGAAGGAAAACATTTTTCTGAAGCATTTCAAAGACATTTTTTTGTTTCGATGAGGCAAAATTTGCTTCCGCAACAATGTTTTCACGTTGGCTATAGAGGAAAATTACCAAATCGCACACATTTTGCCATTGTCTGTACTCGTATTGATCATAGAAATGACGCCATAAAATATTCAAAACTCAAGTGGAACAACGAGCGTAGCGAGTTGTTTCACTGCAAAGTTTTGGACATTTTATGGCGTCATTTCTATGATCAATACGAGTACAGACAATGGCAAAATGTGTGCGATTTATTTTTTACAACGACGAAGCACTTATAGCTTCAAATGAGTGCGTAATAAACTGCTTTCGAGTCGAAAAAGGCCATTGAAAGTCCAAACGTAAACACTTCTAATTGCCGTTGCCGAGAGAAAGCTTTCTTACTCTTAGACAAATGGCAATTTGGTTCACCGATTAACTTCTGTAATTGATGGAATGCATGTGAAATCCTTTCTTGTTTTTTTTCTGGATCAGAAAAGTTATTGTTATATAATTCAAAACTTTTGAGCTCTGACTCTGAGAGAACTAGTCTAGTCAGTCTGACTACAAATTCGCCGAAACTTTCTCCACTCAAGAGAAAACTCTCATTTTGCCGAATGGCACACTACAAAGAAGTTTGACTCACCGATTAACTTCTCCTAGTAATAAAATGCTTGTGAAATCCTCACTTTCTTGAGTTATAACATCCATCCTCGCCGTGAAAGCACTTTGCAAAGCTACCACGGCTTGCGAGTGACGTCATTTCATTGTATGTACTTATTTTGCATATAGCGGAGAGCCAATCAGATTGCGAGAAAATTGGATGTTGTTGTAAAACAATGTTTACTAGGCTCCAGTGACACAGCATATGTGTTTCTTAGCAACACAAACCCAGACCCCACCGGCAAGACAATTTGACACAGTGCGCATTCGTTAGTTTTTTTTCGGCAACAACGTTTCCTCGTATATCCACCCGTGCAGCAAAACATTTGTATGCTTCCTGCTCGTTCAATTAGCCACCCAGGCAACATTAAGAGAAACAGAGAAGCGCAGTGTTCGCGCCTACGCCTTTTCGATCCCTCGTGCCTCGATCGGATGATCACGTAAAATGGCGGTTCCGTCGCACGCAATCTCGTTCTCATAACCCGCGATCTTTTGGCCAGTATCTTGGCGCTGGTCAAATGATCGCGGGCTCTGGGAACGAGATTGCATCTCACGACACGCTCGTATTCATCAGCAGCTGTGTATCACAGGACGCTAAGGAACCACTTTGGACGTTAAACAAATATCTGGCAGTGACCACCCTCAGTGCTTGTTGGTCAGCCGCATTTAATGGGAAGATAACTAACATAACTACTCATGCTTGTAAACTGCGTGGCTTACCGTGTGTCTGAACAAGCGCCCCGCACATACATGTCACGATCCACACAATATGTTTCATCGTTCACCCAGATGTTTTCTGAACCCTTTTCTAAGATAGTTTGTAGCAATAGCAACATACGTCAGACATTTCTGAACTTCGCTTTCCAGGATGGCACTGCGCTCCAGTTCGGCACCGACACAGCTCATTAGGCCATCCCAATAAAATGCAAATACGTAGAGAGCTAGGAAAAGAGGTGTAGTTGAAAGTATGTTCTTCAAAATTTTTTTTTAAACTTTTCCCAAAAATCGGGTCAATGTCAAGCTTTGTATTTTTGTTAACTTTTCCAAAAAAAATTGGGTCGGTCTGGCGATTGGAAACGGAACATTTTATTGGGATGGCCGTATGTGGGTCGTGTGAATATACAGGATATATGCACGGGATGTTAGAAATCATTTATAATTCATTGTTGTGACCTTGTGTATGAATGTATGCAAACATTTGACCCCATAACAGTTACATATATCAGGTGCATCATGGGTAATTTTAACCTATAATCAGCTTGAAAAAATTAAAGTTTTGCAAACAAAATTATGTGATGTATTAACCCTTTCACTACTAGAGCGGCCCAAAGCGGCCAATATGAAGCATGTACCTGGGAAAAAATATTGCATCAAACCTAGACATGCTGGAAATACGATGTTGCGATATTATTTCAAGGGATGAATGACTTCAAAGCCACAGCTATAACTGGGATCGCTTGACTCTCCCACTTTGGAGAAAAACGCATTTTGTTTTGGAGATCGTTTTTCGTTTCTCCGATTTTCACGAATTTCGAGGAGCTGAAAATCGGCCTCCAAAATCCTTCCCATTCGCGCTTGAAATCAAAAGCAAACACAAAATCAGCACTCAGTCGTTACAGTACCTTCTTTAATCTTTCGAACCACCAGGTTTGTTTGCACAAAACACACATAGCGACTGTGAAGCATGCTATTCTTAATGCTGCACTTCTCTCCACCATG
Source organism: Actinernus sp. WN-2022 (assembly GCA_030867875.1). Classification (NCBI taxonomy): domain Eukaryota; kingdom Metazoa; phylum Cnidaria; class Anthozoa; order Actiniaria; family Actinernidae; genus Actinernus; species Actinernus sp. WN-2022. Next base: position 435,913 of record JAOWCC010000271.1, read on the forward strand.
TTTTTCCTGTTCCCACCTCCAATTGCATGCTGGGTAATCAAAAAAAATCACAAGGGGACCCCCCCTCTGGGACTCCTGTAGGTTTTTTTTAGAAGTCTTTTACCCCTACAACCAAGAGCGGTGATTTGGACTCAAGCCGTTGCTTTAAAGTGACAAAAACACATCCTAATAGGTTAAGCAGGGGGAAAAGACAACCAACTGCAGAATTTCAAAGGTTTCAGTGAAGAATTATTTCATGTGTCCCAAAGCAGAAACACAAAAGAAAAACCCTATGAAACCCCTCACAAGGCCTACTAAAAGCAAACCAAGTACTTTTCAGCCGTCATCAGACTTAATGATGTCCTCTAGCTCTCTTACAGTGGCTTATTTGTCCAAAATTAGAGCACATTTCATTGGAAAACCTACAGAAGAAACCATACTCACCGCCGCCGAGTCTGTAGAATTCTGCCAAATGGCATCATGGGGAAAGTTTGAGCCCTTGGTTTAAAAAGTCAGCAGTATTTAACTAGCCCGGGCTAGCCAAACTGGAACTGAGGGGGGAGGGTTGAGTTAGCACTCTGCATTTCACCCATTGAGCCCAAACGCGTCCAGGAGTGAAAGGGTTAAGTAGTGCATTATGATTATTTTCAGTTCTGTTTCATGAGATTCATAAATATTTCAATATAAATTACCCACTCTGGTATATATGTTGGGCACCACAGACGAAATGATAAAACACCGGATCTCCTAGCGTGTAGGGATCTGATCAGCAATATATATATATAAATAGACAAGAAAGGAAAGGCTGATTCAACGGTAGAGAGTTTTTTCTTCCAATATTCCACATGGAATGTACACATATGTGTTCGGGCTACCTGTGGTGCACAACAGCAGACTGGGTTCTAGTCCTAAATAAAATGGCGGATGCTACAAAGCCATCTGTATAAACTATAATGGGTAAATGTTCTTTCGGTGTAAAATCGACAAGAAGATAATTATCGTAAGTTGTGGCTTCGAGACCATGACAGAGCTGGGGAGGAGAGCACAAATAAGGCTAGAATCAGGTATGCATTTATCGCTGATTCATCCTTCGTATAATTTCTCTTATTTTGAAGTTGATTGTTAATTAGTTCAATAGTTGTTGTTTATTGCAAAACCATAGGCATAAGTGACAAATAAATGTATCACCCAGTTATTTTAGGGCTATGTTTCTCATTCCTGTCCGTTATTTGTCCCGTTATTCTGCACACGATACAGATTGCATCTGGCGTTGATTGTTTATTTACGTTGGACCCAGGCGTTGGGAGTATGTTACTTTGGCCTCACTGCTCCTAAGCTGAATAAACTTTACAACTGAACTTTTTAGTCCCCAGTTGTATTTCCAAATGACTGATCTACAAAATAATAACTCTCTCATCTTCTACAATTTCGCCGCATCGATAGTATTCGAATGTCATTTTACCCTAAAATTTGACTTTTTGAAAAATAATTTCGGAAGTCACTTGTACATGAAAGCCTTACTCCTTGAATACTGAATATTTGTTGGCACTTATATCATAATTAAATTGCAATTGGTCGTGTTTATGCTGTAGAAACGTTTTGTGTATATAGCTTATATGGTTTGTTCAAAAATATTCTGTAAACATGACTAAAAATACATAGTGGAAATACCCCTCAAACCGAGACAGTTCGTACTGACCCCCATATCTCTTACAGTTTTTGGAATTTTTCCAAAATATTCTACCAAGTCTAATGCCAGGCCAATAGTAACATATGTGCAAAATATGAACAAAATCTGAGATGTACCATGTAGACTCATTTTTTCAGGGTGCATGGTTTTCACATTAATGCCTGGATTTCCTTCGAATGGATTTTCGAATTGCACCGTATTCCATTCCACATAGTTGCCGCCTTTGTCGTTCGTTCGTGACCTTTTTTGAAATAGATGTATATACCAAAACTCAATCCGCATATGCGACCACAGGAAACCCAAGCGGGAAGCCCAAATACACTCGATCAGCCACTTGTGTGAGCGCATAGTCGTTTTACTGTTACGTTGATGCTAAAACCTACGTTTTCCAATACTGTAATCGGCTTTGAAGAAACAAAATCTTCCATTTTAATCAATACAATGGTCAAAACGTTTGAGCCAAAGCCTCGCAATTCCCTTAAAAAATCTCCCATCGCTGTCTTCGTACCGACGTGCTGCGAACTCGATTACTGTTTGGTTAAAGTGAAAATATCATGCGAATTGCGAGAAAATCTCTGGTATCGGTGGGTGCGAATCTCACTTTCACGAGGGTCAAGATCTGACTGTCTTTTCTGATTGGAGGAATATTTAATGAGCCCAACGGCAAGAACTGTGATTGGTTAGGTATATTGTTCTCAGGGAAGAAAGGATAAGTAATCATTGTATATATCGTATGGTCAACTAGAGAGGGGATGGAAATTATTTACGTTTGCTGGCTCAGCTTCGATCAAAGTCCGCTCGATCTCGCACGTAGCAAATTGTAGTATTCGTATGGCGATTCCTCAAAGCATCTATGAAGACATCGTATCATCTGTACTAAAATATCGCTTTCCCAAGATAACATCACCGACTGATTTGCAAGACAAAGCGTTATTTGGCGTTATAAATCGGAAATCCTACCGACTGGTTATGGCAAGTCGATAACAGACCACCTCGAAGTTTTCGACGCCATTTTGAAAGGTTGCAACATTTCCTGGCGTGGTTACCCCATACAAACCTTTGTACATTACGACTTGTGTTCGGTCTAAAATGGGAATTAAGTATTGTTCTGAAAGCCTTTTGTTCAACTCATAGAGTTCCTGATGATTGGCGAAATTTCTAATACACAGTTTCATTGGATTGCGTTTCCCGCAATTTTTTTGAACTTCTACTGCTATTGTTTTGCCAGCCCGCCTCCTCTATTCTTTTGTTGTAAGCTCCTCCCTAATGTTCGCTAAAATGCTTTGATCCTTGGCCTTTATTTGTTTATTCAAAATCAAAGCAAAATTATCCACGGTAAATAACCCAGCTGACTGTGTTTAAATAAAGCCGCAACACTGTGAAACCAGAATATACTTCTACTAAGTTTAGCGCGGACGGCTCCAGAGTCGTAAGCGTTTCATCCAACATCACAAACACATGCACAGTCAAATGGAACCTCTTGTATTGACACACACTAGATCAGAGAATTCAAATACAGTAACTACTATCCGTGAAATATTTCTTAACAAACTGTAGTAACAAACAGCAGTAATTAAACAATACAAAAGAACGCTATTTAGCACTATTTACTGCAAAACTATTGTACGAAATTGTGCAAAATATGTTAATGTTGTAGAGCATGCACTGTATAAAAGTCAACACTTCGAGGGAAATAAAGGATACTCGTCCAACGTAGTACTCATATACTATACATTGATTTAACAGGAAATAGTTTGAGGAGTGCTAACAGGTTAACCAAAGTCCTAAAAATGCCTTTTGTTTTTGATCTGCTGATTCAGTGACTAAGTACATTATAATACCGATTATCCGTACAGCTGCAAAAAGCGATTAATATGACTACACGGTACTAATGATACCTTTCATAGTTTGAGAAAGCCGATTGTAATTTCAAGTAGGCATACTAATTAAACGTTTCAAACGTTAAAAACAGAATCACCAATAGCATTTAACAAGAAAGGACATTTGATTAATGTGGTTGCCTCATAAATTGTTCCCAAACTGAGTTTAGAAAAGCACAACCAGTTCCTAAAAGTTGTGCGAGTGATTTTACTTAACCCGTGAAATAGATATTAGACCAGGCACAATTAGACCCTCATTCCATGCATCGTTTTCTTGTGTTGAGGAAGGGACCGTCAGTGTCAAAAAAATGAATGGGATTAAGAAATTAACTCCATCACAAGAAAGATCACACTAAATTTATTAGTACGTTTACCAAGTTTGAGAATGTTTGAATAAATACGAACTGAACAGCAAGCTTTCAAAAATCGCCGTCTCACAAGGCCATACAATCTCTTATTTTGTGATTTTGGAAAGCTCGTCATATTTTTATTCAGATCAAACTGAACAATCTTCCTCAAACTCTACTGACTATTAATTTTTGTTTCACGGATTAAGTAAAAACCACCGACTCTATCACAAAACGTAAGTAGCTATGGTTTAGTAACTAAACTGGCCTTGTTCATGGTACAGCAAAGATACACGTGTTGCTGGTGGGTGCAGCACCAATTTTCACCGTTTCAACTTTTGGGATTCAGTATCAACTGGGATATGTAGCGTTTGCTGTATCCATAGTTAATAGAGTGGAATGGTTAGGAAACCCGGCAAACTTCAAAAGGGCTAACAAAGGCGCTACGATTTAGGTTGGAAGGGGGTAAGACAAAAGATTGTGCACGATCATAGTTCATTAGCGTTCCCTGAACGACTGAACTCACACGTTTCTATTGGCTGATTGACTAACATGTTGGAATTTCTATTGTGTTTTGTGCACGGTAGTGGTTGAAAAAAGCTAACAAAGACCTATAACAAAGAAGGTCCCTGAGTTTCCTAACCATCCACTCTATTAACTATGCTGTATCTTGCAAATTAAGCCCTACTGAGATAGCGCAATATCTTACAAAACAGCGTGAAATACATCAACGTAAAGGTAAAAAATACAACGAATTCTTTGTTCTATAAACGGTGATATTCTAAACTCCGATTCAGCATCTGACACAAAGTAGCCTGCACGCATTAATCAGTGTGCAATGCAAAACAGCTAATAGTAAACAACTAACAATGGTGTATTCTGATAGAAATCAAACAAATAGGCAGGTCTCGTATTCTCATGGACAAGGTGAAACGCGCACTTATTTAAGGCCCGTGTGGAGGCTTTCTAAAAGCTATTTAGCGTGACAAAAGATGTCCTCATTTAGTCTCCATTTAGTGCTCGTTCCAGCTCGTCCGTGACATACGAAACTTGCATATTAACAAACAACAAAGAATCGGAAGAAAAGAATATATTCCAATTGCCTTTCCACTGCCATTATCTTTTGGAATAAAAGAAAACTGAGGTTATAGTGTTGTTCAGTTATGAAGTCAAGGCAGAGGAACAAAATAGGCGATCCTAGAATTAATTAGCTCCTGGGATGAACTATTAAAAACTAAAAAAATGAATATTATAATAATTGTACTTTCTTTCAAACAAGGCAGGGGCGTAGCGTTCATATATACGCCTTAGATTTCAAAATTTCCCACAGACCCCCAAGTGGCTCGCGCCTCCGGTGCTCGCGGAAATCTCTCCTCGTGTGTACACCGCGAAAAATGCACGCTACGCCTCTGCAAGGTACACGAATCAATATAAGCAGAAACTTATAAGGGAGTCGAAACGTGTAACAGCGTCCCCATGCTCCGGGTTATTCAGCGAATAAGAAGAATACAGTCTAGTCTAGTACCATATTTGGATAAACAGGCTAGTCCAGCTGCCATTTTATTGCTTATGTGATCAATGTTATTCGCTAAATAATCTGAAGCATGGCACTAAAGCGAAGTATGGCCGTTACTAACACGTTTCAACTATAAGTCAATGTTCATTTCATAGTGAAGGTAGCCCAGCGTTTAAACCTTTAGATTACAGTGTCATTTAGTTCCCACATATGGGGATTATGCATGTAAAAATCAATGTTTCCACTGAAATGGGCATACGAACGACAATTCTTGGGTACGGTTAAAATACCAAAACATATTTGCGCCTTTGGCTTTGGACGCATCGCCAAGTCTGACATGATTTCCATCTGAACCTTGATGCTCTTGTCATAGTGAACCAAATCACTGCCAGTACAAAAGCGCAGAAAACGAGATAAAATATTGTGATCTTGACTCTTTAGATATCACACAAGCCATCTTGAGACTTTCTCCTCCTGTGGAGTCGAAGTTGTGAAATTCAAACTGTTGACAAAATTCCTAGGAGTTGGAGTGCAGCAGCTGTATAGTGCATCAATTTCGTGAGCACTGACACCATCCCAAAACGATCCCATGCCTTCTTTCAGCTTGATAATGCATACGAATGGCTTTGAAATCAGTTCCGTGATAGACACTTGTAAAAGTATCTGTCTGATATTATGTGGGCGTTTGTAAAACAAAACCTGGGCGTTTGTAAAAAAAAAAACTGGGCGTTTGTAAAAAAAAAAACTGGGCGTTTGTAAAAAAAAAAACTGGGCATTTGTTTAAAAAAACCTGGGCGTTTGTAAAACAAAACCTGGGCGTTTAAAAAAAACCTGGGCGTTTGTAAAAAAAAACCTGGGCATTTGTAAAAAAAACCTGGGCGTTTAAAAAAAAACCTCAGTGGGCGTTTAAAAAAACACCTGGGCGTTTGTAAAAAAAAACCTGGGCGTTTGTAAAAAAGCTGGGGTTTTGTAAAATAAACTTGGGTTTTGAAAAATAGAAATAATATTTTAGATGTCCCTTATGGGCCACCGTACGAACTCGTCAGCTGTCTACTAACTAAAACTCAGCAAAAATTTACGTTTGACACTTTGATGAGTTGTCTGTTTTATTAGTTTACGTTGCCGTAAATTCGAAACGCAGCAAATTACCATAAGCTCACATTCCTTAAACCTTAAGATTTTAGAAGCCTCACTGGTCACCAAGGCATATGTTTTTACGCTCGTGCGAGGTTAATTAAAACAACAAAAACATGGCCGACCTTGGTCTTAGCTAGCTTTTGAAAAATGAGTCGTAAACTTTAACTTAGACGTCAATCAGCTGTCACACAGAAGCATTTCGCTTGAGTAACTCCAGGTGGTCCTTTGTCTCACCTAGCAAATAATTCTTTTGTTTACCGTTAAATAAATATTCATCGACCCGAGAAAACTCGGGTGTCACATGACGCGTCCATTGTTTACTTACTCCCATTTTAGAGCGAACACGTTTTGTCATGAATTCGGACACGCTTCGTCAAAGCGCTCTGAAAAACAATATAACAAGAGCCCATCTGGGCTTTCACTCGGGCTACATGAGATTGAAGATGAAATACACTTTCATTTGAAATCCTCTTAGTAATTAGCCTGAATTTCAGCCGTCTCCTCTGGGTTCGTTCCTCCCGAGAGAGACGTCTGATAATGCCGTCCAGTGACGTCACTACCAGAAAACCTGGTTTTGATTGGTTCATATTCTATAATTTCGCATAATTATCATAATTATCAGCCGAGAAGACGGCAGGATTCCGTTTGGACTCCCGATTGTTGATCGTTGAGTTTCAGTGGAGCGATTGTCTTTGGCAAAGACCTTGAATTCGTAAGGAAAACATCTGGAAATTAAATGGATTGAAAGTGTCCTGCACAATAACCGGCGGACTAACCTGTAAACATGTACATTTTTTCGCGTCGCGTCCGCGGGGTTGTTGACAATCGATTATTTGTTCGCACTCGCAGTGGTAAAGAATGTCGCTACTCTCTTCAAGGAACTGTTCTTTCCCGTAAAAGAGTCTTCGTATTTCTTTGAAAATTCTCCATTATCCTTTCATGTCTTTCTACTTTCTGTCGCATCATTTACATAGGTAATATCTCGTAGCTGCATCGATTCGAACGGCAGATCGCGAGACACGTACAAAGATCAACGGAAAGACAAAGATCAACTGTGCTTTGCCCCTGGAGGGGGGACTCCCTTATTTGAGGGGTACATGGATGCTCGTCGTACCTTTTAGGGGTCAAAATCAGGAGTTTGGTACCACTTAGGGTATCCACCATCAAACACAGATATTTCTATGTAAAGCGGTACCTTTTAGGGGTCGGGTGTCAATTGAACAAAAAAGCTGTTATCAATTTACATTTTTATTATCTTTTAGGGTTCAAAATAAGCTTGAGCCACGCCCATTTTAGTACCTCTTAGGGGTCAAATCGAAAATGTCCGACGAGCATCCCTACCCCTTTTATATGGGAGTCCCCCCCCCCCCCCCGGGACTTTGCCTCCCAAATATAATATAACGATTTGTTGCTTCGGAAAGGCTTTCACAACATAAGAGGCACTTGAGAAGCAAATGGGATGGAGATATATAACATAGGTAAGGCTTTTATTTTGGTCGGCATAATCTCAAATAAATATTTCTCACGAACTCTTACTACCGCCGTGACAGTTTTATTATATTTGTATAAATTAAATTGTTAATCCGCATTGACGTCACTGGACGGCATTATCGGCTATTGGATTCAGACGTCTCTCTCGGGAGGAACGAACCAGAGGAGACGGCTGAAATTCAGGCTACTTAGTAATAACCAAAGGGAAGAATTATTAGCTGAATTTAGCAGTCTTTAGGATTGGCCGGTAGCGCGGTTACTTTCATTCTCTGCTCCCCTAGTATATATGTAATTTAATAGTTTTGTTTTTCTCGTATGTTGACCTTTTAATTTAAACACTACTTATTCGTTTAACACACTGCATTTGAGCAGGCATATATTCATTGTTTTGAACCCGAGATTTAACCGTACTTCATGGTCCCTTTCTTTAGTAGTGGGTTGTCGGTCAGGTGATTGTAAACTCTCGTCATTTAGCACAGAAAATGTATTCTGATGAATAGGGATCGGGTTGTCATGTAAGAAAGATGGCTCTTGAACAAACTGATAAGCTTCGGTAGGTTGGGTAGTCTCGGAACACTGGAGACCTTGATCTTTCATTGTCTTCTTTTTTGTATTCTTGATTATTTTTTTTAAGTTTGAAAGTCGGATTTCAGCTTTATTATATCCGCTTTCAACTCGCCATTTTCAACTTCTAGGTCAATAATATATTCGTGATGACAGCATCTTGATTTCGGTCTTGTATATATTATCTTGCTGCACTAATTTGTCTTCCTAGAAACTAGAAAGAGTTATGAATGATGAATTTAAATTGGTGCTTAAATACTGTGCTATCAACAAACTGTCTGTTAACTTTAAGAAAACTAATTATATGTTAATAACTTCACCCAGAAAAAAAGTTAATGTCACTATAGATAGCATCCAGCAGAAAAGTCACATTAAATATTTGGGCATATACCTTGATGAACACTTAAAATGGGATCCACAGATTCAACATGTCAAAAACAAAATTGCGAAAAATTTGGGAATTCTAAATAAGCTAAGACATTATGTAAGTCTTTATATGCTTAAACAACTGTATTACTCCCTTATCTATCCCTACCTGAACTTTGGCCTTCTAAGCTGGGGTAATACATACAAGACAAAATTAATAAAAAATCTTACTAAACAAAACATGTGCTTACGAAGCATGTTTTTTGCAAATTCTAGAGAAAGTGCCTCTCCATTTTTTAGCCTTCTTGGAATGTTAAAACTAGATAACGTCCTTAAACTGAAAATGGCACTCTTTGCACACAATATAAAGAATAATAAAAGTAACATTCCAGATTTATTTTCTGATATCCTTACACCAATTTCTGAAATACATTCGCATAACACTAGATATGCTGTAAGGTACAAACAAATTATGGTATTCACTCATTCCAATCTTCAGCACCCAAACTTTGGGAAACTATACCTACTCTAATTAAAGATCTACCTTATTTTTCTTTTAAAAAGAAATATAAACAAATTCTTCTGGAAAGTCAATAGTGAAAAAATCTATTTATTAAATAATCATTGCCTCTATTTATTCGTCCCGTTCTTTCGCTTTTTCTACTTTATGTACTTTTTAAATTACTTGTAAGTCTCATTCAATTCTCAGTTTCCCTTCCAAATGTAAATGTAATATTAACACCAGTACAAATTCAACTTCCAGTCATTATTAGTTATTTATATATCAATCCTCATACTGACCGCCATGATTTCTTCTATTTATGTACTTAAATGTATACTATATGTAAGCAGTGACCAACTCGAAAGCTTCACGACTACTTTGGTCACTGCGCACTAATTACTTTTTTCTTTTGTTACTTACTATTACCTATCTATCTTCTATAACTGTTTTCGTATTGTCTCCTATCCATGTATTCCTGAATCAGTGTATAATAAAATGAAACTTGAAACTTCCAAATGACTGAGTTTGGTTTCTTGATTCGTGTTTTGATGTGACGAGAGTAAGAATTCATTACGCATATCAGTTAGGTCAGCCTCCAATGTTACAAATCAAGGTCGTTAAAGCAGCGAGAGAGTTCTTATTGCGGGCTAACAATCATCGTGAAGAATCTAAAGAATTCCGTCTCTTCCGGTTTGAATTTGACTCATGTCTATGTTGCTTTTGGAGTTTCAAGGATATGTTGATCCAAAACTACAGGCTCTTGGGGTTTTTCATTGACTTGTGAACTTGCAGGCTCTGTAATTTGTTTTGTTTTCTTAGTATAACATAAAGTGTTGAACATGTTCATGTTCTCAAGCATGTCGCGCGTGACTTCTGTTTCTTCATTCATTAAGTTCTCTACTTTCATCTGTAATCTGGGAAACTCAATCTTTGCCCATGCCTTGGCACATAACTATTCCTGTTGTTAAGTAGACGTGGATGATTATAAGTAAAATACTTCGACAGCTTGTACCGTTTCCGCTAGGTCAATATCCTCGCTGGAACGAAATAACTTGATCTCAATACTCTCTGATCCAACTTACGGTAAATTTAAATCTCTGACAGTTTTTAAGAGACTCATAATATTGGTCTTGAAGTGCCTTCACCCAAAATAAGATGTTCTCCTCGGATGTTTTAAATGCAGCACAGCGAGCCGATGGCGTATTGATTCCAATATCTATTTCTTCGAATTTTAGCTTTCCGGATCCTGGCCCCAGTTCACTGGCTTCAGGTCGTCGTACGGTGTCGTATATAAAATCACTGCCCATCTGGGTAAAAAACGCGGTCCTTCGGCTCCGACAATAGCGCCAGTTGAAATATCCTGAGCCTGTTGGAAGGCTTTCGCACGAGTGAAGTTAAATAAAACATTAAACTGGCTTACATTTGAGAGATGAGACTCCAAATTAGAGAGAAAGTTCCTCGCGGGTCTTCCGCCATCTTGCTTTACTGTATTAAATTATGTAAATAAATTAACCTGGCGATTGTTGCGTGACCAGCACAGTGCAATCTGATTGGTGTGAATTTGACCTTTAACGCATGCGCAGAAAGCTTGCTACACGGAATAATAATTAAAAAAAGAACGACCTCGGTGCTGCCACAGGCAGCCCGAGTAATTACGGAAAGCTGACCTAATAATTCTACAAGAACCGACAACAGATAATAACGAAGATCATTTGTGAATTTAAACCCAGTAGGAGGACTTTTGCCAGATGATTTTGGATAGAACCGGGAAAGAAGATAAATTACGGATCACAAATGTATTGAAATAGCGAACTGAATATTAAAATTGGGGTTAAAGTAAACAATATATGTAGGAGTAAAGCTTTGTAGTTTAAATTAATTTTGAGAAAAAAAATATTTTGCTCTCACACCACGTGCTTAGGACGACGACGCCATGTTTTTGAACAGTTTGCACCAGTGCCGAACAGAAGTCCGATCAAAAGTCACCCTACTGGGTTCAAATTCACATGATATTTGTTCTCAACTTACCTTTGATTCTGTTGTCAGTTCTTGTAGAATTATTAGGTCACCTTGCCGTAATTACAATTTTCTTCAGAGCGCTTTGACGAAGCGTGTCCGAATTACAAAGGTTTGTATGGGGACTGAGTAACCACGCCAGGAAATGTTGCATACCTTTCAAAATGGCGTCGAAAACTTCAGAGGTGGTCTATTTTTCAGTTGCTAACAGATATAAGCAAAGAATTATCATTCAGAGGGTTTAGTTATCCACGGAATGCAATAGTTGTTGTTACCTGCCCTCTAAAATCATTGGTGGACTCTCACATTGATCTTAGGTCTTCTCGAACTTTATAATAGTTCTGGAGCATAATTTTCTTGACACTGGTCACTTGTGAAACGCCAATCAGGTCGGTATACTATTCGTTGCAGATCGGCTACGTGTCTGATTTAATGTTTATCCTGCAGACTATGCAATGGTCGTTTGTTCGAGATTTTACGGCTTTAAGTGGTGTTTTAATTTTACGGGGAGTTCTCTGCTGTGAAAATATCACCGGGTCGACGAACTGCCGGGTCTTGCGAATCGCATTCGACATGTAAATAAATTAATCTTCTGGCACAGCATATTCTTACTCTAGCTACCCAACTGAACAAAGTTATGTGTCGCGCACGTGGTATCTCTCTCCTGATTGGTCGATTTATTAATTACTCAGTTAATGTTTGACAGTTTTCATACCAGAGGTTTTCTCTTCTCATCGCGGTTCTTTCTCCGCGGCTGTTCTCTCAAGAAAACCTCTGGAACCAGGGTAGTCTTCTGACAGACTGCGTTTGTTTGTAAATAGTGGGAGACGTTTCCAAGAAGCGAAAGGTTGTGGAAAAGAAGGAAGTTAATAAAGTGGAAGTCTATTTGCTTTATAATCGTTTATTTGATAACAATGACAGGTCAATACTTGTTTTACAATTTAGTGATAAAACTTCATTCATTTCTCCGTACAGAAAAATACTGTATATTACACTATTCACAACTTACGTGCAAATAAATAATACATCACAACAGCCAACATTATATTTAGTTTAGTTTCTCTACTGCATGCTGTTTAGAACAGGCACAACAGAGTACGAACAAAGAGTGCCAAACCTCCTTCGATAAGTCCCTTACATTTACATTTACACTTAAATGGTTACACTATCAGATTAGGGATATGTCACTGAATGGTTAGACACTATCAGATTAGGGATATGTCACTGAATGGTTAGACACTATCAGATTAGGGATATGTCACTGAATGGTTAGACACTATCAGATTAGGGATATGTCACTGAATGGTTAGACACTATCAGATTAGGGATATGTCATTGAATGGTTAGACACTATCAGATTAGGGATATGTCACTGAATGGTTAGACACTATCAGATTAGGGATATGTCACTGAATGGTTAGACACTATCAGATTAGGGATATGTCACTGAATGGTTAGACACTATCAGATTAGGGATATGTCACTGAATGGTTAGACACTATCAGATTAGGGATATGTCACTGAATGGTTAGACACTATCAGATTAGGGATATGTCATTGAATGGTTAGACACTATCAGATTAGGGATATGTCACTGAATGGTTAGACACTATCAGATTAGGGATATGTCACTGAATGGTTAGACACTATCAGATTAGGGATATGCCATTGAATGGTTAGACACTATCAGATTAGGGATATGTCACTGACATGATTTTCATTTCAACTATGTTACACTGTATTGGTTTGAGTTTATTGGATTTGATTCGTCAAATTAACAGTTAATTAAATTAAATAAAAATAAAAATACAAGAGATGAGACAAGGAAGCCTGAACTAGAAACCATAAGGGCTTGTGAACCATTCAGGTTCCCCAGGCTTATAATTACGGACAACGTCAACAACTATCAGAACTAATTATGATGAGAATAATTTATGATAATAACAAAAATAACAATGAAGTTAATAAATAGCATATAAGTTCAGTAGATTCTAATAAGAGCTAACTAGGAGTTAATCAGGTACAATTTCAGATTTGATTTAAACAAACTAAGACTGAGTGGCCAAGCTAGTTAGTTTACTATCGAGTGAATTCCAGAAAACAGGGCCTTGGTATTTTATAGAAACTGTTTCACTAGGGTGTCAATCAAAGCTTATCGCGGCAAGTGTTGAAACTGAGCAAGAACTGAAAGTGTAATACAAAAATCTTTGTCTTTTTTGAAGACTAAGGCTGAAGTACTCTGGTTCCAGAGGTTTTCTAGAGAGAACACCCGCGGAGAAAGGGCCGCGAAGGCGGTGATCGGCGAACTGCGAACTGCGAGAGGTTTGTTGTCGAGTTCTCTTTACCGTAAATACCCGGGTAAATATCATACTCTTTCCAAAGCGCAAGAAGATCTTTACTTAGAAGTAGGCTCTGTATATACTGAGCTTCCCCCTGCTCCGTTTTCAAAGTTATCTCCTTCGCCTTTACCCTGGTTCCAGATTGCAGAGCTTCACGGCGATGTACAGTAGAGGAAATAATCAGAAACCGCCTCAATACATTTATGCAACGGTCGTCCATTTCTTTCGGCAAACATTCACTAAGATGGACTTCGACTCCTCAGAGAAAGAGCTTCTCGTTTCTATGGCTCTCGTTAATAGGGTTGACGATCACAACCTTTACTTGTGTACTTTGCACTCGTAGTTTGTTTGTCCACGAGTTCTTCAATACCGAGTTCTAACAAAACATTTTCTTCATCGGAGTTTTCTTTGAAGTCTAGAGATTTTTTCGATCCTGTATTTGTCCTCTGCCGCTGGTATCGCACCTCTTCTGGTTCGCCAGACGTGCTGCTGCGGTGCTGGACTGCTCTCTATCTATGGCTTTTTGAAGCAGCTTGTAATAATGTTGGTATATATTTCGGAGGATTTGCAAACTCTTTGAGACTGATGGGGCGAACGCAACAAGCTAAAACCGAACTGTCCGGCTACATATATGTGCTAAAGTGGTACTGTCACAGTTCTTTCCATGGAGAACTTTGAATAAAAATAGCTGGTTTTATTGAAATTTCCGTATATGAGAACCAAATGACAATTTTGTACTTCATTTTGCATTTCATTACCCTGGTTCCAGAGGTGCTCAGGTGCAGATATACTGTAATGCGGCTCGATTTCAGCTGGTCTTGCTTAGCTCGACCAACGATTTCGAGCCTCTGGTATCCAGGGTAGCATTTCATTTGACAGCGAGCGAAGTTTGTTTTGAATTGCACGCTTCATTTCAATCAAATCAAATCAAAATTGGCAGGCTGTCACACATCGACTGCTATTGGTCAATTAAGAATGCGTTACAAGTAACGGAAGTCATGTGCGTGGTGGGCGCATACTCAGAAACCAGGGGTTTTCGTGCAGGCGGTCTTTCCTTTCTGCTTCTCCCCCTCCCCCCTCCATTTGTCATTCGATCCCAGGTCTTAATCACGCTCGGCCACTATGGCGGCCGCTTCGATGATCCGTTTGCTACGCGAAAAACATCCTCCACCGCCTGCAAAGATATTACTTGGTTTAAGATTATTAAAAATTCTGATAATTTCTGCATTAGTTGTAGGATTGAGAAAGATAGAGTCTTGAAAAGAAGTATGAGATTCATTGGTTCGTGGAATTTTTTCAGCTAAATTGGGTCCAATATTAGTAAAATAGCTACAAAACCGAGACCCTTTGCACGTGACGTCATAGCCGCCATGTTGGTGTACAGTTAACAATAGATTCCTCGTTAGCTTCTTTTCTTCTGTACACCAACATGGCCGCCATGCCCTTTGTCATTTGAATCTCTGGGGATTGAGTGCAAACCATCTATTGGCAAGGTCTGTTACTTCCTGGTTGTTTACCTTGAATCTTATAGAAGGATTAGGTTTAGATTTACGTTTATGGATAATTTCATTTGATAATTTCCAGGTCTGATTGGCGTTCGTAATAAGTGATTTAATTGATTTTTTATAACTTTTATATTTATCTCTGTTACTTAGATTAGGATTATGGAGGTAACGTTTAAAAGTTTTTTTTCTTAATTGAATTCAGTAAGGCGCCAGAGATCCATGGCTTTTTTTTATCGAAATGAGAGCTTTCTTATTATTAAGTTCTTCGAAGGGAAAACAGTCATTGTAGATTTTAAGGAATTTGTTGGTGAAGGCATTGTAAGCATTATTACAATCGCTAATACCGTAGATTTCGGCCCAATCAGAGCCGTTTAGGATGGCATCAAATTTGACTTTGTTGTCATTACAAAAATTTCTCGTAAAAGTTGCTTCGGAACGTACAGGACCGGCAAAACATAGATTGATGGAAATGGAGAAGATTGGAAAATGATCCGAGATATCAGTAAATAGGAGTCCGGTTCTTAAACGTGTAAAATCATTAGTAAAAATATTGTCAAAAGCTGCGGTTACACTAGACCAGTTTTACTAGGTATATTGGAAATTTACCCGGGTAAATTCGTGTTTTCGTGTCTAACCGAGTTCCCCAGGAGAAAACGTACCTAGGTATATTTCCATAGTTACGAAAGAAACAACAATGGAACTTTCCCTTGATAGCACCCCAGGTAAGTCTTAGGGGTCGCTGCCGACCCCAGATAGTTCAGCCAATGAAATTTCGAGGATCTGACAGCTCTCGAGAAGCGTGATTGTTTTGATCAACGAAGCGAAGATCAACGAAACCAAGATCAACGAAACCACAAAGTTACTGGGGCGTGATATTCAACGGTCTTCGTGTAACCGCTGTACCCAGGTAAATTTAAACCGCAGATGGATTATATTGGGGCCAGTTTTATTGGGTAAACGACTTTATCTGGGGTAGTATAACCGCAGCTAATAAATGTTGCCGTGTTGGCAGTTATGCGTGAGGGTCTAGTAATTAGTGGAAAAGCGTTGACGAAAACAATGCGTCAAGAAATTCACCCGTAATTGAGTGCGTCGCACGATTAAGGAGATTTAAATTAAAATCGCCATTAAATAACAGAGCTTATTTTATTTGGAAACATTTGATAGAATCTCATTAAATTTTAAAAGGAAAGCATCTGCATTATTGTTGGGAGGTCTGTAGACAACACCGGAAATAATATTTTTCCCATTGGGATTAGAAATTTTAATTTAAAAAATATTCGACCAGGTCAAGGTCATTGTAATAGGACATTTTACTACCACAATCCGTTTCAAATTCTCTTTCTCATTCATATTTTCAAACTCCTTTGAGAATTCTAAGACAACCGTCCACATTAGAGGAACAAAAGGATTCGCGCAAAGAGTTCTGGAAGTTTTAGTATGTGACATCATCATACACATGTCCTATTCAAGTAGTTTCTTATTCTAATTTCAATTTCTTTCATCTAAGTAAATGGCTAAGCCGCCGCCAGATTTTGATGTATAAAGTTATAACCAGGAATGTCAACAAAGCCAGCACATTCAGTTAACCAAGTCTCGGAGAGACCAATAAACGAAATAATATGAGAGAGGCATGATAAAAGGGTCAGTAAATTTCCCATAATTACGCTGCAGGCTATGAATATTTAAATGCAGAAAAGAAAATACTTCTGGATTTGGTGCAGATGTGAACAATTCGTTAAATTGATCAGAGAGGAAATAATCGCAGGAGTTGGATGAGAAAAAAATTAGCCGGTCAGGATCAATATCTTGCAAGAGATTTATATTAAAGTCTACATTGCCAAATACTGAGGGAGTTGAAATGTAATGTTGGTAACCTGTCGTAATCAGGAGAACCAAAACTTAATTCGTAAATAACGAGTTCAATTCATCATCGTCAAGATTATTAAATGGCAAACAAGAACTTAGGCATTTAAAACAAAGCCACGATTCTAGATTCTGCGATAGGTTATCAAGGCACGTACATTTCAAGTGATATCGGTGCATTTAACAGAGCTTTGCTTGGTAGAGATAATATTGTAACAAGAATTACAAGTCACTGGTTTGACTGTACAATGAAAAACAGCAGGGTATACCGGTTGAACTACAATGTCTTATTAACAAGAGTGTCGAAGTATTTCAGTTGGTAACCACTTCCCACAGTCCCTGTAGAGTGAAACCTTCTTTGAGCTTCTCTACAGCCAGGCCAAGATGTTCCGAGTACACTGGCTCGCGATCACTTGTCTGTTGATAGAATAATACATCATACATCATGCAGACATCGAAAGCAGCTTTCCCATGGAATACCACACCTGCAAACTATTAGCACAAACTGACAAGCGTTGTGTTGCAAATCCTTTATATTCTGTGATAGATAGCGGAGAGTGAGCAGCGAAAATGAATAGCAACAACAACAGCACCAAGGTTGCCACTATAAAACGGAAGAATTGTGCAGTTACTATTTCGACTTCTCGAACTTGGCAACCAGCAAAAGCAAGCATAAGAACAGTGCTAATAACACGCTTGATAACTATGACATGTAAGGGACGTGTAACAGCGGCCCCATACTCCGGATTATTCAGGTAGTTGTACACCGGTGTCCTAGCGGATTTGGACCCCCGCGAATATGTACCCCCCGGTCCATATCCACTAGCGGATTTCGATCCCCGAAATTGCAAGGCTAACGATTTGACTTTCTTTTTTCAGTTAGTTCTGAAACCTATAAGATTACACTTTACACGAACAAAAATATTGCAAAACGGGAATGATTCAAAGTTTCATAAAAACGTGTTGGAAACATAATTAAAATAACGTTTTTGTAGGGGGGTCCAAATCCGCGAAGAGGGGTCCATATCCGCTAGTAGATATGGACCGGGGGGTTCATATCCGGGGAGTCCAAATCCGCTGTGACACCGGCAACAGGATTTTTCTTAGTCTAGCGTGACAGTCTAGTCTAGACACAGAAGCCGATTGCATTTTATTACATATTTGGTCATTTTTATTCACCGAATAAGGGCCCGTTTACAAGGAGATAGGGTTACCCTAGCACAAGGGTTACCCTAGCGCTTGGTCATTTCCTCTTATTTATAGCGATGTGTTTACAAGTAGGCGGGACAACTCAACTCGGCTGCCCGGGTTACCCTAGCGCTAGGGTTACCCTGTCTGAGAGCTAGGGTGACCCTAGCACTAGGGCTATGTTTTGCCCTTGTAAACGGTTTGCTAGGGTAACCCGCCTACCCGGGTCAACTCTATTCTAGAGCCAAATTTCACATTGCAAGTTTCTGAAGTTCTCTAGCAATTAGTAGGTAACATAACAACATTCTAGGATACTAGACAGCTGCAATAAAGGGCACCACAGAAAGAAGAATCGACGTTAATCCACCAAAACCCGCCAGAACTCTACTCGTGTCCGCCATGTTGTTTTCTATGCTTGAATGATTTTGGCGGCCGCGCGCGAGCCTAGCGGTTGACAGGCTACCAAAAAATCAGTTTAATCAAAATCACTTGCACAGATCTGTTTGAACCGGATAAAAATGAAAGAAAAGTGGAAGAGTAATATTAGTAGCACATGTTCTCATTCATTAGTATGACATTTCATAAGAAACGGCTTTTTAAATGAATAATATATTTGAAAGAGACTTCAACTGGCTTGTGTTGAGGTGACCCGGGCAGTAGGGTAACCCTACCTGAATCATTTTGCTTGTAAACCCGGGCTATCTTTGACCCTAGTGCTAGGGTAACCCTTGTAAACGGGCCCTAAGCCAGAGCATGGCACTAGAGCGAAGTATGGGCGTTATATGCTATGACTTACTTTATCTCCATCAGCGAAGTACGCCTGAAACAACAAGAAAATAAGCCATCGTAAGACTGGCGTGTCTTCGAATGCACAAAACATGGCCGGCATAAATCCGTTTTCAAAATCTTGTCAGGATGAGTAAAATACAACACTCTAGTTTTCATACAAGACTGAAAAAGAGGCTAGACCGTGACATACCGCAAACGCATCCGTTGCTTCTTCATTCACGATTTCAATATCGTCTTGTACGGGGTCTACTGTGACGTCATCAAGGGACTGGGGCTGAAAACAACGACGACAATAACAACAAACACGACAACAAATATAACGATAACAACAACAAATACAACGCCAACAACAACAACAAGGACGACCACAAAAACAAGTGTCTTAGTACCTCACTGAGTTAGAAATTGAAATGAACGTGAATTACGGTACACTGACATTGAACTGGTGGCAGTTTGCTGTGTTGCATCGTTCAACTTGAATGTGCTGTGTAAAACGTAAGTTTAATAACGGCTCTTATTGTAATGAAAACATTAAATTGTGCAGCTAATTCTGCGTCATAGAACCCGAGAGATAATCCATGGTACAAGGACCGAGTACGCTGAAGTTCATTTAATTAGTTGGTGCAAAAATGAGCAGCGCAACGTCTAATGCATTAATGAGATTAACTGCTATAGAAACGAAATATGTCGATGCTACTTTACAGCACCTTTCAACTATGGTCATAACAAACGTACTTTGTTAGACAACACATGCACTTTACCTTCTCTTCCGTTTCAAACTCGACGCCAAAGATTGGACTCGCACTGTAAACCTGACAACAAGAGCACGAGTCAGTCGAGCACGAGTTAAGTCACATGTACTTTTAGAATTCCGATGAAGTCTCACCTTCTGTAAACTCTGTATTTCTTTTACAGCTTCCTGTAGCTTTTCCACCGGGTCAATACGAAAACCAAGCACGTATCCACCACTCTGTTATATGTATTGATGTAATAGAGTATTGGTCAATACGAAAATCAAACATGCACGTAACTACTACTGACATTGAACTGGTGACAGCTTACTGTGTTACGACTTGCATCGTTCAACTTGAATGTGCTGTGTAGAACGTAAGTTTAATAACGGCTCTCATTGTAATGAAAAACATTGAATTGTGCAGCTAATTCTGCGTCATAGAACCCGAGAGAGATGCTCCATGGTCCAGGCACCGAGTACGCTGGAGTTCACTTAATCAGTTGGTGAAAAAATGAGTAGCGCAACGTCTAATGCATTACTCTGTTATATGTATAGGGATTGATGCAGTTGATGTAATAGAGTATTACTAATAACAGGTTAAAATAAGACTATGGAACTGTACTACTCCGTTCATACAACATGTAAAAGTACTAATCATTCGTGATAGACGGAGCTCTTACTATTTGCACAGAAAAGCCGAATGGCATGAAATACGCCAAATGAAACGGTATATCCGGTTAGCCTCGACGCCTGGCTGCAGAGAGGCATAGAACGAGTAGATTGGTGCAAATGGTACACGATTTGCCAGTCATTTCGGTTGGATGGAGGTATTCATTTCCTGTGAAATAGGAACCACTGAATTCCCAACCCAAAATACCGGGTTTTCGGTAGACTGCGAACAGTCCCTCCTTTTCCCTCCATCGATTGTAATTTGCGAGCGAAGAGAAAATATGGCAGGCTCCGCTCGAACGCCTGCCATATTTTCGGTCCGCTCGCTCTGTTCGCAGTCTAGGTTTTCGGTGCAAATGGTAAGCGCTCATATCGGTCAACAAAGTACGCACAAGCACCACGTCGAGATCACCACTGTACACAAGCACCACGTGATGATATAGATCACCACTGTACACAAGCACCACGTCGAGATCACCACTGTACCTGTTGAGATGTCTCCACAACTAGAGCCAGGCCAAACTTGGAATCACGAATACGTACTGTTTTCTAAAAGCACAGCAAAGGACATTCAACTGAATATTATAATACCCATAGTACATTCAACTGAGTATTATAATATCCATATGACATTCAACGGATAGTATGCGGGGTGGCGCAATGTGTTAGCGCTCGCCTCTCGCCGCTGTGGCCCGACTTTGAGTCAGACTTGGTGCCGTTTGTTTGTTGTGTTGTTCTTGTCACGAGGGTTTTCTCCGGGTTCTCCAGTTTCCTCCCTCCGTAAAAATCAACATGTGAGTTTGAGAGTAGTATGTATAAAATATATGAATGTAGTGGGGAGTGTGTGGAGTCGAACATCGACAGCTCACGATACAGATGACTATATCTGTTGCAGGTACAATTCTATCTCATCAAAGCTATTGTGATGGATCAGGCCTGCCTATGTAAATGGCTTAGACTGTAGCTCGTGTTATGTATGACCTTTTATTGACTCGGTCAGGGTGTTAATAATTACTAACTGAGGAATTGTAGAGTTTTGTGACTAACACAATCTCTCGTAAATTACCACACTGAAGTCTACCACTTAAACTACAGCGACTTCAGCGGCAGTGTCAAGCAGAGAGCCAGCCTTCGGGAAACGACAGCCTAAATTAGTCTCGTGTATTAGAAATCTTGGTCCGTTACAACTGGTGAGATTTGAATTCATTATGGGAAGTCATTTAGATACGGACAGCGAAGTGCGATTCGGTACTTTAATCGACATGGACCCCGATGAAATCGAGAGAGCTTTCTCGGAGATCTAGACGTGGAGAATGTCAACACCGCCATCGACGAACCCATACGTTATTCTCTTTGAGAACCCTGAATGCGTTGTAAAATTTGTCTGGCCCGGCCAAATACTCTGAATGAAGTCGTTAGCGTAGCAGTAGAACTTGAAGCATTCACCAGAGCCGAAAAACAGCGACCAACGAGAGCGGTGCATGCATGTGTATCTCAACCGCGTCTGACTAGCCTGCGTCGCATCCGAACTGAACCGGGGGATGCGACGCAGGCTATAGGGCTGACCTAAGGCAGAACAAGAGCTACGGGAAGAGATCGAGGCACTATAACTACTTCTTTAATACCAGGGGTCACAGCAGCAAGCCCGGTGTCCTAGCGGACTTTATCCCCCGCGGATTTCATCCCCCGGATCAAATCCGCTAGCGGAAACTATCCCCCCCGGATCAAATCCGCTAGCGTATTCGATCCCCCAGGGGATAATATCCGCTAGTAGATCTGATCTTGGTCCCCCCACTCAAATAGCACGAAGTCGTAATTTTTTGGATGTACTGCACGTAGAGCAAAGAACGATTGTTTGTAAGCTTAAACCCTAAAAAGGACAGAGAGCAAGGTTGTATTGACACGAAATGAACAGTAGAAGTGATTTTAGCTGTATCAATGACGATACAGTTGGCCGAGTGCTATCGCTGTTTAGCCGAGGACAAGAAACCGCCAGTCGAATTGCCTCCGATTCAGAAACAATGCGGCGGAGTGGACTGTGGGTTGTTCGCAATAGCATTCGCGATCGAGCTGGCAGCTGGTAACGACCCCTCCATCGTGCAATATGACCAGCATAGAATGAGATCCCATTTAGTGAGCTGTTTGGACAGAGGAACCTTTGAACCATTTCCACAAAGACCGATGTCACGACCGACTTGGTTCCAAATCGGTTTAGACTGCAGTTGGCTGTTGTTTGAAAATTTGAATAAATGACAATAATGTTTAAATCGATCTAAAAACTGTCTGGTTTATTGAGTTAATTGATTTGCAATCATCAATTATACTTAGTATAAACTAGAACTCAAAACCATTTAGAAGAATCAATCACTTAGATAACTAGACTAAAAACAACACGGACTTGTCTTTAGTTTCGTTACGGGCATCAAATCCGTGAGGATCAAAATCGGGGAGATGAAATCTGCGAGAGGGGGGTAGAATCCGCTACCGGATTTGATCCGGGGGGATAGATTCCGCTAGCGGAGGGGGATAAAATCCGCTGTGACACCGGCAGCCATTTAGAGGACATGACTACCCAGACAAGCCAAAAGGCAGCAGAGAAGGCCACCACTTCAACCACAGCTTCAGCAGCACTTGATCCATGATAGCCTGCTGCGCTCAAGAGTCTGAAGTCGGCAGATTAACAGCCATCAAGGCCCACCAACCCAACGGTAAAGTCGGGGACAATGACGGACCGTAACGATGGACTTCACGTGGCCGGATGTGTACAAGGGATGCTGGTCAAATTCTTAGTTGACACTGGCGCCGACATCACCATTGTAAAGCCAGCCGTTATGGAACAGATCTCCCACGAAGATTGTCCAGAGCTGGACAGCATGCAGACTACTATGGTGCTGGCTAATGGAACTTGGTACCGTTCGTGGGGAGTGGTATGTTTAGACTTCACTCGGGGGAATAGTAGTTCTTGACTTGGACTTTATTATAGTAATAATAATAATAATAATAATAATAATAATTAAAAACGATAATCATTGAAATAATACAATCATTAAATCATTAATTAATGTTTGGTATGTAGCGAATAGTTAAAGGAATAAAAACCAGCCTATCTTATGAAATTTCGCCCAACTGGAACAAATTGTTGATGTATTACTCGTGCAAATGAAGTTCAGATGCTTCTTGCTTGGCCGAGTGGAGCCTGGGTAATCTTTTAATTCTGTAGTTCCTTTTAGAACTTGAAATCTTAGAAACCGATCAGCTTTGTCATGATTGATATTCCAAAACAAATGGGTATACCAATTCCAAGAGGAGTGGGGTAGGGAATATTTATAATTCATTGATTGGAGGTGTTAAATTTTGGTATGTAGCACATAGCTGCAGGGAATAAAATCCAGCCTATCTTATGTAATTTCACCCAACTAGATCATTATTTTTATGTACTACTCGTGCCTGTCCTTGTACCAAGAGGAGCAGCTAGCTGATTCTGACTTAATTGGCACAGTTAATCGACTGAAAGAGTCTACCAAGGCTCGACCAGGGTGGCAAATAATCTCTCCTGAGAGCTGTGCAGTCAAAGCATACTTGGGTCCCCATCACATGATCTGCCATGCCTTCTGTGTACAGTGTACCGGCGATGGGAGTCCAAAGGTACTGCCAGAGAGCTTAAGAGAGGATGTCATGAGGGAGATATATGACCATAAAACTGCTAGGCACGTACATGTAGGGTGATGAAGACTCCGGGACACGTAAAGCAGCGGTTTCACTGGTATGGAAGCACCCAGGACATGAAGGAATAGTGCCAATGGTGCAACCTTTGTGCAGCGTGGAAATGGTCAAAGCTTCGCCCTGTGCTTCGTTAAAGAATTACAACATTGGCGCCCTGCTGGAGAGGGTGGCACTTGGTATCTTAGGCCCCTTTATACGTGATTCAGACATATGAAACAAGTACAAGCTACCAATTGACCTTGTGTTCGGTAGCCCACTGACCAGATGGAATATGCTGCCGTATTGTCTTTGACAACCTCACCTACAGGGTCCAAAGGGAATTGAAGTCAAAGGCCAAGATTGCGCACCATAATTGGTTGAAAGCATACAAGGGTCCAACATACCGGACTGGCTGACAGAACGTGCTAAAGGAGAAGACTGCAAAGCTAAAATGGACAAGAGCAGAAGTGAACCGGATAGATCAACCAGCAAGCCTGTCCCACAAGAACCAGAATGCAGTTTCAAAAGACCATACCACGCCAAACTAACACAGTCTCTCATATATCAGAATCGATTTAAGCTGTTGAGCCAAGAAACAACGCATCTCTCTATTAAGGAAGAAACAACTTTAATCTAAATTACCATCTCGTGTATTGGAAATATTGGTCTGTTACACTATAATAAATTCATTTACACAAAGCTTTTCTGTACTACTTTCTGAAAGCCATGATTGCAGAACAATGTGCAGTATGTGGAATTTATAATGCAACACTTGCAACCTGAGAAGGACTTTTACTGCATTCACGATTCTGGAAACCAATTCAGTGCACATAATAAATAATTATAATATTCTCACCATTTGCAGATAAGGTATGCTGACGTTAAATGTGTCATTCATATTGGCATGCCACACAAGACGTACATTGGTTATGTAAAATGTACCAAGGTTACCCTGAAAATACATGTACGTATGAATAATCAATTCAGCCATGGTTAAATACATTATAATATCTGCTAATTACTGAATTATGCAACACACAATCACCTGCTGTCTACTGTACATTTTACTACAGAGCTGAAGCACCAGACGTTCGTGAGTCACGGACGGCAACTGGAAGTCAAATGTTCCTTTTTCGCCGCGTTTTGTCGTCATCACGTCCGTAACATCAACTCACAAATGTCAAAACACGGGTCTTCCCGTCCATATTGATCATCCAGAAATGTGTCCGAGGTAGGTATGTTTAAAAAAAATCATTCGTCTTCTCGCGGTCTTGTGACGTCCGCGTTGTCAAAAACGTCTGCTGATTAAGCTCTCAACTGATCACCTTACCTGGTCACTGGAAAGATTCCATACTCCATTTATCTAGGAGATAAATTGAAAGAGCATTTTCTTAAAACCATTACGTGTGAAAATTGATCATCTTAAGGTATGGCAAAGAGGTCACTTGGGAAAAAAATTGTGTAGCGTCAATATTTAAGATATATCAATTTAAAGCTCAAAGATTGAAGAATAAATATGAATGTCTAAGTTTACTATTTAAAAAAATCTCTCAATGATGTATTTTTTTATTTAAAAAGCGACCTCTCACACTATCGTAACTTCAAATCCGGAAACGTTTAATGAATGACAACTAAATTCTTTGTTTTCGAATCTCAGGTAAATAGACCGGTTCGCACTCATCGTTGCATGATGGGTAATCAGGGCAAGCATGGCGGGAAATACAGTGTTTGTATGAGAATTCAATGTTGAATTTTTACCCGAAAAATTGCGAACTAGAGAAATCTAGTATCCCAAATCAAAAGAAGGGCTGTATCTGTTTTCACTATTGATTTTTTAGGTTAGAAGAAGTAGTCCGCTCGACGATCTTACTTAGTTTTGCCCATATGTTTACTAATAATTTGATCGCGGCTCTTTACAGTAAATATATGGACAAATCTAAGTAAGATTGTCGAGCGTAGACTACTTATTCTAACAAAATTTCGCAAAACGCTGGCACACTTTTGGAGAAATTGTAGTTTTTTTGGCTCTTCACGAAAATTTGGGTTTAATCGAACAAAACGTTCTCGAGTTTTGGTACGCCAAAGTTGTATTTTTTGCATTAAAACACACACGGAGAAACCATTTCACGGTTGAGTAAAAAGCCCCGCCTCCAAAGATAATCTTATTATATTCAGCCAATTGAAATACAGTATTAGGCTGACAGGCGGAGTCGTGAATGATCTGCTGTGACAGCTTTCGCGGTAATCTTCAAGGAGGTTCATTTTACACTCGATTGTGGAAAGCAACCTCGACTGGTCATGGGGAAAGCACGCAGAGGTCGTAAAGCTCGTGGGAAAAACACAAGGTCAAATAAATATGAAGGCCAACCGCAAGTTACTGTTAAAGCCATCATGATAAAAGAGATAAACAGTTCTGGGTAAGTCGAACACAAGTTATATTCATTCAAACGGCGCAACTTCTTGCTAAACATACATAATAGTCCAGTCATTCTACGAAAAAATAGGGGTCAACCCACCACTAATTGCAACAGAAGGTATCTCAACGGTTTTAGGTCCAGAAATACTTCATGTATAACATATCAAAAGTCCTACAAAATCCTAATAGGGGAAAACGCTCAAAATCGGGTTTGTTTATGAAGAGTTCGCCAGTAATTTTTCACGGCATCAAAACGAGGCTCTGCTAAGTACCTCTTGAAGTTTGAAGGAATTTCGAGTTAAGTAAGCAGAAAAAAACTGGCTATTTACATGTAATTGAAAAAAAAAACAGTAATATGCATCCATGTAATAATACAAATGCGTGTAATTATCTAGTACTTTTATTTATTCAGCGGAATACAAGAGATATTTTTTATACTGAAGGGTACCTATAGTAATGTTAGTAAACTTTGTTTTTCCTTGTGATTAGTTTGCGAGTTATATATATTTTTTAAATCATGGCTGATTTATTAGAATATAAACTTTAGAAGTTAATCAGAACTGTACAGAAACAATATTTAGTAAAGAATTACAAATAAACCTAAAAGCATGCCGCGAGGGGTTTGTCGCGATTTCTGTATGTTCCGTTCCCGCCGTCTAGTAAAACACGAGTGAGATCTACAACAGCATTATCAACCCTGAAGAAAATTGTCATCGTTTTCCCGGCTTTAACTCTTTACCGTCCGAGCCTGTAAATAGGAGACGCATGAGTCCGTTACTAGAAAAAATATTGCATCACGTCTAGACATGCTGGAAAGACGATGTTGCGATATTATGCGAAGGGATGTATGGCTTCAAAGTCAGAGCTATAACAGGGATCGCTCGACTCTTTCACTATGGAGAAAAGCCCATTTGTTTTGGCGATTGTTTCGTTTCTTCGATTTTCACGAATTTCGAGGAGCTGAAAATCGGCTCAAAAAAACCTTCCCATTCGCACTTGAAATCAAGAGCAAACACAAAATAACCACTCAGTCGTTACAGTACCTTGTTTAATCTTTCCAACCAGCAGGTTTGTTTTCACAAAACACACCAAGCGACGGTGGACCACGCCGATGTTTGCACTGCATTTCACTGGACCACATTTTCCTGCTCCCACCTCCGATTGCATGCTGGGTAATGGACAAAAATTCCACAAGTGGTCCCACCCTCTGGGACTCCGGTAGGTTTTTTTTAGAAGTCTTTTACCCCTACAGCCAAGAGCGGTGATTTGGACTCAAGCCGTTGCTTTAAAGTGACAAAAACACATCCTAATAGGTTGAGCAGGGGTAAAAGACTGCCAACTGCAGGATTTCAAGGATTTCATTGAATATTTTTTTCCCGTGTCTGAAAGCACAAACGCAACGGAAAAACCCTGTGAAATCCCCTCACAAGGCCTACTAAAAGCAAACCAAGTAATTTTCAGCCGTCCTCAGACTTAATGATGTCCTCAAGCTCTCTGACAGTGGCATTTTTCTCCAAAATTAGAGCACATTTCATTGGAAACCCTACAGAAGTTGCAATACCTACCGTCGACCAGTTCGTAGAATTCACCCGAATGGCATTGTGGAGAAAGTTTGAGCCCTCGGCTTAAAAAGTCAGCAGTATTTAACTACCCCGGGCTAGCCCACACAGCGGTCAAACGTCTGCGCGTGCGTATTAGTCTGGTATTTCCCGCGCAAATTCACCTTAAAACATATTACAGTGAACTTCTACCCCCAAAAGTTAAGAAAAATACGTGAAAGTTAAGCTTTTTACTTTCACAGTCGACGGGAAATTGAACAAACTTCAAACTGTGAGTTTACCCAAATAAATCGTAATTTACCAAAGAAGTTCTCAAGGTTTGAAAGCGGGTTTGTGAACAGTGACGGCCGCCGGCTCGCTTTGAATTAGGTTGTTGTTGCAAGACTTTTGACGCATGCCCAGACGTTTGACCGCTGTGTGGGGCTAGCCAAACTTGAACTGAGGGGGGAGGGTTGAGTTAGCACTCACGATTTCACCAATTGAGCTCACACACGATTGGACGACAAAGAGTTAAACACATTCTTTGCAGGTAAGCATTGGATATTGCTTAGTCTATAAAATAATAATCACTTTGAGCAATAACGTTTAAGCGGCAATCGAAATTCGGTGCGTTTTCCCGGCTTAGATAGAATTCCTCCAAAAATCCTAAAAATGGCAGCCCCTGTTCTATCACCATCTCTAACCTATTTGTATAATTTATCTTTAGAAACGATTATTTTTCCGATAGATTGGAAAAAGGCCCGTGTAACACCTTTATTTAAATCGGGTAGTAAAAGTGACAGTAATAACTATAGACCTATTTCCGTATTATCAGTAGTGTCTAAAGTATTTGAAAGGATCGTCTACGATCAAGTCTATAGCTACCTAACTTCCAATAATTTACTATCTAAATATCAATCTGGGTTTCGCTCATTACACTCAACTGTCACAGCCTTACTTGATGCAACTAATAATTGGTTCGTCAATATGGATAGTGGCCTCTTGAACTGCGCTGTTTTTCTTGATATAAAAAAAGCCTTTGATACTGTTAATCACGATATTCTTTTAAAAAAGCTTCAACTTTATGGTTTTAATCAACTTGCAATCAATTGGTTCGGATCCTATCTGCAAGACAGACGCCAAGTCTGCATTGTAGGCGACTCGTTCTCGGACGAAGGGGTTTTAACCAGCGGCGTACCTCATGGGTAAATTATTGGGCCACTATTATTTTTAATATATATAAATGATTTACACCAATCAATACATTATTCAAAGTGTAAAATGTATGCCGATGATACCAGTATATGTGTATCTGGAAAAGACATACTTGAAGTTGAATCAAAAATTAATTATGACCTAAGCAAAATCAACGACTGGTTCACGGCTAATAAATTAAATCTTAATACTGTGAAAAGCGAGTTTATGATTATTGCCAATGCTCAAAAACAAAGAGCCCTGAACTCTATACCAGTCATTACAATTGGAGGCACACAACTTAATAATGTCTCGAACACAAAATACTTAGGTATGGAAATTGATGATAAACTTTCTTGGTGTAATCATGTTGATAAAATCTGTAAAAGTGTCATCAGGCATAGGTATGATAAAGAGAATGAGGCCATATGTCAATGTCGAAACGTTAAATGTCATTTACAAATCTCTCGTCCAATGTCACTTTGACTACTGCAGCTCTGTGTGGGATAATATCGGATTGACTTTAGCAAATAAACTACAGAAACTACAAAATAGAGCTGCGAGGGTAGTAACAAAATCTTCTTATGACATACGGTCCCGTACTCTTCTTCAACAACTTGGATGGGATGATCTACAAACTAGAAGAAATAAACATATGGCAATTATGATGTATAAAATCCATCACGGTTTATGTCCTGACTATTTATCAAAGTTATTTACAAGTAGATCAATGTCCACACACTACGTTTTAAGAAGTGTTAGTCAGAATAATTATTCTATACCACGCCCTACCCGTGAATACCTAAAAAAGAGTTTCAGTTACAGTGGTGCCCTAACTGTGGAATCAATTACCTAAGGCCCTTAAAGACTCTGTATCTTTAGACGCTTTTAAAGCATCTATTAGTAAAAAATAATTTTTATCTTTCAATTTTATTATTATATTTAAGGAAATTTGATTATACATTAGCATTAGTACTTATTGTAAAACAATTATCCTAGAGTATTTTAGTCTTGTTTTTACTACACCTATATAATACCTATATAATTAGTGATATTAGTTACTAGACATTTATTTTAGTGCATCCCTCGCGGCTATCTGAAAAGCAGCTACGCTGATGTATATTACCGTGTTTAAATAAAGATTTATTTATGACAAGTGCACGAGCCAAGCGTAGCTTACAGTAATTTAAAACTTGTTTGGATGAAAAACTTGATAAAATTATGAATTGTGCACAAATAATAATTGTATTTTGTACATAATCAATTGGTTTCAGAAAATAATCTAACCACTGATCGCCTATTTCCATGCCAGTGACGTTCATCAGCTAATACTATTTAGCTTGCAATGGTGCGTCCCGTTGAAATTGATAATTTCTAGTATATATATTTCAAGAGATAAAACGAATTGATACTTAATGCTCAAAACGACAATATTGAGACCACATTTTTTCTCGAATACTTTTCATATTTATTTAGTCATGGACAACAATTTCAATTACTCGCTATAAATACTTGAATTGGCGCCCCCTCGAATAAGCATCGGATATATGCAGCCTTCTTATCGCCGTGTCCCGCCCCATAGTTTTTTCTTCTTTTTTTCTGGTCACAATATCAATACAAAAAAACAAAGTTAGAAGACCAGTGGAGGCTTAACGAGGGGTAGAGGAATGACAGAAGGTCAACGACTTACATGGCTACTCTCAATGCCCGCGTGCGCTGAAGTCAACCGCGTGATGCAAGAGCTGACAGGTGTCAACTATAAGTCCGGCGAACAAAATAAAGACATGCCAAGGTCAAGAAAAGAGCTCGACGTCAAAGATACGCTAACTATCCTCTCCGCTCTTCAAGATCGCAGTCCCTTTTCAGAAGACCCGCACTTGAGAAACATCATGAATGGAGTACACGGGGACAGTTCCGTCAATGTCGATAACGCTCGTGAAATTGGAGAGAAGATAATTGCATCCATGGCTGGACGGTCAGCAGAAGTGAGCAGGCCATTATTCTCGCATCGAAGTCGGCTGTCAAGACTTGCAATGAACAAGTAGGGGTCGACCCCCAGCTCCTATTCCAGCGTTTGATCTTGGCATCCAACAGCTGCGAACACCTCCCTGCAATATTTCGCTACGAGTTGAGCAGTTATCCGACATCGCTATTCGATTCATCGCTGATGCTACGACAGGCCAATAAGCCCGCTCTGGCCGATGCTATTTGGTCCAAGCTCTCTCCAGACGTAATTACCGAGAAAGCGCCACGTGATACTGATGTACGGTACGTGTTAGACGATGGAGCACTTCTGCACAGAGTGGTTTGGCCTTCTCTGGGATCCGCGACTTACAAAGAAGTTTGTAGTCTTTACTGTGGCTATGTTACTAAGAAGTATAAAAGGCCAATCATTGTCTTTGACGGGTATGACCAGAGCGTGTCAACGAAGCACATGATGCAACAGAGGAGATCAGCGGGCAAGGTTGGAACTACTGTAACGTTTGAGGAAGACATGAAGATCACTATGAAGAAGGACGTGTTCCTGTCCAATACCAAGAACAAGCAGCGGTTCTTAACCATGTTGAGCGACAGTCTATGCCACAGCCAATGTGAGACGCCATGCAGAAAGCGATGCCGATCTCCTTATTGTCAAGACAGCTGTAGAGTCCGCGCAAACAAGAACGACCATACTCGTTGGAGACGATACAGACCTCCTTATCCTTCTTTTGTTTTACGTCGATCCTGATGGCTATGACCTGAGCCCAAGACCAATTCCTTACGTCGTCGTGTATGGAACATTAAGAGCATACAAGCCCAGCTAGGGAAAGAGGTTTGCCGTAACATCCTTTTCATCCACGCTGTTCTCGGCTGCGACACCACATCTCGCGCACATGGAATCGGGAAAGGATCAGCCCTGAAGAAGTTTATCACGTCCGCTCATTTCCGCGAGCAAGCGGAGGTGTTTAATGGCATTGCAACAAAAGAGGCTATCGAAACGGCAGGGCATAATGCTCTAGTGATCTTCTATAACGGGAAGCCAGGAAGCCAGCTCGATGACATCTGGTATCAACGCTACAAAGAAAAACTGGCAACAAGAACAACCCAGATTCAACCTAACAGCCTCCCACCTACATCGGCTGCAGTGAAATACCACAGTTACCGGGTGTACGCCCACATCCTGCAATGGAAAGGGAAGGACGTGGATGTTGAAGAGTGGGGCTGGAAGGTGAGAGACGGGCAGGTTATCCCGGTGATGACGGATATGCCACCCTCGCTATTTGCAGTAGGCTCTCTGGCGCTGTGCAACTGTGCATCCGGATGTAGCACGATGAGATGTTCCTGCCGCAAGCACAGCCTAGAATGTTCGCCGGCTTGTGGCCAGTGCAAAGGATCTAGCTGCACAAACTCCTCTGTCCTGACTGAAGAAAATGACAGTGACGACAAGTAGAAGTCTGTGAAGCCTCCATATCACGATTCTCAAAATGTGACGTTTTTCTCATATTTTACTAGTATCACACCCGAAAAGAAAAGTGGTACATTTTGCACGTATGCATATTCATGAAATTGTCATGAGTCTGATGTTTGTTGATGCACCATGACCACAAGTTAATCATAAGAATAAAACAAACAATTCTTCTATTCCAATTATTGTCTTTTGAGCTTTTGGGTATTAATGTGACACTCGCATAAATGCATGGGCTTATACGCGAATCCGGCCGGTCACACAATTACACTTATCAGTTTTAACTGATTAAATGGCTTAGTTGTACCATTCTTAACACAAATCCATTCAAATTCGGTTAATTTTAAGGTTATAACGAGCAAAATAACACTACTTCCGGTTTCAGCCTCGTTTTCATGCTGCAGCATAGCGCGAGTAGCAATTATGTCAATTTTGAGGGCTTTCCTGTGCAGGACTTTAGTCGGACTTTCAGTATGTTAATCAAAGCAGTTGTCTGAGCTATATTTTGAAGAGAAACCTTCTGTTGCAATTAGTGGTGGGTTAAACCACAGAATGACTGGACTATAAACAAACCGCAGGCTTCACGTTGCATATTATTTTTATACTCTGGAGCGGTAAAGATCCTGCTGAATCT
Source organism: Actinernus sp. WN-2022 (assembly GCA_030867875.1). Lineage (NCBI taxonomy): Eukaryota > Metazoa > Cnidaria > Anthozoa > Actiniaria > Actinernidae > Actinernus > Actinernus sp. WN-2022. The sequence goes on from JAOWCC010000271.1 coordinate 469,419, forward strand.
ACCATCACTTGACTGCCTTGTAATTGATAAACATATCTGACTCCTTTTCTAGGTATCAGGGCTATCACTTCGCAGATAATTTGGTTGCAAGCATAGAAAACCGGCAAACAGCAGCTTGATCTAATGCCCGATTCAAGATTTCGCGATCAATTAATACAGTCAAGGAATTCGAAGTTCGCAGGTGAACTTCATCACTGCTAGTCCGAAGCTTCCTAGAAGTGATCCTTTTTGGCCCAGGCTCATTCGTTTCAGTCAACAGGTCTTCTTCGCTTGGCCATTGTTTTTGTTTGAACCACGAGCCTTTATCGCTCGACGCCAAACTTGCCTTCTTAGTCGGACGAAATTTACCTGTTTTCACCTTCTTCTTTTTCTTCGAAGATACCCAAGGACAGCCTCTTTTAAGTTTTGACGCCATAATTTTAGATAGAATACAATTCAAGAAAAACAAACGAAAACGAAGCGTAGCACACTATAAAGACGATTGCTGTTTTAGTTTGTGAACGTGCCGTTCGCATGTCACTGTCACGTAGCTGTCAGCGTCTGTCAATCATGTTTCGCGCATCATTTTTCGCGGGAAATTAAAACATGTTTTTTTCGGGGCGTTAAAAAGGAATCTTAGTTTGGATTGTTTTGCTATAATAAAGCTAAGACCTAAAGCTTTCTAAATATGGGGGGGGGGGGGGAATATTTTTTGGGAAGTTTTACCTGTGAACCTTTTGCCATACTTTAATTTACTTTAAAACATTTTAATAAAAATGTTTCCACTAATGCATCCACTTTACAGCTTTTCAATACAGACTGCATGTGCATGCTTTGCATTGTTTTCACAGAACGTTGAAGGTACAAATGTGTAACAAGCAAAGCAACATTATTTAATGTTGGTAATTCACAACAGTCTTGTAAGACCGATAAAGGTCAATAACCATTCACATTCTACTCAATCATAAGAAGTTATTTTAAGAGTGTAATAGTCCAACTACATGTAGGGTTTGAACCCTCAACCTCCTGCATGTCAGACCAATGCTTTACCGGTAATGCTGAGGCCGTGCAACCATAGTTGTTCCATATATAGTTACATGTACATACCGGTACATTAGCAACACATCTATAGACATATAAATAACATGATCTATATCGTATATGTATGTCCTCACATATGCAAACTGGGCACGGGGTCTGAGAGGATCGATGTACTAGCTAATTAGCCAGTTGTGAGTATGTATATAGGAGTGCCACGCCCATACGCACTCACCTTATCATATACTTGTTCCAGAGGGAGCAATCTCAGTTGCCTGCTGTGGATTAATGCACCTCTGAGCTTCAGATCTCTGTATAACTTGGATGATTCATAGGCCCTATATGAAGAGATACAATGTAGCAACAACCATCAATGTTAATAATTACAATATGAATTGCAGATGTGATGTACAACATAGTGCCGCAATGGCAAACTCGTGGAGGTAAAGTATTTTAGTGTGTTCTCAAGGGGAAACATGTGGAAGTGTTCACAGTTAAGTTAATATTGCTGTGTACGTAGTCTGTAAAACCATGTGCCCGATGATGTCATCATTATGACATCACCACTATGTGAATTATGGGGACCCGATATGGGCATATACTTAAAATCATGTGACCGATGACATCATTGTTACAACATCACCACTAAGTGGTTTGTGGGTATGCATAGCTTGAAAAAGTACATAAATCTGCTTGCAGTAACTATACACTCAGTTAGTAGCAAGAGGGCAACTGGCAACGTCACGACTCGATCAACATCAATTCCAACAGCAAGTGTTCCACATTGATCTTCAAATTATTATTAATTAAATGAAATATTGATTAGCATTAGCAATTTGTATTCCAAGCATTCCATTCTGCTAACATCTTAGTGAGTGAGTGAGCAAGTGACACGATTCCCCCAACCATCCCAATAACTTGTTCCTGTGCTTGCGAGCATCTACGAGTTAAAAAGTAAACTTGGTTGTTATAATTAAAACAGGACCTCCCTACCTGTAGACTGATATCACAGTAGTAAATAACCTTGGGCTGCCAGACACCTAAAGACACACATACAACACTAATTTGAGGATGTTTAATGACTGTTAACCCCTTTCGCTTCAAAATGGATCAAATCAATCAAACATACATTTGTACATGTATTATGTATTAATGTTCATTGTGTTGTGCAAATGTATACATTTACTAACCAGGTTTGTAAATATAAACTCAAATCTTGTATTGTTGCATCTTGTCAAAAGGTATAAAGCTTCTGTTTGGCCCCGAAGTTTCTGAAAGTTTAGAAAGTTTATACAATAATGTGAACTGTGTGAGTGCTATGTTGTGTTAAGCCTGACTACAACAACATAAAGTAAAGCACTTGGTGATGTACATGCTAGAAGGCTATGCTTTTGGATATATGTTGTAGGTAATACTTGTTTCTCAATTCAGGTTATTTCTCAAACAACCTAGGTTGGAATATCAATGATTCTAAAAAGAGATTTTTTATTTTTTTGGGATTCATAAAAAAAGAAGTTAAGGTTTTTTTTTTTTTTGGGGGGGGGGGGAATTTAAAACTTCACCCACCCCTCCCCTACAAAATACTTTTTGACAACCCACCCCTCCCCTCTACTTCCTCCCCCTTCCTTCCCACTGCCTCTCCATTTTTTCCTTGTCCCCCCTGACACACCTTACAGTCACCCATCCACTTATTAACATTGCCCCATCAGGCTTAACTTGGCCAAATCAGAAGGAACGCCTGGTAAATATTAATCCAGTGGATTATCGCACTGCGCCACAGAAGCGCTTATTGATTTGAACACATTGCTTATTCTCCAAGTGACTAATCGTCAAACCCAGTCCCTCTCGTTATGTGCACATGCGTATTACGCAGCAAGAATTATCTGTAATTTTCCCTGCGATATGCCTACGGTAGATGTACGTATTAAGTCAGGATGGGAATCACTCTTTGGCACATATAAACTGCACTTAGTTAAGTTGGTTTACAAAATGTATAATGACATGAGTGTTAATGTACTTGACTTGTACAAGCAAACGAAACGCAATAATAGTAGAGGTTTAAGAGGTAAATATAGAATTACTGTTCCTAGGTTTAACACCTATTATATGAAGCACTCCATTTCACATAGAGGTGCAATCGTCTGGAACGCTTTGGCCAATAATTATGACCCCTCAGCTAGTGTTAAGGCATTTTGTAACATGGCAAGAAAGGCTGAAGCACTGTATGACATTAACTTTAATGCAGTATCGGTACAAAATTTGCATAAGGGTAATGATGCTTTTATATTTTATTGATTGCGCTGTTACTCGTAGGATTTCGTATATAGTAATGTTATTATTCATTAATTTTAAACATAGATTTAGATTCATTTATAGTCAATATATACTTTAGTTATTTAGCAAATTCCTCATATATAAATATTATTGTTAAATATAGATTTTTAGGCAACATATATTTTAGAACCAATTGATATATTAAGTTCTTTTACATTCTTCTGTTGTAGACGACCCCACAAGCACCTGTGCTTTAAATATTTATCGTGTTTAAATAAAAGTTTTTATTATTATTATTATTACTACTAACAAAATCGGACTTGGAAACATCTTTCGAAAACATAATATGGACGATATTAAACCGGGACGAAACTGTAACACAGATGAAGTTAATGTGTTGATTCTACATTCTTTTATGAAAGTTGCAGCAACTCAAGGGAAGAAAGGAAGCTAAATTCAGAAAAATACATTTTTATAGACTTTATTACGGCTCCACTCATACTTCGAAACAAACTCTGTCAACCGAACCAACTTCGAGTAATCACTGACCTAATGTAAAATAAAGACGAAAGAAAAGCACATCAACTCTAACATTGTATCTAGAAGAAGATTTCTACGATTCAAGAGCTAAATAGTATTAATTAAAAGTAACGAGTGCAGAGGATCTTGGAGTAGCTGGCTCGTACTCGTTAGACTCAGCTTTTCCAATGAAATAAAATACTGATCCACTGTGTCTAGAAAAAAATGGAAGTGGCTCAAAGAAATGCTGTATTATATTATCTTGTTCTCTAATCAAAGAATTGCTCAGAGAATGTGAAAAGACGTAAAAATGGATAAATGATCGAGAACTTACACAGAAATAACTCAACACGTTATCAACAGTTATGTTTTCACTTTGCCGTTTCCATGCGGAACAAGTGCCAATAATGAGCAAATTTATTAAAGCTAGTTAACACCCAACTCCAAGCAAACTCATTCCTAATACTGTTATATTAAAATCGAATTACGGTCCTGCGAACTAATCCAAACCCTAGCCCAACATTTAAAGTGCATATGAGCCTTCGTGCAATTTTCATAGCTATGAACCTCAGGAAAGTTTTGAGTACCCCTGCGAAGAAATTTTTGGTTTACAGAGAATACTCTATCTTCTACGCTTGTTTGAAATCGTGGAAACGTGACCTTTCCTGACCCATGACCGCGTAAGTAAAAGCCTGGGTCGATACCTCGGTCGACGTCATCTCATTAATGCATTATTCTCCATGATGGTACCTTTCTATCACAACAACATCGATTTTTAGATAATATACACAGTTTATGAGCTGTTAGTAAAGGAAAAAGTCATATTAGTAAAAAAATAAGTTTTTATTCAAATTGTTGCAAAGTTGAATTAATTAAATGACGTCTACCGAGGTATCGACCCAGGCTTTTACTTACGCGGTCATGGGTCAGGAAAGGTCACGTTTCCACGATTTCAAACAAGCGTAGAAGATAGAGTATTCTCTGTAAACCAAAAATTTCTTTGCAGGAGTACTCAAAACTCTTCTGAGATTCATAGCTATGAAAATTGCAGGAAGGCTCATATGCACTTTAAGTAATGCTAACAGTAACCAATTGCTCACTTGTCACTAAACAACAGACAAGTATAATGCTTCTTCAATGGTCCTGTGAACTAATCCAAAACCTAACCCTACATTTAAAAACACCCTAACCATCAACTAGGGGTGCTCACTAACTTTGAGTGTTTAGAGCTATAGTCAATAATTCTGGGTGTTTAGAGCTAAGTCATAAAACAACAAACAAGTATAATGCTTCTTCGATGGTCCTGTGAACTAATCCAAAACCTAACCCTACATTTAAAAACACCCTAACCATCAACAATGGGTGCTCACTAAGTTTGGGTGTTTTGTTTTTAAGAGCTACAATCAATAATTTTGGGTGTTTAGGGCTAAGTCACTAGTAAACAACAGACAAATGTAATGCTATCCAACATTTAAAAGACTATAAAAATGTCAAAATGACCTGGGTGATTAAAAAAAAAAAAAATGACCATTTTAAAATAACCTACATGTAGGTTGTTTGAAAAACGACCTGAAATGAGAAACAACCTAGGTTGTTTCAAAAACAACCTGAAATGAGAAACAACCTACAACATATACATGTACATGACTTGTATATAGTTATTTACTGGCTGCAAGGTCTGTAATGTACATGACGTGTATATAGTAATGACAGTTATTTACTGGCTGCAAGGTCTGTATATATGTTGTAGTTCAAATATATATTTAATATATTTAAACCAGTTCATTATTATTTTTTCAAAAAATTATGAACTGGTTTAAAAATTTCAACTAGGTAATTCTTTTTCAAGATTCTAAAAAGGGAATTTACGTTTAATAAGGTTAGGTTTATTTAAATTGTGGGTTATAGGGTTTGGATTACAAATGTAGTTCACAGGACCATTGAAGAAGCATTATTTTTCTGTGTTGTTCCGTGATCCCTAATTTAGTGACTATAGCTCTAAAAACCCTAAATGAGTGAGCACCCGTTGTTGATGGTTAGGGTTTTTTAAATGTAGGGGTAGGGTTTGGATTAGTTCACAGGACCATTGAAAAAGCTACATTTTTCTGCAATGTTCAGTGATCCAGCCCTAAAAAGCCTAATTTAGTGACTATATACATGTAGAGACAAACCCTAAATGAGTGAGCACCCATTGTTGATGGTTAGGGTGTTTTTTTAAATGATAATAATAATAATAATTTATTTACTGTCGGTAATGCAGGAAGTGGTTGCCCAATCTCCCGAGCCAGGGGGCTCATGATATAAACGCTCAACAAATTAATAGCAACAAAAATATGTAAAATTTGTAGTAGGACAGTAAAGCTAGGGCATGACATTATAACACGAATGGAAGCTAAGATAACTCTAGTTTCAACTACATGTATTTACATATATATAGTAATATTGTTAATACATAACAATATGGATAAAAAATAAGAGAACTCTAGTTCAAACTATTTAATACATATCTACAATAATAAGTAAGCAAGTCTAGCTATACTAGTCTAATACCATACAATATATATACAACATCTAAGTTAAAGGTGCCAAAATTTAAAGATATCAATGTAAACTAAGGAGATCAATTATATACATGTAGGTGCATGTGTGCAGGAGCTAGTTAGAGGCAGTTTTTACACTGGCATCCAATAAAGTCAGACTTATTAAGATATTGCCGAAACTGTGTTAAAGAAGTTGTAGTTTTAGCTGCCGATGGTAGCTGGTTCCAAATGTGAGATACTGTGTATGAAAAGGAATTATGCTGGAAAAGGCTGTTATAGGATGGCTGTACTACGTTATTACCGCTACCTCTTAAGTTATAGCTAGTGACTCTAGGTTTAAAAAGATTTCATATATATACAGGACCTTGATTTCTGAAGCATTTAAAGAATAACATTAGAGATTGTACGTTGTGTCTATGTTTCAATGAACGCATTGAGGCCATTTCTAATAGTGTTTCTTGATATGCGTTATTACCTAAATTATGTAGTGTTCTGATAGCATAGCTATTTGCAGATTCAATTTTGTTGCTAAGAACTTTACCAATGCCTAACAAAATGGGACTACAATATTCTAAATGCGGTAAGACGTACATTGTACGCCTTATAGAGTCTTATCAAGTGAGCTGTTGGCACAAGGCGCTTTAGCGCAGTGCCACTATTTCCGCGTAAGCTTTCTTTAGCATTTCATTAATATGTGGTTTAAATGTAAGGTCCTTATCTAGAGTCACACCTAGTATTTTCAAGGTGTCTTTCACAATAATAGTATCTTCATGGACTCTTAGGTCGTACATATACTTTGATTTTCCTAAAGTCATGGCCTGTGTTTTAGCGGCGTTTACTTGAAGAAAGTTATCAGAGAACCAGTTCTTCAGCGACTTGATGTCATGGTTAATGGTGAACTCAAGTGCATACTGGGTAGTGTCGTCAGCATACAGGCGCAGTGATGAAATATCAACAGCTTGATTAACATCGTTCACGAAGATGTTAAATAAGAGGGGGCCTAGCAGGCTTCCTTGTGGGACACCGCAACGAACTGGGAGCCAGTCAGAGAACTGCCCGTTACATTTAACTCTTTGTTGACGATCATATAGGTAGGACCGGATTAGCGATAAAGCACACTCCCTGAAACCATATGCTCTTAGCTTAGCTAGTAGAAGGTTGTGGCTGATAGAATCGAAAGCTTTGGACAGATCTATGGCCACAACTCATGACTCTTATAAATGTAGGGGTAGGGTTTGGATTAGTTCTCAGCATAATAGAAGAAGGATTACAGTCTGTATTATTTAGTAACTAATTGTTCTAAACACCCTAAATAAATTAGTGACTATAGCTCTAAACACTGAAAATTAGTGAGCACCCATTGTGGATGGTTAGGGTGTTTTTAAATGTAGGGTTAGGTTTTGCATTAGCTCTCAGGCCAATTGAAGAAGGATTACAGTCTGTTATTTAGTGATTAGCTCTAAACGCCCAAAATTAGTCAGCAATCATTGTGGACGGTTAGGGTGTTTTTAAATGTAGGGTTAGGTTTTGCATTGGTTCACATGCAGGACCATAGAAGAAGCATATTTCTCTATCATTTAGAGACTTACCGGTAGCTCTAAACACCCAGAATTAGTGAGCAATTGGGTTTACCGACGTTACTGTTAGGGTTTGGATTAGTTCACAGGTCCATTAAATCGATTTATAATAGTGTTAGGAATGAGTTTGCTTGGGAGTTAACTGGCTTTAATAAATCTGCTTGTTATTAGTGGCCCTGTGCATGGAAACGGCAAAGTGAAATATAACTGTTGATAATATTTTGAGTTATTTGTGTGTTAAGTTCTCGAACATTTATCTATTCCTGCGTCTTTTCACACCTCTGTGGGCGATTCTTTGATGAGAAACCAAGACAATATAATACAGCATTTCTTTGAGTCACTTTCCAATTGTGTTTTATTCCATTTGAAAAGCTGAGTCTAACAAGTACGAGCCGGTAATACTCCAAGATCCTCTGCACTCGTTACTTTACTGAGATACTGTTTAGCTCTTGAATCGTAGAAATCTTCTTTTAGATACAATGTTAGAGGTGATTCGCTTTGTTTTCCCTTTGTTTTCCCTTTACTTTATCTGTCAGTGATCTGAGTGATTACTCTGCAAAAGACAGTTTGTTTTGAAGTACGAGTGGAGCTGTAATGAAGTACACCTGATCATCTATAAATGATGTATTTTTCTGGATTTAGCTTTCTTACTTCCCTTGAATTGCTACAGTTTTCATGAAAGAACGCAGAGTCAACACAAACTTCATCTATGTTACAGTTTGGTCTGGGTTTAATATCGTCCATGTTTTTCGAAAGATGTTTCCAAGTCCGATTTTGTTAGCAGTACGCATACACGCATAACGGAGGGACTGGGTTCCATGTCTGATTACTCACATGGAGAATGAATGATGTGATCAAATCAACAAGTGCTTTTGTGGCACAATGCGATAATCCACTGGATTAATATCTACCAGGCATTCCTCGTGATTCAGCCAAGTTAAGCCCGATTGGGCGAGATAAGTAAATGGATGGGTGACCTGAATGTAAGTGGTCAGGCATGACATCAGGGGGGTTAAGAAAGGGATAGAAGTAGGGGGTAGTAGTAGGAGAGAGGGGGGATGTAGGAAGAGGAGGGGAGGGGTGGGTTGACAAAAAATATTTTGTAGGGCCTAAACTAAAATCCCTTTTTAGAATTTTTGATATTTAAACCAGTTTTAAAATGTTCAAAAAATTTAAACCAGTTTAATTATTTTTGAACTGGTTTAAATATATTTGAACCAATGTATATATTTGAACTACAACATATATATGTATTAATGAGAAAAAAAGTGTGCCCAATGTCTTGAGTATGCAAGCCGTTTTCAAGACCAAGGGCAAACCAATTTTCTGAAGTTTCCTCTCTTTTTCTTAGGCTTTCATTATCAAATATGTGGAGGAAATATATGGTGTTCAATGCTTGGTAATACATAAATTTATGACTAAGAATCTTGTCAAAACTTCAGATTTTGAATAACTTTGGGATTAGCCAGTCCAACCATCTGGTCGAATGGAGAAAATAAGTATAAGTCATAACTTAATGTTCCCTGGGAACAGCACCCAAATTTTTTATGTCAACAATATCACCAGAATTCATCTTTTGCTCTAGTTAATAATGCCATGAAAATGTTTTGTGGATAAATTACTTAATTAGAAATTCTGCAAAATGAATGAACTGATCATGAAAAATTAATGTTACTCAAACACACTGTCACAGTACATAAAAAAAGAAGGGTAGAACTTACAGAATGTGCTGTTCTTGTTGAGATGTTCACAACACAGCTGTAACCAACTGCTACTCACACAAAGAGAAGTTTGTTATCAGACACTAAATTTACTGACCATATTACTGTAATTACGGTACGCCAATCAAAATTTCAGTTAACTGATTACAATAAACAATTAAAACTTACAGTACATGTGTGTAAATGCATGCATATATAATATGTACATGTACATGTATGAGAAAATTGACTGACTACTTACAGAGGTTCACCCTCGGCATGCTTTGAGAGTGCCATATCAACCTCAGATTGGAGACCAACAGTCTTCCTGTAAATGCATGCATGTACATGTATTGTAATATCAAGACCAACAATGTTCTTAAGTATATCATTTCTAGGCAGTATGAAGATTGTATATGTTGTGGTTCAATTTTATTCTGGTTCAAAATTTTTTTAACCGGTTCAAGATTTTTTGAACCAGTTAAAAAATTTGATTGGTTACTTAACTCATATTTTAGCAAAACCTCTAAGTTTTTTTTAAATGTTGGGTTAGGCTTTGGATTAGTTTTATTTATGTATATGACCATTGAAGAAGGATATTATAAACAGGCTGTGTTGTTTACAGGCTGTGTTGTTTAGTGAGTAGCCCTAAAAACCCTAAATTACTGATCATTTATCTTCAATAATGTTACCTAGGTTTTTTAAAATGTTGGGTTAGGTTTGGATTAGTTTACATGACCATTGAAGAAGTATATTATAAACAGGCTGTCTTGTTTAGTGACTATAGCCCTAAAAACCATGATCACCCATTGTTGATGGTTAGGGTGTTTGAAATGTAGGGTTAGGGTTTGTATTAATTCACAGGCAAATTTAAGAAGTGCTACGTTTCTGTGTTGTTTAGTGATTAGCCCTAAAGAACCATATTTAATTATTGATCACCCATTGTTGACGGTTAGGGTGTTTTTAAATGTAGGGTTAGGGTTTGCATTAATTCACAGGAAAATTAAAGAAGTGCATTATGTTTTGTGTTGTTTAGTGATTAGCCCTAAAGAAACCCTGAATTAGTTGGCACATGTTGACAGTTAGGAGTTTTTAAACTTAAAAGTTACACTGTATTTGGCATCATTAGCATTCTTACAGGCTGCAGAAAATGACAGTTCAGTAGTGTAGTCTAGTTGTACATTTGTACATGTACATGTACGACACCAGCTGTGCAAAAGCGATTGCATGCAGTTTACTGTTTATCTGGTTTTCGGTTCCTTCACTATAATTTCTCCTGGCACGATTATAAAAGGACACAATACAATTAGTGTGATAGGTGGCAGCGATTGCCTGCAGCAGGTTTGTAAAGCAGCCTGGTGTCCTTTAGTTGTGTAGCATATTTCCTCACTCTTGAGTCAATATCCTCCTGTCTTGTCGCAAAAAAAGCACACGTCCTCGCCTTTCTTTCCATCACTAATTGCTTCTCCTGTCGAGCGCCTTCGTTTCACTGGAGTAGCTGGAGCACTTTTATCTTCCTCCTTCGTTTTCCTTTTAGCTGCCCTTTTAATTTCTGTGCTATTTATTAATTTATTCCAGCATGATTTGTGTCAACCAGCATTATTGTTATTTAAATTTGACTCAATACCCTGCCCATTGTCGAGCTCTTCGATGTTAAAATTAAAAGGTTTTAAACCCAATTCATTCATTTGCGAGAGATTATTAACTAACGATTTGTAACCAGCTCCAGCATCGTTTCTTTTTTATTTAGTTGGACAGACAAGGTCTTCCCAGTCAATCGCATTCACTGCACTTCCACTCTGTTCACTGGATGTGGATGCTTCACACATGATATCAACTACTTTATGCCGGACCTTTGCCATTTGGATATTTGATCTAAAATGCAAATGACATGCAGCTCACTGAAACACTTTTTATATAGGTAGCTCTCTTCAAAGTATTGTGCTGGTCTTACCTTTAAACTTGTGCAGGTTTACTAATAACAGCTCTAGAACATCTGTAGTTTACTTCATAAGCTCCAGGGTATGGGCGTGGCCATGACAGTTTGTGTATTAGAACCCAGGCCTTCTCCATGACAGTTTGTTTATTAGAACCCAGGCCTTCTCCAGTAACTTGAGACATTTTTATCAACACAAAGGTTAACACAAAGGAATTTATAGTGTGCCATTTTTATCGCCATAGCAATAACAGGTTTTCTCTGGTTGACCTCACGAGTATGATTTAGATATTTATTTTGTAAAGTAAACTGAAAAATACATTCTACTTCTTATGTTGTCTCAGTGCCGGAGTCTACAATTTCAGGGGTTATTATCTAGTAAGTGAAATACTTATTATTGTTTAGAACTACAGACAGTGTTACATTATAAATTATTTGTAAACATAATAGGTCGGAAGAAGATCATTCGGTAACAATTAGTTACATACGGCAAATTATTTCGCACCACAACTGTAATACTGAAAACAAAAAAATTCTGACTCAGCATTTTTTGGGAATTTTTCCCCAAATTTCATTATTCCGCTCACAGGGATTTTCGGAGATGCCTCTATATCCAGATTTGTTAAGTACCTATAGACATACAATCGTGCAAAATTTCATGCTTTTATCAAAACCGCACATCTCAATGAAATTTTGGTCCTTAACCGCTAGACTGCCTTGAAAGTTCAGACCTTTACCGCTAATAGAGATGTTAAGTATACCGTGACAGTATGTAAAATTAATGTCATGTTACAAGTTGATGGTATGGGAAGGGACTTGGGAGGGGTCACAAATGGGATAGAGGTAAAGGGGAAAATGGGAAAGAGATCAGGGGGGAAAGAGGTCAGGGGGTGACTTTTTTCAGGGGGGAGGGGAGGGTGGAATTTGTTTTTTTCTTTTGAACCCCCCCCCCCCCCCCCAAATATAATTAATAAACCCCCTTTTTTTTAATCTTGAACCAAAGGTCAAAATTGAACCACAACACAGATAATGACTGTAATGAACAAAAAGACTGACTATTATTTTCAATACAAGTGTACTTAATGCAATAATTGTTTGTTTCACCTCTGTCTCCATTGTTGCCTTTAGTGTCCTCTACAGAATCCAACTTATCAATCAAGATCTGCATCATACAGGACCACTCATCATTAGTTTGCAAAATACATACATCACAGCTATATTGCAATACCTGCCATCCTAAAAAACTCAAGATAATTTGGGCCAAGACTTTAGTAGGACTGCTCTCGATAACAATGATCTAACCAAGGCATTTTGTTGGCATGTTATACCATCTGTCAATAATATTTATTGTCCTACATGTACATGTAGCTAGGGTTAGATCAATAGGACATTAAGTTAGTAGGACAATAAGGGTTTTAATAATTCAGTGCTTTTCACAAAAACCTTGAACAGAAGGAAACAGAAAGCAATTATGACGGACCAGCTACAAATGTAGCTTCCTTGCCATGCTAACAATTTGATCTATCAGACATATTGGGAAATGCTCGGTTAAAGTCCACTGCCCAACAATAATAATTTGAGTCCCAGCTAACCACAACTGGACATACATGTAGCCACTGACTAGGCAGCAATGCCCATTTTTAAAATAATGTACATGTATGAGCACCAAGCAATGCAAGGTCTTGTATAAAAATCATGGGTATGCAGATCGGTAAAAGCCCTTTCAAAGTTTTGTGACAAATCAACATTCTGTCAACTTTAACATGAAACAACTTAGTAAAGGTAATAAAAGTGTCAAAAATTATAGTCTGACTTGATGTCTTACTGACATTAAGTCAGACTACAATTTTTTGGTACTTTTATTACCTTTATTGATATATTTTCTCAAAGTCAAGTGTCATGCAACTTAGAGAATTCTACATTCAAACTGTTTAACAGATGATTGTCTATGTTTGTCAGTAAAGTCGATTAGTCTTTCAATCATTGTAAGTTATAATGATTAGTAGTAGTTAAAAGCACATTACTTTTATGAGCAGTTTAGGTCCTCAGCAATGAGATTTTGGTTTGGGAGGCAATTCAAAAACTAACTTGATATCAATGGTACAATGTATATGAAATCACAATGACAATAGATTAGTCCTGTTTATTTTATATTGCTATCTGGTCAACTCGAAAGTGCCTGTGCTACTTTGACCACTGCACACAGTTCTTGTAACACCACTTATGTTAATTTCCTAACTAGCAGTTTTCAGTTGTCTGAGTGTAGTAAAACCAAACGCAAATTACCCACAGCCAGCCAATCATAGGAGCAAGTAATCACAAGTAACTCATAAATGGCTTCCCTGTGAGCCAATGACAAACCAAAGCAAAGGTAAAACCAATTTGTGTTTGGTTTTACTTTGGATTCTGATTGGTTGGTTTACTTTCTCAGCCAATAGGAGAGCTTAGTAAACGCAAAACCAAAACACTTCCGACACTCAATTGACATCCATTCTAATCATATTTTAAAATGTCTACTTCTTCTGTAAAAAGTGTAAAATAAAAGAAACCTGAAATCTGAATCTGAAATCTATCAATATAAGCTCACAGCTGTGATCACAGCATTATTACAGAGAGAACAGTTCCCAAGAGGGAAGCTCGAGGGAAACTGTGAGCTTCAAGGATCAGATAATGTCCAGGGGCAAATGAAGGGCTGTGTGCAAAAAGGGCGTAAATGATTCTTGATCATGTTCTAAATTCTCCCTTAGAAAACAAAGAAATTGAAGAAGAATTTACAATGTGATCAAGAGTCATTTATGCCCTTTTTGCACACAGCCCTTCAAATATCAGGGCATATTTCGACACAACAATGTAGATTATTGTTGTTATCATCCTTCAAATATTTTCTTAGACGTGCGCTTACATGTATATGCTTACAGGGGGTGTATTCACTGATATTTCCCGCTTGCGGAGAGAAAATAGTGGGTCATATGAGGCATACCATCAATTATGTGCAAGAGAAAACTTATAGATACTAACTCTCTCAATCTCCTTATTGCCAGCTATTACAATAATATTGAGGGCTGTGTGAAAAATGGGCATAAGTGACAATTCGACACTGTCTGCTGTTATTTATGTTCGCTTTTCGTTTTATGAAGTTAAATTTTACGTAGTTTGTGACGATTCTTGTATGTGAAAATGCTAATATAAAAAACTCAAGATTAAAAAATATTTCTTTCTTTCAGGGGTTATCATGGCACCCAAGTCATTCCAGGTTGAGAATCTTGCAAGATTTTGCCTTTGGGAAAAATCTTGGCAAGATAAGATCTTAAGGTGATATTACACGAGGCAAGATTTTTAACAAGATTTTTCGTGCAACATTTAAGTTAAAATAGTGTAACATGGCGCTCTGGACGATTTTTAATGCAATCTTCGTTGCGGCAACATGTTGCAAGTTTTGAATTACCTTCAAAAACCGGCAACAATTTTGTTGGAGTTGCTTTGTGTAACACCCTTGGCATTGACTTTTCATACAACGTCGTCACTGTGCCCATGGAAACGATGCTACTTCAACAAACAAAGACTCCACTCGTCCACCATGTTTTTAAACAAGGATTTTGGAGGAGCCTAGGTACTAGCTAGATGTTGTGCTAAGAATCGTCCTGTGTAACATACCCATTGTTGAGACTCGCTGAGATGCCAGATTCTCAACCTGGGGTTGTATAAAAAAAAACTATTTCTCTGCTCGAAATATCATTGATAGGTTTCCCTTGATAGATCCCCTTGATATCACTCAATTTGTCTATTTCACACCAATATTCTTTGAAATCGACAAGAAAAATAATCATAAGTAACCTTAATAGCGACATATCAACCCGTTACCCAGTTCCCTATTGCGTGAAATGCCTTCCCTATTCTGTTTTAGAACTTACGTACGAGCTTGTTTACCGGAGAGCAGAGTCAAACATGAGTTAATGATGTTCGTGGTCATTCTTTTAAGTCTAAGCTGTCTATTTATTTAGTTAATTAACTATTTTTATATTGTATAGTTTCATAGTTTTATTCTTTAGATGTATTACCGACTAAACAAAATGTGTAGATCTATGTAGTCTTGTTGATATTACGAGTTTTTCTTGTTTTAAAAGTTTTTGACGTACTATGTAGTACGTATATATATATAATACTAATAGTGCCTGCTGAGTGAAAGATAGTTTTTTGATGAACAATAATGACAAACAGTGTATGTCTTGGAACTACAATGTAGCTCGAGTATTCAGAAATGTGTTGCTAAGGTCAGTAAGGACATGTACAAGGCCAAGCCTCAACGGCTCAAGGCTAAAAAATCTGACAGTCGGCGAAGGACTACTCACCTCTCCAGCTCTTAGCTGCATTTGCCTGCAACGAAACGAGATAAAAATGGACATTACTACAGTACGAAATATCAGACATCAATAATCAAGCGATTTCTACTCACTGTAGGGTGATGTCGAAGCGAACATCTCGATCTTCCCACAGATTACACTGATCCGCCATCTTGCTGCAGTTGACATTCGGACTCGGTAGCCTGGCCTCTCAGTATATCAATAAGGCCTGGGACAAACTGTCCACATGAGAAGATCCCTCAACCTCGTTCCCAGGGTCTTCTCGGTCAGATCCAAGATGGCGGCTACTCCGAGGGAAGACCCTGGTAAAGACTGGATCACGTGATCAAATACTCCCAGATTTTGGTAATAAGTTCATGTCCTAGATACAACAATAGGTTAATTACGTTCTATTATGTTTCGGTCATAGAACGTCAGTAACATATTGGTGTATCTAGGACATGAACTTATTACCCAGATTTTGGGAGTATTTTGTCACGTGATTTGGCGATCTAAGATGGCGGCCAAGCTAAATCAACCTCGTTCCCAGGGGTCTTTACGCGCCTAATCAAAGATGGCGTCGAAAGTACCCCTGGCAACCTCGTTCCCAGGGGTCATTACGCGCCTAATCAAAGATGGCGGATGTGCTTCAAAATATGCCCATATATTGGGCATATTTTTGGGTCACATGACCAGCCTGTACCAGGGGTACTTTCGACGCCATCTTTGATTAGGCGCGTAATGACCCCTGGGAACGAGGTTGTACCCCTGGTACAGGCTGGTCATGTGACCCCAAAATATGCCCAATATGTGGGCATATTTTGATGAGCATCCGCCATCTTGGATTCATCATCGCTGAAAAACGGTTAGCGGTTAAAGTGTGATCCCAATGAATTCCAACCGTACATTATTCTACTTGTACCCAGTTGCGAAGTGAGTATAATAAAAGGCAAAAACGCTAAGTTCTGATGAATTTGTAGTTGTTTTCAACGAATTTTGAACGCGCAATGCGAAAGACGACATCACCAGTTTATTTTTCAAAGCAAAAATGCACGCGCTATTTGAAATTCTCCAATCAGCGCGCGCTTAAACGTCTAGCCAATCGGTGGCCGAATCCAACCAGCCTGTACCAGGGGTACTTTCGACGCCATTTTTGATTAGGCGCGTAAAGACCCCTGGGAACGAGGTTGAAGCTAAATATGGGAATATTTCATGACGTGTACAAACCATAGGTATCCCAATCCGGAGTGAGCGAGAAGCGATTAACGGTATTTTCACACGGCGAACGATGCAGTGAAAACAGGTCTACTAAATGGCTCAAAATGGAGTTTACTTGGATAAAGAAACAGTAGAAAGGTATCACAAAGCTACCAGGATGTATCTAAGCTAGAAGAGAATCCTAAAAAGCCGTTCATTTTCCGTTAGCGTCGAAGCGAAGCGATCGATAGCACATGTTCAAGTTTAACGGCTTCTCTTGGATTACCCACTGATGAATCTTTCCAGAAAACTACCCAGTAATGCACTTCATCTATTGCTCTACCTCTACAACGTGTTTTAAGGTTATTTAAAATCGTGTTATTGATAAAATTTGAGCAATCTCTCTGAACTCAGTCCGTTTGGCCAATAAAAAGCATTGTTGGAACAACCCTTGCGTCAAAATCGAAGAGCCAATCAGAATATGTGACAGTTCAGCCTTTACCAGGGTCTTCTCTCTGAGTAGCCGCCATCTTGGATCTGACCGAGAAGACCCTGGGGACGAGGTTGAAGATCCCTATTATTGTTACTGTCCATCTCAAGTACCTGTACGGGAAACTATCAAACATTACCTGTTACATTGTCCCCGTTTCGAAGCCCATCGCTCTCGTTTACTTACCTCGGCTGCAGAGTGCCTAACGAATTTCTGGTCTAAATTCTAACGAATCTGACAAGCTAATGTTTTTACTTCGTGGATGTACCAATGTTGACTTTAATTCAAATTGTAAATTATTCCTTGCTGTACAAGATTTTATTTCCGCTACATCTCGCTTTTCAGTTCATATGTAACGTTATCTATTTTCTGTTGTTTCTGTTTCGCTCCCAACTTCCTCTGTTGAAATGTGTGCAATAGTTGTACGAGAGCCTCCCAGATGAGCTTCTGCTCTTGCGGCAATTGTATGGAATAAATATGTTTAAATAAAAAAATAAAAAAATAACGTACCTGTACCAAACCCGAAATGATCCCGAACCCGAAATGATCCCGAACCCGAAATGATCCCCGAAACTGTTCAAGCCGCACCTGAAATGATCCCTCTCCCGAAATGATCCCTCACCCGAAATGATCCCCAATCGGACAATCAGTACCTGAAACGATCCCGCAATAAAACTGGGAATGGTCAAAAGGATTTTGGACAAAATTTTCGCTAAACGTCATGCTAAAAAAAAAGCTCAAAAGTAAGAATATTGACTAGTGTTTTCCAATAGGACAAACCAATACTAGCAGACAACAAACAACACTTGTCAATCAAACCACGTAACGTCACCGATCACGTGACCGTAGCGAAAATCGCCCGAATCTGCTGGGGATAAAGAGCACCACAACAGCCATACCAATTGCCCTATATCATTATGACGTCAAATACAAACAATCTATTGTTTAAACGCTAAGGATCGCGGTCGTGGGAGGGGGACAAAACAGCAACCGCCAACCTCGTGACCAGGGTCTTCTCGGTCAGATCCAAGATGGCGGCTACCCGAGAGAAGACCCTGGTAAAGGCCGAACTACGACGTATTCTGATTGGCTCTTTGGTTATGACGCTGGGGTTGTCTAACAATGCTTTTTATTGGCCAAACGGGCTGAGACCACGGAGATGATTTGTATATAGTTTAATTTTCTCAAATTTTATCAATAAAACGACTTTAAAGAACCTTAAAACACGTTGTGTAGGTAGAGCAATAGATGAAGTGTATTACTGGGTAGTTTTCTGGTAAGTTTCATCAGTGGGAAAGCCAGGAAAAGCCGTTAAACCTGAACATGTGCTATCGATCGCTTCGCTTCAACGCTAACGGCCGGAAAATGAACGGCTTTTTAGGATTCTCTTCTAGCTTAGATACATCCTGGTAGCATTGTGATACCCTTCCACTGTTTCTTTATCCAAGTAAACTCCATTTTGAGCCGTTTAGTAGACCTGTTTTCACTACATCAGTCGTACCCCGCCGGCTCACTCCGGATTGGGATACCTATGGTTTGTAGGCACGTGTTAAACATTTCTATATTTAGCTTGGCCGCCATATTGGATGCCCACATCACGTGATTAAAATTTCCAGGATTTCTGGAGATTTTTGGTCATGTGATTCAGCCTTTACCAGGGTCTTCTCTCGGAGTAGCCGCCATCTTGGATTTGACCGAGAAGACCCTGGTCACGAGGTTGGGAAATTCAGTGCTATCAAATGCATTTTGTAGAACGTAGAAAAGCGGTAACAGCCAGCAAATACGGTAAATATTGTGGGATAAACATCGATACAGCTGATATCTGGAAACCAGATAATTCGAAGTTAAATTTTCCTCAGCCAGAGCAGATTTAGTTAAAAATTATATTGTTCATGTCGATTCTGTCCCCCTTATAAACAAGCCGTGACGTCACAATGATATAGGGCAATTCACGATAGCCACTAGCCATTTTTGTACTGTCTTCTTTGGACAGGGTAGAGGGACCGAGGAAGTTTGCTCAAAAGTGCAACAAGACATTTATGAGTGTGTCAGCAGCCGGGTGCTGATGTGAAAGACGGAGTGGAACAATGCAGTGTTACTCTGTGTGACTTGTGTTTAGATGAGGAAGAGCATCCATACTGTTAAACCACAGGAAACCCAAGCTCTGTTTGTGTTTTAAATTTTAAGGGTTTGTATGAGATTTTTAACGAGTATTTGGTTGTATAACGTTAGGCCAGAAATACTGAAATAAAATCAATGAAAACTTACCTGAAGTCTTTATCTGTTCTTCATTGGGCTTTGTTTGCAATTTCAGCCAATTCTGTTGAAATTTTACCCCTCGACCTCTCCAAACAGAATTGGCTGAAATTGCACACAGAGCCCAATGAAGAACAGATAAAGACTTCAGGTAAGTTTTCATTGATTTTATTTCAGTATTTCTGGCCTAACGTTATACAACCAAATACTCGTTAAAAATCTCATACAAACCCTTATAATTTAAAACACAAACAGAGCTCGGGTTTCCTGTGGTTAAACTGGAGTAGACTTGATATAACATACAATGATCATTTAAAGTAGTTTTAATGCCACTAACTGTAACTAGATTGTCATTTTAATTTGATTTACACAAGACTTGACATAATTACATACACTGATCCGGCATTTAAAGTAGTTTTAATGCCACTAACTGTAGCTAGATTGTCATTTTGATTTACACGAGACTTGACATAACATACAATCATTTAAAGTAGTTTTAATGCCACTAACTGTAACTAGATTGTCATTTTGATTTACACGAGACTTGACACTGATAACATACAATCATTTAAAGACTTTAAAGTAGTTTTAATGCCACTAACTATTTTTGGGATTCTACCTTTTAATATCCACCACGATCATGTGAGCGGTGATTTAATTGGACTTGGCCGTGATGAGGTGGCCATATGTAGATTCCAGGGCTGACTGGAAGTAGAGTTTTCTTTCGTTTTACTTAATTGTTCCTGTTCTTGTTATATATAAACTTTGAAGACATCATATAAATAAAACTGATTTAATCAAAATGTGATGCGTTCAGTCATTGACAGATGCTGTCAATTCGTTAACTAATTATTAACTTCATTAACTAATTACCCGCTTAGTGATGGCTTTCTATGACACCATATATTAGCAAATTTCACTAAAAAGACTCGGACGGTTCGACGTTTCGTGACTTGTTCTGGCTGTTTGCTGTTTATCCCCAGCGATATGATCGATGACGTCAAGTGGTTTGATTGACATGGGTCTGCTAGTGTTGGTTTGTCCTATTAGAAAACACTAGTAAACATTCTTACTTTTGAGCTTTATTTCTTTTAGCAAGAAGTTTAGCGAAAATGTTGTCCAAAAACCTTTAGTCCATGCATTCCCAGTTTTATTGCGGGGTCGTTTGGTGTACTGATTGGGGATAATTTCGGGTCGGGGATCATTTCAGGTGCGGCTTGAACAGTTTCAGGGATCATTTCGGGTTCGGGGATCATTTCGGGTTTGGGGATCATTTCGGGTTTGGTACAGACCCTTAGCCTGATTTTCAGACGGTACAACGTCTTCCCCTCCCATACAAAATTTTAGTTAGCCTATTGGCTATTAGTATTCTGTATATCATACAGCATACTAATAAGCCCTTTACACACTATGCATAACTCGTGCGGTCACAACACGAAAAAGAGACCGGTAAGTCCTCTGGAATGTTGAAGTTGAAATACTAGCAGGAGGTGTGAAACGTGTTGAACATGTTTGTTTAGTTGAAAAATGCTGCTAATCTGTCCTCATTTATCCTTTATTTTTCTTTATAGTACAACCAGCCAGGCGCATAGCAAATTAACGGCATTGTTTCACTGAACATTCGTTCAGTGCATTTCACAATCTCCCGGGCGCTTCAACTGTTTCAACATTCCAGAGGACCTACCGGCCTCGTTGATATGCTAGTTACCAGGACTTATGCATAGGGTCTATTAGTATTCTGTATCAAATGATACAGAGTACCAACTGTAAGATAACTAGACCAACATGCTAGCGTTAGTATGGGGAGGTCTCACGACCGATCACTGACTTTCCCTATCCCGGGCAGTGTGAAATGACAAAGTACATCTGCTCTCTTATTATGTACATACCATCTCTTCCATACGGGATCTGTTTTTCTGCACGCTACGCTCTGCTCTCTTATTGCCGATACACACTGTCTCTTCGACGTGGGACATGTTTTTGTGAGAAACTAATTCATCCCACATCGATAGCAAGGTAGGAGAAATCAAAACTTAAAATGTTCGTGGCAATGTCGCCGAAGCGGCTCGCCATTGTATATCCGATACAACATCGCCGCGAATATTGTAAGTATTACAGTTAAGCTGAAAATAATTTACATTCGTTTGAACGCAGTGAATTAGAATGTAATAGAATTATTTCGCGGGAGTGATCGCGTCCCCCTCACACCCAAGTCTGGGAACCAATCAAATTCTATGGGGGATCTAAACTGTGACGAGCCGCGGTACGCCTCGCGTTGACCGCCATTTTGTTTTCGGGCTGAATTCAACGCAATGCTTTGTATGCAGTATTCAGTTCACGGGAAAGTCATTCTAAACATAGCACGCAACGAGTAAACGCTGTGCCAACCTGTATACTACACATCGACGCTCCGGCTAATGGCATATATCACTTCCTTTTGTATAAAGCTGAACAAAGGGAACGGCCTCCAGTAATGGCGGACGTTTAGATTCAATATTCGGAGTTAAAAAAATAGGACTTCCTGTCGTCGTATCGAAAAACGATTTGAACTGGTAATAATATATCATCTCTACTTTATGAATATGCAAAAAACATTGATATGTCCAAATTTCAGTGCTCGTAGCGGCACTTCAATCGTTAGTCGTTCGAGGGTGTGATTACGAATAGTTCTTGTCTTCAATTTGGCAGTGAAGCCTGACGGCCGTTTTAAAAGAGTTTTAGAGAGTTGAAGAACTTAATCAACAACAGAGCGGGGGTCTCTTTCACTAGTCTGCGGCGAGATGTTTGTAATGCAAAAATTATTTATACACGATTGTATAAGCCCACAGGTTCGGAAAGTCGCTTCTTTTCCAACTTCTGCCTGGATTTATGCAAGGAACTGCATGGTATTGGACATGAGAACTTCCCAAAAGAAGCCTATATATAGAGAGTTATATTACTGGCCTGATTGTGCTCTCGCATAATAATAATAATGGCCATATTTCTATAGCGCCATATCACCACAGTCTCATGGCGCTTTACATATTACCGACATATCCCGTTAGTGATTTTTTTCCCCGACTGCTTAGGAGTCATCATCAACAACTTTATTATACACGGTATCCCATCATTATACAGAAATAAATGCTCTTCCAGGGAGCCGTGTGAAAATATGTAAGTAATATAAGATAAGTTAATAATAATAAATACACTATCTGCAATTATTAATTTCGACTCTAAGTATTAATACATGTAATTGATAAAAATGGTCCCTAAATAAATCTTTAATGTACAATGCTAGGTAAAATTACTTTACTTATAAAAGATAATCAAATTTGCTTGCGTACAAGTCTTTTAAAAACATTACTATTTTGTTCGTTTATTACCTCATTAGTTAGATTGTTCCAGAGAACTGCCCCTCTATAATGGCAGCTGTGTTTGGCAGCTTCAGTTAGGGGTCTCGGGATAAAAAGGTTAGTAGATGATTTCCTAAGATTGTGGGAATGTATATTGGAAATTTTAGCAAAGATATTTTTTAGATAGGGTGGGAGACAGCCCTGCATCACGTTATGCATAGTAATTGCCAACTGTTGGGCTCTTCTGGTTACAAGATCAGACCAATTTAACGCTAGAAGTAACTCCGCAGACCTTTTATCATAATGAGAAAAAGTGATTATATACTCTGGCAGCTTGATTTTAAAGTCTTTCGAGTTTGTCGGACTGAGTCGGCCCTTGCCAAGATTACCCCATATTAGCGCTCTGTACATGGAGAGTAACACTTCGAAAGGAGCCAGATACCTTACACGTTTTAAAACACCAATGCCAGCTGATACTTTCTTAGAGATAGAGTTAATGTGGTGTTCCCAAGATAGAGTTTGGTCAAATTCTAAGCCCAGGTATTTATAGGTTTCGTTTCTTAGTATATCTTGATCGTTAATTTCTATTTTAAATTCGTGTTGAAGGTTTGCTATGTTGTACTGACTACCTATAATCATGTATCTCGTTTTTGCGATATTTAGGCTGAGTTTATTGGCCTTGAGCCATTCCTGGACCTCATTTATATCATGGTTCATTAATTGCTCAAGGACAATGCGATCTTTCGATGCCATAGAAAGGCTATAGTATATATCATCAGCATATAACCTTGTTTTTGAATAAAGACTACAAGCAGACAGATCGTTAATATAGATTATAAATAGTAATGGCCCTAAGATCGAACGGTGAGGAAGACCACATTGTATTCTTAGAGGATCAGATAAATTACCGTTAACATAAGTAGATTGACTACGCTCAAATAGGTATGAGGAAAACCATTTAAGTGACTTTTGACAAATGCCAAGGTATTGCAACTTTTCCAACAGGATTTGGTGGTCAATAGTGTCAAAGGCCTTTTTAAGGTCTAAAAAGATTACTCCGTTTAGAAGACCTTTGTCAATATTAAAGTACCAATCATTTGTTGTATCTAAAAGAGCACTTAGTGTTGAATGCAATGGTCTGGAGCCAGACTGAGAATCGGTAAGTAGGTTATTCTCTGTCAAGTAAGCATACAGTTGATTAAAAATGATTCTTTCAATGAGTTTACTAACAACAGAAAGAACAGATATAGGCCTATAGTTATGTGGATCGGTTTTAGATTCGGCCTTATAAATTGGAAAAACTTTGGCATGTTTCCAATCGTTTGGAAAAATGCCAGTTTTAATAGATTGATTGAAGATGTGCGTTAGAGATGAAATAATAACAGGGCCAGCTTCCTTTAGCAGACGACATGGGATTCCATCTAGCCCAGGAGATTTGTTGGTGGGTAGAGCATTAATGAGTTTTAACACCTCATCGACTGAAGTTTCAGTAATAGAAAATTGACTCTGTGTAGGGGTTAAGAAATCTTTAAAGTCACGGCTATTCCTGTTGGTATTTGAGCAGCTAGTTTTACCCCTACAGATGAAAAATGGGAATTCATTGCATTACTAATTTGGTTTGGTGTAAAACTATATTTATTGTTATAATTATACAGTTGATATCAGTGGATCTGGTGTTGCTACTTAGAATTTCATTAACATCGGTACATGTTTTCCCCATGTGTCCAATATTGGATTTGAAGAAAGAATTATAGTATGCAATTTTAGCATGCTTAATAGATGCATTGACTTTATTCCTGGCATATTTATAGTCAATCCAGCTTTGATCAGTGTTTAATCTGGAAGCTGTCTTCTTCAGTTATCTCTCAAATATATCATTCTTTATTTTTAGGTTCAGCCATGGGGCTGGTGAAGACCTTATTTTCTTTTGCCTTATAGGGGCATGGTAATTACAAATAGAAAGGAAGGTATTCTTCCAGATTTCCCATGCATGATTAGGATCATCTTGGTTTTCGATAATATTCCAAGGGGCTAACAAAAGATCATTTCTGAATTTGGTAGCGTTGAAGTGTTTGTACTGCCTAGTAGAGATAATCTTAGGACCAGATTTGGTTGAGGGAAATTTTCTAATGACATAAATTAGACTGTGATCACTTATACCAAGGTGGGAAACTCCTGTTTGGCAGTAGTTAGCAATGTTATTAGTCAGATATAAATCAATAGTAGTAGCTAGCTGTAGTCTTTTCAAAGTAGGAGGACTTACGGGTCATGAAACACTCATTCCCAGTTAACACCAGCCAATTGGTTTAACAAAATCGATGAAAACTAAGTTACATTAATAAAGTTTTCGATATCACCACGAAAACCTTTAAATACTCAAGGATAATCCTTGAAAAAATTGGCATGTAATGTATAAACCTTGCGAAGGTATCATTATTTTGATATTATTACCCGGGGATAAGAATAATCGAGTATTTTTAACTTATTATTGTCATTAAAAAATAATTTTGTGATTCAAATGTATCCATGTCTGAATTTATGATATGGGGCATCCAGAGACGACATATATAAATACTTTTCTTCAAAAATACATTAATACAACTAAATTTCTGCTTTGTATAACAGGCTTTTTAAGTTTCATTTAATTTTTTTAATGTACTTTTAAAAATATATAAACACTGTAATAATTGTTCTTTGGGTAAGCAGGGTATGTATGATAACATTAGTTGACTTTATCAAGACGTAAATGTACATTAAAAAACTAGTGTCAGTTATTCACCGCCAGTTACGGCTAAATAGCAGATTTATTTCGGTATATCTTGGTAACGGTTTTGATAACGGAGGTTATGACACTATGAGTATTTTGACGTCCTGCCTCCATTGGCTGTATAATCGTGTCTGTACAAGCAGTGATCTATTTGTAATATATAAAACATACAAAACAGTGTTCTCACGGTAAATTAAGTTAATAAAACATTTATTTTGATTTTATAAATGACAAATTAACATATCAAGAGTATCAAGCAATTAATTAAAACATTAAGAATCATGTATTTTGCGTAATAAGTTAAGCATTTACACCATCTTACCGGTTACCTTGTTTTCTAGACACTGGAACGTATCCTAAATAGCTCGACTTGAGTAATTTTCCAATAATTATGGAGTTCAAGCCATATTTCATAAGTTTTCTTTGGTAACTATTTTGGTAACGGAGGTTATGCATGTCTAACGCTATAATAATGTTACTGTTTTCTCATTATATACAGTCGATGCCCAAAAGGTTGTCCAGCAGAACATAATATAATATCTAGACCAAAACAATAGGCCAAAACAATGGATATTAAAGTATTATATTATGTTCTGCTGGACAACCTTTTTGGCATCGACTGTATATATATATATATATATAGTAAAAATGAAGTGACTTGACGAACTCCTCACTGGTCCATAAATTTAATCAGACGTTTCGGCCTTCGGCCTTTTTCAATGCTAAGTACAAATTTAAAAATACTTGGAACTAAACTAAAACTAAAATCCAAGATATTTATAGTGTAAAATACAATACAAACAAACGTAAACAGAGCGCCGTTGGTAGTAGCAATGACCGCTTGTTAGACCATGGCTGTTTTAATTGTAATGCGAGATGTGATTTCTGCCGCAATTCAGTATCTCAAAGAAACAACTATTTTTTCTAGTACTAAAACTGGCAGAACCTACACCATTAAGCAGCACATTAGCTGCACCTCTAAGAACATTATATATCTAGTTACATGTAAGAAATGTTCAATCCAATATGTTGGTTCAACAAGTACTGAACTTAGGGTTACGTTCCGTAATCATAAGTCTCATATGAAGACTAATAAGAAGACTTGCGAGGTAGCCATCCATTTTAATAGTCAACCGCACAATCTTTCTGATATTGAATTCAGTATTGGTATCGAACAAATTTTAAATACTTCTAATAATCAGGACAAAGTCCTCTTGACTAGGGAGGTTTTTTGGAGTGCTCAATTATGCACACTCCACCCACATGGACTTAACAAAAGACAAGAATTCAATTCGAAGAACCGCATTAAATACAATTAGTCTGCCGTTCTTCCGCCTTTGTTGCCATCGAGTTTGTGCTACACTCACACCACTTGTCTATTGTTGCCCATGTTTTGAGAGTGCATTTATCTACACGCCACTAGCTTTTGATAGCCTATTCTTATACATGCCACTGTGCATATGGAGACTAAATTAGATTACTATTGTAAGATTTTCTTTAGCATAAGTCACGGCATATTTTTATATATTTTTATCTTTGTTCTTAATTAGGTTTCTTTCGCCATATTTTTATCACATGTACAGAGTCTGTTGTATCCATTGAAAAAGGCCGACGGCCGAAACGTCTGATTAAATTTATGGACCAGTGAGGAGTTCGTCAAGTCACTTCATTTTTACTATTTAATCTACTCTTCAAGTGTACAAGCGTCTTGTATCCAGTTGGATCCTCCTAGCTAGCGACATCATCGTTGGAAAACCAAGTTTACCTTATCCATTCCTATATTTATATATATATATATATACATATATACAGTCAATGCCAAAAAGGTTGTCCAGCAGAACATAATATAATACTATAATATCCATTGTTTTGGGCTATTGTCTAGACCAAGACAATAGGCCAAAACAATGGATATTATAGTATTATATTATGTTCTGCTGGACAACCTTTTTGGCATCGACTGTATATATATATATATAGTAGTGCTAATCAATACCATATTCAATTTCTGATATACGAAATATATAGACTCTATTCCGCCATATAAAGGCGAATACAGTGGCCTAGCTCTTCCAACACAAATAATCTGGTGGCATGCAATCTAGCTTTCCCTCCGCCTCTGGCAATCTCAAGTATGACAAAACTGGATGCAGGAGGTTACCATAGCGTGGTACACGCCCGTGGGGCTTAATCCTGCTGCCTTCTTCAGTGTCGCGTTGGCCTTACTTCGTGGTCATGTTTTGGGTATGCGCTCTTCTGCAGGCGGTTTCCATTGCTGGCGGCGCTCATGCGCCCTCTGCCTCAGTCTGTAGCTTCTTCTGTAACTTCCAGATTCTTCGCTTGGGAACTATTGTTGTTGTCTCCAAGTTTTTTTTATCTTTTTGTGCGCCTTTGCAATTCCCCTGCTTATTCCCTTTCTGCTGCTAGATCTCTTATTTGGCAGTTGAAAGTTCAGTTTTTACTACAAGCGTTTGTTTTTCATTAAGATCTGACGGAGCGGGGTCTGGGCTGTTTTCAGTGATATGATTAGCTTTTGTGGCTTTCCATTTATTCCGGAATCGGTGGGCCGTTTCCCTGTTTAATTGTTGCCGTTTAAGTTTAGCACTGTCATCTAAGAGTAGTGTTGGAATACATGCCTGTCTCTTGCGCTTGTTTTCATTTGTAACGTAACCTTTATCGATTTTCTTCCTCATTAGAAATATTATTTATCGTAGTTTTGAAATGGTATATTAGTTTGGAGGTATCTCTCAGTAAGCCGTACAAGTTGGGAGGATGTTGTTTGATTAGTGAGTTGTGGACAGCTGAAATATGCAAATTTAAGGGTAGTTTCCTATGAAATAAATTTCAGAAACATTTCCTTTTCGTCTTATTGCTTGTTGTCTCAACAGAACCATTCATACTGATGAATTAAATCGATTCAGCAAAGCAGTAACGGTATAATAAGGCACATATATTTAGCAATGACAGCGAAAATGCCTATTGGCTATTGGCTGGTGTTAACTGGGAATGAGTGGATTTCAAACCTTTATGTATCCACGATAATTACATCATCTACATGTTGGCTTCAGGCAAGAAATACTAACACCTAATCATTCGAAGATTGACGAAGATTGTAGGTGGATTGGATCCCTTGTCGAGTTTCTTGTTGTACACGGCCCGCGCGAATGAAAATTGCAGCATTTACCGGAGCTACCAACACGAATTTTGTCGAAGAAAAGTGAAGCGTGAATTTAAAAATAACATTGAATTGCACAATGTATTCATAACCTTTTTTAAAGGTTGGAGGGGGAGGGGGGGGGGGGGCGAAATCTCTATAGGGGACAAGGAAGGGGGGCGTTTCGCCTCCAGGGGGCGAATTGCATGGCGCGAAATACAGTGTTTGTATGGAAATCCAATGCCAAATAATTTCCGTTAAATCGAATTTCTGAAATATTCACTGTCTGCAAACGTAAGATACCAGGTAACGGATTAACTGATAAAAAAATTGAGGGATGTAGCTCTGCTGGGATATGTGCAATCGTGTTTTCAGTTTTTGCCATACATATTTGTCTGTAAATTTTCCCACGGACTTAGCTGGACTTTGATTCGTTATTTATACAGACAAAGACGATTGCACACTTTCCACCACAGCTACATCCCTCAAATTAAGTTTGCAGTTAGTAAATATTTAAGAAATTGGATTTTCGGAATTCGGAAATTATTTGGAATCGGATTCCCATACAAACTGTATTTCATGCCATGTTTGCACCCCTTTCAAAATGTCGGAATTAACCGCGAACTGGTCTATTCGTTTGTTTTAAAATTTATGGTCTCCTCCGAGTCGATTTTCGAATGACCCCGTATTTACTGGAGAGTTGGACACAATCCATTTCGGTCAATGACACAAGTGTGATTACCTGTATTTTTTTTATATTGGCTTAGATTGTGTCAATCAAAATGTTACGCTAGGGTTTACTGTTCTGGATGACTTTGACCCCTAGCGCTCCGGTCCAAAGGTTCTTCTCGCGCCTCCGGCGCTCTTGAGTAGGACCTCTGACACCCAGGTAACTGGGCAAAAAAAAAGCAGAGGAAATCTTTTCATCTCATTTGCTTCGGGTTGCCTTTCACTGGTAGCATAATAAGGCATCATTGAAAAAAAGATAGAAAATCGAAACAAACTGGACAGAAGAAGCTCCTAGTTTGTGTTGAAGTTGATTTGCTTTGATGGAAATATGAAAACTGAGAGCCTGTTTATATCATGTTTATACGAATGGAGGTTGCCCAAGTGCTAGAACCAATAGCGATACTTACTGCACGTCATCCATTGTCATTAATGTGCCAACCAGAGATCCAATGGTTCCTGACACAAAGCGGTCTTTTGAAATCATGGACATTAGCATAACAATTGTACTGAGTATCGCTATAGTGTTGTCGATATGCAAAACAGTCTCGACGGTTACCGATAATAAAATGAAGATACAGCCAAGTGCTACTGAGGGTCAACGACATTAGGGAGAGTGGAAGTCCGAAACAAATAAGTAATATTGCTAACTCGGAACAAATTGACATAGACCTAAATTCATCATTAATAAACGACCCAGAGAATATTTGTCCGAACAGTGATTTGTCAATTATTTCTGAAACGAGAGGCTTTAAAATGGCTCTACTAAATATCGCTAGCGTCCCTAAACATATCGATGAATTGAGAATTTTATTATTGAATCAGCCTTTAGATGTTCTAGCCCTAAATGAAACTAGGCTTGACTGGTCTGTGTCCAACTCTGAAATGCACATAACCGGGTACGAGCTAATTCGCTACGATCGTACCAGATCTGGTGGTGGCGTTTGTTTTTATTTAAGAAATACAGTCAACTATATAAGGAGAAACGATTTAGTACCCGAAGATATCGAGGCTCTTTGTGTAGAAATTCAAAAGCCTAATAGTAAATCATTTATTTTGTCCACCATATATAGACCACCAAATTCGTCATCAGAATATTTTTCTAGACTTGAACAGATCATAACAAACATCGATAATGAAGACAAAGAGTCATACGTGTTGGGCGATCTAAACTGCAATTGGCTCAGCGCCACAGATTCAAATACTAATCGCCTGAAGTCATTCTGTGATTTACACCAATTTAGTCAACTTATTAAACAGCCTACACGTATAACGGAAAATTGTTCCTCGTTGTTAGATGTTTTGATCACCAGCGATCCGGAGAAAATAGTTGCCTCTGGCGTTGTCCATATCGGGATAAGCGATCATAGTCTAATTTTTGGAATTCGAAAAATAAATAACATAGGTAAAAAAACAATGAAAATAATTAATACCAGGAGTCTTAAAAACTTTAACTTACATAATTTTCGCAGAGATCTACAATATCAACAATGGTCAGATCTTTTGTTGCTTGAAAATTCTGATCAAATGTGGACCGCATGGAAAACTATGTTTATAAGTGTCGTAGATAAACATGCTCCCATGAAAACAAAACGAGTCAGAACAAATAACTTACCTTGGGTAACAAAAGAAATTAAAGAGACCATACGTGAAAGAGACAAAATGAAGCGAAAGTATGTTATCACTAAAAACAAAGACTTCTGGTATGCGTATACCGCCTTAAGAAACAAAGTGAACAATACACTAAGAAATGCTAAGCGAGATTATTTTAGCGAACAAATAGAAAAGAATAAAGGCGATCCCAAGGGCACGTGGAAAACAGTGAATAACCTAATGGGACGGCATGTTCAACATCGGGTTGTAAACGAAATTAAGTACAACAATGAAACAATTACATCTCCTGCCGAAATTGCCGACCACTTTAATAATCACTTTGTTGAAATTGGTCCTAAACTCGCAGAAACTATTGAAACTAATTCATCTGACTTTAAATATTACATTAAACAAGCTCCTTGTACGTTTGAGTTTAGTCTTACAAGTGAATCAAGAGTACTCAAGCTTATTAATAAACTATCCTCTAAGAAGGCAACGGGTCTTGATGGAATATCTGCTAAAATTATCAAAGCTGCTGGACCAATCATTTCTGAATCCCTGACGTTCCTCTTTAATGTAGTTATCGAATCAGGTTTATTTCCCACTGACTGGAAAAGGGCCCGAGTCAGCCCATTGCATAAAAATGGCCCACGAAATGACATGGACAACTATAGACCCATATCAATTCTCCCTGTAATGAGTAAAGTATTTGAAAGAATATTATACGATCAATTATACAATTATCTTACTATGCAAAATTTATTAACAAACAAGCAATTTGGTTTCAGACGACTGCATTCAACAATGACAGCCTTATTAAATTCCACTAATTCGTGGTTAGTAAACATGGATCGAGGTCTTTTTAATATTGTTATCTTCCTCGACCTTAAAAAAGCATTCGATACTGTTGATCACGGATCGTTACTAGACAAACTAAAACTTTATGGAATCAAATATAGGTCAATTAGTTTATTACAATCTTATTTATCAGACAGAATGCAGTCATGTTCGGTTCAAAATATTAAGTCAAATGAGAGATTAGTCACATTTGGAGTGCCTCAAGGTACAATCCTTGGCCCCCTGTTGTTTCTCATTTATATAAATGACTTACCAAATTGTCTAGAAACATCGACACCATGTCTGTTTGCCGACGATACAAATGTAACAATATGTGGCTCGAATATAAGTGATGTCGAATCAAGAGCAAATCGTGAACTTCAAAATATTAACCATTGGCTTAAAGCCAATAAATTACACTTGAATGTCGCCAAAACTGAATTCATGATAATCGGCTCGAGACAACGCTTATCTGATCTAGATAAGATGCCTACATTAAAAATTGGAAATAGACCAATAAAAAGAGTAACCGAAAGTAAAACAGTTGGAGTCGTGGTAGACGAAAATCTAAGATGGGAAGAACACATTAATTACATAACAAAAAAGATAGTTTCTGGTCTAGGGGCTCTAAAAAGGATAAGACCATTCGTATCCCAAGATATACTTATGACAATTTACGATTCCCTTATTCAGACGCACATGGATTATTGTTGCGAAGTTTGGGACAATTTTGGAAAATTCCTCTCAGATAAACTACAAATTTTTCAAAACAGAGCCGCTAGACTAATTCTTAGAGCAGACTATAATACGACCTCCAGGTTACTTTTAGATACCCTAGGATGGGATAAACTAGATGAAAGAAGGGCTAAACGCAAAGCGGTCACTATGCACAAAATCCGAAATAATTTCGCGCCAACAGGCCTTACCGAGTTATTTACAACAGTTGGAAACTCGACTCATTATAATCTAAGAGGATCTGACACAAAACTTTGCCTCCCTCAACCAAGAACTGAATTCCTGAAAAAAAGTTTATCATACAATGGTGCAAAAATATGGAATGGGCTTCCAGCCAAACTACGCGAAACAAAGTCTCTTGTTTCTTTTAAGAAACAAGTTGCGACCACCACTCTCCTTAGTGACTAATGTAATTATTTATTTATTTATCTAGTAGTTATCATTTGATAGGATATCTTTTATAATTATTTAAATCATTTATGACCCAGAAAAATTGTAAATAGAACTTGTAAAATTCATTAATAATTCATAAGGGTACTAGCCAATCCCATGTGCTGAATGACACCACATGATCGCCTCTGTATACCCACGTAGAAACCTGATTAATAAAACATCAGGTTCTGTATCGATATAAAGACCCCATGGTCCGCGATACAGACACCTAGGTCCGTGATACAGACACCATGGTCCGTGATACAGACCCCATGGTCCGTTATAGTTCTAGTAGTATTCTGTATCAGGTACAGAATACTAGCTAAGCTAGTGAGGGAAGTCTCACGACCGATCACTGACTACCCCTATCCCGGGACGGGTGAAATGACGAAGTACATCTGCTCTCTTATTATGTACACACCATCTATTCCATGTGGGACCTGTTTTTCTGCATGCTACGCTCTGCTCTCTTATTGCATACACATTGTCTCTTCGATGTGGGATATGTTTTTGTGAGAAACTAATTCATCCCACATCGATAGCAGGGTGGGAGAAATCGAAGGTTAAAATTTTATGTTGTGCATATCAATGGCTTTTAGTTATCTATTCATTTCACAAGTAAGATAAAATATTCGCGTCCGATCTCTATGGGCATTTACAATGGCTCGCCGAAGCGGCTCGCCATTGTAAATGCCCATACAGATCTCCCGCTCATATTTTAACTACTACATAATTATAATATATTAGCTTAGCCTAGATATATCGCAATTTTGTAATTAGAATATTTTTTACCACACGGCTTCTATGGAAATCAGATTGTATCTGTTAGAATTCTCCGTGTTTTTAAATAAAATAAAGTTGGAATTGCCTTCATGTAAACAGGCTTGAAGTTAAAACTACGTTATTTTCTAATCGGCAAGGCATAATTCAACCCTCATAACAATGCCGAACTGAACTGCGTATTTCCTTTGATCGAATACCGCTTTTCTTATCACTCTTAAAAGCGGTTTCAATAAACACTACCGAGGTACCAGAAAGTAATTAAAAATTCAAATTCGGTTTGCAATTTATATTCGCTTTGAAAAACGAAAAAGCAGCAGAGACACTCATTTCTCCCAAAAAAACAATTGTACCTCATCAATTACTAAACCACCTTTTTCGGCTTGTATTCATATATCCCACTTCGTAACGATATCTCAAAACAACAACTCGTGCAAGGTATACATTTTCAATAATATTTTGTCTTTTTATTACACGTGTTTATGAAAACCTCATTTAAAAGTTGCGAGCCAATAGCCGGCGGGCGCTCTAATCACGGCTCATTGCGGTGTTTTTATATAAAGTGCTAGCTTCTATTCAACACGATCTAGGATTTACACATAATCCAACAGTAACAATACTTAAATGTTTAATCAATTCATACATGGAATCTTCTGTCAAACAAGCAAAACAAAACAAGCAGCTGCCTAACTGTGCTCTCCAGCGACTTTCACTGTTTATTTCTAATCAACTGGAGACTTTTAACCTGGAAATACTGATTTATTTTATAACAACGTCAACGCTGGTTTACGCAGTTCAAGCTGTACTGTCCAGCCGAAACGATTCTTAAAATTAATCCCGATATGGTTTAAAAGTGTTCACCACATCAGTCGAAGCATAATTTGAGGTATTGGTTGTCGTCTCGTACCTTCCCAGTTTGGACCCAAATGCTTCCCGCCAAAAGTGTACAAGAAAGCGCTCCCGTTCTCAAGGGCCGGGACGCGTTGCTTGAATGGTGTCGACAGCATACTGAGGGTTACAAGGACGTTAATGTCCATAACATGACAACATGTTGGCGGGACGGGTTGGCTTTATGCGCCATCATACACAGATTTCATCCTGAGCTAATGTAAGTATAATTTCTTTATCGAAGCACTGTTTCTCAGCATTAGTTGCATACAGCACCATGATATACCCGCCTGATACTGACCACCTGAACCCGATAACACCTATTTGTCAGAAGATGCTACTGAATTTGCAGTAGAATGTTAGATTTTATTAAATATCAGAAATTGTACAGCTTGTACGGTTGCTCAACGTGTAATAACAGGAAACCGAGCGGTAATGTCGCGAGCATTTGGTGTACAAAACAGGAAAGTCGTTCGGTCTGAAACTTGGCATTATAATTATTATGAGTTAATTTCACCACAGCTCAGTAGAGACCTGAGTCGATCGTTGAACTACTCCACCTCGCGCGCATGCATCCAACTGCCTTTCACAAATTATTTCTGCAGTATTTACCTAAGACTTGACATCTCTACAAATTTCACGCTCTCTCGCGCAGTTCCAGCTTAAATATTTCGACTTGCGGTGCCACCTGCATGTTTTACGCCGGATTCAAGGATAATGAAAACCTATGTTCTTGCGTACACAGGCTCGTCCTGAAACGCTTCAATGCGAGCGAGGCTGTGTACGCAAAATGTTTTGTTCGATCTGATGCAGTTAAATACACAATCCCTGCAATATATTGTCTTTTAAGAGATCAAACAATAAAACATTTTCTTTGGAACTGAGAGTGTCCATGTGTCCTGCGAACTTTATCATTTAACTTTGTGAACATTTAGTCAAATAAACTAAACTTGAAGCCTGCACGGCGCAATACAAATTTAAATACAAGGTCTGCGTCCAAGGTCGGCGTAGCAGGCTCTTCTTCCGATCCTCCCCTCTCACCATGTTCGAAGGATATTTTCAGTCCGTACTGACTTTCGCCGCGGGGACCTAGGGGATTTGGTCCCCGGTGAATGTGGTCCTACCGGACTAAATTCAGTAAGTGGTCTCCTTCGATCAGTGGATTTGGTCCCCCTAGCCTTTTGTTTACTATCGCTTAATACATATTCTTCGTAGTTGTTCTGAAGATCGTTACCCTGCATATGAGAATTCACTCTTTTCATAGAGTTCCTAAGGAGAGGAATCGCTCACTCATTCTGATTGGCTAAAAATACATAGATTAGCAGTGGTATTTGACCGAATTGAGTGACGATGGTTGTTTCGGTGTAGTGGTTGCGACGTTTGCGGGGTTGGAGTTCCAGAAAATCTCTCAATTATTTTTACCTCACCATTTTCTTGATAAGTTTTCCTTGAGAACCCTAGCTCTAGGGATCTTGTTTGCCGCTGACCACCGGTTAGGATTTGTTAAGGTTCAGGGTAGGGTTTTAGTTAGTTTATATTGTCATTTCATGAATTAAGTGAGCGATTCCTCTCCTTAGGTGCTCGTCTCTTTTCACCTGGTGGCCATCTTGGATTCAAAGAGAGGTAATCCTTTGTTTTTGCCAGGTTAGCCTCGTTCTGACTATCCCTCATTGCGAGGCTAACCTGGCAAAAACAAAGGATTGCCTCGCTTTGAATCCAAGATGGCCACCAGGTGAAAAGAGTGAATGAAAATGTAATTCTGACGTTTTCTTATAGCCACGGTTTGTCTGCGTTAAGTAAACGTAGTAAGTGAATAGTTAGTTCTCTAATTGTATCAAATATCTTGGTATCTTTATTGATTCTAACCTTAGCTGGAAATCTCTAATTGATTGTATTTCAAAAACAATAAAGAGAAGTGTTGGCATTTTATCTAAACTTCGGTACTATGTTGACATATCAATCCTTGCCAAACTCTATTATGCTCTAATATACCCATTCTTGATATATGGTATGATAGCTTGGGGTAATACATACCCAACAACTGTCCAGCCTCTTGTTCATTTGTACTACAGAAAAAGGCTGTGCGAATTATGACATTCTCAAAGTTTGACGAGCATTCAAGTCCTTTATTTAAAATATTGAATATTATAAAGCTAACTGATCTCATTACCTTCCATATTGCAGTTTTTATGTTCAAGTTTCACAATCAACTTCTACCCTCTGTTTTCAATACTTTTTACACTTCAGTCAAATGTGTCCACAGTTATAATACACGATCTGCAGCAAAACAGTCTTATTATCTTCCTAAAGCTAGAATTAACCAATTACGGATTTTTTAATATCAGATTTCAAGGACCAAAAGTTTGGAATTCAATTGAAGAACATATTAAGTCTTCCTCAATTCGACAGTTTAAGCAAAAACTAAAAAACGAATTTCTAAGCAAATATTAGCTTAGTTCAGACATTATAAATATTAATAGCAACTACTGATTTTTAAGATAATAAGACTGGCTTCCTCCTCTCTCTATAAATATATGTATCTATAATATT
The DNA here is from genome assembly GCA_030867875.1 of Actinernus sp. WN-2022. Taxonomy (NCBI): domain Eukaryota; kingdom Metazoa; phylum Cnidaria; class Anthozoa; order Actiniaria; family Actinernidae; genus Actinernus; species Actinernus sp. WN-2022. The sequence goes on from JAOWCC010000271.1 coordinate 507,062, forward strand.
TATGGTATAATAGACTAGATAGGTAGAATTTTCTGTGTGTATGTATGTGTGTGTTTTTTATTTCTCCGACCTAGTAATTTAATTCAGCCATGTAAACTGGCTCCCTGGCATTTTTAATTTAGCTTTCTAGTTATTTCAGGGTGCCAGTACCCTTTAAATATTCCAATTTCTTTTTTCTCTGTAAATACTATATGTAAGAAATAGGGTAAATAAAGTTGTTGTTGTTGTAATCCTCGGAGAACCCGGGTTGCTGCATTAGGTCGAAGTATACGTTTCAGCATATTCACACGTTTTTCGGCCACAACCCCAGTGTTGTTTTTCCCCTGGTTTTTCGTATCTGGCAGTTTCCCATTTTATATTAGTTAGTTAATTGTATTAGAGTACGGAGTTGTCTGGCGGCTATCCCACAATAAACTATACTTATGAAGTCTCTTGCCAATGTAGTCAGAATGCAGTGTTTTCGTCAAGCTCCGTCATTGCCTTATCAATCAGATCTCGAAATAGCACAATAAAGTTCTGTCCTCGACTTGAGCTGCATTGTGCCATGAAGACTGATAGCGCCGGAAAGTGAGAAGTCGATATAACATTCATTCTGTCGGATACGAATTACTCCTTTTCCCTAAATTCAACTCTTAAAATCCTAGTTCACTTTAGGTAGTTACAATAAGGAGGGGACCAAATCTACAAGTGAAAACACGTGGGGGAACAAATCCACATCCACCGAGGGGGGACCAAATCCACTGGTGAAAACACGTGGGGGAACAATCCACATCCACCGAGCGGGGACCAAATCCACTGGTGAAAATACGTGGGGGAACAAATCCACATCCACCGAGGGGGGACCAAATCCACTGGTGAAAACACGTGGGGGAACAATCCACATCCACCGATGGGGGACCAAATCCACTGGTGAAAATACGTGAGGGAACAAATCCACATCCACTGAGGGGGGACCAAATCCACTGGTGAAAACACGTGGGGGAACAATCCACATCCACTGAGAGTGAGGGGGGACCAAATCCACTGGTGAAAACAACTTCAACTTCAACTTTATTAATATTTATACACGGAATTCTAACAGATAAGAAAAACTGATTTACATAGAAGCCGTGTTAACTACTATTAAATATATAAAAATACAGAATTGTCAATGTAATAATAATAATAATATAAAAATATATATACTATACTAATAATATGATATCCTAAAATTATGAAAACTACTACATACTATTATCAATTTTCAAAACATCATTGGTCATTTAGGACGGCGACTGTTTTGATTTTGTTCTTAAAAGAGCCTAGTGATTTAATTTCACGTAATTCTGTTGGAAGCTCATTCCATGTCTTGGCGCCGTGATACGAGAAACTTTTCTTCATAAATTCTGTTTTTGGTTGCGGAAGACAAAGTCTCGTATCACGGCCCCTTAGATTATAGTGGGTAGAACAATCCACATCCACCGAGGGGGGACCAAATCCACTGGTGAAAACACGTGGGGGAACAATCCACATCCACTGAGGGGGGACCAAATCCACTGGTGAAAACACGTGGGGGAACAATCCACATCCACTGAGAGTGAGGGGGGACCAAATCCACTGGTGAAAACACGTGGGGGAACAATCCACATCCACTGAGAGTGAGGGGGGACCAAATCCACTGGTGAAAACACGTGGGGGAATAAATCCACATCCACTGAGGGGGGACCAAATCCACTAGTGAAAACACGTGGGGAAACAATCCACATCCACTGAGGGGAGACCAAATCCACTGGTGAAAACACGTGGGGGAACAATCCACATCCACTGAGAGTGAGGGGGGACCAAATCCACTGGTGAAAACACGTGGGGAAACAATCCACATCCACTGAGAGTGAGGGGGGACCAAATCCATTGGTGAAAACACGTGGGGGAATAAATCCACATCCACTGAGGGGGGACCAAATCCACTAGTGAAAACACGTGGGGAAACAATCCACATCCACTGAGGGGTGACCAAATCCACTGGTGAAAACACGTGGGGGAACAATCCACATCCACTGAGAGTGAGGGGGGATCAAATCCACTGGTGAAAACACGTGGGGGAATAAATCCACATCCACTGAGGGGGGACCAAATCCACTAGTGAAAACACGTGGGGAAACAATCCACATCCACTGAGGGGGGACCAAATCCACTGGTGAAAACACGTGGGGGAACAATCCACATCCACTGAGAGTGAGGGGGGACCAAATCCACTGGTGAAAACACGTGGGGAAACAATCCACATCCACTGAGGGGGGACCAAATCCACTGGTGAAAACACGTGGGGGAACAATCCACATCCACTGAGAGTGAGGGGGGACCAAATCCACTGGTGAAAACACGTGGGGAAACAATCCACATCCACTGAGGGGGGACCAAATCCACTGGTGAAAACACGTGGGGGAACAATCCACATCCACTGAGAGTGAGGGGGGACCAAATCCACTGGTGAAAACACGTGGGGGAATAAATCCACATCCACTGAGGGGGGACCAAATCCACTAGTGAAAACACGTGGGGGAACAATCCACATCCACTGAGGGGGGACCAAACCCACAAGTGAAAACACGTGGGGGAACGAATCCACATCCACTGAGGGGGGACCAAATCCACAAGTGAAAACACGTGGGGGAACAATCCACATCCACTGAGGGGGGACCAAATCCACTAGTGAAAACACGTGGGGGAACGAATCCACATCCACTGAGGGGGGACCAAATCCACAAGTGAAAACACGTGGGGGAACAATCCACATCCACTGAGGGGGGACCAAATCCACTAGTGAAAACACGTGGGGGAACGAATCCACATCCACTGAGGGGGGACCAAATCCACAAGTGAAAACACGTGGGGGAACAATCCACATCTACTGAGGGGGGACCAAATCCACAAGTGAAAACACGTGGGGGAACAAATCCACATCCACTGAGGGGGGACCAAATCCACAAGTGAAAACACGTGGGGGAACAAATCCACATCCACTGAGGGGGGACCAAATCCACTGTGACACCGGTACTTCAGCTCCTGTCCACATTAGCGGGGTACCCGTAATATCAGGTGTCCCTAATATCGACCGAGAAAGCCACAGAGTTATGAAATGGAGGTTTGTAGCACAAAACGTCTGCGGCAAGACCACCATATGAGAACTACGGGTTGTTCAAAGCCCGATTAGTGTTAATCCTGGATTAACTCTGCACAAAACCTATTGTTTGTCATGGAAAATTAACCCTGGATTAGCACTAATCGGGCTATGAACAACCCGGCCCAGGAGGACAACTGGCGTCGCTTTGATACCTTTACTACTAAGGTCAATACCACACCGCGGCAAAACGGTTTATTCAGTTCATACAGCGGAGCTTTACATTCCATAATGCTGACATCATAGTCGCAACTGACCTCCGCAGTGATGCGGGCAGACATGAAGCAAAAAATATCTGCACGTCTCAAATGATGTTTAACTTTTGATTTAAAAGAAACACAGGTGGATTTTCACAGAAACAGAAAAATATACAGTCGGAATAAATGTTAATCTCCTTACGACTTTAGCTTTATTTGCACATTGCTTAAAGTTACAAGCGACATTTTTTTTAAACGATTACTAGCTATATATGTAAAAAAGAAAAAGAGAAATTACACAAAAGAACAGAACACTGCGATACGACAGAAACTAATACATTTCTGACCGACTCCAATTTTGTGAGATGTAAGGCGCACAGAACTCGATCCCCTACGATCCAACTCGAGGACTTGAATTGAATCCGATGTTCGACGGAAGACATAATAGTACATATTAATTTATTGAACTTTTGCAGAAAATTTGAAGAGCTTTCTAAAGACAACGCTACAGAGAACAACACCTTGGTGAGTTAACGTTCGACTCTCAGTAAAACTTTCAACTGTATACTAATATACCCTTTGCACGTGACGTCATAGCCGCCATGTACAGTTAACACTAGATTCTTCGTTAGCTGCTTTTGTTCTGTATACCAACATGGCCGGCATGCCCTTTGAATTCAACTTCAACTTTATTAATATTTATACACGGAATTCTAACAGATAGGAAAAACTGATTTACATAGAAGCCGTGTCGACTACTATTAAATATATAAAAATACAGAACTGTCAATGTAATAATAATAATATAAAAAATTATATACTATACTAATAATATGATATCCTAAAATTATAAAAACTACAATATACTATTATCAATTAAGCACCATTGGTCATTTAGGACGGCGACTGTTTTGATTTTGTTTTTAAAAGAGCCTAGTGATTTAATTTCACGTAATTCTGTTGGAAGCTCATTCCATGTCTTGGCGCCGTGATACGAGAAACTTTTCTTCATAAATTCTGTTTTTGGTTGTGGAAGAAAAGTCTCGTATCACGGCCCCTTAGACCATAGTGGGTAGAGCTTCCAACAGTAGTGAATAAATCACATTGGCTTGCTGGCGCCAGGCTATTTTGGGTCTTAACCATTACGATGGCTTTATGTTTTGCTCTGCGTTCATCTAGTTTGTCCCATTCCAAGACACTTAAAAGTGCGTTTGTAGTTGTATCATAATCTGCCCTGAGAATAAGTCGACTGGCTCTATTTTGACATTTCTGAAGTTTATCTGCGAGAACTCTGCCGCAGGTATCCCATACTTCGCAACAATAATCCATGTGCGTTTGAATTAGAGTCGTATACTTTGATTAGTGTATCTTGGGACACGAATGGCCTGATTCTCTTTAGAGCTCCTAGACCCGAGACGATCTTTTTTGATATATGATTTATGTGATCCTCCCATCTCAAGTGCTCGTCTACCACGACACCAACTGTTTTACTTTGTGATACCTTTTTTATTAGTTTGTCTCCTATTTTTAAATAAGGCATTACTTCATCAGTCAGAGCCGATAGGCGTTGTCTCGAACCAATCATCATAAATTCTGTTTTGGCAACATTAAGATGCAATTTGTTTGCTCGTAGCCAGTTATTAATATAAATTAATTCACGATTTGCTCTTAATTCAACATCGGCTACATCTGCGCCACAAATTGTCACATTTGTGTCGTCTGCAAACAAGCATGGTGTCGAGGTATCGAGGAAATTTGGCAGATCGTTTATATAGGTGAGAAATAATAAAGGCCCGAGGATTGTTGTGAGGTACACCGCACCTAATTATCTTCTCACTAGATCTTGCATTTTGTACTCTGCACGACTGCACTCTTCCCGATAGATAGGACCGCAATAAGGAAAGCGAACTATCGACAACTCCATAAAGTTGTAATTTTTGTAATAATAATTCATGGTCAACGATGTCGAAAGCTTTTTTTAGATCAAGGAAAATAACGATGTTAAATAGGCCTCGATCCATGTTAACTGACCACGAATTGGTAGAATTTAAAAGAGCTGTCATGGTTGAATGCAGTCGTCGGAAGCCAAACTGCTTGTTTGTTAATAAATTATTTGTGGAAACTGAGTAATTGTACAATTGATCGTACATTATCCTCTCAAAAACTTTACTTACAACCGGAAGGATAGATACGGCCTATAGTTGTCCTGGTCACTCCTTGCACCATTTTTGTGTAGAGGACTGATCTCAATAAAATGATCATTAACCCTTTCACTACTAGAGCGGCCAAAAGCGGCCAATATGAAGCATGTACCTGGGAAAAAATATTGCATCAAACCTAGACATGCTGGAAATACGATGTTGCGATATTATTTCAAGGGATGAATGACTTCAAAGCCACAGCTATAACTGGGATCGCTTGACTCTCCCACTTTGGAGAAAAACGCATTTTGTTTTGGAGATCGTTTTTCGTTTCTCCGATTTTCACGAATTTCGAGGAGCTGAAAATCGGCCTCCAAAATCCTTCCCATTCGCGCTTGAAATCAAAAGCAAACACAAAATCAGCACTCAGTCGTTACAGTACCTTCTTTAATCTTTCGAACCACCAGGTTTGTTTGCACAAAACACACATTGCGACTGTGAAGCATGCTATTCTTAATGCTGCACTTCTCTCCACCATGTTTTTCCTGCTCCCATCTCCAATTGCATGCTGGGTAATCAAAAAAAAAATCACAAGGGGACCCCCCCTCTGGGACTCCTGTAGGTTTTTTTTATAAGTCTTTTACCCCTACAACCAAGAGCGGTGATTTGGACTCAAGCCGTTGCTTTAAAGTGACAAAAACACATCCTAATAGGTTAAGCAGGGGGAAAAGACAACCAACTGCAGAATTTCAAAGGTTTCAGTGAAGAATTATTTCATGTGTCCCAAAGCAGAAACACAAAAGAAAAACCCTATGAAACCCCTCACAAGGCCTACTAAAAGCAAACCAAGTACTTTTCAGCCGTCATCAGACTTAATGATGTCCTCTAACTCTCTTACAGTGGCTTATTTGTCCAAAATTAGAGCACATTTCATTGGAAAACCTACAGAAGAAACCATACTCACCGCCGCCGAGTCTGTAGAATTCTGCCGAATGGCATCATGGGGAAAGTTTGAGCCCTTGGTTTAAAAAGTCAGCAGTATTTAACTAGCCCGGGCTAGCCAAACTGGAACTGAGGGGGGAGGGTTGAGTTAGCACTCTGCATTTCACCCATTGAGCCCAAACACGTCCAGGAGTGAAAGGGTTAATCACCACCCTACCCATGTCATGTGACCTCTTCTGTTTGCACTCAAACTTATTTTGCAGGATGTTAACATCCATTGTACTTGAATAATGTCAATTGCATGTGAAATGACCCTATATTTTGGACAGGAGAATTTTTTACAGGTTATCTATGGTTGGAAAGCAATATCCCAATTATGGACAAGAAAAGGGTGTGTCAGATCACATGATTGGAGGCATTAGCAACATGTCTCCCAAAAATGAAGTCTGAGCAACTTGAAGATGCATATGTTGTGATTAATACAAATCTTTTCAATTAACTTGAACTTTGAACCACCCCCTCTGACCTTAGTGTTGGTTCTGAATTTTAGTGTCCAATAAGAGAAGACAGGGAAGTACATTTTTGCTCATAGTTCCTGTCTAGAAAACAATTACATCACAAAATTGGGTCAAATAATTGATTACTTGGTGAGTATCCAATTAATGCCGAGACTGAATGAAAAGAACAGAAAGTTATAATTTTTAATTTTGTTGTTGTTAAAGAGTTCAGCGATTTCGGAGGGAGAACTAATTGTAGTGTCATTGATTTTAATTTCATTTACAGCTGGATGTTTTTTGTTCCGCCCCATTAGTTTATTTACAGTAATCCATCTGCCCTTGGGATCGCCTTTGTTCTTTTCTAATTCGCTGCTGTAGAAATCACGTTTAGCATTCCGGCTTCATTGTTTTATTGACTTTGTTTCTCAAAGTAGTATATTTAGTCCAGTAAGTTTTGTCTTTTGTTATGACATACTTTCGTTTCATATTCTCTTTCACGCATGGCCTCTCTTATGTCAACTGTTACCCAAGGTAAATTATTGGTTGATCGAACGAGTTTTGTTTTTAGTGGTGCATGTTTATCAACTACGTTCATAAACATGGCTTTCCACGTTTCCCAAATTTGGTCCGTATTGAGCAATAAAATATATTGTTGAAGCCATTTTTTTTAAACTTCTGGTGCGTACTACTTTAACCGATATTCAGTTTTCTCAGTTACGGCAAAAATTAAACTGTGATCACTTATTCCCAGATGTATAACTTCGGAAGCAACAATTTTTTGCAAATCGCTTGTGATAAGAATATCAATTAGCGAGGAGCTACTTTCTGTTATACGCGTGGGCTCTTTAATTAATGCACTGGTCAAACTGGTATTAGTCACAGAATGCCTTTAGACGATTTGCATTAGAATCATGGGAGTTCAGCCAGTTGCAATTGAAATCGCCCAACACAGAATTCTTTCTCTTCACTATCGATATTAATCATGAGTTCTTCTAATCCGGAAAAATATTCTGATGAACTTGGCGGTCTATAAATTGTGTTGTAGGCCATGGCCAGCTAGCGTCATATTTTCACTCGGTCACTTCATGACATAGTAAGAATTCGGGAAAGCCGACCCCATTCGTTATAAATTTCAGCCTCCTGCAAGATGTAGAAAATGAACACTAGCCCTAATATTTGAAAAGTCACCACTCTACTCGAAAATAGAACTGCATGCAGATCTAGATAGATGACTTTATTTCACATTTAGAATGACACATCCCTAGATATTCACAAGCGATATAGCTATTATTAGCTAAAGGAAAAGTTACATGTATGCTACAATATAATAGCACCTGTGCTTGGACAGTGAAGTTAGAAATGAATACTAGAAGTAATCATAGATTATCAAAGTGCGCTCGACATACTTTTTTGCATGAGAACTACGCCTCGGCTTTCAATTGTTTTCTCAACATTTGTAATACCACTCCAATTTGTGTTTGAAAAGTACATTAAGGAGTATAGAACACAAACAACCCTATTCAGATGTGTATAAACTGCATGCATCCCAGTTTTCATGTGATTACACTCCAGTGTAGGACATAAAATATATGTGCATGTGTGTAAACTACACCTTCAGACCGATTCAAATTATTCTTCAAGTGAGACCAAGGCTGGCTGCAGAATATTGAGTGTCCATTGTTATTGCAGAATAATTTCTGATCATATTGGGTGGGCTCACCTTATTTTTATATTTAAGTTCCATGACATATCCAAGGCTGTGGACTACTGAAAAGCATTGATTTCTAAGAATGTTGAAAAGTATGGGTTGGTAAACCCTGCTAAAAAGAATTGTTTTCTAAAATACAAAAGAAAACTCAATTGATATTTGTAATATTTTTGAGCAAGTTAAGTTCAGAGAGTGTGTTATGTGAAGTTGATTTATAATTACTGGGAGCAGTTGTGATAGGCCTTTTGCAGGAAACAGTCATGTGCTGGTATAATACTTTGTGAACGAATGAATTGAGCTTGTGGGAAAGACATTGCCATGGCGGATGCTGGATAGCAATTGCAAGCTATCTTTATAAACGCTGTGTTACAAAGATCGACAATCGATTGGATGTGGAAAATAGCATTTACAAACACTACCAATCTCGTACATTAGTGCCTTTAAATATATTAAGATTTGTTTGCCATCTAGTACAATCTTCTGGAGAACTATCAAGCTGACTACATCTAGATATATCCGGCTTCCCTAGCACAAACCATGTATGACACAAAAATATGCTAGAACTCCATGAACTACCATGTATTCACCCATCATGAGGAGCTTAGGCCTCAAAAAATATTACATGCAGGAGGTCGTCTGAGAATGTGAATAAACGTCAGTCAAGAATTGAAGAGGTGCTTTAATAATGTAAAAACGTCAGTCAAAACCATTAACACTTCGTACGTTTATATAACCAGTAATCCCAATGACATTTCATTGACTATGATAAAAAAGGCTGCTAAAATATTTTCGTAACTTCATTTTATGTATGAAAAAAATATTCTACCTCTCGTATGTCCAGAGTATGTTTTGGGAGAATAGTATGACCATATGCTCTCCTTGACCAGTTCAAATTTCGAGCGCAGAGACATCGCATACACAGTGTGTTTTGCTTTCTGGTATACTTTGTCAGAACAACTGCGTTTATTCCCGAAACAGAAATAAGTTTTCTTCAGTATTTTAATTCTTTTTTCCCAAGCAGGTATTTTCTGAGTTTTTTTGGAAAACAGTATCGCAGTATTCTCAAACGCGTATTCAGCGTATTTGAATTTCGCGCACAGCTCTTTAATAGTAGCCAATGGTACTTGAAGCACCAAGTGCGGCAGCACTCGTCTGCTCTAGAAAGACTGTATTTATATCTGAGCCTTCAGGACTTGATAAACCCGGTCTTTTATTCAATAGACATGCGCTTTTTCCTGTCAGCCCTTGGGTGCGACCATTCAACCGCCATTTTGTTCAGCACAACCTAACCAGCCATGTAATCGTTTGCGATTTGCCAGCTTTGCAACTGACTTCGACTAGTTAAAGCTCACAGTTTGCTCATCATTACTGCAAAAGATAACTCGCAAACCATTCATACTCTACAGCAATGTGTCTGAAGTTGAAAGAAATAGCTTAACCTGCGTGTAATAAATAAAAACAAGGTCCGTATTGAAGGGCGAAGACGATTGCTTTACGCTTTACAAAAGTGTATGCAACAGCGAGTCCGGCGAGTCTGCCTGTTGTTTGAATCACCTTCAACAGTGTAAGTAATAAGCCGATGGATCCCACACTCTGTTCAGTCCGTATTCTAAACTTTGTGATTAATTTATGAAGTAAGATTGAAATTCACACAGCGAGTAAGTAAGGGAATGTCGAAGAGCTTGTTTTTGTCACGGCGGTTCCATTTTAGCGTGTTGGTGTATCACACAAGCTCTTTCTCTTTTGAACAAATGCACATTTATTCGGCCTATTCAGAAAACTAACTAAATTTTCCAGCAAGAAAATAGAAAAGTAATACAGCAGCTATATAATGGTCAAGTACTTAGCTTTGAAACTATAAATTTGATATAGCGATGTTTCGTGTTGATAAACATTGCAATTGTTATGCTAATGTGCCAACCATGATTTGTAAAGCCCGCTTTGTGTTAGGAACCAATGGATCTCTGGTTGGCACATTAATGACAATGGATGACGACACACGAAACATCGCTATTGGCCGGAGAACTCATTGTGTGTGCATTTTACAAAGATCAAACTGGCTTCAAACTGTTAGGCCGAAACTGTGTCTGTGGCATTTGCAGACCATTTTCGGACCATTTGCCGATCCCTGAATAACCAGTGATATTTCCATTGAACAGACTGCTTTAGAAACAGACTTAGACGTAGCTAACTCTCAAGGCTGCGAGCAAGAAGACAGCCGACTCGCTAACAGAACTAAAGGCATTTCCGGCCTGAATTTGTTTCAAGTGAACTGCATGCAGTAATTTATCTCCGGCTACCTCGAACTTTTCGCTCACTTGACTGAAGCTTTTGAATCACTGGAACTGTATATCTTGGTTGCAATCATGGATCCACATCAACTCGAATTGTTTTTAAAATATCATGTCTTCTATATTCTATTCGGCTTTTACAGGAAATAGTAGTGTGAAATTCACAGACACCTCTCCATTCATAGCGATACCGAACTGTCAACTTATGGTTTCACGCCGTGACGTAAGGGTAGATTGAATCCACCCTTACGTCATTTTTTGTAAGGCCTAAGCTCCTCATGCTAGGTGGCCCGAGTTAAGGCCACTCAGGGCCTCTTGTTACTCCGGCGCTGCTATGGCAGCGGCCGGAGTCTTAAAATGCAGTCTGTGTCATTTTTTTATTACTCCGGCGCTGCTATGGCAGCGGCCGGAGTCTTAAAATGCAGTCTGTGTCGTTTTTTTATTACTCCGGCGCTGCTATGGCAGCAGCCGGAGTCTTAAAATGCAGTCTGTGTCGTGTTTTTTTTTGTTCTGTCAACGACAGAAGTTGATCAGTTCAGACCTTTGCCGCTAACAATGTGGGTCGGAGACGCTGTGATCGAGCGATAAAACAGGAGGCATGCGCATTAAATTTATAGATTTCTTTTACACTATTTACATCACATAATATCATTACCGTAGAATTACTACTGTGAGAATGTGAAATGAGCAACACGTGAGACTTCGAGGCGCTACAGTTCTTTTTAACTACTTTTTAATCTTCTGATTCTTGTAAAGGAACTGTTATAGACCCAAAAATACACATTGGTCCGAACAGATCTAAAAACGTAAGCGAAATACAATCTCAGTTGAGATATAAAAGGTATCGAATTATAATCTCAGGTTAGATTCCGTCAGGCGTGCTCAGATAACAAAGGTCAAAGCTCTCAGACAAGACGAGACAAGGAGATATTGATCGATGAATCATTGTAAAAAATCTATTCCCGGCCGTAACATTAGGCAATCTGTCAATGGTAAAACTGCTGACAGTTTCGGTCAGGTCAACTACACAAGCTAAAGAGTCTCTATTGGATTAAGATACTGTTACATGTCTGTAATAATATGGGGAAAACTGAAGAATCCCTCATTGAGCTTGATAACCATCAGTACAAGAACAATTCTGCCGGTAAGATGTTTTTAGTGTATACCCGAATGCTGTGCTCGTTTTCTGGTTGAAGAAATAAACTAAAGCCGGACCTCTTTAAATAAGTTTATCGATTCGTAATAATTAATTTGCATTGTATTGAACGGAACTGCGTCGAACAAATAGGAACTTTGGCTTTATATTGTACTGCATCAGCTAAGTTTTCCCTTATCCGAGTCTGAGATGTAGTTTGAGTCTTGTCATCTGCCTATATCGTATATTTAGTTTAATTTAGGTGTTCTAGTGGAAATTGTGAGCGAATTAAGTTGGAAGACAAATTGCAAAACATACGATATTTAAATAGTATTCGGCGTTAACAGAGCGGACATGGAAAAGTTTGTGCCGTGTACTGTCTAGTATGCGAAAACTCCGGGCGAAAACTGCACACAGTTCCGTCAAGCTAAACTTGCCAGTAAAACTACTCCGGTCCGACATGCAGTTTGAGACTTGTCATCTGCCTATATCGTATATTTAGTTTAGTTTAGGTGTCCTAGTGGAAATTGTGAGCGAATTAAGTTGGAAGACAAATTGCAAAACATACGATAGTAGTATGTACTATACTCAGCGCAGAGCGTACATGGAGAATATTGTGTTTTAATTGTAAAGATAATTATAAGCATAAATTATTCCGAAACTTGAGAACATAATAATTGAAAATTACTTGAAAATACAAGAGTGCTTCTAGTCAGAGCGTATTAAATGGAGCGAATGTAATGGGGAACGAACAACCGAAACAAACACTACGAGCTGGAACCCAGTACTGTATAAAAAATAAATTTGTAAACTCGAATATCCAGAACGGTATTTCAGAAAGTCGTTTCAGGCTTCGTAAATGGTCCAGACAAGATATATATTCTTGTGGGCCTTCCTGTGCTTTCGAATTAATAGTTTTGCTGTTTTCAGAAACTCGATATCGTCCTAAATCATCCGATCCCACCTATAATTTGATACATGGGCTCGGGTAATCTGCTAGAATATATACACTTCTTTCAGGACACTAATAACCATTCAAGAGCATTAGTATAAAGTTGGACTAAAAGCTAGCTTTGTTCGACGCTGTTTAGTACGGTTAGTAGCACCGCCATAGACTGGAACGAGACTGGCGAAAGGTCACCGCTCGCATAGTGAAAACCTAATTGAAAAAATATTAATTTGCCAGGTCACGCAAAGCAACTGGAAGTCGGAAGACGGAAGTCAGTCTCGCCTTGCATTCACACATTTTGTCGTTAGTTAATAAAGAGTTTATTAGTATTATTATTATTATTAGTTCACGTTCGTCGGGACAAATAGATAAAAAAAACAATCATTCAGCTTTTTTTTAACTAAATCTGCTCTGCTGAGGAAAATTTAACTTCGAATTGTCTGGTTTCCAGATATCAGCTGTATCAATGTTTATCCCACAATATTTACCGTATTTGGTGGCTGTTACCGCTATTCTATATTCTAAAATAGTTTCGATCATTAGTTATCTATCTATATGTAGATACTTTAATTTACTTGACATTAACTATTCTATCCAATATTTTAGGTTTTTAATATAGTAGTGTAAAGTGCTATGAACAATTCGTGAATATAGCGCTATATAAATGTTTTTATTATTATTTTTTATTATTCTACGTTCTACAAAATGCATTTGACAGCGATTTCGATTCCTTTGTGTTGTTGCTGTTTTGTCCCCCTCCCACGACCGTGATCCTTGGCGTTCAAACAATAGATTGTTTTGATTTGACGTCATAACGATATAGGGCAATTAAAAGGGAAACTGAACTCTAAAATACTCTAAAATCAACCCAACGTCTATACAAAGATGTATTCAAAAGACATAATTAAGTTCTGCTATTTAATTTTTCTGTGTTGCGCGTCTTTGAAGAAAAAAATAGTTTTCATGTTCGAATGTCCGCTGATAAATCTAGATTGTAGTTAGCCCAAAAATACATAGAGTATAGTACCGTACCGATCACCGCACTGCATTGATAACAATAGGACAACACAGGTAACCCGAAAATACAAAGACGGCACGCACTGATACAACTATTAGTTAAAGCCGAAACAACTAAGCCGATAACACAATTTTTATTATTATTATGCTTTCCTGTTAATTAAATCATGAAGCTCTGGTGCACTCATGTGTTCTGGTGTTCTGGTGCACTCGTGTTCTGACTCGTGTGGAGTTATATTTCAGATCCTACTAGTATTTGGATCCCAGTATTTTTGGGCTACCTGTGTAATCCTAGGTACCCTGGCTTACGTGACGGTTGCTCGTGTTTATTCGTGTTCTACTTGCGTGCCACTAGTGCGGCTCAAATCAAAGCAAATTTTCCCATATCGACCTCCGAACACAAAGAAAACACAATGGTTCACAATTAGGAGCCGTTAGTCCAGCAAAGAAATAGACTTGAGCCGTCTGAGCGGACGCTGTGAGGAAGGTTTCATATAAACAGTGATCTGGCTGTGTGTATACTAATAACGATGTGAACACAGGTAGCCCGAAAATACAAAGAGGGGGTACCTTACTGAAAATACAGGTAACCCGACACAACTGAGCCAATACAGGTAACCCGCAAATACGAAAAGCGGGTACCCCACTGATAACACAGGTAACCCGAAACAAGTAAGACGAGAAACCAATTAAATGGTTTTTTTAAAATTATTATTATAATGTTTTGATAACTATGAACCGCTGTGCACTCATGTCGAGTTTTAGATTAGATCATCATAACCCGAAACAACTAAGATGATAACACAATTTTTATTTATTTATTAGTGATTTTCTTTATTATAATTTTTTGTTAATTAAATTATGAATCGCTAGTGCACTCGAGCTCAGGTTCTGACTCGTGTGGAGTTTTAGATCATGCAGTTCGTCAGCATTCGTATCCTAGTATTTTGGGGCTTTGTGATCAAAAATCTAGATTTTGCCAAAATAGGTGGTGGGTTCCGGGTACAACCCCCCTTCCATCAAAACTGGGTCCCGCCAGAGTACCATTGTTTTGACTTCTTCCCTTAATTAAAATTATTGGAATAAAATATAATAAGTAAGTCTTTCTTTTCTTGTATATTCACTTTGTAACTCTGTAATCATAAGTCTACATACTGTTTTTGTTCTATTAGATTTCATAGAAATCAGGCTCTATTGTTCGTAAGTTCTATACATGTATGTAACCAAATCTACTTGCTATCCAACCATTTACGGCAGTCAACTCGAAACTTGAAACTGTGTACTTCTGCAAACAAATATTTTTAATGACCACAATATCAGACTAATCAAAACATTGCTCACCTGCAACGATTCATGGGCGCACACGGAGTCACAGATAGTAATGCAATGGGCTGCTTTTGCAGCTTCACGCGGCATTTACACAGGTAACACGAAACAACTAAGAAGATAACATAATTTGTTTTTAATTGTAAATGTTGGTTAATTAAATGATGAAACGCTAACTAGTGTACTCGTGTTCACTCGTGTGGTGTTCTAGTTCAGATCCTCATAGTATTTGGATGCAATTTGTTTTGGGCTGGTATCGCACTGATACACAGGTAACCCGAAACAACTAAGACGATAAAACAATTTTTTTTTTATTATAATATTTTTTGTTAATTAAATTATGAACCGCTGTGCACTCGTGTTCACTCGTTTCCTGCCTCATGTGGAGTTTTAGATTAGATGATCATAGCATTTGGATCCTAGTATTTTTGGACTACCTGTGTTATCCTAGGGTAGCCTGGCTTACTTGAAGTCGCTCGTGTTCTGACTCGTGGAGTTTTATATGAGATCGACTGTCTGTGCATACTTTCGCATGTAATTGTGCGTTGTAATGTGCCAAACACGCAGGCATATGAGATCATCCGCGTTACAAAAGATACGCCGGAGTTCAAGCTGCGTGCAGCTTCTTGTTAATATTTTTTTTGTTCTATCGACGACAGAAGTTGATCAGTTCAGACCTTAGCCGCTAACCATGTGGGTCGGAGACGCTGTGATCGAGCGATAAAGCAGGAAGCATGCGCATTAAACGTTATAGATTTATTTAACGCTGTTTGTATCGCATAATATCATCACCGTTTAATTATCACTGTGGGAATATGAAATGAGCAACGCGTGAGACTTCGAGGCACTATCGGTACTTTTTAACTACTTTCTTACCTTATGATTCTTGTAAAGGAACTGTTATTGACCCACAAATACATGAACAACGTAATACATTCGATCTGCGCTGTCTGGAGAGATCTGATGCACATTTAAAAACGTAAGCGAAATACAATCTCGGGTTGAGTGTATACAAACACGTTTGGATATAAACGGGTATCCGCCGATTATAATCAAAGGTTAGATTTCGTCAGGCACGCTCAGATAAGAAAGTTCGAAGCTCTCAGACTAGGCGAGACGAGGAGTATCGATTTCTATGAGTCATTGTCAGAAATCTATTCCTAAACCGATGTTGAAAGTTTGGTCAGGTCTTGTTCAAGTTCAACCACACAGCTAAGGCATGTTTTACGACAGAATAACCAGTAGTTCTACTGGATATTATACATGTCTGCTAATATGGGGAAAACTGGGGGGGGGGGGGGGGGGTCAACTTTGACGACAGAAACCCTCATTGAGCCAAGCGGAATATTTACATGATCCGGTAAGATTCTTACAAATCTTAGTTAAGCAGATGTTTTCAGTGTATACCAACTGAAATGCTGTACTCGTTTTCTGGTTGAAGAAATAAACTAAAGGGGACCTATTTGAAGAAGTATATTGACTTACATTGTGTTGTTGATTTTTACCCAATTGTAGTTAAATAACTGGCATGATTTACATCGATAGAGTATTTCGTCTTACCTTATAACATATAAGCATAAATTATTGCGGAACTTGAGAACATAATTATTGAAATTACTTGAAAATACAAGAGTGCTTGTAGTCAGAGCGTAGTAAATGGAGCGAATGTAATCGGGAACGAACAACCGAAACAAACACTAGCTGGAAACCCAGTACTGTATTAAATTTGTAAACTCGAATATCCAGAACGGTATTTCAGAAAGTCGTTTCAGGCTTCGTAAATGTTCCAGACAAGATATATATTCTTGTGGGCCTTCCTGACACGTATTTCCCCACTGTACTTTTAATAGCTTTGCTGTTTTCAGAAACTCGTCCTAAATATCGTCCTAAATTATCCGATCCCACCTATAATTTGATTCATGGGCTCGGATAATCTGCTAGAAATTACGTCTATATATATATATATATTCTTTCAGGAAACTAATAACCAATCAAAAGAATTAGTATAAAGTTGGACTAAAAGCTAGCTAGCACCGCCATAGACTGGAACGAGACTGGTGAAAGGTCATCCGCTCGCATAGTGAAAGCCTAATAGAAAACTTATTAATTTGCCAGGTCACGCAAAGTAACTGGAAGACGGAAGTCAGTCTCGCCTTGCATTCACACATTTTGTCGTTAGTTCACGTTCGTCGGGACAAATAGATAAAAAAAAACTAATTCAGCTTTCGAACAATGTCAAAGTTGATTTGAAAAAAACCCGGTCCGAATTAAAAGGGGAACTGAACTCTAAAATCAACCCAACGTCAAAAGACATAATTAAGTTCTGCTATTTTATTGTTCTGTGTTGCGCGTCTTTGAAGAAAAAAAGAGTTTTCATGTTCGAATGTCCGCTGATAAATCTAGTTGTAGTTAGACGGAAAATACATAGAGCATAGTACCGTACCGGTCACCGTACTGCATTGATAACAATAGGACAACACAACTAAGTTTATTATTTTATTATTATCATGATAATGGCGTTCCCCTAGGATAACACAGATAGCCTGACAATACAAAGACGGTACACACTGATACCACAGATATCCCGAAACAACTAAGCCGATAACACAATTTTTATTATTTTATTATTATGCTTTTCTGTCAATTAAATCATGAAGCGCTGGTGCACTCATGTTCACTCGTGTTCTGGCTCGTGTGGAGTTATATTTCAGATCCTACTAGTATTTGGATCCTAGTATTTGTGGGCTACCTGTGTAATCCTGGGTACCCTGGCTTATTACGTGACGGTTGCTCGTGTTTATTCGTGTTCTACTTGCGTGCACTCGTGTTCTACTTGTGTTGTTCACAACGTCTAAACAAACATGTATCCTAAAGATATAAGTTCTGCTATTATATTTGTCTGTGTTGCGCGTCTGAAGAGAAAATTAGTTTTCAAGTTCGATTCTCCGCTGATCAATTTAGATTGTGTGGCGGCTCAATTCAAAGCAAATTTTCCCATATCGACCTCCAACACAAAGAAAACACAATGGTTCGCAATTAGGAGCCGTTAGTCCAGTAAAAAATAGACTTGAGCCGTCTGAGCGGACGCTGTGAGAAAGGTTTCAGATTTTCTCTTCATAGACGTGTAACAGAGAAAAAATAAACAGCACAATTTATATATTTCGAATACATCTTTGCATAGACATTGAGTTGATTTTAGGCTTTAGTTCTCATTTAAGGCGCGTGCAGCTTCTCGTTACTCTGGCGCTGCTTCGTGATGCGACTGTGCGTGCATACTTTCGCATCGTCCAATCCAATTTGTCTTGAGTGATTGTACATGTGTACTATAAACAGTGATCTGGCTATGTGCATACTAATAACGATGTGAATGCAGGTAGCCCGAAAATACCTTACTGAAAACACAGGTAACCCGACACAACTGAGCCAAGCTTAGGATAATACTGGTAACCCGAAAATACAAAAAGCGGGTACCCCACTGATAACACAGGTAACCCGAAACAAGTAAGACGAGAAAACAATTAATTTTTTTTTTATTATTACAGTGGAACCTCGATATAACGATACCCGATGTAACGATAATCCCGATTTAACGATCAACATTTTTCAGCCCGGCAAACGTTACAGTAAATGTATGTGACATTCACCCGATTTAACGATATCGGATATAACGATATTCTCGATATAACGATCATAATCTAGCGGCCCAAACGTGAAAATGAACTCGATATAAAATGGAATGCCAAGCATTTCAACGGATGTGATACTGTATTCACTTAAAGTCAAAGTCCATTACCGTCATATGATGGTCAGAAAGATGATACAATATATCGACGAGGGCAAGCCCGTCAAAGCGATAGATTTGAAAGATGCTGTCTTCATGGTAGCCAAAGCGTGGGAGAACGTGAGCCTGACAACCATCAAGAACTGTTGGAAAAAGGCGGGTTTTCCAGGTGACGTGTCAGAGCCCACTGATGATCCTTTTGAATCAGATGATGAAGACGAAGGAACCGCGGAAGAACGAGGTTTATGGGAAAGGGTTCTCCAACAACATCCCTCATTGGGGGAAGTACCATTCAGCCATTTCGCAACAGTAGATCAGTATCTTAACACCGTATACCGGCCAACTGAAGCTGATGCGACCAGAGAAGCTCTAGAGGCAGTTCAACAAAAGGATGGCGACGAAGTAGAAAAATCAGATTCAGACGACGATTGTGTAGAACTAGAGCCAACGCCTCTAACTCCCCTCGAAGCCAATGAAGCGGTGCAGGCTTTGCGCAATTTCGTTATGACATTTAACGAATCAGGAGCAAGGAAAAGAGAATTTCTGCGCGCTCTCTCTACAATGGAGGACACCTTTGTAAGAGTTCGATGCAACGGACAGAGGCAGTCAAACCTTGATGAGTACTTCAAGTGAGAAAATGAACTCGAATTTGTCTGATTCTATATTTTTTTAGTTTTGTTGCGCATTAAACCGCCCTAGAACAAATGTACGAGGCCGTAATTTGCAGAACGTTTATCGAATACATAATGAAACACTTGTACAGACAGTCAGTACTACTGTAGTAAGTACATTAACAAATTGTATGGAAGTTGTTAGAATTGAACAAAATACAATACGGACACTACTCCCGATATAACGATATTTTTTTAGTTTTTCCTGCATTATCGTTAAATCGAGACTTCGTTTATAACGATAATTCGATATAACGATACGATTTGGCCGGTCCCTTGGTGTATCGTTATATCGAGGTTCCACTGTATTATTATAATGTTTTGATAATTATTAACCGCTGTGCACTCATGTGGAGTTTTAGATCAGATCATCATAGTATTTGGATCCTAGTAGTTTTTAGCTTGCTGTGTTATACTAGGGTGCCCTAGCTTACTTGAAGTCGCTCGTCTTCACTAGTGTTCCGACACATGTGGGTTTTAGGTCAGATCGACAGCTGTGCGTGTGTACTTTTGCATCTGATTGTGCGTTCATAAAGTGCCAAACACGCAGGTGAATGGGTAAACTAAGAACAGTTAACCCGAAACAACTAAGATGATAACACAATTTTTATTATCGATTTTTTTACTATAATTTTTTGTTAATTAAATTATGATTCGCTAGTGCACTCGGGTTCTGACTCGTGGAGTTTTAGATCATGCAGTTCGTCAGCATTTGTATCCTAGTATTTTTGGGCTATCTGTGCATGTTATCTAAGAGTATCCTGGCTTACTTAACCTCGCTTGTGTTCACTCATGTGCTACTTGTGTTTGTGTTGTACTTGTGTTTACTCGAGTTCTAATGAACTCGTGAAGTTTTAGATCAGATCTACTGTCTCTGCCTACTTTCACATCTAATTGTGCGTTCGTAATGTGCCAAACACGCACTGAGGTGTATGAGAGCATCCGCGTTGCAAATGATACGCCGGAGTTCAAGCTGCGTGCAGCTTCTTGTTATCTAAAATGGAGATAGAACTTTGTGCCGAAATAGCAATATCACTGACCTTTCTGATTTGGGTGTAAGCCTTTAGAGTTTAGGAAGGAATCATCTGTATTATTGTGATTGACGATGGACCAGTTGCGTGATTTACGAAACGCATGTAGCGACTTATTAAAGGAGCAGTGTCACGATTCCTATTGGTTGTTATAGACAATGGCAAAATCACGCACCACTGCAAATTTCCCTTTCCATTGAAATAAATAAAATGCTGCTTTATAAAAATATTACATCAAACCTAACCATATAATACTGAAGTGTAGTTTTAAAGCAATTTCGGCTCGAGATATCGTGCAAATACGCCGATGCAAGCGGATTACTCACCGACTTCTACTTCTGTCACGTCTTTTGATTTCTTGTCCGCCTGACACATTTTCAAAACTTTGGGCATGAATACTAATCGTGACACTGCTCCTTTAACTTCTTGAGCCTTAGTGTTCAATTCAATGCAATCTGTTCGGATATAGCGATATGAACTTCTGGTAATTCATGCTCGATCACAGAACATAAGTCAACTAGACTATTAGCGATTGAGTGCAAACCATCTATAGATCCTTTGCATGTGACGTCATCAAAATCTAAACTATGATATAAATGAAGCTGTTCAAAAATTATCATATTTGTGATTGAATGAATACTCAATCAAATTTAGCAGTGTGATTTTACGTAGTTTAAAACACGAACAGCAGTGTTTCAAACGGCTTCAAAAACGCTTTGAGAATGCAATGAAAGAAAGACGCACATCTCAAGGGAATGGTTACTTAATGAACCATTGAACCTTTGTATTCAAAACGCCATGCAAAATATTTGAGTAATCACCGTCTGCAATTACGAACATCTCAAGGGATGACTTGAAGAAATTACCATACTATGTTGCTTGAAGTGGCGTTTCGCAATGCAAGAACAACCTGCACTTGAAGGATTTGGTGTCGTGGTTTACCTCGATAAAGTTCAAGACTTGGAAAGCGATGTCGGTGACTGACATGACAGCAGACTCTAAATTTTTGACTCCGGCACAAAATATGTAAGTTTAATGCACGTTTTTATAATTTTACGGCTTTGAGTTTGGTTTAATAATTGGAACTAAACAGTGGCTCGGTAAACAAGTTGGATACCTTCATTTAAAAAATATTATATGTGTATCTCGGTAGTCTGCTGATATTAGTAAATCTAGTGCAAAATTTATTATCTAGGTACCTTATGTTCCGTGTACTTTTTGCTATCTTGGGTCTTTATCAGTGAATTCTTAATTAGGATGAAACTTTATATAAAACTTCATGTTTATTAGTATTCTTTATATAAAACGTTCATCCTAATTAGCAATTCAATGAGAAAGCTGAAACATCAATTGCTGGTTTGCACGTGACGTCATAGCCGCCATGTCGGTGTACCTTTACAATAGATTCTTCGTTAGCTTCTTTTGTTAGGTACACCAACATGGCCGCCATGCCCTTTGAATCTCTGGGGATTGAGTGAAAACCAGCAATAGAAAACATTATCTCAATCATTAACCCAGTTTCCCCCTGGGACAGAATTCAAATCCCTCCGCAGGCCTTCTAGAATGATGAGATTTTATCAGGTATAAAGGGGCATGCACGTGACTGATTTGCTTCATCTGATTGGACAAAATGCTCATTAATTATTCATGAGTTTTTGAATAATTAAGAACCTGAATTAATTGTTTGTATAGCTTGATAAGCAATTTACTATTCTATTTGGCAGGCATCTGTTTCTATTGCTGTTTATAGCCCTGGTCGAGCATTCGCGCTATCCCGGGGTGCACGGTGCCAGAAGATGGAAGAAATAAAAGCGAGAGAAGAAATATATGAGCCTCTGGTTATCTTATCATGTATGCACACATGAATTGCTACCATTTTTTCTCTGTAAATACTATGTAAGAAATAGGGTAAATAAAGTTGTTGTAAATTCTCACAACTAGCTCAAGCGTGCGCTCAACTGTCTCTGTTTCTATAGTTAGAAACACGGCTTACAGCCAATCAGATCGTGTGTACTATTGAAACTATTTTATAATATAATATAGATACGATAGTACGCACGCTCTGATTGGCTAAAATGCCATGTTTTATCTGACATGGTTTGTCGTGCTTTATAGTTTTCAACTGGCGGTTTCTTTCATCGCGCGCGTAAATCTATATTATAAAACTTCGGTTTGTGCTTTAACATTTCTCTCCTGTTCTCAAATGCCCATTGTGTTTTATGATAGTATAAAACATGGCTAAGGCTTCTTTATTTGTTAAACAATCATCAGTTTCTCGGCGTTCGTTCATTAGCTGATCCATCTTCTGTGATGCTAACTCAGTAATGTCATTTGATACAGGCGTTTAGCGTAGCCGAGCGTGATCTGGGTATTGCACCTTTACTGGATATCAGAGATGTAGTAGATGAAGAGATCCCAGATGACCGTGCTATCATTACCTACGTCTCTCTATTCTATCAGCACTTTAAGGACCAAGTCTTTCAAGGTAAAGAGTCCACCATGGTCATACATCCACAGGTAGCCCAAGCTAGAGTGGCTTTACATAACCATCAGTGAAACAAACAAATAGCCAGTCGAAGAGAAACAAAAAACAATGGAATTAAGGTGGCCCGCGGCTATTTATTTTGGCAACGGGGGTCTTTTTAAATTGCGTTTTTGAACAGCTAAACATTATCCGATTTCCGAGATATTTTGAACTTTTAATAAAGAATCCTCGAATGTTATAAAAAGTACAATTAGAAAGTGATTAACAGAGAATTGCTGAAGATATAAGCGATTTTCGAAAACGCTGTTTTGTAGGAAAGAGCGTATATTTCAAAACCCAAAAGATGGATTTGTTCCATTTTACTTTCAACGAGTGCCCAACCTCCAAGGTCTGTGACAGGCAAGTTTCAGGTTAATCGGCACCATACAAGTTTCTCAGCAAACGGCTGATCAATTTTAACCTTAAAATGTTATGCTCAGGCATCTGGTTCAACTGCCGGAGAAATATTACAGTAATAATTAAATCGTACATACCATATGGAAGTTCAATACCACTTGAAACTTCTGTGCCAAAGTCAAGAAGATCGGAAAACTGCAACTAACGTTATGCGGCGAACGAGGTAATACAGGTTATTGCTGAATATTTGCGAAATACGAGAAATTTGTATTCTTTCGGCATAAAAAAAAATCACTAGTTTGTTTTTCTTAAGTTTCTAATATGACTTACAGTAGCATATTTTAAAGTACCTTACCTAGTTTCAGCGCGCTTTGACCATACGCTTTTGAGAAATAAAGGCTGTAAACTTCAGCTTGTGTGAGACTTCTAAAATCTAAATGCTTGGAAAACCCCTCATGTTAGCTAATTTATTCAATGAGTTTGTTTTGAATTTCCGCACGGGTTCTGCCACTTGGGAATCGCGAGGCAAGGAATAATTAAAATTATTGTTGAAATTAAAATTAGGATTACATTGTAATTCATGCGACTGTGTGCAGTAACCCATGCAAGTGTGACAACTAACACGCAAATCCTAGCTAAAATAGTGTTCGTTTTAAATAAGGGACAGTTATTCAAAATAAAAGTTAAAAAAGATCCGTACCGTCGAGAAAAAAATGAATAAAAAGCAGTATTATGCTTTTGATACCGGCTCTGATACTCCTTGGCACCAAAACATTAGGCTCAGCCTGGACTATTATTACAAACTTGCAAAATTAATCCTCATTTTAATTTCAACATTAATTTTAATTATTCCTTGCCTCGCGATTCCCAAGTGGCAGAACCCTTGCGGAAATTCAAAACAAACCCATTGAATAAATTAGCTAACATGAGGGGTTTTCCAAGCATTTAGATTTTAGAAGTCTCACACAAGCTGAAGTTTACAGCCTTTATTTCTCAAAAGCGTATGGTCAAAGCGCGCTGAAACTCGGTAAGGTACTTTAAAATATGCTACTGTAAGTCATATTAGAAACTTAAGAAAAACAAACTAGTGATTTGTTTTATGCCGAAAGAATACAAATTTCTCGTATTTCGCAAATATTCAGCAATAACCTGTATTACTTCGTTCGCCGCATAACGTTAGTTGCAGTTTTCCGATCTTCTTGACTTTGGCACAGAAGTTTCAAGTGGTATTGAACTTCCATATGGTATGTACGATTTAATTATTACTGTAATATTTCTCCGGCAGTTGAACCAGATGCCTGAGCATAACATTTTAAGGTTAAAATTGATCAGCCGTTTGCTGAGAAACTTGTATGGTGCCGATTAACCTGAAACTTGCCTGTCACAGACCTTGGAGGTTGGGCACTCGTTGAAAGTAAAATGGAACAAATCCATCTTTTGAGTTTTGAAATATACGCTCTTTCCTAAAAAACAACGTTTTCGAAAATCGCTTATATCTTCAGCAATTCTCTGTTAATCACTTTCTAATTGTACTTTTTATAACATTCGAGGATTCTTTATTAAAAGTTCAAAAAATCTCGGAAATCGGATAATGTTTAGCTGTTCAAAAACGCAATTTAAAAAGACCCCCGTTGCCAAAATAAATAGCCGCGGGCCACCTTAAAGTGCGACATGAATAATAGGCCAAACTCGCCCCGTTATTGCTGTATAAGCTGCAGGGACAAAGCAGTATAGATGGGCAAAGATGCAACACTCCATTCATTCAGTCATTCGTATAACAACTTTTTTAATGACCTATGTGTAGCCAGACGACATGCAAAATCTACTGGTGAAGTATGCTGGAGGCCGGGATTGGAGTTACGGACCGTTCATTATTTTTTTTTTTTTTTTTTTTTTTTTGGGGGGGGGGGGACCCGGCCCCCCTACGGGTGAAGGAGCTCTCCCTTTTATAAGCCCAATGGCGACTGATATGCAGTTATTTACTGGTTAATTAGATAGCAAGGCGTTGAAATTGTCAGCTAATACAAGCCATTATGAAGCCAGTTCAAGCTATATAATAGCATCATGCATATTGGAACACTAACAAGTAAATGTAATGTCTAATATTCATAAAATATATTGTAGATGGCACAAGTCAGTGGAAAGAATCTCTGTAGCCCAAGCATGAAATAAGACAACAAGCTACTGGAATATCCCAGCACAATCACTTGCAAACTCACTCATGCATTTCTTCAAAAAGACAAAAGTGCTGATTTTAGCCTTCACCAGAATTAATGATGTCCACCATAAAGAGAAATAGAGGTTTCAAAAATCATGAACTTTGGAGCGTTTCCCCTGGTTATAATTAGATCAGTTAAAATTTCTATGACAACAATGCCTAGCTATACGTTGTTAGGGCGGTTCTTTTAAATCTATAAAGAGCTAAAAATCGTCTCTAACAACCTCCTCTCAAGGCCCCTCCTCCATACCTAAGCAAGTACTTCAGGACCTCCCTTTTTAAGCAGTGCTAAAAATGTCAAGTACCCCCATTTTATGACCCATCCCATAGTAATATTATTCCTCTCGTTATTAGATGGACATAATACTGTTTAGAGAAGGGAAATATAATTATGCTAACTATAAAATAACTATATTTATTCTAGTCGTCTATATTGTTTGTTGCAGATACCGTTCACAAACCCAAGAAAAAACGCTACATGTTAGACATTCTGTGCGATGAGAAAACGAGAGCACGTCTCTTTAAACTGGACAATCATTAGCAGTGTATATAGAAATACAAGAACCTATTTGTGGCGTCGAAATATGCCGTGAGATTTCGTCCGCGGACATTATCCGATCCGAGAGCGAAGCTGGAGGTGAGCTTTGAGGATGAGATAATGTCCAAGGACTAATATCAGGGCATATTTCGATGCCACAATGTGGTTGTTGTTATCCTCCTTCAAATATGTTCTTTGACACGCACTTATAGGCGAATCCTTGTTTACGTTTTTTCCTCATTAGCATACATCAAACTTCAAGCGACGTACATACAAACAAACAAACAGAGTACATAAATCGAAAGAGATTGTCACACTTGATAATCACCGAAAATTTGAGAGTGATATGATAAATATATGTTAAGGAATGAGCGTTTAAAAAGCTCAAAATGTACAATGAATGTATGGCTGTCAGCAACTCTTGCCCCCCAGCCCATTTTATAGTTTTGAAAAGTCAATTTCTCCGTAAATATTTAACATATCAATCTCAAATTTTCGGTGGTTACTCAGTTTAAAATTATCTTTCAACTGATATAGTCTGTTTGTTTGTAGCTTGAAGTTTAATTTATGCTAATGAGGCAAAAATGTAAACAATGACGTCAGCAAGGATTCGCCTATACGCTCATAGGGTGTATTCGTTGATATTTCCAGCTCGAGAGAAAATATCGGGTCACGTGATGCATTCAACCAATTACGCGTGAGAGAAAATATTGATGGGTTATAAGGTTAAATAGTTTACATCAAGTGAATACAGTCGAAGCTCTCTGTGCGGACACTCTCGTAAGCGGACAGCTCCAGTAACGGACACCTTTCCAAAACCCCGTTTGAACTCTCCGACAGTTCCACTCACTTTTTCTGATTCCCGAGGGTGCCCGCTTACGGGAACTGCGACTGTAGTTGAATAGCAGAATATTTCAGGATGCGAGTGTTGCATCTGTGAGTTAGAGGTTTATATTTATAATATATTCAAGCCGGTGACGTAAATCCAGCATACTGGAAGTGATTAATGACCTTTTGTCAACAACTGTATTCTTGAAGCTTATATCATTGATTTTACCAACTATTTTGTCAAAATCAGAAAATGGTTTCATTCACAAGGAAAAATAAATGACATTAAATTCCTCATTAAATTCATACGTCACATCATTAGCATATTGGAAATAGAAACCTCTATAACTCAAGATCCAACACTCAAATTAAGATTTGTTTTACTATTTCACTATTTACTTGTTGCAGAATCGAATTAATAATAATTTTTGACCATATATACACTTTATTAGTGAAGAGTGATACCTTGAGTGAAGATGATGCACAGTAGCCGCTACACACGTCACGCGATGAACACCCTAGCCTGAAAAATATGCCGCTCATCTCCCCCTCAGCCCAACCCCTGTATGAACACCCACGCCGGCCACACCGTAAAAAGGCTGGGGTTGTCAGTGCACAAAAAAGTAAAATTAACACCATTTATTTACGAAACGTTGGGAGATTGGTAACAAAGCAAAACTACCTTTTTGAGACAATTGCTTATGTGAATGCCTTCATGAAATATATTCATTTGGCAAAAACTATCTAAGATAAATATATCCAAAGGTATGGATGATTCCCTATTTCTATGACGTCATTATTAGTGACGTCAGGCTTCAAGTATAAATCGGACTGTCGACTACAGGAATATCAGAAAAGAAAATACTATGATTTCAGAGTGTTAGGTAAATGTAGCGTCCTCCGCAGGCAACTCTTATATGTTTTAGATCCGGATCCGAGCGACGAAGCCACGAGCGGACTGGGGAGGGAGAGAAGGAGAAAAAGTAAAATCAACAGGAAAATTGGTGCATAAATGATATCTAGTGTACAATTTACTGGAGACAAACACAGAAACAGACTTAGACATGCATAACAAACACTTGAGAGCATTGTTGATTGGCTTTAACAAAGTACTATACTACGACATGACTGTTTCCTGCAAAAGGCCTATTACAACTGCTCCCAATAATTAATAAATCAACTTCACACTGTTTCTGAACTTGCTCAAAAATATTACAATATTAAGGTCTCGATAAAGGTTCAAAATGGAAAAGTTTCGAAAATGCGTTTTTTCGCAAATTCTAAATCTAAAAGCCCTAATCTAGCATCACAGAAAAACTCAGACTCAAAAAAAATATTTAAAGCCTTGAAAATGCGACTTTATGATTTCCCGCTAAAAAAGGCGCGAAAAATGATTGACAGCTGCTGTCATTCACTGGGCATGTTAGTCATTCTCGCTATGCTGTGATCTTCGTTCGTAAAGATTTCCTACGTTTATAATGCAATGCCCAAAAAGTGTAAAAATAGATCTTTCTTGGTGCCGTATTCAAAAAAGGAGAAGAAGAAAAAACACAGCACAATTTAATAGTTTGTAATAATTTAGTTTGTGAGTAAATTTGGAAGCGGGTGTAAAGTTCTTAGGACAAACAATGGCTGGAGGGCCGGGATTACACTCTAGTTCCAAGAAGTTAGAATCATCGAAGACTGAAAGTCCACAAAGAATGAAGCAATAAAGTTTGGTTATCTTCGATCGGCCAAAAATTTAAAGAGAATTCAATGCAGAAAGCTACGGCTTGGCGGTTTTGTTTCAGCGCGATGAAAAATTTTAGAATGACATAACAGTCTACCGTGTACATGGTGTGGATCGAGCTGCGCTTCAGTGGTTTTCCCTGCATGATATTAATTGTTTTCTTACTGTGGTTCCATTTTTCTGTACTCCTAAAAGAGCTTTTCTTCTTAAAATTAAGCTGGAATCGACACTTTAGCTAACTAGTTTCTGTAGAAGTATCGAGCATCGGTGAACTGTATTAGCTTTCTCTGTTCTGCGGTTCGTCTGAACTTTGTAATCGGCGAGACTGAAAACAACATGAATCGCTCTGATTGGCTAATCTTAATGAGGTTACCCTTGGAGGCGGAACTTCTTAGTCAGCCGTGAAATGAATCGAAAACCTTTATCGGGCTGTTTCTCGGCTCTTTTTTTCGGCCAAAAACAGAACTTTGTTGAAGTCCAGCCTTTTAGCATTTTGTCCAATTTTCCTAAATTTTTCACGAGTCGTAGAAAACAGCTGTTTCTCAAATACTGTGTCGGGGAATTTTGAAATAATTTTTCGTTCAGGTTTTATGACCTGGTTTGTATCAAAATGGGATGAAAAAATACTTTTTCAACTTTGAAAAGGGATAAAATCTGTAATACGCAATATATCAAAAATGTCCGACACAGTATTTGAGTCAATTTAGTTGGGATTCGAAAGGGCTAATTAAGAAAAAAATTGTTTCAAAGCCTGAAGGGCTGAACTCCTTCTGGCGGACGGAGTCATTTCGCGTAGAAATATATATAACATCTACGCTTTTAACTTTTGTTCAAAACGGATTAAATATATACTTTCTTCAATTCAAGACCTTTAAAACGGTATATAGTACGTCTATGTGGCTTTAATTTCGACGGTGCAAGAGCGTTTTTCCGAAATGACACGTCGAACCTTTATCGAGACCTTAATTGATACGTTTTTTTGTGTGTAATTTAAAAACAATTCTTTTTAGCAGGGTTTACCAACCCATATTTTTCAACATTTTTAGAAACCAATGCTTTTCAGTAGGATTCATGGACTGATATTATTTAAAACTTCACTGTCCAAGTACAGGAGCTATTGTAACATACATGTGCATGTAACTTTGCCTTTTAAGCTAATAGCTATCCCTTGTAATTATTTAGGGAGTTCATTCTAAATGTGAAATAAAGTCGAAATAAAGATCTGCATGCCGTTCTATTTTCGAGTAGAGTGGTTACTTTTCAAATATTTATAGTACTAGTGTTCATTTTCTACATCTTGAAGGAGGCTGAATTTATAACGAAACATGTGATTTCAACTCGTTTTCTTTGGCCTGGAACAACTGAGGAATCGGGCCATTTACTGGTATATTTGATGCCATTACTTTGAACAGAAATGACTATTAAATACAACAATGCAATCTGGTACTGAAGTTGTTTGTGTATTTTACTTACAAATGTTGGCACCACGACAGGCCACGTGCGTTTAGGAGCGCCGCCAGCTAAATCCCTAATCCTTTCGTAAATTGAGACACATTTCCATCCAAATTCCTCCTAGAAAAACTCAACATCTTGCCATTTCCATCGAAGAAACCTTTGGTTTCAGCAAAACATCGGCAAGACTTGTGTGATGTTTGTCGTGTTGAAGTCAATAGATCTCTAGTCTGGGTAAAAAAAAACGTCCTTCGTCGGCTTCGGCTCCGACCAGGGTGCCAGTTGAAATATCCTGAGCCTGTTGCAAGGCTTCCCATGAATGAAGTTACGTTTGAGAGATGGAAGTCCAAATTTGAGAGAAATGTCCTACGCTACGGCTTTTATATATCCTCTTATCTCTCCCACATCTCCATCATTTTGTTTTTACTGTGTTAAATTCTGTAAATAAATTAAGTGACTTGAGCGATATCGAATCTGATTGGTTGACCCTCCCTCAGGAAACATTGTCCATCGAACAAAGAGTGCAATCTGATTGGTTGACCCTCCCTCAGGAAACATTTTCCATCGAACAAAGAGTGCAATCTGATTGGTTGGGGGCGAAATATTTCGACTTGAAAAAAAAAACTCTTGCAATTTCCGACTCACGCCGGTCAAAGGCCTGGCCCGAGTAATAATGGAACCCGGGCTTTTTACAGTCATGTGTCCAGCATGACCTGCATAAACATAAGCAATCTGCAGTCTCACCTAGTACCATATTATAAGACCAATTTTTAAGTGGTTTTACTAAACACGTGATATAGGTAGTAGACAAATGGACATTAGACCCTTAAATCCCCCCCCCCCCCGGTTAATTAATATTGATTATACACTAAGGCAATAGTATAATTTTCTTGATTAGTGTTGCATCTACGAGTTTCTACTTCCAATAAGGTCATTATGTGACGTCATAGTTGATTTACTGTTATTTCTTTCTCCTTGTGAACATAACTATTTCTGATTTATACAAAATATTTGTTGAAATTACCAATACAAGGCCCAAATATAACACGGTGTAAGAAAAAGTTTTATATAATAAATGACGCCTCCTGTGATATCACATAATTAGCATATTCAAAATACAAACCTTTATAACTCATAGACGCAACACAAAATAATTTACTATTTACTTTATGTAGAATCGATATTAATGACAAAACAAAGTGGGCTTACAGACACTTTACCTGGGGGTGAAGCCAAAATATGTTTTAACTGCACTTCAAAAGATCGCTTGAAAACCCCTTGTAAACTGTGCAAAAATCTCCATTATAGTTCAGGTGTATTTAGACTCATTCCATGAATGATTTAGGGTTGGTTATTTTTTTCTATTTTTGAGGTAGGTTTTTAGGTTTCTATAAGGATTTTAAAAATGCATATTCATGAGCCACTCTGCAGTAACTCTGCCATTTTTCATAAATTATAACTACTGGGTTCCAGGGGCAACTATTTTTGACTACTGCTGACAAGACAAGCATGCGTCAGTTACCACGTAACCTTTTATTAGTTTGGGATTCTTTTAACCTCGGCAATTGATATAGCATTCTCAGCAGACAACACTAACATGTTAGGATATTATTAGAAATGGCTTCATTTGTCATCCCAGTATCTCAAGCACCAGGTAACTAAACTCTTAATAATGCAGGTCCTTTGTTTCTCTGTGACATTATGATCGAGTAGATGATCATTTATTCAACTTGTTGGTGGGCTTTGAACTAGTCGACCTCAATCTGGTCTGATAGGATGAGCTCAAATGAGAATGGCTGAAACTTGTACCCAGTCCCAATGTAAAACTTGCTCTGGAATTCGACCCTAGAAAGACAAGCAGTGAAGTCAGTTGGAAAAGAAAAGTACTACACACTAAAGTACTACACACTAAAGTACTACACACTAAAGTACTACACACTAAATCTTCATTCAGCATGATACTACATGTCGCTATATACATACTACCATTCAGGAATAATATTATTGTTCTAATATTCTTACCAGTGCAGACGGAGTGCATGAAGGAATGCTGACAGCCCCTCCATGATAAGTAGAATGGCAATAGTCAGGACTGAAATAGAATATTAGTAATCCAATAAACGTTTACCTGCTGTGGATGTCACACAGGAGCAAATAATTTTTAGTAGATAAAGAATGAGCGGACAGTCTTTATGAGATTTTCAAACTCGAGCTGAAAGCGAGAGTTTGTAAATCCCATAAAGATTGGATGCAAATTCTTTATTGCACTTATCAAACGTCAAGATGTAGAGTCATGTTTTCAGTTATTTTGGCGATACAACTTATTTTGGCTGAGAAAATTGAAACAAAAGTTTATGTAAATCAGGACAAAATCTGTATCAGATTTAAATATCACTTATCGGTCGGTGATTTCCTTTGTCTTTGCTTCATGAATTATTCATGAGTTTGATAAGGTGCTGTAAACATTCACCCATTTCTGTTAGTCGGTGATTGCCTATTTGAGATCAGGTACAAAGTTGGTATGAAATATCTGACCCTCTAAACAATTCCTTGAGTATAAATTATTATAGTGTTCATTGACATCACATGGTAAAAATTGTTTGTAATGGTGAGGGTACCCATAGCTGCCATAGCGACTCACCTGCCCTAGGGGGTTAGGTATAAATTATTATAGTGTTCATTGACATCACATACACTGTTCTTGTTTATAATGGTGAGGGTACCCCATAGCTGCCGTAGCGACTCACCTGCCCTAGGGGGTTAGGTATAAATTATTATAGTGTTCATTGACATCACATACACTGTTCTTGTTTATAATGGTGAGGGTACCCATAGCTGCCGTAGCGACTCACCTGCCCTAGGGGGTTAGGTATAAATTATTATAGTGTTCATTGACATCACATACACTGTTCTTGTTTATAATGGTGAGGGTACCCATAGCTGCCGTAGCGACTCACCTGCCCTAGGGGGTTAGGTATAAATTATTATAGTGTTCATTGACATCACATACACTGTTCTTGTTTATAATGGTGAGGGTACCCATAGCTGCCGTAGCGACTCACCTGCCCTAGGGGGTTAGGTATAAATTATTATAGTGTTCATTGACATCACATACACTGTTCTTGTTTATAATGGTGAGGGTACCCATAGCTGCCGTAGCGACTCACCTGCCCTAGGGGGTTAGGTATAAATTATTATAGTGTTCATTGACATCACATACACTGTTCTTGTTTATAATGGTGAGGGTACCCATAGCTGCCATAGCGACTCACCTGCCCTAGGGGGTTAGGTATAAATTATTATAGTGTTCATTGACATCACATACACTGTTCTTGTTTATAATGGTGAGGGTACCCATAGCTGCCGTAGCGACTCACCTGCCCTAGGGGGTTAGGTATAAATTATTATAGTGTTCATTGACATCACATACACTGTTCTTGTTTGTAATGGTGAGGGTACCCATAGCTGCCATAGCGACTCACCTGCCCTAGGGGGTTAGGTATAAATTATTATAGTGTTCATTGACATCACATACATTGTTCTTGTTTATAATGGTGAGGGTACCCCATAGCTGCCGTAGCGACTCACCTGCCCTAGGGGGTTAGGTATAAATTATTATAGTGTTCATTGACATCACATACATTGTTCTTGTTTATAATGGTGAGGGTACCCATAGCTGCCGTAGCGACTCACCTGCCCTAGGGGGTTAGGTATAAATTATTATAGTGTTCATTGACATCACATACACTGTTCTTGTTTGTAATGGTGAGGGTACCCATAGCTGCCATAGCGACTCACCTGCCCTAGGGGGTTAGGTATAAATTATTATAGTGTTCATTGACATCACATACACTGTTGTTGTTTATAATGGTGAGGGTACCCATAGCTGCCGTAGCGACTCACCTGCCCTAGGGGATTAGGTATAAATTATTATAGTGTTCATTGACATCACATACACTGTTCTTGTTTATAATGGTGAGGGTACCCATAGCTGCCGTAGTGACTCACCTGCCCTAGGGGGTTAGGTATAAATTATTATTAATAGTGTTCATTGACATCACATACACTGTTCTTGTTTATAATGGTGAGGGTACCCATAGCTGCCGTAGCGACTCACCTGCCCTAGGGGGTTAGGTATAAATTATTATAGTGTTCATTGACATCACATACACTGTTCTTGTTTGTAATGGTGAGGGTACCCCATAGCTGCCGTAGTGACTCACCTGCCCAGAGACTAAACAGAACAAATGTGGCTATTATTCCAAGGGCTCCCTCCATGTGTAGGGCCAAGTGCAATACCATGCTCCACAACACCTCTGACAGCTCTGAATAGAACAAAATTATACTATTAATATAGCAGGCATAATAAGTATACTCTAATGAAGCTAAATATATTACACACTTAATTCCAAAATAATTTTAAAATGGTGATTTATCTGTATTCCTTGCGATTCTTCAGAACGTTTTTGATTATACCAGTAAAACAGAATGAAATTATGTCTTCATAGCCTTTGAATGTACAGTTCTGATTCACCTTATACCGGCCTGCATGCAAGAATGAGAGCCCACAGACCCTCATACTGAACTGAGTGCACGAGGGAGAGCTCAGACCCTCATACTGACCTGAGTGCGTGAGGGAGAGCTCAGACCCTCATACTGACCTGAGTGCGTGAGGGAGAGCTCAGATCCTCATACTGACCTGAGTGCGTGAGGGAGAGCTCAGACCCTCATACTGACCTGAGTGCGTGAGGGAGAGCTCAGACCCTCATACTGACCTGAGTGCATGAGGGAGAGCTCAGACCCTCATACTGAACTGAGTGCGTGAGGGAGAGCTCAGACCCTCATACTGACCTGAGTGCGTGAGGGAGAGCTCAGACCCTCATACTGAACTGAGTGCGTGAGGGAGAGCTCAGACCCTCATACTGACCTGCATGCATGAGACTGAGAGCCCAGACCCTCATACTGACCTGCGTGCGCAAGACTGAGAGCCCACAGACGGAGGTAAGATGCAGTGTTAGATATACATCCCAAGCAGTACTCTATGGTGTGTATGGCCTGGTGTATGAAAGCCTCACCAAAGTCAAACTACAACACAACAAACACACTATGGTTACTCTACAGCATGTTCACCCACAAATCTGTCACAGAGAAAACAGATGACAAATTATACAGGGTTCATACACCTTCAAATCTCACCAAATCCAGGACTTTCCATGACTTTTGTCAGGAATATTATGAAATCACAAAAAATAACTTAGTACGATTAAAACTGCTTTAAATGACATGGCTGGAGATTGTTCCTAATCAATATGTAGCACAATTTCTGTTTTCCAGGAGTTAGTTTTATTTTCCAGGACTTTCAAGGAATTCCAGGAGGCACACAAACCCTGATTGTAATTTAGGCAATAAAAATGATGAAATGTTTGCACCGATTGGTCGATAGCCAAGATTTACAATAAAAATGATGAAATGTTTGCACAAATTGGTCGATAGCCAAGATTTACAATAAAAAGGATGAAATGCTTGCACTGATCGGTCGAAAGCCAAGATTTACAATAAAAATATTGAAATGTTTGCACCGATTGGTCGATAGCCAAGATTTACAATAAAAATTATGAAATGTTTGCACCGATTGGTTGATAGCCAAGATTTACAATATAAAAAAAGATGAAACGTTTGTACTGATTGGTCGAAAGCCAAGATTTACAAAAAAAAGGATGAAATGTTTGTACCAATTGGTCGATAGTCAAGATTTATTAGAGTACAGATGCACAATGTCCTATTTTTCTTGGAAAATTCGATTATTATTGTATAAAACAAATACATTTCATGTTTCGATGATAAATGCAGGTGACATCTGTTACACCACTCATACCATGGTGCACTTCTTTGTTCTCTTCACATTGTGACTTGACCTGGCAGGTGCAGGGCATCAATACAATGTATATCATTATGTTAATTACTAGTCATCTCATGGTGCACTTCTTTGTTCTCTTCACATTGTGACTTCACCTGGCAGGCGCAGGGCATCAACATATCATTATGTTAATTACTAGTCATCTCATGGTGCACTTCTTTGTTCTCTTCACATTGTGACTTGACCTGGCAGGTGCAGGGCATCAATATATCATTATGTTAATTACTAGTCATCTCATGGTGCACTTCTTTGTTCTCTTCACATTGTGACTTCACCTGGCAGGCGCAGGGCATCAATATATCATTATGTTAATTACTAGTCATCTCATGGTGCACTTCTTTGTTCTCTTCACATTGTGACTTGACCTGGCAGGTGCAGGGCATCAATACAATGTATATCATTATGTTAATTACTAGTCATCTCATGGTGCACTTCTTTGTTCTCTTCACATTGTGACTTCACCTGGCAGGCGCAGGGCATCAATATATCATTATGTTAATTACTAGTCATCTCATGGTGCACTTCTTTGTTCTCTTCACATTGTGACTTCACCTGGCAGGTGCAGGGCATCAACATATCATTATGTTAATTACTAGTCATCTCATGGTGCACTTCTTTGTTCTCTTCACATTGTGACTTCACCTGGCAGGTGCAGGGCATCAATATATCATTATGTTAATTACTAGTCATCTCATGGTGCACTTCTTTGTTCTCTTCACATTGTGACTTCACCTGGCAGGCGCAGGGCATCAATATATCATTATGTTAATTACTAGTCATCTCATGGTGCACTTCTTTGTTCTCTTCACATTGTGACTTCACCTGGCAGGCGCAGGGCATCAACATATCATTATGTTAATTACTAGTCATCTCATGGTGCACTTCTTTGTTCTCTTCACATTGTGACTTCACCTGGCAGGCGCAGGGCATCAATATATCATTATGTTAATTACTAGTCATCTCATGGTGCACTTCTTTGTTCTCTTCACATTGTGACTTTACCTGGCAGGCGCAGGGCATCAATATATCATTATGTTAATTACTAGTCATCTCATGGTGCACTTCTTTGTTCTCTTCACATTGTGACTTCACCTGGCAGGCGCAGGGCATCAATATATCATTATGTTAATTACTAGTCATCTCATGGTGCACTTCTTTGTTCTCTTCACATTGTGACTTCACCTGGCAGGCGCAGGGCATCAATATATCATTATGTTAATTACTAGTCATCTACTGAAAATACTTGCTTTTATTCACCAGATAAGAAATCAGTACTGGCAATTTAGATGTATTTTTGTGATTTCAGACCTAAGTTGTTTAGTTTAGTTGATGCATTCTTTAATGTTTTCTTATTTGTATTTTCTCAACTTTTCAATTACTACATTTGACTTTGTGCAATTAAAAAAGGTAACAGTATTCATTTATATACATGTAGCACAAAGTCTATATGGATATAATTTATTCAAATCCAATTCACAAGGTTATTTTTGTGATATGGACTGCAGTTGTGGTGCAATGTGCTGCCGTGCAGTTTACAATGATGAGTGATTGTTAGTACCTCAGAACACCAAGGTTCAAGAGATTGTCAAACACTATTCTGTTTCATGTTTTATATTTTCCCTCAGTAAAATGCCTGACACAAATGGCAGCTTTAGCCAGTTTAGGTTAAAGCTTTACATT
The DNA here is from genome assembly GCA_030867875.1 of Actinernus sp. WN-2022. Classification (NCBI taxonomy): domain Eukaryota; kingdom Metazoa; phylum Cnidaria; class Anthozoa; order Actiniaria; family Actinernidae; genus Actinernus; species Actinernus sp. WN-2022. Next base: position 545,151 of record JAOWCC010000271.1, read on the forward strand.
CCCTACTGAGTGTTTCAATGTATGTGAGTTTAAGTTCAAAGATACACATAATACTTGTTATCAATGTGTTTTTAGTACATTACAACTGAGTTAAACAATATATTTTTGTTTCAGAACAAAATACCAATCAGACCAACCAGAACGTTCTAAACCATGACTTCAAATTTGAACCAAAATGTATGTTTTTTTAGTTCTAGTTCATACTATGGCCAAAATAAACTGTAGGTTGAAAGGGAAAGGGTGCAAGGACAGCAAATGTGACTACTAAGCAAGTTCTAAAGTCATCTTAAAATGCTTTGTTTCCAAGGGAAGAATTTGGAACTTACATGTAATCTACCCTTCAACTGTATTACCGACACACAAAAAGTAAGAAATGAATAGCACTATATAAGCACCTCCTCATGGGTGTCCACAGTCTCCTGTTTTTGGAATTCCTCATTGTGTACCACTTCTTGTTCATCATCACTTTGAACAGAGCTGGAAGTAGTACGCAGCCGGTGGAATCCCTAATAATTACACCATTAGCATCAAACGAGAGTTATCAACAGATCAAGAATTACCTTGTTTAGTACATGAAAGACTGAAGAGAACAACCAACCTAGATGGACAGTTCTCACTCAGGAGTGCTTAAATATATGTATTACATTGTACATGTTTTGCAATACAAAAAAAAACCAGAATACAAGTTGAACAACGTACACGTGGTTAGTACACAGTTGGTACTAAAGACTGAACATTATGTTGTTAGTCAGTAATCTGGTTGGTGTTGGATACATTTGCTCCATCATATTTATGGTTAAAACCTTCAGGGTTACTAACCTGAGATACCGACCTATAACGTCACTATTGATAAGATATTTGAGCATCTTCTCAGTGGACAAGTTACCAGTAAGTTTGACCCTACCCTGTATAGCCAAATGTCGGCTTACAGAAAGAGACAGCTGCGAGACGACCTTGCTCCACCTGACCAAGGACTGGAAGCAAACAATAGACAGGAGAGAACTTGTATGTGTACTCTCTCCTGACATGAGCAAGTCCTTCGATTCTCTCAGTCACTCACTCACTTTGAAATAGCTCGAATCGTATGGATTTGCTCCAGCCTCTCTCAACCTCATGCGATCATTCTTTGAAAATTGCATGAACAGAGTTAAGCTGGGCAATACAACTAGTGAGTAGAAGGAAATGACTAGAGGATGTCCTCAGTGATCATCATTCGGGCCGTTGCTGTGGAATCTTTTCCAGAATGACATGGCTTATTACGTGAGCAATGCAAGCTTGACAACGTATGCTGACGACCATCAGCTATACACACCGGGACTGACTTTAGCATAGTGAAAAAATAGTCTAGAGAAGGAAATTCAACGAGCAGCGGTATGATACACGGATAACTACCTCTTAGCAAACTCGGACAAGTTTCAGGCATTGACCATTAACCCTAGGAATGTGGACATGAACAGTCAAGTCTTGATATACAGTACTGTTTGAAAAGATTGCAACGAGAATTGGGGATATTTCACTAGTGAAATATCACTTCACTAAGGGAAGTTAAATATCACTTTTGGAAAGTGAAATTTCACTTTTGGAAAGTGAAATTTCACTTTTGGAAAGTGAAATATCACTTTTGGAAAGTGAAATATCACTTTTTGGAAAGTGATATTTAACTTTTTGGAAAGTGATATTTAACTTTTTGGAAAGTGATATTTCACTTTTTCGAACTGGACCTTTCACCTTCGTTATTATTCCTGTTCACGGCCCGCTAACAATCTTCTGTTAACTTTTATTCCTGTTCAAGCGTGATGAGTTGTCAGTTTCTTACTCAACACCGCCGTTCGCGTTCTTATTAACTAACGAAGCCAACTGCTTCAAAATAAGCATTCTTAAAACACGGCCCGCTAACAATCTTCGGTTAACTTTTATTCCTGTTCACACTTCATGTGTTGTGAGTTTCTTCAACACCGCCGTTCGCGTTCTTATTAACAACGAAGCCAACTGCTTCAAAATAAACGTTCTTAAGAGACGGCCCGCTAACAATCTTCGGTTAACTTTTATTCCTGTTCACACTTCATGTCTTGTCAGTTTCTTCAACACCGCCGTTCGCGTTCTTATTAACTAACGAAGCCAACTGCTTCGAAATAAACATTGTTTAAAAGACGGTCCGCCAACAATCTTCGGTTAACTTTTATTCCTGTTCACACTTCATGTCTTGTCAGTTTCTTCAACACCGCCGTTCGCTTTCTTATTAACTAACAAAGCCAACTGCTTCAAAATAAACATTCTTAAGACACGGCCCGCTAACAATCTTCGGTTAACTTTTATTCCTGTTCACACTTCATGTGTTGTCAGTTTCTTCAACACCGCCGTTCGCTTTCTTATTAACTAACGAAGCCAACTGCTTCAAAATAAACGTTCTTCAACACCGTGTGTGTTGAAGAACGTTTATTTTGAAGCAGTTGGCTTCGTTAGTTAATAAGAAAGCGAACGGCGGTGTTGAAGAAACTGACAACACATGAAGTGTGAACAGGAATAAAAGTTAACCGAAGATTGGTAGCGGGCCGTGTTTTAAGAATGTTTATTTTGAAACAGTTGGCTTCGTTAGTTAATAAGAACGCGAACGGCGGTGTTGAGTAAGAAAATACAACGCATCACGCTTGAACAGGAATAAAAGTTAACCGAAGATTGTGAGCGGGCCGTCTCTTAAGAACGTTTATTTTGAAGCAGTTGGCTTCGTTAGTTAATAAGAACGCGAACGGCGGTGTTGAGTAAGAAACTGACAACTCATCACGCTTGAACAGGAATAAAAGTAGCCTCCTCCGCAGGCATCTCTAATTTTTGAGGAAATCAGATTATGGCCGAAGATTGTTAGCGGGCCGTGATGAAGTGTGAACAGGAATAAAAGTTAACCGAAGATTGTTAGCGGGCCGTGTTTTAAGAATGTTTATTTTGAAGCAGTTTGGCTTCGTTAGTTAAGATTACCGGATACCTTCAGGGTGCGTTTCCAGTCTAAATTATGTAGCGCCTCGAGGAAACATCGTAGATAAATCATTCATGTATCATTTTAAAGCTTATAAAATTGGCTACAAGAATATATAAAAAGTTTTGAGTTCTTTGAAAATCTCGAATTTTCCGCCATCCCGTTTCTCCGATCTAGTGGGATGGCTTTCAGAAGCTCCGACTCCGAAAATATTTTAAAGTTTAAAAATCTGTTTGCTTTGTCGTATTTCAGAGGAATCGTATTACAAAACCGTGTCGGGGAATTTCAAAATTCGATTTAGTTCAAAAGTTATCATGCTTTCCGTGAAAAGGCGAAAAATAATCCAAGTAGATATGCGAGAAACGTTGTCAAGAGCTCTCTTTTTAGAATTTCCCAATTCCCCGACACGGTTTTGCAGCTGAGATATCAATTGACATTTTGTGAAAATTTCGCACAAATCGAATAAATTCCTCTTGAGTGGGATCTCTTTAAAAACTCTATTTTGGTTGAAAATCGAAAGCGAGAAAATAGCACTTCAAAAAAATTACCCGTCTGTCGTGCGTGAATCTGAAGCCCCGCCTCTCCAACAATTAGCAAGCTCTTGGCCAATCATTTCTCACCAAGTTCAACTATCTGTCAAGATTTCCCGCCAATGTTGATTTCCGATCAAAGCTACGCGCCGCATCGAGAAAATGTTTGTTCTTTTTTGTGTGACTTGAAAAATGGTAGCGGAAGAGTCGGCTGGTTCCCCAGGCTATAAAAATGGGAAAGACAAAAAGACCTCGAGGGGTAAAGCCAAGGTGAACACCTATAGAGACTTCTTGAATGCCAGCATAGTTAGTAGAGGAGACAGCGATTTGCTGGCGTCTGAAACACCACGGCGAGATCGTGGTTCAACCGATTCAGGGTCACCGTCAGACTACGTTTCCATCTAAGCTTTCTTGGAAACAAATATTCTCTCGGCTGGCTCTTATCAATTCTTCTTTATGTTCAGATGTGGACCACTCGGCACTCCGTCTGAAAGTAAAAATACGAACGCTTGTCGGGTTTTGCGAGGACTCCTATTTGACTTTGTAGTCGTATGCATTGTTTGGCCTCGTTTTGCTTTTCTTTTTTCTTTGTTTTTCAAGCTAAGGGCATCCTGCTTGCTTTTTGGAAGACAAGGCCAACAACCGATGGAATTGTGGAATCGTGTGTGGAAAAACTTTTCTCAATAAACGTAAACATTGGTATATGAAATGAAAATATGTGCTATCCTTCTCACGGTCGTTATGGGCGAGTGAGCACTTGTCATGTATTTATTGATCTGCTGTCAATCAAAAAGAACCTTTCACTTCCGGTTAAAAACTTCCTTTTGGTATTTCTCCGTCAATAATATATTTTTTTGAACGGAGTTTTTGGTATATGAGAGACTACTACTAAAACTACATTTATGTGCGTAAAAATATTTTCCCATCTTTTTCGTTTTGAAGGTATCCGGTAACCTTAATAAGAACGCGAACGGCGGTGTTGAAGAAACTGACAAGACATGAAGTGTGAACAGGAATAAAAGTTAACCGAAGATTCTTAGCAGGCCGTGTTTTAAGAATGTTTATTTGGCTTTGTTAGTTAATAAGAACGCGAACGGCGGTGTTGAAGAAACTGACAAGACATGAAGTGTGAACAGGAATAAAAGTTAACCGAAGATTGGTAGCGGGCCGTGTTTTAAGAATGTTTATTTTTAAGCAGTTGGCTTTGTTAGTTAATAAGAACGCGAACGGCGCTGTTGAGTAAGAAACTGACAACTCATCATGCTTGAACAGGAATAATAACGACGGTGAAAGGTCCAGTTCGAAAAAGTGAAATATCACTTTTTGGTGACGTGAAATATCACTTTTGATGAGGTGAAATATCACTTTTGGTCAAGTGAAGTGAAATATCACTTAGGTGAAATATCACTTTTGTAGAAAGTGAAATTTCACCTTAAAACTTCACATAAAAGTGAAATATCACTTTTTAAGTGATATTTCACTTCACCTCGTTGCAATCTTTTCGAACAGTACTGTACATATAGATGGTCAGGTTATCAATAATACTAATCATATTAAATTACTAGGGGTATTTATCAACAAGAGTATCAATTTTAGCAGTCACATTAGCGAGCTGTGCAAGAAGGCTAGTAAGAAAGTAGGAGTGCTAATGCACCTGCGCAATTTGATCCAATGCACAGCCAAACTAACGATTTACAAGTCTGCCATTCTTCTGTTTCTTACTTACTGCCATGTAATATGGCAGTTCTGTAAGGCTTCAGATGGTAGAAAAGTAGTGTATCCAAGAACGTGCGTTAAGAGCAGTTTATAGTCCAAGACAGACTCTTATGAAACACTCCTTAAGCGAGCTTGGCTGCCATCGTTACATAACAGGAGACTACAGGATACAGCAATCTATAAGTACAAAGTAAAAAATCAACTTGTACCTAGTAGCGTAGCAGAAATATTTTGTTTTAAACAATTGCGTTATTCACTAAGAAATAGTGATTTTAATATACCCAGATATAATACCGTTAATTACGGCAAGCATTCATTACTGTATTTTGGACCAGTGTTATGGTCAAGGTTGAGCAATTCAAGTTCAAGTTTATTTTTACACTATTTAGGGAGACATTACAGTAGAGAAATTCAGATATTATATATATATATACATATTGAGAGAATAGATAATAATAATAAATAAAATAAATAAATAAGGAATTTGTTATCAGTATGCAGTGTACAAAGTACATGTAGCTAAAAGCTTTCGAGTTGGGCACTGCTTATATGTAAATAGGTAGCTAACCGAGTTTCATATTACAAAATTGTTAAATGAAAGTTTCAACAGAGCAATAAAATTGAACTTGAGTGAAATTAGAATATAATATAAGGAGGAATGAATGCAGATAAGGAAAGATAAAAGAAAGAAAAGAAAGAGAAAGAAAAGAAAGAGAAAGAAAAGACTAAAGCTTTGATTTTAAATTTGAAGGTTAAGAAGGTAAGCTTTATATTGGTGTTTAAAATGATTTGTTTTTGTTAGTTGCTTTAGATTTGTAGGTATTATTTCCCATATTTTAGAGGCAGAGTATTTAAATGTAAATTTTCCTATATTAGTTCTAATTTTGGGGCGATAAAAGTTATTGTTAGCTGCATATCTAGTATTATGGCTGTGTACATTTGTTACAGGCATTAGAAAATCATGAAATACGGAGGGGATATTAGATGGGTCATTATATAGTTTGTGTGTTAAGGTACAAATTTTCAACTTTACAACATTTTCAAACTTTAGGATATTAAGAAGTTTGTAATAGGGACTAGAGGATTCTCTGTTATTGGCAAAAAGATACTTCGGATACATTTATTTTGTTTAGTACATATTTTTGTTAGATTTGTAGGGTATGTATTTCCCCAGCTCATAGATCCATAGTTAAGATAAGGATAAATAAGTACATAATAGAGCTGATTTAGCATTTGCATACTCAGGTATTGTCGTAATTTGTAAAAAATTCCTAAGTGTTTTGCTATTTTGTTGTTTACATGGGTAATTTGACTTTTCCAATTAAGATGCTCATCTAAATATATGCCCAAATATTTAATATTTGTTTTCCGATCTATATTTGGAATATTAATTTGGATATTTTTCTTTTGGGGTGAAGTAATTAACATATAATTGGTCTTTTTCATATTAACAGAGAGTTTGTTGATTCTACAATAATTGAAAACTTGATTCAATTCACAATTCATTACTGTTTCAAGTTCTTTTGGATCTTTACAAGTGTAAAATATATTAGCATCATCCGCAAATATACAAAAAGATAGTTTTGATGTTGAGTTAGGGATATCATTTATGTATAGGAGGAATAATAAGTGGCCTAGCGTTGATCGTTGGGGAATTCCACAGACAATATTTAGGGAGGTTGATTCAGCATTTTCAATTTTTACATATTGAGTCCTATTCAGAAGATAGCTCCTAAACCAGTCAAGTGGTTTTCCGCGTATCCCGTACTTATGTAATTTTCTTAATAATATGTTGTGGTTAACAGTATCAAAAGCTTTAGAGAAGTCCAGGAAAAGTCCACAAGTAATAAGATTTTTGTCCATTGATGTTTTAAGATTATCAGTTATTTCTAATAATGACATGACATCAGGAACTCAACAAGACTTAATACGTTTAAGGCTAACATACGTAAGCTAGACATCAAAATCATGTTGGACAATAACTGCAACTGCTGTTATGCTGCCAATACCTGGACTGTTTAGGAATACCTTATGTAGGAATACCTTATGAGACACTGTTTCTAATGAAAGATCCTAGCAGAACTCTAATATATTCCCTGAAATAAGAGGCTTTAAAATCGCTGCTCTTAATATAGCCAGTTTGCCAAAGTACCATGCTGAATTGTCTATCTTAATGCATGACAAAGTAATCAACATTTTGGTGCTAAATTAAACAACTAGACTACATAATACAATAGGAGATTGCAAAGTTGACATTGAGGGCTATGATATTTAAGACTTGATAGAAACAGACACAAGTAGCATTTCACATTAGCAATACACTGAATTATATAGCAAGACATGTCCTTAATACAAATAGATTAGAAATTTGAACCGTCAAAATCAAAAAGCCTAAAACAAAATCTTTTTTTAGTTTCAACCTGGTACAGACCTCCAGATTCTAAAATTGATTTACTGGATAATTTCAGAACATACCTGCTGAATCTCAATAAAGAAGAGAAAGAGAGTATAGTTCTAGGTGATTTTAATTGTAATTTATTGTCCCAGAGTTCAGATCAAAATAATAGCTGCTTAAAATACCTTATAGAAGCATATCAATATGTTCAAATCACTGAGGTGGCAACAAAAATAACACCCAACTCATGCACGTTAATAGATCATATCATCACAAACGAAGCAAGCAAAATAATAATTATTATTCATCACAGTGTTGTGCACATTGGTTTCAGACCACAGTCTGATCTACATGTATGCTGTTCATAAGCACAATTCATCTAAAAATGCACCAAAGATAATAGAATCATGACAATTTAAGAATTTTGACTCAAATTCCCTCATTGAAGATCTAGAAAAAAATGTCATTTTACTTAGCCACCCTATTAATAATTTACTTGCTATTGATTCCAATATGAAGCTATTAGGTCGAAATGGCTTTAGACTTAGTATATATATTTGAAGAATGAAGATGGGGAAAGGGCCATGTCGTTGTTTGGTAGGATTTCCAGGCATGATTTGCGGTCATTATGGATGAATTTAGCTTGCTGTGAAGTGCTTGTGGACAGAATGGCTTGGTTCTGGGCAAGCAAATTTAGGTGTTGGGAGACAGAAAGTGAGGTTAGTGCAAACATGAAACTCTAAATTTTATGTGAAATATGCATTTTTGTGAGAAAATTTAGAATCTGAGGAGAATTTTTTTTTTCTGTAACTGTCATTTTAAGTCCCTTTTTCTGAAGTGAAATAATGTCAACTATAGTTAACTTATGCAAAGAAAGGAAGATTTAGATGAAATTATTCATTTTTAATATGCCTAATGCAGTTCAATAGGATCATTAATTTTGTCTATACATTAAGGTGTGTGGGAATCTCAGGGCATTGCTTTGTGAACTTAGTCAGACTTAAACCCTCAAAGCAAGTAACTAGTAATAGTGCCATATGGCACTCTTGGGGGTGAAAGGGTTAAGAGACTACATTGTAGGTTGGTCTATTAATCTAAGTAAATTGTCATAACTATCGTGGTAATTGTTTAATACAAAGCATAGACAACATTGATTGAGTTTCTCAAGCTTATCAGAGTTACGCTTGCCACAGCAGTGCCAAACAACAGAACAGTAATTTAGCTGTGGTAATATGTAGGTTTTATAATATAGCATAGCTTTAGCACCAACTGGTTATCAGTGAATTTTCTACAACAACAAAACAACAAATATATTTATTTACACTCATTTTTACAATATAAAACATAAACAAAGATTATTGAGAAGAGAGAGTGCTAGGGTACCTGAAATAGCTTTAGGAAAACTAAACGAGCCAGGAGAACAAGGAAGAAGGCAAAACACACACAAATTGGTATTCTATAATGTAATATATGTAAATATAAACAAATACATATATAGATAATGTTGGAAAGGAATTCACTGATAACCAAGAAATAGCCACTCAGTGCCATCATACAGTTGTATATCATATCACAAGATTATTCAGTTGTATGTTAAAAGTTAGCTGACATGCTAAAGTTACAAATGTGTCACTCAAAGGTGTCTTTGACATATCATATACAGTGTGCACACACCTCGGTTTGCTTTTTCTTGTGCTGATGACGGAGGTAGAGTGGTTTGACAACCAACATCCATGGCATGCACAGTACAGCTATCACTACCAGTATGGGTTGGATCACATCCTGCACAACACAGATACATACAGTATAGCTATCACTACCAGTATGGGTTGGATCACATCCTGCACAACACAGATACATACAGTACAGCTATCACTACCAGTATGGGTTGGATCACATCCTGCACAACACAGATACATACAGTACAGCTATCACTACCAGTATGGGTTGGATCACATCCTGCACAACACAGATACATACAGTACAGCTATCACTACCAGTATGGGTTGGATCACATCCTGCACAACACAGATACATACAGTACAGCTATCACTACCAGTATGGGTGGGATCACATCCTGCACAACACAGATACATACAGTACAGCTATCACTACCAGTATGGGTTGGATCACATCCTGCACAACACAGATACATACAGTACAGCTATCACTACCAGTATGGGTTGGATCACATCCTGCACAACAACACAGATACATGTACATACAGTACAGCTATCACTACCAGTATGGGTTGGATCACATCCTGCACAACACAGATACATACAGTACAGCTATCACTACCAGTATGGGTTGGATCACATCCTGCACAACACAGATACATACAGTACAGCTATCACTACCAGTATGGGTTGGATCACATCCTGCACAACAACACAGATACATGTACATACAGTACAGCTATCACTACCAGTATGGGTTGGATCACATCCTGCACAACACAGATACATACAGTACAGCTATCACTACCAGTATGGGTTGGATCACATCCTGCACAACACAGATACATACAGTACAGCTATCACTACCAGTATGGGTTGGATCACATCCTGTACAACACAGATACATACAGTACAGCTATCACTACCAGTATGGGTTGGATCACATCCTGCACAACAACACAGATACATACAGTACAGCTATCACTACCAGTATGGGTTGGATCACATCCTGCACAACACAGATACATACAGTACAGCTATCACTACCAGAATGGGTTGGATCACATCCTGCACAACAACACAGATACATACAGTACAGCTATCACTACCAGTATGGGATGGATCACATCCTGCACAACACAGATACATACAGTACAGCTATCACTACCAGTATGGGTTGGATCACATCCTGCACAACACAGATACATACAGTACAGCTATCACTACCAGTATGGGTTGGATCACATCCTGCACAACACAGATACATAGAGTACAGCTATCACTACCAGTATGGGTTGGATCACATCCTGCACAACACAGATACATACAGTACAGCTATCACTACCAGTATGGGTTGGATCACATCCTGCACAACAACACAGATACATGTACATACAGTACAGCTATCACTACCAGTATGGGTTGGATCACATCCTGCACAACACAGATACATACAGTACAGCTATCACTACCAGTATGGGTGGGATCACATCCTGCACAACACAGATACATACAGTACAGCTATCACTACCAGTATGGGTTGGATCACATCCCGTACAACACAGATACATACAGTACAGCTATAACTACCAGTATGGGTTGGATCACATCCTGCACAACAACACAGATACATATAGTACAGCTATCACTACCAGTATGGGTTGGATCACATCCTGCACAACACAGATACATACAGTACAGCTATCACTACCAGTATGGGTTGGATCACATCCTGCACAACACAGATACATACAGTACAGCTATCACTACCAGTATGGGTTGGATCACATCCTGCACAACAACACAGATACATACAGTACGGCTATCACTACCAGTATGGGTTGGATCACATCCTGCACAACAACACAGATACATACAGTACAGCTATCACTACCAGTATGGGATGGATCACATCCTGCACAACAACACAGATACATATAGTACAGCTATCACTACCAGTATGGGTTGGATCACATCCTGCACAACAACACAGATACATATAGTACAGCTATCACTACCAGTATGGGTTGGATCACATCCTGCACAACACAGATACATACAGTACAGCTATCACTACCAGTATGGGTTGGATCACATCCCGTACAACACAGATACATACAGTACAGCTATAACTACCAGTATGGGTTGGATCACATCCTGCACAACAACACAGATACATATAGTACAGCTATCACTACCAGTATGGGTTGGATCACATCCTGCACAACACAGATACATACAGTACAGCTATCACTACCAGTATGGGTTGGATCACATCCCGTACAACACAGATACATACAGTACAGCTATAACTACCAGTATGGGTTGGATCACATCCTGCACAACAACACAGATACATACAGTACAGCTATCACTACCAGTATGGGTTGGATCACATCCTGCACAACACAGATACATACAGTATAGCTATCACTACCAGTATGGGTTGGATCACATCCTGCACAACACAGATACATACAGTACAGCTATCACTACCAGTATGGGTTGGATCACATCCTGCACAACACAGATACATACAGTACAGCTATCACTACCAGTATGGGTTGGATCACATCCTGCACAACACAGATACATACAGTACAGCTATCACTACCAGTATCACTGGAGCTGAGGATCTCAAACTGTAAAACTGAATTTCTAGGGCATCAAAATATGGAGGGTGAAACATCCCCTTAACATGTCAGCTGGTTACCTGTCCCCTGTAGACCAAATCCTTTTCAGCAATTGACCTTGAAAACTGAAGGAACATGTTGATGGTGGCAAGGAGTAAACTTGGTTGCTGCAGAAAATATTATAATTATGATGATTCAAACATAACATTTAGCTCTACAAAATTAATGTATAAAAGTGCAAAAGAGCTTTTTAAATCCCACATGTCATTACACTAACTTCTAGCAAACTGCACGTTTTTATTGCTCTGTTACAAAAGTGAATGCAAGCAAGATCATTATTTTGTTTATTTGTTTGATAAAATGTAGTAAAATTCCCAATTTTGTAGTCACAATCAGTGGAACAATTACATAATTGTTGGGGGGGGGGGGGGCAGAATGGGTTTAATACATGGCACATTTAACATGTTGAGTCCTGCCATGGACTGGAACAACTGTACTAACTCTTCTCTAATCTGAGTAGCTTGTATATCTTTGAATTCCCTTAATTGGGAGCTGTGCCAGAGAAGGGAGTAAAGTTGTGCACAATCAGCCTCCTGGAAGGGCAGTCAGTTAGACTGAAGGGGCTACCAACATTAAATATAGAACTTCACTTTACTTTAAAATGCTATTAATGCCCCATTTACTTACAGTAGGACTGTTAGTGCTGATTGCAATCCACTTGTAGAAGATGAGAATGACAAGGTAACCAAATATACAGCCCAGAAACAACACCTGGGATACAAACAGCCAGATGCCATGTTAATACTAACAGTACTGTATAACTGCTTACGCACTCACAGGCATTGGAAATGTAAAGTTAAATCATTAAAATAGATCTAATAAACACAATTATGAGTGAAAATAGTAAAACATTAATTACTCTTTCAAAACCTTACCTGAGGGATAAACTCGGAGATGATGTTCAATGGCTTATTGAAGTGTCTGGATAATGTAAAAAAAACACAATCGAAATGGGATTCAATTACATGTATCAACAACAATATTAAAACAATAATGGCTACATATAGTCACCTGTGATTGCAATAACTAAGACACACACCAAACATCATATGAATAACACCCAGCACAATAGACAGCTTCATTTTGAATGAATTGGTGAAGTTCAGCTTGTTCTTGGCTACCTGCCATATCTGAACAACAACACAGCATATATTAAGATCACCAACATAGTGGATATTAAACCATGGTGCGAATATATGAAGTTTTATCCTTGAGAGTCGAAAATTTCAAGAGTTGCAGAGAATTAGTGAAAATAATGTTTTGAACTCGAGAGGATAAACTTCATATCTTCAAACCACAGTGTAATTTTCCTATTGTTATGGACAATTAAACTGCTTTAAGAACTCTTCTCTATTCATTTTACTTTAATACTTTCCATATAAACTTCTTTGTGATCTTCCGACAGCTCTTCTGGGAGAATTTCTTTGGGTTCGCTTGTGTCTTCATTGCAGTCTAGAAAATTATTATAAGAGTTTTATTTCTTATTTTTCTTTTTCTGCCTGGAATGTTTATGTTATTGCTGCTCATTTGAGCTGTTTACATCTTCCTCTGTGATGTTCACAAACCTGCCGCCATCTTTGTATTTCTTGTGTAACATGAGATGCAATCACTGTGCTAATGTACTCTGCCTGATATGAAAAACCACAAAAAATTCCACAGTATATGTGGTAAAAAGTGGAAATGTATTCCCCAGCCCAATGCAGGAGTTCTGACTTCTGGGAGGTGAAAGTCTGGAAACTACCACAACTCTGTAAAATGGTCACCAAAAACTGATATAAATAAAGTTAATGGTGGAAGAGCTATGTCAAACACGAATTGGAGTCTTTCATCAGGGGTTCCAAATATTGAGAAAACAAATGAAAACGAAATATTTGGAATCCCCTGATGAAAGACGAACAATGAGTGTTTGACATGTCTTCTCATGCGAATGCAAAACCGACAATTTACATACGTTTCTTTTCAAACTTCATTAGCAAGTATTGTTTACCATTTGACTGTTGTATCTAATTATTCAATAGATGGCTTATTATTCTTTTTTGATGGCAGTGATTTCAACTAGCGTACTAGTAGAGTAGTGGACAAGAGTTAGTACAAGCAGTCGGAAGGGTCGTGGTTCGAACTCCAGTGGAGGCAGACTTTTTCTTTCTATGTCATTCTTTATTTCTTTACTTCTTCGCTCCTTGTAGTTTATCAGTATGTAATTAGTTAGTGGTTCATGAATATGATGATTAAGAAATATTGATCACTAGGGTTGGAAACATGATCAAACACAAGGGTTTCACCCGGTATCAAGACCCATGCATGTGACCAAATACAGTTCCTCCATTGGATGACTATCTCATGAATTATTAATGAGTTTGAGAAAGAAATGTCTACAACTGTAGCAGCCAAGATCTAATTACAACTGACATATCAGGGTCCGAAATTGCGCCTTATTTGGCACTAATGCGACTAAATTTTGAGTGTTGATGACCAAAATTTCAGGGTTAGTCGCCAGCTGGTGACTTGCCTAAAATCTTCACAATGTCCAGCAAAATAATGTTCTTTGTTGCGTGTCGCTTGAAATGTGGTGACCACAATTTTATTGGTCTTTTGGCAACTAAGAAAATTTGGATAGTTGCCATAAATTATGGTGCCTACGTGAAAAAGTTAATTTCGGACCCTGAATATCCTATTATAGTCAAGTTCCCACCAAAACTCTGTCCATATATGGAATGTATCCACAGGGATACCAAAACAGTCTTTCGGATAAGGAACTCATTTCTCTTTTCCTTTCATCCAAAGAGAAATATCATTTCAACAAAATAATGGTTCTGGTAAAACACACACTCACTCATAATTATATAGAATAAATATTGATATTCTACCTTAAAATTTGTACTATTGCTATAGAAATTGCTGAACTGTTGGCAGCCCAAAATAATGATCCATCGGTTGTCTACTTCTGATCTGCTCACGTGACCATTTGGGGGCAGCATAATTTATGACTTGACATGGCATTACTATAGCATGGGAGACCAATGCAGAAGTTATCACATGCATTTTTTAGAGATTCGAATGCAGAATGAAGGTTCAAGCCTCAAACATTTAAGCAAGAACACACTCAGCTTTCATTCTTGCTTCTTCCAACAGGTACTAAAATTCAGTCAGCGAGTTTTGAATGCAGACTTAACTGGTCTCGATCTCAGTGAGCCACTAAACTGTTGACAGCCCCAAAATAACAACATGATCATTTCGGGCACCCCAAATGGTCATGTGAGCAAATCGAAAGTAGTTAAACAATTGATTGTTATTTTGGGGCTGACAACAGTTCAGTGATTTGGGTAGTAATCAGTATTTGGGTTCCATGAAATACTCACTGGGTCAATACCAAAGTAGTAGGGTATCCCAGAATAGGTTTCCTTAGGATCTAACATGAGCGTAGTATAGTCTTCATATGATGCTAATGCTTTGTCACTAAAATGGAATTGGAAACAAAAGAAACACTATCAACCTTCTGACAGCATTAATTATTTTTACAATGTTTCTAACTTTTCATTTTCAAACCCTACATTTCTATTAGTGCACAGGCATGCTTGTCTTCAGATACATTGTATGTTCCTAAGTAGAAGCACTAACATTATAATAGATATACATAATTAATGTAGATAATAAAACTATTCTAAGTAGCTCACTCATAATAAGAATTAATAGAATTGACTGATTACATAATGTCAAGTCCCACTAATGTACATTGTATAATCATTTCATTACTGTGTACTGTCAATTACCTGTAAGCAGAAGCATTTGGGAACTTCCATAATTACCTGTAAGCAGAAGCATTTGGGAACTTCCAACAAGTACCAAAGATGTTGAATGAACGTGAGAAGCAGTCATTGTAGATGAGGCCAGTGTACATAGCAAACACACCCATCATCAGGACTATGTACCGTCCATGAAAAATGGTTTCAAACATCTTTAACCAAGGAAACAGAAATACATTTAGCAATGTTACCATGGGATTGGTGATTACCCTGAAGGTTAAAAACCTACTTAACTGTGTTAAAGCTGTAAGACAGCTGTAATATTTTAGTTCACCAAGCACTTACCTCTCCTCCTCCTTTGAAGTTCTTGAGTTTGTTTTCATAGACGACCAGGTAAAGAGCAAACAGTGCCATAATGAGACCATGGCCACAGTCCCCAAACATGACAGCAAACAGAAAGGGGAACGTGATGATGGTAAAAAGAGCTGAAGATTAACAACAGTGTAGGTGACTAAACATGCACAGTGTCCCAACCGGCTACAGGGAGTGAAAAACATCTTACATAATGACTTTTGAAAGTCGGTTTTCAATAAAGACATACATGTATACATATTTATTATACAACTTTGCGTTTTCGAGTGCAAATACGGGATTAAACAAGTGCAAATATGAGAGCGCATTACACAGGTCGCGAACAGGTTTACACAGGTTTATTCAATACTTAAAAGGTTTTGTAAGCACGCAAGCCAATCGAAATGGGGCTGTTTGAGTAACAGCCAATCAGCTTTTAGTGCATGAAAAAACTTCTTTTCAGAGCGCACCCACCCCCAACATTTGACTTCAACAGAGGCTGAGAGGTTTCTTCTCAAGATTTTCTTCAAACAGAGTAGTAAGGTAAGCTAACACAAACCTTGGCTAAAGTGAACAATCTGCACCGAAAAAAAGTGGTCAGTAAGTGATTGGCCAACCACTTACCGACAATACTTGAGAACTGTAGTTTAGATGGTTTCCTCTGCCATTTATGCATTGGAACATACGCTTACTATGTTGTAGACAGTTGGATATTGATGAAAATACACGAGTCCTATCTCTCTGGAAGTCTACCGACCCCTAGAGGGGCCTTACCAAAGAGCTCATTTCCTAACATCATAATGAGCAATGTACATGTATGGTCAATTCTACCCAAAATGGATGAACTACAAGCAATTACCAACCTTCACAAACCGGGTATCCTGTGTATAACTGAAACATGGCTGAATCCTACAATCCCTGATTCTGTTATCAATTTAGATGGATTTTCCTGTTTTAGATACGACAGAGTCGTTCGTTCTGCTGGAGGAGTATGTATTTACACTGACTCTTGCCTTCCATGTCAAAGATTTGGGGATTATAATGACCCTGACATAGAATCTCTATGGTGTATTGCTCGACCATACCGTTTGCCACGAATAGTCTCCTGCATTCTTATTGGAGTCATCTATCACCCCCCTGATCGTGGTGCTGACGAGAACACCAAACTTTTGGAACATATTCAATCTGTTACGGAATCTTTCCTGTTGAAACATCCTGACGGTCTTATTATTGTATGTGGTGACTTTAACCCCCTAAGTACAGGCTTGACAGAGTCAAAGACTAAGCATGCTACTGGGCTGATCCAAGTGGTAAAGGTCTTGACAAGAGATACAGGTACACTTGACTGGTGTCTGACTAATAGACCAAAGTTGTTCAAGGACCCATTGCAGTTACCTAAACTGGGCAGAAGTGATCATTATTGTGTTCTCATTAACTCCAAGTGTGCCCCTCCTGATAAGCCCTCAAAGAAAGCTGTTTACAGGCGGGACTTAAGACCTAGCAATATTCGTGACTTCGGTGGCTGGATAACACGGCAAGGGTGGTCAGATATATTTAATCTCAACCATGTTAAAAACAAGCTTGACACCTTCTATTCTATAATGAATGATGCTGTTGATTGTTATTTCCCCCTTAAACGTGCGAAGTGTTCAGCCTCTGACAAGCCCTGGATAACTACCCAGTTAAAGCTGTCTATTATCAACAGACAAAGGGCTCTAGCAAGACTTGGAAAGGACTCTGATGTGTTTAAATATTGGAGAAACAAAGTGCAAAGAGTATGCCAACATGCAAGGAAGACCTACTATGAGAACAAGGTCACATCTCTCAAAGAGAGCAGTACTGGGCATTGGTGGAGAGAGGTTAAGGGCCTAATGGGCCAGAAGACCAGTGATCAAGCGTGGTTTCACCAACTAATTAATGAGGCTATACCAACAATCTCAGAGCTTGGTGAACGGTTCAACAGCTTTCTATTTGACTTGACTGCCCATTTTAACCCCCTAGATCCCCAGTCCTTTCAAGATACAGATGTCCCCCCGGAACTGCTTGTTGACACAACCAAGGCATTTAGTGCACTGCAAAGCATTACAGTTAATAAGTCCGCAGGACCTAATGTAATTCCCAACAGGGTCTGGAAACAATTTGCCTGGAAACTTGCCCCAGTGGTGGCCGACATTTATAATACATCCCTTCGACAAGGGTTCGTCTCTGATCAACTAAGGCAGTCTCTGGTTATCCCTATTCCCAAGACCTCCCCTCCCAGGGTGATCGACGAGGACCTTAGACCGATAACACTTACATCACAATTAGCCAAAATCATGGAGGGATTTACTCTCGAACCCGTGTATAATCAAGTAATTGATCACTTAGACATCAAGCAATTTGCTCTAGCTGGTAAATCTAAAACTTCAAGCACCAAGGCACTATCAAACAAAGTAGTAAAGATGGATACTTTTAAAGATTTTAACTTCTCCACTAATTCAGTGCAGACTACTAAATTTAGACTAGGGGAATATTTATATACATGATTCATATTTTAACTTTAAAGCATTATCTCTTTTAATAATAATAATAATAATAAATTATTTCTATAGCGCCATAATCCACTAGTTGCCCTATGGCGCTTTACAATGAATACTGGTAAAAATATATATAAAGTTAGAATATAATTGATATTAAACGATCTAGTATGTATACCACTAAAACTACTGAGACAACTTAAAACTACTATAAAAATCATTAATTATAAGCACAATTAAAAAGATATGTCTTTAACGTAGATTTAAAACTGCCAATACACGGGCTCATTCTAATCTTAGCTGGTAATGAGTTCCATAACTTAGGTGCAGCAACTGAGAAGGCTCGGTCACCATAGCTCTTCAAATTAGACATAGGAACAGTTAATAAATATTGCGAAGACGATCTCAAGGTACGTGTAGGAGTGTAGGCGTGAAGCATATTACTAATGTACGGTGGAGCTAATTTATTTAGAGCCTTATATGTAAGTAAAAGTATTTTAAAAACAATACGCTGCCCTACAGGTAGCCAGTGGAGTTGCTTGAGGACAGGAGTAATATGATCATGTTTTGATTTACCGGTAATTAAACGCGCAGCGCAGTTCTGAACATACTGTAGTCTATCAATTTGATACTTGGGTAAGCCATACAATAAAGCATTACAAGTATCTAATCTACGGGATATAAATGCATGAACCAGTATCTTAGTATTGTCTTCTGACAGATATTGCCTTATCTTAGCTATCCTCATTAAGTGAAAAAATGCAGACTTACAAATAGTGGACACGTTTCTCGAGGATCATGCTGTTATCGAAAACTACTCCGATATTCCTGGCAGAAAGCGAAGGTTGTACGTGATCCTTGCCAATTGTAATATCATTAAAATACGGTCGGGGACGATGATGTGCACTAATAATAAGAAGTTCAGTCTTGTCCGTATTTAATTTAAGTTTGTTCTGCAACATCCACGTATCTATATCATTGACACAGGCTTCAATTTTCACTATGGATGACTCGCGATCTTCCCCAGATGAAGACTCGAAGGAGAGGTACAATTGGGTGTCATCCACGTAGAAATGGAAGCCGATGTCATGATTCCTAACAATATCTCCTAAAGGAGAAGTGTAAAGCAGGTAGAGGAGTGGCCCTAAAACCGAACGGTAAGGTACACCACAGAGCATGTTACGACTCGAAGACTTTTCTCTCCCAATGACTACAGCCTGTTTTCTATCGCTAAGGTAAGATTTAAACCAGCGTAGAGCCTTTCCACATATGCCAAAGCGACAGGACAACCTCTCTAATAAGATTGTATGATCAACAGTATCAAAAGCTGCAGATAAATCTAGCAATAACAAAATTACCGTACGCTTATTATCAATAGCAGCAACAATATCATTATGAACTTTCACTAGCGCAGTTTCAGTGCTATGAAACTTCTTATAGGCTGATTGAAAAACCTCATCAAGATCATTACCTTTAATGTAGTTATTAAGCTGAAGTGCCACAACTTTCTCAGTGAGTTTTGACATAAACATTAGGTTAGAAATAGGTCTAAAATTAGAAAACTCTTCGAAATTTAAGTTGTCTTTCTTCAGTAACGGATTTAGTAGAGCGAGCTTAAAAGAATCGGGCATAATAGCAGTATCTAGTGAGAGATTAATTATATCAGTCATTACAGGAAGTAGCATGTGCACAACAGGAAGTAGCACGTGCACAATTAATTATTGTAAATAAATTTAGACAGTAGCTGTTTAATCATCCGTTAGATGTTTTTATATTATTATAATCTTATAATCATTGTATATATATTTAGTTATACACGACCCCACAAGCTGTAAGCTTTAATAATTATCGTGTTAAAATAAAGGTTATTGATTGATTGATTGATTGATCTACAACACATGCTTTAGTTTATCTGGTACATTGCATTCTCGAAACATTAGATTAGGGGGATTACTATACTAGAATATTTTTTGCAGACTTCAGTAAGGGCTTCGATCTTGTAGATCATAATGTCATCATTAGGTAATTGCACTTACTTGGGGTTAGTGAGGTCCTTGTGAGGTGGATTGGCTCATTTCTTACTAACAGGTCGCAACGGGTAAAAATCGGCGACACTGTTTCCTTGGCTGTCTCCCCGAAAGGGGGTATCCCTCAAGGGACCAAGCTAGCCCCCCTTCTGTTCTGTGTACTAGTCAATAGACTAGTTGAAGATTGGCACACAAGGGTTAAATATGTGGACGACCTCTCAATTGTAGAATTCATCCCTAGGTGCTCTGTAAGTTATCTACCTTCCTTGTATAGCTAATAGTATCAGTCAATTTGCATCTGCAAATGGTATGTGACTTAATGTAAAGAAGTGCAAGGAGTTAGTAGTTGACTTTCTTCATTATAAGCCTACAGAGTTATCCCCTTTGCTCCTTGCTGGCACTGTCATTGAGAGAGTGGAGTCGTACAAGATGCTAGGGGTATACATATCTAGTAACCTAACTTGGAATGTCCACTGTGAATATATTTTCAAAAGGGCATCCAAACGGTTGTATGCCCTTAGGTTGCTTAGAAGGTCAGGGCTGCCTGCTGAAGATCTTATTCAAGTATATTGTAGTATTATAAGATCTGTACTTGAATATGCTGCCCCAGTGTGGGCCAATTTACCAGAATATTTATCTAACTTAATTGAGTCAGTCCAGAAGGAAGCATTAAGAATAATATATCCTGATACATCATATGACATTGCTCTAAGCCAGTCGGGACTTCCGACACTCACAGACAGACGCATTGTATTATGTACAAAGTTTATTCCTAAGTTACGAACATGCAATTCAACTTGTAACTTATACCCATGAGCCATGAGATCGCACATAGCTACAACCTGCGGTCTGGTAGCTCCAGACAACAGGGTGTTGTAGGGAAAACAGACAGGCTAAACAACTTTATTACCTATAAATATCAATATGTGTAAATTATTTGTAATTATTATTATTTATTATTGTATGCTTAATTTTTGAGCTGACACCCATGTAATTTAGCACTTCCTACAATTTGGGTTAAATAAACGTATATATATAACCAATTCGTTGTTGTGATATGACAATCTCTTATGAAGACGTTTTGCTTCAATTACTGGTATTTATGAACTCGAACACAAGACAACTCTTACTGAATTTTGTGGTGTGGCTTATACACGAGGTTTTTCCTTAAATCTTTCGGGAAAAACAAGCTTCTGTTTATCAGGCTGAAGTTAGGGGTGCAGCTTGTACGTGAGGTGCGGCTTGTACGTGATAAAATACGGTAAGATCAGCTAGGTTATGGGTTTCTGCATGAGGTCATTGCCTGCCCCTCAGTGTGCTCCAATACAATTGCAGCTACAGTACCGCCTGGAACTATAGGTACATTTATCGCGAGCAAATCGCGATGAGATCGCAATCAATGACTGCAGTCTGCTCGCACCTTGCTCGCGATCTGGTCGCACCTTGCTCGCGATCTGGTCGCACCTTGCTCGCAATCTGCTCGCAAATCAACTGTGTTCGAGATGGAAATGATCGAGTTACGTTCATCGGACATTAGATTTTACGTATACATTTACCCGAGCCCTTGCGAAACGTTTTGCAATTTCTTCCCTTGACAAAAAAAAACGTATTAAGGTAAAAACGAAAAGCTCAATATTACAATTTATATGAAGAAGTACTTGAGAGTAAACTGTCGCTGGTTAGAACGGTCATAAAAGTTGACAACCATTCCTATGTTTTGGTTGATCGAGGACGCATCACATAATTATTTGAAAACAAACACGAGCACTGAGACTTGTTTGTTTCACATCTGACATCAGACCAATTGCTGCAGACCGGTCTCACAGTAATTATAAACTGCAATGCCAATCACAAACTGACGAAGTGATGAAGTAAAAAAGCTGAAATTGAAACTCCAGAAGATTCGGTGCGATCTCACGGCAAATTAACCAATAACAAATTAAAATATCCAAAATGTATTCACCTGGGTGTTTTTATTTGACAAAATGGACTCAAACCAGTTTTCGCATTAGGTGAAAACTGTGCAGACCGTAAATAAAATACAAACTTTCAAAGCATTTGATTCGGTAGGAAGATCATTTTTGGTGTGATCTCAAAGCAAAACAAACACTGCTGTTGGAGCTCATTGATTATTCAAAAATGTCACACTTCTGTTCGTGCAATTTGAGACTTGGACCTCATCGCCTTTCAATTCAAAATGACGGATCCCACATTAAATAAAAAGAATTCCAGAATATTCTATTTGGTAGACATTTATCACTTGCCAGTATTAAAAGTTGAGAAACTGGCTTTTTGAATCTGTTGAATTGAAAACATACAGCATACACAACGACTTTTAAAGAATCGTGAAGGGATTGACAAATATATTAAAGTATGAAAGTACAGAAGTCTGTAAAGTTTATCAGATGAATAAAAACGGCAAACTAATGATCGGACGGTATTTCAGGTAACGCAATCCCACGCAACCTTTCTTTTGGCGACCCTTCAATATTTATATTTCTAACGGGACTTGAAACAGCCATGTATGTGGCTGAGCAAATAATCTGCAGATCGAATTGGAATTTAGCGTGTTGGTTTTTGTGGAGGGAGGAAAACCAGAGCACCTCGGAATAAGGGCGAGATTACAACAAACTCAACTCACATCACTAGTGGTGCCGCGTGCGATAGAATATTTTGGCTAACCATCAGAGAGTTGGTCAATACCATCCGTTTGAACGTTTTGATGAACCATTAGATAGTCAAGACCACCAAGAAACATTTGTTGCGGATTTGAAGACTGTATCTTCAAAAGCTTCATTTAATTGCTACATGTACGTAATGGCGTGATCGAGACACCCTGCTGCTTGGCCGGATTTTTGCCATTCATCGTATAACCTCTCTATCTCGAATTAATACTTGTTCCCCTGCATTGGGTTTAGGATCTTGGATTTACACTCTTTCACTAATAAAAAGTTTAGCCCGTGTTCAAGTGGAACGTACATGTAAATTTTATAGACCCAAGAGGTTTGTAGAAATGCTCATAAGCAGGCATTTTGTTTCCCGGCTGTAGGTGCGAGCAGATCGCGAGCAAGGTGAGAGCAGATCGCGAGCAAGGTGCGAGCAGATCGCGGTCAGTACACGCGATTTGATCGCGACTCGATCACGATCAAATGTACCTATAGTTCCAGGCGGTACTGTAATGTTATTAGAATAGGTGGGCTTGGCCACATTGTAGAGATTGACGAGTCCAAATTTGGAAAGAAGCAGAAATATCATCTTGGCAGATAAAAAACACACCAAAAAACAGGTTAGGACTGGTAACAAGTGATGCCATGCGGTCAAAACAAAATGGCATTGGGTTTACACTTGTGAAGAACTATCAATGTTATTGTTGGCCCTTATTGTTGCAAGAACACTAAAGTATTGTGTACGGTGGCCCATACGTGTCACTGCGCTAATGAGAAACGAAACACATTTCACAATTAAAAACAAAAACCAGAGTTCGCATAACACATTTCGAAATTGCAGAAAACACAAACCAGAGTACACTACACATTTCAAAATCCCACTACACATTTCAAAAGTCCACTACACATTTCAAACTCCCACTACACATTTCAAAATCCCACTACACATTTCAAAGTCCCACTACACATTTCAAAGTCCACTACACATTTCAAAGTCCCACTACACATTTTAAAGTCCACTACACATTTCAAAGTCCACTACACATTTCAAACTCCCACTACACATTTGCCCCAGTTTCTCTCAATCACGGTCTTGACAAGAATGAGCGGCTACCAATGCAAGGCCGTGGGGCAACCTCGCTCCCAGGGGTCTTTACGCGCCTAATCAAAGATGGCGTCGAAAGTACTTTCGACGCCATCTTTGATTGGGCGCATAAAGACCCCGGGAACGAGGTTGGTAAGGGCGCACGTGCGATTGTTTTCGCCGCCATGTTTTGCGTCTCGTGTGGGAATGAGCTTCAGCAATTGCATGCTTATTGCTCAGCTTATTGCAAGCTTTTAGTTCATCTCCTGTTAAAACAATGCCGAGATTAAAGTAAAACTACCAAAAAGGTTAACAGCTTAGATTGAAAGATACATGTAGTTGCTTGGCAATGCATATCAATAACATTGTAGAACCGTTCATTGACATGTTTTCGTATACCTAACACCAAGGCTTTTGCACGTTGACGTTTTAATTCCCGCCCATCGAACAGCATTATGCCCACATTTATTTTAACGGTTGGGGGTTAAGATCTTCCCCACCGGCCGTACGCGTGCTTGTGGCGATCTTCCTTTTTCCTTTATTCCTGGTGGCAGATCTTGGTCGGAAGTACTCCGCTCTTTCCTTCTCCTTCCTTACTTTAAAGTCTTTCAACTTAAGTGGCACCTTTTTATCTTTTTCATCTGAGACATATCTTGCTGCAGTCTGTGGTCCACCTCCATCAACTTTCCTTCCACAGGCTGAGCAATAAGCACGCGATTGCTGAAGCTCATTCCCACACGAGACGCAAAACATGGCGGCGAAAACAATCGCACGTGCGCCCTTACCAACCTCGTTCCCGGGATCTTTATGCGCCCAATCAAAGATGGCGTCGAAAGTACTTTCGACGCCATCTTTGATTATGCGCGTAAAGACCCCTGGGAACGAGGTTGCCCCACGGCCTTGCATTGGTAGCCGCTCATTCTTGTCAAGACCGTGATTGAGAGAAACTGGGGCGAATGTGTAGTGGGAGTTTGAAATGTGTAGTGGGAGTTTGAAATGTGTAGTGGACTTTGAAATGTGTAGTGGGACTTTGAAATGTGTAGTAGGACTTTGAAATGTGTAGTGAGATTTTGAAATGTGTTGTGGGATTTTGAAATGTGTAGTGGGAGTTTGAAATGTGTAGTGGACTTTTGAAATGTGTAGTGCGATTTTGAAATGTGTAGTGTACTCTGGTTTGTGTTTTCTGCAATTTCGAAATGTGTTTTGCGAACTCTGGTTTTTGTTTTTAATTGTGAAATGTATTTCGTTTCTCATTAGCGTAGTGACACGTATGGGCCACCGTAGTTGTGAACCTACAGTACCGCCGGGAATTATAGAGACATCCGACCGCGGAAAAACCTCGTGCACCAGACGCAGAGCCGCAGTACGGCGCCTCGGTCACCGCACAAATGACCGCGGTCACCGCACAAATGACCGCGATAGTTTTTGAGGATGCCGCGGTTGCAAACTGAGGTGATAAACCGAGGTGCTTGCCACAGTGCCGCAATGGACATACATGTACGTTGTTAGCAGTCTTCGTACTTGAAAGCTTTGAATGTGATGGATGAGAAACAGCTTATGCATTGAGCCTAATCACCCAAAGAACGATCACCGGCATTAAACTTCTCGTAAACAATCTACTGTTAACTTTCGTAAGTTGTCTTTCTTACTTGAGACCGCCGTTCGCGTTCTTATTAACTAACGAAACCAACTGCTTCAAAATAAGCATTTCTTGAGAGACGACCCGCTAACAATCTTCTGTTAACTTTCGTAAGTTGTTTTTCTTACTCGAGACCGCCGTTCGCGTTCTTATTAACTAACGAAGCAACTGCTTCAAAATAAGCATTTCTTGAGAGACCGGGCCCACTAACAATCTTCTGTTAACTTTCGTAAGTTGTCTTTCTTACTCGAGACCGCCGTTGGCGTTCTTATTAACTAACGAAGCATAACACCAAATAAACTTTCACATTTACGGCAGATCCTTGTCTTGTTACTAGTATCAAAAGGTTTCGGCAGAAATAATTGTAAATGTTTGCGTATTAAATTCTCAACTCTTCTTGGAGTCTGAATTTCCATGTGCAGTCAGTCAGGCGTGAACGTATCATTCTGATTTTTTACAGAACATCGACAGAGGTTTGAAGCAACGTTTGTCATATTGAAAGACGTGCAAAAACTTTTATACTCTTACCAGAAAACTTCTACTCGGAGAGTGCAATTCCTTTCGAATTAAGAGTTTTAATGCATTGGATCAGATAAGTCAATTCGCGTAAATGGTAATTACTTGCGCCCGCTGTATTTGTGTCAGTAATGAGACACGCGTCTGGCTGACAGGAACTTTTATTATACTGCGCAGTAAGAATCTTGACTTTTTGACGCCTCTGGCACGCAGGGTATTTACCAAAACCATCTTACCATACGTTTGTAAAACTGTTTGTTATGAATTCGAATTTGTCACACGTTAATCCTAGTGAAAGAAAGGTTAAAATACGTAATTGTGCAATCAACAGACACGTTTCGGATCACGATACTTCGATAACTCGGTCCGAATTTTCGTTTGACAAATCGTCGAAATGTCGCTGAACAAAGAGCAAAATTCGTCGAAATATGTTTGCATGACTTTTGCACAATACTGTAACGAAGCCAACCGCTTCTTTTTAAGCATTTCTTAAGCCACGGCACGCTAACAATCTTCTGTTAATTTTCGTAAGTTGTCTTTCTTACTCGAGACCGCCGTTCGCATTCTGATTAACTAACGAAGCCAACTGCTTCAAAATAAGCATTTTTTAACACACGGCTCGTTAATAATCTTCTGTTAATTTCCGTAAGTTGTTTTTCTTACTCGAGACCGCCGGAAAAACCTCGTGCACCAGACGCAGAGCCGCAGTACGGCGCCGCGGTCACCGCACAAATGACCGCGGTCACCGCACAAATGACCGCGATAGTTTTTGAGGACGCAGCGGTTGCAAACTGAGGTAATAAACCGAGGTGCTTGCCACAGTGCCGCAATGGACATGTACGTTGTTAGCAGTCTTCGTACTTGAAAGCTTTGAATGTGATGGATGAGAAACAGCTTATGCATTGAGTCTAATCACCCAAAGAACGATCACCGGCATTAAACTTCTCGTAAACAATCTTCTGTTAACTTTCGTAAGTTGTCTTTCTTACTTGAGACCGCCGTTCGCGTTCTTATTAACTAACGAAGCCAACTGCTTCAAAATAAGCATTTCGTAAGACACGGCGCTAACAATCTTTTGTTAACTTTCGTAAGTTGTCTTTCTTACTCGAGACCGCCGTTCACGCTCACGCTCTAACGAAGCCAACTGCTTCAAAGTAAAATGTATGAGATGTACAATGTACATGTAGATGTTACATGCGGTCGCGGTTAGCGCCGCGACCACCGCGGCACGATTACCGCGGCGACCTCAAAAGTGACCACCACTATCTCAAAAGTGACCGTGCCGATCTCAAAAGTGACCGCGGCGACCTCAGGAGTGACCGCGGTCACCGCAAAAATGACATTGCATGCGGCACAGCCGCGGTAAATGTCCCTATAATTCCCGGCGGTACTGTATCTTAAGAAGCTATTAAGTGTTCTTATATGGTATTTTATTTCAACTGGACCTAGTGGAAAAATGACAAACACGTAATTTTCGAGTTCACAAGTTACCAACCACTTACCGACACAGTTTTACCGACACAGTTTTACCGCCACTTTTTTCGGACATGCAGATTATTCACTTTAGGCCAAACCTTTTTGTTCGTGTTAGCTGTCATATAATAAACAATTTATTAGACAGAAAGTTGTGTAATACAGCTGGGAATTTTTACTCATCAATTTTATTATTTCTCCCCTTTCAGGCGAGAAAAAATAAAACTGACTCGTAAAAATACCCAGCTGTATTACACAACTTTCCATGTAATAATCTCTTTATATCATCTCTTTCTCTTACTGAAAATGAGTTCACTGCCACTCAGAACTAACCTCAAGAGCACTTGTTCAAGTTCACTCTGGGTTAATCCAGTAAACATTTGCACCAAATGGCACATCTGAGTTAAACATATCTCTTAACAAGTCCATCTAAAAAAGCTACCATTAGTAGATAGGCTTAACACATCTGTTCACTTGATTAACTACTGTAATTACACTACATCCACCATTACCTGGATTCACCTCCTCGTAATTGGCTACCCCATAGGAGTCCACAATTGCTTGAAATCCCTGGGTGAACTTGTCAGTTCTGTTGAAGGTTGGTGGCTCCTGCCGTGTCACCATGCGGTTTAAAATTGATGGCACACTAGCACCACTGCGTTCAGTTCCCCTACGTAAAGCAGCTTGTATCTTGTCTAAGTCACTGACTGGACACCAGCATTCCGCAATCAGGCATTTCTGGGTGACATCAAGGTTGAACATGTTCATGGTATGGTAGATAGCCTTGATCTTCTTCACCTTAATGAACCATTGGTTGATGTTGTTAGCCACTGTACTCACAAGTCTATAGCGGTGATCCTTGGTTTGGCTCAAAACCTGGTTAGAACAAACACAACAGAGAAACAGTAAACATTATTATTCAGTGGACAAAATACATGTAGATCGAGCCACTATAAATCTCACAATCTCCAGCATCAATGCTACTTCACACTCACATTCTGCAGATCTTCAATTCTAGTTTCAACTCCAATGGCCACCTCTCTTCTCTCAGCAGCAGTCTCAGGACAAGGGTAAAGGCTAGCACGAAACCTGCAAAACAAATCTCATTTCAGTATATTATTGTAACCCATAACCCATAGAAGTAGCTGGCAGTCTCAGGACAAGGGTAAAGGCTAGCACAAAACCTGCAAAACACATCTCATTTCAGTATATTATTGTAACCCATAACCCATCGAAGTACAGTCCCGCTCAAAAACTTTGCAACCGTCAGCGCCACCAGCGCCGCTAATTTTTTAGTGGCTGGGCGTTAGTGGTTTGGTGGCACTAATGGTAAAAACTGGTGGCTAGCCGTCGACGCCACTAGACGTTTGGTGGCTAGCCGTCAACTACGCTAGACATTTGGTGGCTAGCCGTCGACGGTTCAAGCCGTCTAGTGGCTTGTTGGCACTAACGGTAAAAGTTAGCGGCACTAGCGCCGCTAAAAGCCGTTACCGCCGTTTGGCGTTTAGTGGTGGTTGCAAAGTTTTTGAGCGGGACTGTAGCTGGCAGTATGAGGTCAAGTAACCTACAGAGCTCCTACTTAAACCTACACCAAAACATTATGCTCCACTGGCCGAAAGGACAAAGGCTCTGGTATCAAAGGTCTTAAACCTGTTTAGTAAATAATGTTATCAAACTCATTAATAATTCATGAAGCAAAAACAAAGGAAATCAATGAGAGTGAAGGGATCTGTAAATCTGATACAGATTTTGTCCTGATTTACATAAACTCTGGCTTCGATTTTCTCGGCCAAAATAAGTCGTATCGCCAAAATAACTGAAAACATGACTCTCTACATCTAGATGTTTGATAAGTAAGATAAAGAATCGCTAACACACTTTTATCCGCCTTTTGGCCAAGTTTCATCCAAATCAGTAAAATCTTTATAATTATGTTAGTAATTCACCTAAACATAGCTAATATGAATACAATTCTAGTCAGAATTTTGGGCATCTGAAGTTGTGTACACATCTAACACCTCATCATGACAAACTAATGTCAACACTCTCAAGGGACTAGCCAACGATACGCCAGGACTCCCGGAGTTATGAATTACAGACTTGAAATTCGGGGGAATGGTCAGATTTCATGAGAACATGACGCACGTGCGTGGTGACAACAAGAAAGCTAATGGCTAGGTCGAAAGCAATGCGGACAGCAAAGATAAACGGGGTAAATCCAAAGTCAGTAATAGTAGGCGAGGTGTAGGTAAAAGAAAACGAAAGTCTGTTCACACAGTGACATCCAAGGGCAAAGCGAGTGGCATGCAAACTCCTGCTACAGATCCCAAAGCCACAATGCTAGCGGCTATGAGAACAGTGGGGTGCCTTTGGCAGTAAATAGGATTAAAGAATTATAACGCCTGGAAGATTTAGTTACTTTCCTACAGAAAGTGATTTTTCCTAATATCTCGCGAACTATAGAACTCTACAAAAGATTTATGCCTAAACTTTGGAAGGAAACAAAAATATTTTTTTACAAAAAAAACATGCCACGAATGTATATGGTAACCTTAACGGGGCTATGTCATGGTACTGCGCATGTATCGAGTAATCGTCTGGTTGGTGGCTTTAATTGGATACAAACAGTTAAACTTGCTTGATTGAAAGGATTTTCAATATTTTCCCTGGAGACTGTTTGTTGGTCATTTTTGCATATTTGCTTTGATTTTAAGCATCCCACATGGCCGAGAGGTTTGTTAGTTCATATCAAAAACGGTGGAAATAGCTGCTTTGATTCCGGCCCGGAATGCAAAGCCTATTACCGTGACACAGCCCTGTTATAAAAGTCTTAGGTTTACAGTAGCTTTCAAGTAGTTTTCTTGTTTTTCGTGAAACATTTCACATATGTGACCTCTCACAGGAAAACGTACACTAACGGATATCCGTTAAACGGGCCAGACCGTTCGTCATCGGTTAGGTATCCATTGAAATGGTTTGAGAAATCGTTAGAAGCATTAGGACAACCGTTAGAAATTTGGTCCATGCCGTTAGAATGGTTTGAGAAAGCGTTAGAAGCGTTAGAACCGTTAGAAATTTTGTCCATGCCGTTAGATCAAAACATTCATCCGTTAGATCAGAACGTTCGTCCGTTAGATCAGAACGTTTGTCCGTTAGATCAAAACATTCATCCGTTACTGCCGTTAGATCTAAACATTCACCCGTTTTATACGGCGTTAGATCAAAACATTCATCCGTTAGTTTCAACGATCACCCATTAGATCAAAACATTCATCCGTTACTGCCGTTAGATCAAAACATTCACCCGTTTTATACGGCGTTAGATCAAAACATTCATCCGTTAGTTTCAACGATCACCCATTAGATCAAAACATTCACCCGTTTTATACAGCGTTAGATCAAAACATTCATTCGATAGTTTCAACGATCACCCGTTACGGCTACAAGTCAAATTTTACCACCATAAAACCTCGTAGATTACTGCGTGAGGAAAAACCTTTTCAGCTATATTTTCCTTTGCACTACGTGCTAAATCATAGAAATGTTGCTTTCTCAGAATTATGAGAGATACAAGACTGTTTCTTGATCTACTCTGAGTTTCACGACGGTAGAAGACATCAAAGGCTCTCAACATCAAGGTTGAAACTAATTAGTTTGCCAATGAATTGCAAAGGCTTGGCCCACCATCTAGGTTTCAAACATAAATGAACGCGGAGAAAGTTTCACACACGCTCAACATGGCTAGACATCTGTCGCAAATGATCAAATGAGAGACAAGTGAGTGACAGATTTTTGTTTAATTAGTCCACTTCCCGCACAAATGTCACATTGGACACTTCGATCAGCTAGAACTTCACAACAAAGTTGCTCGCAAAGTTGAGAACTTGGCGGTGAAGTTCGATCCCATTTTATATTTTAAGCAAAATGTATCATCGTCTAATTTCCCATCCAGCCTTTTAGTTCGTACTACAGTAGTGCTTGTGAACCGGGTTACAAAGAATATTCCATAATAAAATGGGATCGAACTTCACCTCCAACTTCCCAACTATTAAGAGGTAAAGTTTATCCGGTGACATATAAATACCGAACTAGCAGGATGGTGGTGTTTAGTAACGCAATCCTTTCATTTGGCGACCCTTCAATCACCTGAAACAAAGCCTGAGACGCCATATTATCCGACGAACAATCAAAATCAAGTGCAAGCCTGCTGTAAAAAAACAATGACAGAATGTTTAGCTGACCATAATTATTTTTATGGTCAAGACCTGATCCGTTAGAACGTTTT
The DNA here is from genome assembly GCA_030867875.1 of Actinernus sp. WN-2022. Lineage (NCBI taxonomy): Eukaryota > Metazoa > Cnidaria > Anthozoa > Actiniaria > Actinernidae > Actinernus > Actinernus sp. WN-2022. Next base: position 577,435 of record JAOWCC010000271.1, read on the forward strand.
GTAAACCGTTTGATAGCCAAGACCATCCGTTAGAACGTTTTGGTATTCCGTTTGATAGCCAAGACCATCCGTTAGAACGTTTTGACAAACCGTTAGATAGCTAAGATCATCCGTTAGAACGTTCAGGTAAACCGTTAGAAACGTTAGCTTGCCCGTTAGAACGCTTTGGTAAACCGTTAGAAATTTTAGCTTGCCCGTTAGAGCAGTTGGCTTGCCCGTTAGAACGCTTTGGTAAACCGTTAGAAATTTTAGCTTGCCCGTTAGAACCGTTGGCTTGCCCATTAGAATGCTTTGGTAAACCGTTAGAAATTTTAGCTTGCCCGTTAGAACGGTTAACTAAACTATTTGAATGCTCTGTAAAAGCGTTTGCTATCCGTTCGTTAGCTGTTAATTTTTGCCTGTTTAACGGATATCCGTTAGTGTAGGTTTTTCGTGAAACATTTCACATTATATACATGTACATGTACATACTTAAAATTAGAAACTGGGATGAGTGCCTCTGTTTTATTTTACTTTCGAAGGGAAACTGATGAGATGTGCATGTGATGTGTATTATCCAGGTGTGTGAATAATAATGAAAAATTGCTAACTCACCCCTCACATATCTTCTTCACTCTCAACTTGAGTTGATCACCCTGGAAGAAAATGATAAACACACACTTGTGCACCTGGTCGCCAGTACTGGGATCCTCCAGGGGAGTTTCTATCTCAGCTTGCTTGAAGAACACATTGCCACGGCATGCACGCCACAGCAAACGTTCAAATGAGGGAACCCGCTCTCTTGCAATCACCCCAGTAACAAATCTACAATAGCAAAATACATTAATTATGGTTACATAGGTACATGTAACTGAGGCCAAAAGCAAACAATACTCAGACTGGGTTTCGGGTTTCCGGAAAACGTTTCCTCTTTAGACCAATTATGTTTCATTATTCATTTGACCCTTAGCCAGGAAAATGATTTCCATATAATTGAAATAATTACTGCCTAGACGAAATCATTATTTTCACCAAGTTAGCCAATAAACAATGCTTATGATATGCTTTTGCCACCATTTTCCAGTCTCACATCAAGCATCAACATCAGTAGTAACCACTCACCATCAATTGACTGAAACCAAAATAAAGAAGCACAAAGAAGAATAACACATCATTTTAAACGGAATTCTATGAATGAAACTAGATTTTGGGAGAAAAGTTCAAAATAATTATACATTTGTGCTGTTTAATGACTACAATCGTATGGCATTTATTTACAACAAATTTCAATATGCTAATCCTTCCCTCAAATCGAAAATGGATTTCAATGGCGACAAATACGTCTTACGGTTAAGAAAGTGTAATTCGAATTAGTCTTTGTTTCTTGTAATCGTGTTCAATTCATGTTTGTGGCTAAATGGTATGTGCCACGTATTCAGTCATTTGACAGGTTACGAAAAGATATAATTTTCCACGAAGCCGAAATCATTATCCCACACGAGGACATTGACAAACAAGATAACCACATCATCACCTATCCATTACGATTCGTACCAACTCTATGTGATGAGTGCGAGGAGTGATTGTAATGCAGAGAGTATAAACCATCTCCAATAGGTCAGTTGCTTTCTTTTAAACTTTGGAACCTAAATCATTTACAGCATGATTTACAGCAAGATTTACAGCGCTAACTTACCAAATATATGCGTACAAAGCATGATTGGTGTAATTTTTGCCCTTAAAACAAAAATCATTTACCCATAACAAACAAATTAACATTGATTTCCCACTGAATATTACATTTCATCAAATGACTACAGGAAGTATCGTAAGTCGATATTAAACGTCCCTGCATGCAATGAAGCAAACATAGATTTTAAGACTGCCATGCATGGCCAAGTAGGAAAATAGATATAAATGGTAGGAAAAATAGCATGTACGCTACTTGGCAAATTAATTAATTATTATAGCGAGCTAAAATTTATAATAAAAAGTCTTAGTTCAGTTCTCACTCACTCAACAGTTTCTGTTTTGTCAGGTGGAAAATCATTTCTCTGCATAAGCCGCACCGGTGAGGCATTGGTTAGGCAGTTAGGGAGGTTGTTTATATAAATAAGGAAAAGTAGTGGGCCAAGAATCGTCCCCTGTGGAATATCACAGGATAAATATGAACATTTACAGTACATTTTTGGCTGCGATCTTGCAAGTAAGTTTTGAACCACTCAATTGAAGACTGGGCTATACCATAGCTTCTAATGTGCGTTGTTACTACTGATGTTGATGCTTGATGTCAGACCACAAAATGGTGGCAAAAGAATATCATAAGCATTGTTTATTGAACTTGGTGAAATGATTTTGTCTAGGCAGTAATGATTTCAGTTATATGGAAATCATTTCCCTGGCCAAGGGTCAAATGAATAATGAAACATGAATGGTCTAAAGAGTTTCCAAAAACCAGAATCCCTGTCTGTCTTGTGAGTATTATTTGCTTTTGGCCCATTATCGATAATTTAATTTAATAGTGAAGACAAACTGAAAGAAATAATACATAGATCTGTGATACTAACACATAGAACTACATGTATTAAAATGTCCAAAGTCTATGTTACAGATTACAGTAGAACACCACATGTACTGACCCTAGCTGGGTAGCAAGTCTATGTTACAGATTACAGTAGAACAAATTACCACACATGTACTGACCCTAGCTGGGTAGCAAGTCTATGTTACAGATTACAGTAGAACAAATTACCACACATGTACTGACCCTAGCTGGGTAGCAAGTCTATGTTACAGATTACAGTAGAACACCACATGTACTGACCCTAGCTGGGTAGCAGGTCTATGTTACAGATTACAGTAGAACACCACATGTACTGACCCTAGCTGGGTTGCAAGTCTATGTGACATAATTATTACAGTAGAACAAATTACCACACATGTACTGACCCTAGCTGGGTAGCAAGTCTATGTTACAGATTACAGTAGAACAAATTACCACACATGTACTGACCCTAGCTGGGTAGCAAGTCTATGTTACAGATTACAGTAGAACACCACATGTACTGACCCTAGCTGGGTAGCAAGTCTATGTTACAGATTACAGTAGAACACCACATGTACTGACCCTAGCTGGGTAGCAAGTCTATGTTACAGATTACAGTAGAACACCACATGTACTGACCCTAGCTGGGTAGCAAGTCTATGTTACAGATTACAGTAGAACACCACATGTACTGACCCTAGCTGGGTTGCAAGTCTATGTGACATAATTATTACAGTAGAACAAATTACCACACATGTACTGACCCTAGCTGGGTAGCAAGTCTATGTTACAGATTACAGTAGAACAAATTACCACACATGTACTGACCCTAGCTGGGTAGCAAGTCTATGTTACAGATTACAGTAGAACACCACATGTACTGACCCTAGCTGGGTAGCAAGTCTATGTTACAGATTACAGTAGAACACCACATGTACTGACCCTAGCTGGGTTGCAAGTCTATGTGACATAATTATTACAGTAGAACAAATTACCACACATGTACTGACCCTAGCTGGGTAGCAAGTCTATGTTACAGATTACAGTAGAACAAATTACCACACATGTACTGACCCTAGCTGGGTAGCAAGTCTATGTTACAGATTACAGTAGAACACCACATGTACTGACCCTAGCTGGGTAGCAAGTCTATGTTACAGATTACAGTAGAACACCACATGTACTGACCCTAGCTGGGTAGCAAGTCTATGTTACAGATTACAGTAGAACACCACATGTACTGACCCTAGCTGGGTAGCAAGTCTATGTTACAGATTACAGTAGAACAAATTACCACACATGTACTGACCCTAGCTGGGTAGCAAGTCTATGTTACAGATTACAGTAGAACACCACATGTACTGACCCTAGCTGGGTAGCAAGTCTATGTTACAGATTACAGTAGAACACTGACCCTAGCTGGGTACAGTAGAACTAATTACCACACATGTACTGACCCTAGCTGGGTAGCTGCTACAGTGGCAGAAGGCTCCTCCCCAAGAAGTAGTACAGTGTCATCATATCTGCCGTGTTCATGGATCTGTTGTTGATGCACATGGTGTTCGGCCTAGTTAAACAGTGTTTGCGAATGCATATGTACATTATCCTACCTTAAAGTGCCCCTAACCCCATTTTACTCTTATTTCTTTTAAAGGAAACCCTTATGGTTGAAACAAATTGTCGTTAAATTGTTGGCAACTGGTCTAAATTGAAAATTTCTTGAAAAAGTTTTGAAAATATATTTTTGTTTTTGAACATATTGGATACAAGTAGACAAGCCATTAGGGCTTTGAATTCCGTGGGAGCCACCATTTTGGATCTGATTACGTTTCACAGCGGTCCTTATTGTCAGAAAACAAAAGCTTTTGTCATGTAACTATAGCAACTGTCAAAAAAGGTCATCAGATCCAAGATGGCGGTACCTGTGAAATTCAAAGTCCAAAATGGGTCATACTTGTATCCAATATTTTCAAAAACCAATTTTTTTTCTTCAAATTTTGTCAACAAATTTTCAATTTAGACCATATTGCCAACAATTTAATGAAAATTTGTTCCAAAAGTCGGGGTTTCCTTTAAAGTGCCACTACGACGAAATTTGACTATTTCTTTTACCACTTTTTTGTATTCCATAAGGACAAACAGTGGCAGAAATATCCAAATCAGTGAAAAAAGTTTGCAAAGGGGGAACTTAGACCACACATTTAAAGAGAGTTTACCGTCGAAATCTCGTCCGCCATTACGCGAAACCGGTTCCTGTGGGCGAGGAACGCCTAGTCATTTTTGAGCGTACGTGACGTCAAAGTCTCAACACAACAACACGTGGGGCTACTTTTCTCATACAAACCTTCATACCATTTTTCCGCAAAGAAAACGTTTTGAATAGAAATATGCCTTCCAGTTTATGCATTGTACAGGACTGTAGCAATTTAACAAACCACAAAGCTGGCATTTCGCTACATTCAAGTCTTCAGTTCTAGCTGAGTACCGTACGAGCAGCCGTGTGATAATCAGTGGATAAGGTTTGTAATTTTCTTCAAGCCTCAAGGACAAGGATGGTTTGTGTATGTTTTGGTCGTTTTGAGGACAGATTAGCTTCTCCACAATTGTTTGTGTCACATGGAATAGCCGGTAAGATCGTACCAGAGTTGGCACTATAACAGTTCGGAAGAAGGCCAAAACAGCCGAACCAACTGACAGAATGTCATAAATTAACGGAAAAATAAGACTAAAAAAAGCTGATAACATAGTTTGCCGAGAACATAGTTTGTCATATTGCTGTTTCCTATAAACAGATAAACCTAGCGATGTTTAGTATGCCTTTCACTTTACTGCTAATTTGATTTTCAAGACACTAAACCACAGAAGAAATGACCAATATTATTTCATGCACAGTACTTTGTTTGTGTCTCAAACAGCGACGGGGGCGCGAAGTAATATCGCCACTGTAAAGCTGCAGATCAGTCAGTTTCAATACCTTTTTTCAGTCTCTCGTAAATTCTTATCACTCACGATTTGATGTTAGTCATTCCTAGTATTTTTCGTGGTTTCGCTTTAAGGTTGTGCTGTTATCTGGGCTACAGGAAGAATTCAGCAGAGAAATCACAATTCTATTTTTTTTTTATAGTGAAACACGAATGAGACTTGTGTCCCGGCAATAGATTTTCCGGCGAATCTACATTCTAAAATACAATGTAATTGCTATAAAATTAAATCGCTCTGTTGTCTAACATGAAATCGTGAGTGATAAGAATTGAAAAAAGGTATTGAAACTGACTGATCTGCTGAGTGAGCTTTTACAGTAGCGATAATTCGCGCGCCCCGTCGCTGTTTGAGACAGACAGCTAAAGTACTGACTGCATGACATAATATTGGTCATTTCTTCTGTGGTTTATTGTCTTGAAAATAAAATTAGCAGTAAAGTGAAAGGCATACTAAACATCGCTAGCTTTATCTGTTTATAGGAAACAGCAATATGACAAACTATATTCTCAGCTTATTTTTCGGTTAATTTTATATGACATTCTGTCAGTTGGTTCGGCTATTTAGGCCTTCTTCCGAACTGTTATAGTGGACTCTGGTACGATCTTACCGGCTATTCCATGTGACACAAACAATTCTGGAGAAGCTTCTGTCCTCAAAACGACCAAAACATACACAAACCATCCTTGATTGAGGCTTGAAGAAAATTACAAACCTTATTCACTGATTATCACACGGCTGCTCGATCGTACGGTACTCAACTAGAAGGCTTGAATGTAGCGAAATGTCAGCTTTGTGGTTCGTTAAATTGCTACAGTCCTGTACAATGCACAAACTGGAAGGCATATTTCTATTCAAAACGTTTTCTTTGCGGAAAAATGGTACACTTTCTTGCTACATATGTTGGTTCGCGTCCCGGGTTCGCGTGAAGAAGTAGCCCCACGTGTTGTTGTGTTGAGACTTTGACGTCACGTACGCTCAAAAATGACTAGGCGTTCCTCGCCAATAGGAACACGTTCGAGTAATGGCGGACGTAAAATTCAATATTCGGAGTCCAAAAAAATAAGACTTCCCATCGTCGCATTGAAAAACGGTTTGAACTGGTAATAATATAGCAACTATACTTTATGAATATGAGAAAACATTCATATGCCAAAATTTGATCATAGTGGCACTTTAAAAGTCTATATAATGATCAGAAGAAGAAAAAGAGAAATCGGTATAATCTCTGATTTTAATTTAATTATGATTATCGGTAAGTCCCTCACAATTGTGACCTCTCACAGGAAAACATACACTAACGGATATCCGTTAAATGGGCCAGACCGCTCGTCATCCGTCAGGTATCAGTTTAAACGGTTTGAGAAATTGTTAGAAGCATTAGAACCATCGTTAGAAATTTTGACCATGAAATTTGACTAATGTATTCATCCGTTAGATAAAACTTTCCATCCATTAGATAAAACTTTCCATCCGTTAGATCCAAACCTTCATCCGTTAGATCAAAACATTCATCCGTTACATCAAAACCTTCATCCGTTAGATCCGTTAACTAAACCGTTTGAATGCTCTGTAAAGGCATTCATTATCCGTTCGTTAGCCGTTAATTTTTGCCCGTTTAATGGATATCCGTTAGTGTACGTTTTCCTGTGAGAGGTCACAATTTGTTTCATGACTGCAGTCTTAGTCAAGTGATGTAAGATCAGGCATTGTTTACTTGTTGTAGTTTCTATTGTTGTGGATTCCTCATCTTACACTGTACATCACACACAATGCACAAAGTACTAGGCCAATGCTTCTAAATGTAATTAGTGTACTGTTGCTCAGTCATGAAAAAGCCAGGTCGCTTGTCACCCTTTTAGCCAACATCAACAGGTCATGGACAAAGGTTTCAAGCAAAAACTTACTCTAAATAATTTATTATGTCATTAGATTTATAGAAAGAAAAGAAAATGGGTAAGGGGCACTTTAACCACTTAACGCTTTAAGACCCAAACACTCCAAACGTCATGCTTTAGTGGTTACTTGCTTTGAGGTTTTCTAAATCAGCAAGAGCAAGGCCCTCAGCTTCACAAACAGTATAATGTATAGACAAATGATCATCTTGAGCTGCATTAGGCACATTAATTATGAATAATTTAATCTAAATCCTTCTTTATTTGTTGTACAAGTTAACTGCTGTGCATTATTTCATTTCAGAAAAAAGGACTAAAAATGGCACATCCCCCCCAAAAAAAAATTCTCCTCAGATTCTAAATGTTCTTACAAAAATGCATGGTTCACATAAAATTTAGTTTCAAGTTTGCACTAACCTCCACACAAAGCTATTCATTCCACAAGCACTTCACATCAAGCTCAATTCATGGTTCACAACAGTTTTGTGTTAAAAATTCAAGCTGATTTCAGGATGTTTGTTTGCTAAAAGCTTCTAGTTTGTTTTAAGAGTTTTTAAGACATAATTCACATACCAAAGTTGCATATTGGATTAGAAACATTTTCACCATTTTAATTTCTCCATACAGTACAGCCGTAAAATAATGCACGTGCAAGAAGTGGCGCAAGTACATTGTAACTTCTTGCGACGAAGAACATGCAAGCTGCCGCAAGAAGGCCTAAACCAACTTTTGGCGCTTTAGACGCAAGAACTACTGAACCGCAAGAAGTTCAGGCTAAAGCGCAAGAACTAACTATTTTATCGAAGGGTCACCAAAAGAAGGTTGCGTGGGATTGCGCTTAGTAAACACTGTCCTATCATTAGTTCATTGTTTTTTATTTCATCTGATAAACTTTAGCTTTTGTAGATTAATATATTAATCATTCAGTATTTTTTTAAAGTCATCTATTGCATATGTATTAAATTCAAGAAGCCAGTTTTTCGGTGATATGACGATTCTCCGAGTTCACGTGTGCTTTCAGCCGTGGAGACTGATTGTCTGTTTTTTTTACACAAGAGTGCCGCTAACTTGAAGTATTATTTTATTGCATTGTAGTTTAAAATGTACCACAAGCTTCTCAGCTTTACTGGAAAATGATAAATTCTAACAAATAAATATTCTGGAGTTTATTTTTTTAATTTAATGTGGCTCCATTTTCAAAGTCCGAGTCTTGAATGTGTGACATTTTCCACGAACTGATTTGAAAATCAATGAGTGTTTGTTTTGCTTTGAAGATCGCACTTCCTACCAAACCGGCAAATGTTTGGAAAGTTTCATTTTACTTATGGATCTGTAGTTTCCACCTGATGTGAAAACTGGTTTGAGTCTATTCTCTCAAATTGATATACTGGTGAATAAGTTTTTTGGATTTTTTTTATTTGTTTACTGATTAATAATTTGCATGAGATCGTACCAGAATCTTCTGGAGTTTTGATTTCAGCTTCTTCATGATGAGTTAATAAAACATTCAAGTCTGCGGGTATCCAGCTAATCTCTGCTTCAGTTTAAGATATTAAAGTAAACTTTCATGGTTCTCAAAGGTTCCATTTCTTATTAGCGATCTCACATAAAACACAAACAATAATGTAACTTCTCATATGCCACGTCTTGCGTGTTCTTCAGCGTTCTTGCGGGTCTTCTTAAAGTTTACCTTCTTGCGTCTTGATCTTCTTGCGGAAAGAACTTCTTGCAGGTTGATGTTCTTGCGGAAAGAACTTCTTGCGGGTCTTAAGTTCTTGTGTTTGTTCAGTAATTTCAAGCGCAAGCTGCACACAAGAACCTGTTGTTCTTGCGCGTGCATTATTTTACGGCTGTACTGTAGGTCAAGTATTTTGCATAAACAGCAAAATTCTAACATTTGTAGACTATTTCAAAAAGTAGGAAAGGCCATTTTTAAATTGTAAAATGGTAGATTTCTTTAGAATTTAAAGATGTTCTATGCTGTCAGTACTTTTCACTCACATACAAAGACTTATACTGGGCAGGCCACTGTTTGAGCAGCCATGAAACCTTGTAGTGAAATTGCGTAAGGTTAAAATCCTCCATATTCCCTGAGTGGCCAAACCCTGTATAGATCACACATCTCATCATGATATTTACGACATGAGGGTAACAACCCACAATGTACCTTTCCAAACAACTTGCTGTTAACTGTTACAAGCCCCTTCCTAACCCCTGTTTGGGTTTTGGCATTATCCCCAATCTGTGCTCCAACATTTGTAATGCCATAAACATTGTGCTATATGTGATATTCAACATTTGTGACCACACATGGGAAAACATACACTAACGATTATCCGTTAAACGATCCAAAGCGTTTGCTAACCGTTTAAATTTGCCCGTTTAACGGATAATCGTTAGTGTACATTTTCCGGTGTGTGGTCACATTTGCTTGATCTTCACCACTGCAACCAGAACATAGCCCAAAACTAGCCTCCTCCACAGGCAACTCCTAATCAAAATCGAAAAAAAAGAGAAAAAAGATGTAAAACCGGGCTTCCTGTGGTATATGAGAGACGAGCAAGGGTCCGAGGATGAAACAAATGAGAGGGGAGGGGGAGGGGGAGGGGAAGGAGAAAAAAAAAAGAAGATGCCTGCCAAATATCGAGGTGTACGGACCGACTCCTGTACCATATGGACCTTGTCCTGTACCCCTCTACCCAAGGGAATTATTGCGCTCATCAATATAAAACAAAGTAAAGGTTACAAGAGCGTTCTGAAAGATGTGAAGACCAGAAAACAGCAGATAGAAAAGGAAAGCGCTGAACTTGAAGTACTTAAGCAAAATTAGCCGAGGTGAAACCTAGGGCTAGCCGTTCAGTCACTCAAACCTCCCAAGGAAAGCTAGAACAGCGATCGAGTGTAGGATAGAGTCAACAGTCACCATACAACAGAAGGAAACTGAGCCGGGACTACAATTGAAGGGCTGTGTGCAAAAAGGGCGTAAGTGACTCTTGATCACATTCTAAATTCTCCTTCAATTTCTTTGTCTTCTAAGGAAGAATTTAGAACGTAATCAAGAATCACTTATGCCCTTTTTGCACACAGGCCTTCAATGGTAACGCCTAAAGGAATATATGGTTGTTTAATTCAACTTCTGTTTAATTTCTGCCCTCATTTCATGCACCTTAACTTAACCCTGGCCTGTTTAACCCGTGATGAGAAGTCGGCTTACTTTATGTGTTCTCCAGTCGTTATTACAAGACCAAATGAGCTCATTTGATTACCCCAGTTAGTCATTCTATGCCTTTATGCTTTTATGAAATCTCAAAATTGACAAAAGCACCATTTACCGTTATTTCTGAAGATACAGTAGATGTTTTGTTCATAATTATTATGGTAAACTAGAAATTCCTATGAGGAAGGTAAGTGCTGTGAGAGGTATATCAGGAAGTGTACTCTGTGAAAATGAATGTGCAATGAGAGAGCATGCATGCGCATAAAAATGTAATAAATCAAAATGGGACATTACGTGTGTTGTTTAGTTGTATGAAAGTCCATCATTGTAGTACTACATAAGAAGGAATTTGCATTGATAGGTACCAGCATATGGTTGAGTCATTAGTGCCATGCATAGTATCATTTGTGGAGGAGTGGTTGTCATCAATGTGAGAAACAAAGATTGCTTTAAAGAGTTTTATTTAAAGTAGTACTTTCTGTTATCATCGCTATGCAATGGTGTGTAAAAGTTGCAGACAACTTGGCTTTCCTCTTCCGTGGATCAAAAATAAATCACAACTCCATCATAATAAATGCTGCAGGTTTTGCACTTGACTGCACAGCAGTTTAACGCGGCAAATTCAAATGCTGGCCTCCAATGTTGTTCTTGCCATTTAAGAACATCGCCTGCTCGTTTGACAAAGCCAAATCGATCGACAACTCATCGCACGTGGTTGCACTGAGTCCATAAACACGCCAAAATTCGGACTGTAATTCCTTCGCAACTGGAGCAGTACTCAGCTCTCTGATGCTCTGAAAAGAATCTTCAACATTTCTTTCGTATTGCTGAAAAAAACAAGCAGCAGCAACTTACCTTTTGAAGGAGAAACGAAACTGGTGAAAAAGTGGTAGTTTTTCAACCCACACAACCAAACGTTGAGGAAACGTCTAAGGCTCTGGGCGATCCGCGCTTTGCCTTCAGGGTAAAATTGCCCTCGTTTTCGTGTTAGCGGATCACGTGTTCGCGGACAAGTTTTTAGAAACGTACCAAATCGAATTGAAAAAAATACTGGTATCTGACGCTGATTACACAGGCAACCCATAAAAGACGTCGCATTTTGGCATTTGCAGATCACGTGTTCGCGGACAAGTTTTCAGAAAAGTACCAAATCGAATAAAAAAAAATACTGGTATCTGACGCTGATAACACAGGCAACCCGTAAAAGACGTCGCGAATATATTGCTCTTCTTTTCGCTCGCAGCAATAATTCTAAGCGCCATGCACTCACGTTCGTTACACGCTATTTCCTGTTTCACGGCATGTTGGCTTGGTGTAGGTTACAACGATTTATTCACACTCAATAAATATTTTACAGTGAATTACAATTGACAAGATACATAGAGTGCTGGGATGCCAGAAGTTCTCAATCTCATCCAAAACACAATAATTTTAAATTGTAACCGGGATCAATATTCGTAACGTATTGACTTTGTAGATGGCCGTATATTTGTTATTTTTAGATACATGTCGTGTTGTACGCCATATATTATACTGGCTTGTATGGAAGTTTCTACACCACAACCGTTCAAATTGAAAGTTAGGCAATGGCCTCAAGGAAGCCAATTTCTCACACAGTTGAACTGGAGCTTTTGAACTGAACACTTCTTCGTTTATCGACGCCATTATTTTCCCTGTTGTCCCACCCTACTGAGTATGTTTTGTTATGCGTCTAATGATATGTGCAGTGCACAGAAATTATGTTCAAATTTGGCAGTCAACTCTTTCTCCTTCTCTCCCTCCCCAGTCCGCTCCGGTTCTGAAACATATAAGAGTTGCCTGCGGAGGAGGCTAGCCCAAAACATATGCTCGGGGCATTTATTCTCAGGGTCCCATGTATGGACTCCACAGGCATGATGTTCATTACTTGTTACTGTCGTCTCCCCAGAGATGAAATTCAAACTCATATTGGAAGAAATAGACACAGGCCATAAAACGAGCAGAGAATTTGTAGTTACCATTGTGGCCATTTGAGAAATAACAGTTTTGTACCGGAGAAGTTTGGCCTTTCCTGCTCGAGTACCTCGTAGCAAATGCCCTTTCCTGCTAGCTACACTTTTTAGCATTCAGAGTCTTTTGCAGTGTGTCTTCACAGTTTTTATTTCCAAAAGTGTTTTTTTCAAACTCCTGATTTATTCATCTCTCTCTTTTAACGATCGCTTGTACTCACTCGTTTCGATGCTACACTGCTCCTCAAATTTTTCAACGAGAGATTGAGTTTCGATTCTATTTCGATGGAATTCAGGCACAGCACGTTCGTAAAGTTTTCGAAATCATCACTCCACAGTTCACGTGGTATTGTTGATTTGAGACACAATTCAAAGAGCAAATTATTGAAAATGGTTCTTACTCCTGTAGAATATTTCTAGATTTAAGCAAATCTTTTGACACCATTGACCACCACATTTTACTGAGAAAACTGCCACAATATATGGCATTAGAGGATTGCAGAAGACTGGTTCATTTCATATTTACATAACAGAAGACAATTTGTTTTCTTAGCTGATATAAATTTTGACATAATTTCCATAGGCTGAATCAGCTGTCTGTGGGTGTTAATTGCTCAAATGTCTTTGTCTAATACAGGTTTAACATCCTACTGTCGATGTGGCCCAATAAGGCTGAAATAGCTGTCTGTGGCTGTTAATTGTTCAAATGTCTTTGACTAATACAGGTTTAACATCCTACTGTTGATGTGGCCCAATAAGGCTGAAATAGCTGTATGTGGCTGTTAATTGCTCAAATATATTTGACTAATACAGGTTTAACATCCTACTGTCGATGTGGCCTTAGCTTTATGCCCCTAGTGGCTTAGCTTGCTAAACATTTTACAATCTTTAATGTTAGACTATTTTTACTTGTCTGTGTTTTCTTCAGTATGTACCTGAGTTCAGTCAACTATTTTTACTTTGTTTGTCAAAATGTATCTACATGTAATTACATGTACATGTATGTGTATTACATTATGATACTTAAAATTTTGGCCTCTGGTGTTCATACTAACAATAAAGAGCTGTAATCCACGCTCGTGTTCATACTAACAATGAATGGCTGTAATCCACCTGTAGTCAGTTCAACCATCTGCTACAATAACAATATTGTTACCTCTTCAAAGAAAGTCTGTGTTTTCTTCAGTATGTGCTTGAGTTCAGTCAACTCCAGGTAACTTCTCATCAAAGCCTCATAGTTCCCATTGCTGTTTTTCATCTCATTTTCCAGCTGTTCAAACTGAGCCTGGAGAAAAAAAAACATGATTTAGGTGCACATCTAATGTACATATGACTATGAATACAATGTATCAAATGATGATTTCTATACATGATTTAGGTGTGTCTAACGTTCAGTACATACATACATGTATAAATAGGAATACGTCAAATCTTAATGCCTTATGTACACATCAAATTTATCTTCAGGTAATTTTTTTCAACCTAGGTATTTTTTTATTGGACCTAGATAATAAATTCTTGTGTACTACAAAAATTGTTCACCCTCTGGTTTTGGATAAATTTGTATTAACTAACAAAGCTGACTGCTTCAAAATAAGCATTCAGGTCCTAAAACAGGCAGCATATGTTTCTTACTCAAGACCGCCATTGGCATTCTTGTTAACTAATGAAGCATAAACACCAAATAAACTTTTGCTTCAGTGTAGTTTCACATTTACGGCAGATCTTTGTCTTGTTACTAGTATTAAAAGGTTTCGTCAGAAATCATTGTAAATGTTTGCGTATTAAAATCTCAACTCTTCTTGGATTTCCATGTGCAATCAGTCAGGCGTGAACGTGTCAGCCTGAATTTTTTACAGAACATCAACAGAGTTTTGAAGCAACGTTTGTCATAATTATTGAAAGACGTGCAAAAACTTATATACTCTTACCAGAAAACTTCTACTCAGAAAGTGCAATTCCTTTTGAATTAAGAACTTCAATGCATCGGATCAGATCAGTCAGTTTGCGTAAATGGAAATTAATTGTGCCCCCGCTGTATTTGTGTCAGAAATGTGGCCCAGGTTCGAATCCTGGACGCGGTGCCATATGTGAGTTGAGTTTGTTGGTATCTCACCCTTGCTCCGAGGGTTTTTCTCCAGGTTCTCCGGTTTTCCTCCCTCCTCAAAAATCAACCTAAATTCCAATTCCTAGAGTTCGTCAGAATACTTAAACATAAGCCTCTGGCTTGGGAGACCCGGTAACAGCTTCCTGTATCTTCAACGTAAAATAAACCATTTATTATTATTATAAACCTTATATAATAGCCTGGAATTTCACTAAAACTGTGCACAAATTGGTGACAGAAACTGAGTACTCCATTGAACATAAAATACAAGTGAAAAAAATAGGTTCTGGCAAGCACTGGTGGATGGTTGGGTGTGCACAGTGACTACAATATTATTGAAGGAGTTAGCACAAGAAAGAGCTATAAAGAAACAACAGATCAAGTTCTCCCTTACAAAACAAAGAACATAAAGGAGAATTTGGAATTTGATCTGTCATCACTTAACTCTTTCTTGCGCTCACCTCTTCAATTAAGGTAAAAAAATGTGAATCCCAAAAAAAATCCTAGGTTGCAAAAAAATTACATACACTGTACAATAAATAATTATTAGCAACAAGATTAGTTGGGGCACTTAATAAAAATAGTGATTTTTCGGCTGTGCTGGCTTTTCGTCTTCCTCTCCTCCCTCGATGTTGGGACTCTAGATGGCCCATTTCTTCTATCCACATTAAGGAGGTAAAAGACAAAAGTGTCCCATCAATAGTTTCATGGATTGTAGGTTGCAAAAAATAACCAAGGTTAAAATGAATTTGACCCAAAAATAAATTTGACCGGTAACACAGTCACAAAACTGTACATTGTACTTACTTCTAGATCAATCATCTCCCTAGGGTGAGGTGCCTCTGGGTTCTCTCCTGTGTCCACCATCACTATTTCTGCCTTTTCTATTTCCTTCTGGAGAAAGCCTACAAAAAGAAAAAGAAAAACATTTAGTAAATAAACCCCTTCTGTTGACTGGTATATTGGCTAATATCATGTCTGAGAGATGACAGGTTGCCACAGCAGTCAAACTTCAAAATTCCCTGGCTATCTTGAATATTTTACTCACCCCAATCTCTTATGAAGACACAATAAAGGGGGTATTGTGAATGCACTCTGACATTCTAATTCGAATCCTGAGAAGTTAAACTGATGTTTTCCCTGCATTTCCTGCTAACTGAATTTACATCTCGGTGGTAAGTGCCTCGAACAAGTAGAAAAAGAACGCCTTGTTGGAGTGCTTATCGATTCTCACCTGACCTGGGCCTGTCATGTCGAAATGCTAAGAAAAAAGCTCATCCAGAGGATAGCTGTGCTGTCTCGCATAAAGCGTCATCTACCAGTCAAGTAGTGCATCCTACTCTACAACGCAAACATCAAACCGTTGCTTGACTACTGCTCAACAATAGGGGGAAATTGTGGAGTCTGCCACCTAGATGATCTCTTCACAATTCAGAAACGATGTGCTCGGACTATCCTCGATGCTCCAATGGACACTAGATCTCTTGTTTTATTTAACAAACTGAATTGGCAACCTGTCGATAAGCTTTCTATCGCTAATCGTCTCTCTTTTGAAAAGAATTCAAGACAAACGGGTGCCTGATTATCTCATTAACAAGCTATCGTCTTTTAAATTTACTTCTGTGTACAATACCAGATCTGATACTAAGTATAGGCTTCCTGTCCCACGCACAAACAGTCTCTGCAGAAAATTTTTCTATTCAGTTAGCAACATCTGGAACACTCTACCGAATGATATTAAAGATTGTAAATCAATAATTTCACTTAAGAAACTATACTTTCAATTTTCAATGTCTAAGTACACTCCTGATAATTTTCGTGTTAGTAAAACTTATTAATGGACTATGATATATATTTAGCTAAGTAAATTTGGATTTATATTTATATTTTTTCATATTTCGCTTTCAAACTTTTTTAGAGTGATCTTTGTATTTTGTTATTGTCACGGAAATTATGATTGTTATCTACAAACTATTAGGTTTAGAAGTGGCATGTGTATTACAGAACTGTTGACGTTTCATGCTATTGGATTTATAGGGATATTGTGTGACTACGTTCAGTACCGTAGTTCATAGTTTTTAGTCAGTCGAGTTTAGCGCTATATGGATTCGGGAATGCCCTGAAATACGGCTACGTTGAGTGTACACTGAAAATATTGCTACATCGAACGTATTGTAGAATACAGCTACGTTGATTGTATTGTAAATGTACATTGGAATTACGGCTACATGGAATAAAATACCATTGAGGGTGATTCATAACAGTTATTTCCAATCCTTTTTGTTAGGGCAACAAGGGAGAATACAGTATTTACTGTAATTGTGCACCCTCTTTAAATAAAGTGTTATCTATCTATCTAACAATATATGTATGTTTCACATTCCTGACGTCACCTCAGGGATCAAGCTAGGCTTTTACTTATGCAGTCATTGATCAGGAAAGGTCACGTTTCCATGATTTCAAACAAGCGCAAATGATAGTGTATTCCCTGTAAACCAAAAATTTCTTCACAGAAGTGCTCAAAACTTTTCAGAGGTTCATAGCTATGAAAATTGCACGAAGGCTCATATGCACTTTAAACTTGTCCAGTACCAAGCCATTCATTCCATAAGCACTTCACATCAAGCTAAATTCAACCACTGACTGCAAAGCATGCTGGGAAACCCAACCAAACCCTTCCTTCATCTTCATTCTTCGACATACAGTCAAGCTGAAAAACTTTGCAACCATCAGCTACACCAGAGATGCCAAATTTCACGGCTAAATGCTGGGCAGTTTATTTATTTATATTATTTTATTTCAAGATTTGAGGTTTTGTACTAGATACGGTACACTGCAACCCCCACCTCTATAAGAAAATTATTTCCCACCCTAACACTACCCAATTAAAAATATGTGTGTGTGTACAGAAATTAATGAAAATAACTGCTATATAAGAAAAATATACTTACATGTAGACATACAAATGTACAGGTAAATGTGTAAACGAAAATAAGTAGATAAGTATACATGTATATTAATAAAAAATACTGATTAACAGCTACAAACCGACATAGCATTAATTCAATGACACTTAGGACATACTAGCTGGTACACACGAATATTGTCAGAATCAAAAATAGTGTTGAGTATTTTTAATAATAAAGATTTAAGGTCTTTTTTGAAAACTCAGAGAGAAGTGAATACAAGAATATATTATGCAGTTTGTATACCAAACTTAACATCAAAACCTTAAAAAATATTTAATACTGCAAGTGGACAGTACTGTAGCAGAATACAATGCAATCTTTGTTAGTATTCCTACAGTACAGCCTGGATGTATGTTAACACATTTTGCGTGTAACGCGCGTGCAATTCCGCGCGTGTACTACGCTCAACTGAGTGTAATTACACGAACTGAGTGTAATTACATGCACTTTTTGTCTACTACACGCACGGAACTACACGCACCTCAGTGCCTCATTAACTCGTTGAACTCCAGAGAATAACTAAATAAGTTCGTAGCAAGGAACCAAAGCGCTTAATACATTGTAAATGCTAAGTCTGTGTTTTAGTCATAATCATAAACGCTAATTGTGACCACACACGGGAAAACGTATCTTCGTGTGAAAACATACGGCCTAAAAAGTTGTTCAGAGACCGTTCGGTGTCCGTTCGAACGTTTTGAGAAACCGTTTAAACGATTTTATAAATCGTTCGAACGTTTTGAGAAACCGTTTAAACGATTTTATAAATCGTTCGAACTTTTTACGAAACTGTTTGGATTTCTTTCCAGCCCGTTTAAACGTTTTGTGAAAATCGTATAAACGATCCACTCAATCTGTTCGAACAATCACTTGGCTGTTCGAACGCTACAAGCAACCGTTCGAACGATGCACTCAATCCGTTACTCAATCGAAGCCTTTGGAGCTTTCACGAAGGACTAAAAAGTTCTATAAACGGATAATCCTGACATTTGTACGAAACACCATCCCAGCGCTGGTTTGGTGTTTTTAGTTCATCTGATAAACTTTTAAAGCTTCTGTAGTTTCAACTCAGATCTGTCAATCCTTCAAAATTTGTTGACATGTGCTTTCAGCCGTGAAGCCTGATCAGTCTGGTTTTTCACACAACACGAGTGCCGCCAACTTCGCGGGAAGTTTTATTGCATTGTAGTTTAAATCACCACAAAGCTTCTCAACTTTGCTGGCAAATGATAACGTCAACTGAACAGAACATTTTGGAGTTCTTTCTATTTAATGTGGATCCGTTTTCAAAGGTAATGAGTTTCGAATCTTGAATTCCGCTACACAGAAGTGTGACATTTTCCGCGAACTGATTTGAATAATCAATGACTCTTGTTTTGCTTTGAGATCGCACCAAATATTCTCTACAGATAAAATTTTCTTTTAGAAATAGAGACGCTTACAGAATCAAATGTTTTGAAAGTTTTTACTTCATTTACGTATCTGAATAGTTTCCACCTGGTGCGAAAAATAGTTTGAGTCCATTCAGTTTTAATTTGTTGTCTGTTAATTAGCGTGAGATCACACGAACCACATCGAACATTTGCAGTATAACTGTATAACAAAGGAAAACTACACGCATTTTGCGTGTAATACACGAGTGTAGTGCACGCGTGTAATACACTCAAATGCGTGTATAAATTAATTTTGTACACGCGAGTTACACGCGTGTAAATATTAACATACATCCAGGCTGTACTGTACATTAACACGAGCGTAAAAATTAATAGCTACTTACAGTATTTGCATAAGAATATCTAAGCATCCAGAAATTTAAAAAATATTTATACTTTGGTACCTGTTGGCCAATCTTGCTCTGATTAAATACCATCGTTTGCATCTAAGCGTGAACATGGGAGACAAAAACATGTTCTAATTGGGGTATCAAATGTAACATGATTCGTCTGACATCAACCTTTCAAAGTTTGAAGGCGTGCTAGACAAACTTTCGTGCTCAAAATACCAACACATTCTCTTTTGGTATTAATAACTATCCAACCAGCTCTACCACTTGATTTCTGTCCTGAAATAAAGGTACATCTGCTTTGAAGTTACGGCTGTATTTGTTTACTGTGTTTATCATAAATATCCTCACCTTCAAACTTCGAAAGTTTGATGATGAATCAGGTTGTTTGATATACTTGGAACATGTTTTCACCTCATGTGTTCATGCTTAGATGTAAATGACGGTATATGGAAGAAAAATGATGAATCATGTTGTTTGATATAGCTAGAACTGTTTTCACCTCACGTCTTCATGCTTTGATGTAAAATAATGACGGTATATGGAAGAAAAATGATGAATCGTGTTTATGTTTGATATAGTTAGAACATGTTTTCACCTCATGTGTTCATGCTTAGATGTAAATGACGGTATATAGAAGAAAAATGGGAGGTCACCATTTTCGTTTTGGCACAAAATATCGCAAATTTAGCTCCACAACAGATATTTCCGAGGAAGGACTGAGGCGAGTTTTGTAAAAGTCGTCTTAAATCGCCCTTGGAAATGAACTAAGTTTGCATTGCCAATGTTAAATAAGTGTTAAAATATGTAAGATTCAGTACTTACACCCAAACACAGATATTTGTACCCTGTACCCATGATTTTAGATTTAACAATCACGCACAGTAGATACATGCACATTAAGGCTGAGGCCTGATTCAGAGCAGCAAGTACAACTTTTACGAGAAGATACATGTACTGTAAGTAACTGTGTATATCTAACTTGACATTGCCAGATTTACATTTAAAGGAAAAAAACTAGATCAAGGTACATGTATTCTAGCCAGTAATTAATATTATTGGTAACAGGTTCAATCTCAGCAAACATTCAGTATAGTAAAAGTCAGAGTTTTTTACATATAAATCTAGTAGCTCTTCTCTGGATTTTTCTATTACGATTACATTATAAATCAATTACTCCGGTGCCCAGACTTGAGAACAAAAGCACAGATATGAGCGCACCAGTGTCTTGATTTAGGTTTCCTGCACAGTTTTGCTTGATAAATCCTACCATTTTATTGGATTTGGCAGTAATTACCATAATGGTCATTTTGGAAATTACATGTATGATGCCAAGATCCCATTCTTTAGTGGCCATTTTTAGCCGACTCCCTTGCAAGCTGTCATTTCTCTCAGTACTAGCATGTTTTCAGCTAATGCATAAGTTTACACAATTCTAGGGTTGAAAGTGAAGTGACCAATGACCAATCACAGAGGGAGTGCAACTGTAGAGCATTACAGTCCTTCATGATGTGGATAGTCTGATAACATTATTACTCGGGCTGCCTGTGGCAGCGCCGAGTCTGAAAATGCAAGTGGTTATTATTATTATTATTTTTGGTCCATGTCAGACGGCTTCTGCGCATGCGTTAAAGGTCAAATTCGAACCAATCAGATTGCACTGTGCTGGTCACGCAACAATCGCCAGGTTAAATGTATTTACATAAGTGAATACAGTAAATCAAAATGGTCAACCCGCGAGGGCGAAAGCCTTCCAACAGGCTCAGGATATTTCAACTGGCGCTCTTGTTGACCATAAAAATACATGAACAACCAGGAGCCGTAATACATTCGATCAGCGCTGTTTGGACAGATCCAATGTATATTTAGAAACGTAAGCGAAATACAATATCCAAACACGTTTGGATATCAACGGGTATCGAATTATAATCAAAGGTTAGATCTCGTCAGGCACGCTCAGATAAGAAAGTTCAAAGCACTCAGACTAGGCGAGACAAGGAGATATCAATTTCAATGAGTCATTGTCAGAAATCTATTCCATCGTGGGCAATTATGCAATACAACCTAAATTGTACAGCTAAGGCATGTTTTACGACAGAATAACCAGAGTCTTTCTACTGGATTGAGAGCTCGAGACATTATACATGTCTGCTAATATGGGGAAAACTGAAACAAAAATGAACTTTGACGGCAGAAACCCTCATTGAGCCAAGCGGAATATTTACATGATCCGCTAAGATTTTTACAAATCTTAGTTCAGTGTATGCCAACTGAAATGCTGTGCTCGTTTTCTGGTAACGGTTCAGTGGGGAAACTACACGAACAAGAAGCATGAACTGCCAGCAACGAGAGAGGAAAAAGTATTTGAAATGCACAGCGCTAGCTTAAATAGGGCATATATATAATATCTGAGACGTTAAATTACGTTACTGTGAAGAGGATCAAAATTCAGGTTTTGTAGCTTGAGACTGTCTTCTGCCGTGACTCGTGAGAGAAATTGGAAAAGATCTAGCTGTTTCATTCAGACACTGGCAAATTTATTGAAAGCTACGGGCTTACTTTATGAGATTATTATTCATTGTGGAATGAAAGGAAACAGTTCAATCTATGTGGCCCGAGTGAAAGCCCAGATGGGCTCTTGTTTTAGAGTCATCTGCAAACATTGCAAGTTTGGAAGATCTTATTACAATTGGCATGTCATTCATGTAAATCAGAAATAAGATCGGACCCAAGATTGATCCTTGAAAAACTATCGAGTTGACATCAATGGTTTGGTGCCACCAATGGTAAATGTAGGGCAGCAAGCTGTTAATGGTTGATGCCACCTGGTGGCTAGCCGTCGATGGCTCAAGACATTTGGTGGCAAGCCACCAATGCAGAAAATAAAATAAAATCGGAGAGACTAAAAGCCCAACTATAACATTTATTTTGACTAACTTTTATTATTATGGCTTTGAATTGACAATGAATTTTATTGTTTTGGTTATTCAAAATGAACCAAACAGTGTTGCACCAAGCATCATGCACTGGGATCTGGTTACAAAACAAGCAAAATTCGCATATATATTAGTTGAATCTAGTTAATAGGATTATCATATTTGTATAGCTTATTTTCCAGCAAAATACCTTGCACAGACTCAGTTCTTCAAGATAGTGCTGATTTAAGCTTTCATCAGACTTAATGGTGTCCTCCAGATCTCTACAAACAATGGGGGGAGGGGAATCCTTGAAGAGCCCCACCCCAAATACCAATATAAGGATAGTTATACTTACGTAGCTTTCGTTCCATTTCTTCACATCTTCTGACTTCATTCACAAACTTTCTTTGGAAGGCATTTACATCTGGATTTAACTGATAACATAAAATAACGAATAGCAAATGCGTTTCCATGTGTTTCACTACTCACAATAGACTTATTAAAAGTAAGTGACCAGAGGTTTCTCATCCAGTGTTGAGGCAAAAAGGATCTAGTTCCCCAGTCCCATGCTAAAAACTGGCTACAAAAATGGGGTGGGGTGCCCGTGTATGTCCCAGGGTCACCCTTCTGGGATGGCCACTGATACATTACACTGTAAACAAAGAAATGTTGCATCTGTTCTGCCATCTAGCTCAGTTGAGCATGTGTCCATTTGTAATGACAAAAACATTGTCCTCGACCCAATCTAAGGCCTTGTTTACATAAACCCGGATTGGATTCTCAACCCAGGTCAGGTCACTGCCAAGGCTGACCCTTCTTCAGTCAATCTTCTGTACACTTTTACATTGAAAATTTGCAAAAATCACTCATGTAAACACGGGATGGTCTGACTCCGGTTTGTGTGAAATGAGACGAAAAGCCCAACCGGGGTTGAGATTTTCGCGCCGATAATATAGAGTATGTGCAAACATACTAATTACATCAAAACAAGATGGCAAGCAGACATAAAAGATGACCCAGGCCAGCCCAGGATCAATCAGCCTTGAACGACAGCATCCCGGTTTCATGTAAAGCAAAAATAAAATCAACCCTTGGCGGTTGACCTGACCCAGGTTGGAATCCAATCCAGGTTCACATAAACACTGGCCTAACTCGGTATGAGTGCCAACACTGGCCTAACTCGGTATTGAGTGCCAACACTGGCCTAATTCGGCATTGACTGATTGAGTGCCATCTTCGAAGGCGCCGTCGTCGTTTAATAAGCACTCTATTATT
The DNA here is from genome assembly GCA_030867875.1 of Actinernus sp. WN-2022. Taxonomy (NCBI): domain Eukaryota; kingdom Metazoa; phylum Cnidaria; class Anthozoa; order Actiniaria; family Actinernidae; genus Actinernus; species Actinernus sp. WN-2022. The sequence goes on from JAOWCC010000271.1 coordinate 601,087, forward strand.
TGAGGTAATGGTGGACGTCATTTGGACGATAAACTCTTTAGAATAGATTGTCTAATTTGCCCCTGGAAACTTTTTTCACTGATTTAGATATTTCTACCACTATTTGTCCTTGTGGAATACAAAAAAGTGGCCAAACTAGCAATGGTTACGTTTCGTCATAGTGGCAATTTAATAAGTGCTCTAAATTCGATCTGTGGATCAGTCGGGTCCTGACTTTGATCAGCCTCTATTAGTCTATCACTATCAGTCTGACTATTTCGTTAGAAATTCAGAGGTATTAAAGTATGAAGGCTCCCTCACGAAAGAAAAGATTAAACACGTATATACTTTTCAAGAAATTAAACATTTTAAAGCTAGCAGATCTGATATTCTTGCTTTCAGTTACGTTTATGTTTGATTATCATAATAATAATATCCCAACTTCTTTCTCGGAATTCTTCACTCTAGTCAATAGAATCCATGAGCATAATACTAGATTAGCTTCAAAATCAACATATTTTATACCAACTGTTCGAACAAACTATGGTAAATTCAGTTTAAGATATAAAGGTGCTGTAATCTGGAACTCACTTTCCGAAGAAAATAGGACAATTCAGTCAAGGAAATTCTTCAAATCTAGACTCCAAAAACAGCTCATCTACATGTTATTTAGTCGGTAATAAACCGTATGGTTATCACACCAACTGTACAATATCTAAAAATAATAAAATAAGTGATAAAATAATAAATAAATGATAAAAACAACTGAGAAAACAAATCGAGTGAACGCAATAAAAGCACGAAACAGCACCAACTAAACAGTACCAAATAGCACGTATTAAACAAGGATTCTGCACTATTCAGCCAGTTAGCCGTTCCACGCCTTCACCGCTTGTACTCTATAATAAATCTAGTAATGATTAATTAATTAAGTAATTAAGAAGCTCGGACTTAAAAGTAATTAATGAGTTAATCTCAACAATATCAGCAGGTAAGTTATTCCAAAGTCTAATAGTCCTTGGGAAAAAAGAATAAAAATAAGTATCCTTAGTTGCTTTATCTTGTCTATATCTGCAATTATGGCTTCTCCGAGTTCTGAGTTCAGTATGTGGGCGGAGATAAGTGTTTACATCAATGTCAATTAGCCCACGACTCAATTTGTACAGGAGGGTTAGCCGAGTCATTGTTCTCCTTAATTCCAGGCTTGGCCAACCTAAATCGTTGAGCATATCAGTGACACTAGCTGTAGGATGGTAATTTCTCATAGAGAATTACTAATTTCATTATATTTATTTTCCCTTATATCCATCTTCTCTTCTAAATCTTGTATTTGCATCTCCCCATCTCCCTCCCCAAGATACCCGTGTGTAGTTTCATCGTCATTTAGTGCTTAGTATTATTGATGTCAAGTGTGATAATATACAATTGTGTCGTATGTTATATATATATTTCTTCATGTTTCCTTTCTTTTTTTGTTTTTTTGTTTTGTTTTTCGTTATCTAGTTCGACCCATATTATACTGTCTATAAAAATATATTTCGGGATACCAGACTCGATTAGTTTTCTTCTAAGCTACTTCTGGTATCCCAATAACTATGGCAATCACATTTATTAATTACACTCCATGTAAATACAGAGTATGAATAAAGACTTGTTGTATACTTACGTCTCTAAACTGTACGAGACCCTAAAAACGTAGAAAATGAGAAAATATAAATGATTTTTACTAGCAGAAATCGATGACGAAGTGCAAGAGAAACAAAATGGCGGCCGACAACCACTTACCAGTTCTCCTAGCTCGCTAACACAAGCATATGCCGCCTCAGATTGAAGGAAAAGCTGTGCCAAAGTCATTTCCTCAGACCTAAATAGTGAACCCATCTTGGTAAGGTTCTTAAAGGCCAAATTCTAGAGGATTTGGTAAGAACTCTTGCAGCCTTGGCCACGCTCTACACAGGATAGGTCTATCACGTGATGTCATGATCTCACGAACCTACCCAGGAACCCTTTCGTGCCAAATGAAATGTTTTACGAGGGGCCACAGAGTTTCCGTTGGAGAATGCTAACGACTTCGATTACAACTTATTCTTCTAATTGCTGCGCAGCGAGCGAAGTGAGCGGAGCAGCAAGTAATAATTTGGACAAAATCTCGCAACGGTTCATATTGCGTTAATTCGCTGTATCGACCACAATCCTTTGCGTGGCCAACCATAATGCGCTCCTCCCCTCCCCACTGGAGGACACTTTTTGCCATCCAGCCAAATTAGCTTTGCAGTTATTTCTGGATGACAATTTCCTTGTTAATTTTTTTTCTATAATTTCAAAAATTATAAAACCTGTAAACTTGTAATCGTAGGTAATAAAGTCTTGTTGTTGTTGTTTGCAGCCACTGATACGATCGATACTGAAGGACAAGATGCGCGCGTCATTGATAAACTAGAACAGACCAGTTGTACGAATCCTTTGTTTATGTGGCGGGCGGGCAGATGTTAACTGACAATGGTGGCCCATGCACCAGTTGAAACAAAAGACTTGAACAACTGCGCATAAACTGTAAACTGGTCTATTACTGTGTAGGCTATATGCTTGGTTGTTTGTATGCTTCCTTCTTAATAGACCCTTCGACGGTTTTTTGAACTTTTGATATATACGATATATACAGAAAAACCGTCGATACTGCTGAAAAGAGCACCTCGAAGTCAGTCAAAATCCCAAATTTGAGCGTTATATCTTGAATAGGAGAAACGTTATAGGCCCGCAAACTCGGGAAATTTTACAGACGTTTGTATGGAAATTTCGACTGGGGGGCACAAACTTGCCCCTCAATCAAAATTTCCATACAAACGTCCCGAGTTTGCGGGCCTGTATCTTTGATCCGATTCAAGATATAACTCTCAAATTTGGGATTTTGACTAACTTCGAGGTGCTCTTTTCAACAATATCGACTGTTTTGCTGTTATACGTATATATCAAAAGTTCAAAGAAACCGTGGAAGGGTCTATCCAGGGAACACTGGTAGGGAGGAGCAACCATGGTTGTTCAGTTCAGTCAGGTTTCGATAGAAATTCAGAGCAATCCTTTGACGGGTTCAATTCAATTCAATTCAATTTTATTTACAAATACTATAAGGGAGAACGTACAGAAGAAAGGCCAAAGCCAGAGGCTTAAATGGCTTATGGTCAGTAGAGATAGTACAATATTACAAGTATTTTTTTTTTTTACAAGATGGAAAGAAAATCAAAGTGGTGAATTAACTAACGAACATACACACACAAAATAACTATAGTTTACAAATTTAAAATAAATAAATAAATAAATAAATAAACTGCTTATTGATATATACCTTATTGCCTGTATTTATAATTGACATTGTTGCCTGTATTTTTTGATATTTTTTTTGCAAAGAAAAACTAAATAATTATTAAATGATAACAGTGTGTATTAAAAAGTATAGATAAAATTAAGCTTTAATAAAACGATTTTTTTAAAGTACTAGCGATCATGTAGGAAAAATGTTTTAAGTTTCTTTCTGAAATTGCCAACATTTAAAGAGTTGGGTTTAAAGGTTTATGTTCTTCGCCGATTTACACAAATTCGCGAGTGCTTTGTCGTATCAGGCTAATTCTGATCGTCTTCGTTTGTATTTTTACTACAGTTTCTTTAGTGCTCCTTATTAATCTTGTGTTTTGACGTGAACTTTACTAAAACAGCGAGTTTAACCCACAAAATATGTTTCGTAACTTGCTGATCATGCATGCTAAAGTGACCGACTCTGCACGAATCATTTGAGTCGTGTAGGCGATCGGAGTGAGCATATATAGTTTGATAGTTGGGGCGGAGATAATGGTTATCAGTTACTGTTATCAAGATGGTGAGTAGCAAATAATTTTCTTCTATATTGGCCTTCGATAAAGTTCAAAACAACATTAGCATTTACAATTACAATCTCAATTACAGTTGATTTCCGGTGTTTAAAACTTCACCGGAGAGTTCGAGAACATCAATTTTTTTGTGCTGGGAATTTTAAGAAAATGTCGGGAATTGGTAGGCTCAGTAAATTTACCGGGAAATCGTTGATATGTCGGGGCAAAATGAAAATAAATCGGGACAACTTTTTAGAAAACACACCACAGCTCAAACAGGCTTGAGGCAAGATAGCCCCAAAGCTACAAAATATATTTATCTAACACCTTGGCATTTTTATCACCCATTAATATATTTTTCCTGCCAAAGACCTACTGTAGGTGTTCTTCTAATACAGTCCCTTAACTACCTGTTAGGTATACTAGTATACACAGTAGGCAAGCCTATAGGCGGAGCTCCAATTATAGTATACACCGCCTCCCGGTTAGCTCAGTGGTTAAGCTCCGGTCTGTTGAGCGGGAGGTCGCGGGTTCAAACCCCGGCCGGACCAACACTCAGGGTCTTAAAATAACTGAGTAGAAGGTGCTGCCTTTGTGAAACAACTGCAAATGGTTAGACCTTCACGTCTTCTCAGGTAAGGACGTAAAATCGTAGGACTAGCGTCCCCAATTAGTTGCAAAGCTAAATACATTTGACACTTAAATAAAGTTACTTACTTACACAGTAGGCAAGCCTATAGGCGGAGCTCCAATTATTTCTCATCACAGTAGAGTGGCTGAAGTTTTTCGCTCGATCGCTTTGAAAGGCTATATTTTTTTAGTTATTATTATTATAATTATAATTTGGTAACAAAGAAAAGGATGAGAACGAGGAAAGGAGAGCTAAAAATGTTGTCCAATAAAAAAAAAGATTAAAAAGGCGCCCTCTTCGAGACTCGAACCCCGAAGTAGCCTGTGTACAGTCCCTGCTCAACCCTAAAATAATCGGGAGAGCGTTGCGTATATGGTGCTATATGTATGGATAGCGTTGTGTATATGGTGCTATATGTATGGAGGGTGTTGCGTATATGGTGCTATAGATATGTATGGAGAGCGTTGCATATATGGTGCTATATGTATGGAGAGCGTTGCGTATATGGTGCTATATCATTATGTATGGATGGCGCTATGTATACGGTGCTACGCTCGCTATGTATACGGTGCTACGCTCGCTATGTATACGGTGCTACGCTCGCTATGTATACGGTGCTACGCTCGCTATGTATACGGTGCTACGCTCGCTATGTATACGGTGCTACGCTCGCTATGTATAGGGTGCTACGCTTGCTATGTATATACGGTGCTACGCTCGCTATGTATACGGTGCTATATACGCTCGCTATGTATAGGGTGCTACGCTCGCTATGTATAGGGTGCTACGCTCGCGTTAGGCCCGCGTAGGAGCTCCGCTTTTACTATTCAATTAAGTAGGTCGCTATTTTCCCCTCAATCTTCTGTTGTATCTTGCATTCTATGAGAAAGATCAAATGCTGAGTGAGGGAGTGGGGTCTCTCTCCTCCGCATAGGCTAGCTCTAGGGAGACTGGAGAGGAGAGTGAAATGGGGATAAACCGCTGAGCAAGTGCATGCGCAAAAGAAGAGAAAGAGAGGCTCAACTCGTTACCATGCTCTTTCCCCTAATCAGTCAATTACAAAAACTCGGTCAATTAGTGAAACAAAATTGGTCAATTACAAAAACTTGGTCAACTAAGGCTTACGATAACGTTCGCGGCACATATAATGTAGTTACAGTACAGTGTTTCAATAAAGTAACGAGTTGCATGCATAGACCATATTGCAAGTCGCCACGTTGGATCGTGTGCGATGCACTCTGAGATGGATATCTCAGTAATATCGAACGGTTTGATTACTTCCCATTGTATAACTGGGGTATCCATCCCAGAGTGCATCCCACACGATTCAACATGGCGGACTTGCGATAACGTAGCCAGCGCTTTCTTTTAGATATTGCCGAAGAGCTGTTTCATTCAGCAGCATGTAGTCTAATTGTACATGCTATAAAACGACCGATCGCCGCTACTTTGGGTAAAACGAGCACGACTGCTATTGCGAAAGAGAGCGGGATACTCGACAAACAGGATAAACATCAACAGGATAAAGCCAAACCGATCTCATTAGCCGGTAAATAATATAAGGTAAAAATTCAAATCATAGAGTATCGTGGACAAGTCAAAGTTTTACAGTTCAACCCTACTCTCGCTGTCTCACTGGCCAACTTACTGATTCTAACTAAACCATACAAGTTATATTCAATTTGCAATCCACTTTGACAGTCACTTAACTGATTTTAAAAGTTGACTAAACATAGCGCCGCAATTGCGAACTCGTGGATGTAAAGTGTATTTTAGTGTGTTCTCAAGGGGAAACATGTGGAAATGTTATTATATATTGTTTATATATTGCTAACACGTGACCAATGACGTCATCGTTACGACATCACCACTATGTGATTCATGGAGACCCAATACCATGCCTGTCAAAGTTTGAGCCGCCTGCCATTAGAATAGATACAAGCATGTACTTAAATCTTGCGCGCGCCTTTCCCTTCAACCTTCATTTCCATATGGTACGGCGATCAGTAAAAAGCCTTTCTCACCAATTTTAATGAGCACACACATACTACTGATGTTCGCTCGCGTATAAATATGTTTGCGGTAACTTTACAGTTAGTAACAATAAGGGAACCGGGATGAACTTTAGCAACGTCAGTTCCAACAACAATTAATGTACCACATCGATCTTCAATCATTTATTAGATCAAATATCGATTACTATTATCTTATCAATTTGCATTCCATTCTGCTAACATCTTACTGAGGGAGTGAGTGATACGATTCCCCAAAACATCCCGATAACTCGTTCCTGCGTTTGCGCGCATTCACGAGTTAAAAAGGACAACAAAATAAGGCCCAAAATGCATACGAACCGAAAAGAAGTCCTCGCAAAATCCGGCACCGGTCCACATCTGAAGATGAAGAATAATAGATAGGACTGAGCTAGCCTGAGAAAACAGCCCGCGCCTCTCGTCGAGGGCTCACTGCAGGCTAGATAGGAGAAATAATGACTCGCTTGCAATTGTATCGAACGGAACCGGCATCCACCTTCGATTTCGTTTACCTTTCTTTGCTTTCAGATGTTCCCTTTCGCTTTATCTTTCAAGACGTTTTAGTTTTAGTCTTTCCCAATTTTTAGTAATAGCCGTTAACACAAGAAGAAGACTATGAACAACTGAGTGAATAACTTACTATAAAATTTCGGATGAGATGACTTAGCTTCGATCTAATATCGGCATTGGCGGAAATTTTTGACAGATTGTTTCAAGAGTACACCAATTATAAAGGGAAATGATTGGCCAATAGATCACTAATGTGTTGGCGAGGTGGCCGGGCACACGCTGAGAAGCTAGATTTTTCAAGTGCTCTTTTCTGCGCTTCCAATTTTCATCTAAAATAAAAAAAATAAAAAGCTCCAACTCGAGGCTAATTTGTTTGATTTGTCTAAAATTTTCACAAAATGTCAATCGATATCTCGGCTGAAAAATCGTGTTTTGAGAGACAATGATCATTTTCGGCAAACAATTTACCAGAAACGGAAATTAACAGAGAAAGGTAGACTCCAAACAGTTTGAGAAAAAATATTATGAATATCACCGACAAATAATTTTGACGGAAACTGAATAACATAACCAAAGGAGACTTCGAATCCTGAGACTGTAATGACACTACACTACAGGGAATATTTATATAATTAGTTCTGTCAGGTGAAAATGGTCGTGAGTTGCATTATTGCTAGATGTTTTTTGCGAAACGGTGAAGTCAACATGGGGGATATTGGTCAAGTTCGTTGTTTCTTTTTTGCGTGTTCAGTCAGTATGGACCGAGAAGAAGTCTCATCAGTTGAAAGTGGAACCTTCTACACTGAATCAGTCATAACCAACGTATACAATTAGAATTTGAATCTCAAAGCTAGTTACCTGAAAACCCATTCTATAAATGTTACTTACGTTTATGTAACTCTTATTATCTTTATTCTAACGTTGTATAGGTTGGATTTTAATATGTATTTCGACTAATATTGTTATACTATTTCAGGTAAACACTTTATCGTAATTTATTCGTCCGATGATATGTTAATCAACCATTATTATAATTATTACACAAATACTTTGATTAAATAACAAAGGATACCAGGGCAACTTTACAAAAACAAAAAACAAAACAATAATAACAACAACAACAAGAGACTGATGTTCAAGACGGTGTGTTAACTGTTCGCTTGTTGAAATGTCCTGAGAAACACATAAGTCAGAGAAATGACAAGGATAAAACACATCGCGAGCGAGAATTACAATAGAGTGATGAAGCGCCTTCTATCACGGGTGCGATCGTGTCTTGTACAGACTGTTGTATGCGATGGTCGACCACTTTCGTATCAATTCTCCAGAATTCATTCCATTTTAAAGTTTAATCTGATGATGTTAACAAACGAACATTCTCAAGTTTATCGCTGCCTTTTTTTAACTCTATTTATCAATACATTTTCAATCGGGAAAAAACCGCTGATTTTTAATCTTATGTGGCTTTATTTTCGAGTATGATCGAATGGTATTTAACCCTCATTGCATGGTCACTTGTACTGCACTTGAACGAACTCCCAACATTTCTTTGAATGCGTTTCTAAACGCTGTGTTTCTCGAACAATAAAAGATTGGATTAAATAGCGAGTTGAGGAGGACCAATGTGTTAAGTATCGGTCTGACTAGTTGTGGTACAAATATAAGCTTCCTCAACATAATGACAAAAACTAGCATCGTGTAAGATACGAACATCACGACGGTGATCAAAACAAAAACTGTTCTCACATTGCTTTGTTGTAGGGTGTCTTCAGGTAAGCCAGCACTGCGATGTTGTGCTGCTATCTCCCTCTGGTGTTTTCTACCAACCGATGTCACTACAAAACAACAGTATAGAGAAACAACAACGGAGAGGGCGATACTACTCAGTGCTGCAGGGGCTACCAATGTCCACATATGGTCGACGTTTGACAGGCCGGGTAGAGAAATGGCTAAGGCCCAGGCTGAAATGACAGCGACGATCAAACGTTGGTGGATGACGATTGTCATGTGTCTGAGAGTGTATTTCATTGCTATGTACCTTTCAACGTTCATCAAGGCAACGTGATACAAAGAAGCCAGGCAGAATGTTCGATAAAGTACGGAAAAGGTTTTATTAAGGGGGCAAAGTGGGCCAAGACCATATAAATACGTTATCTCTTTGGCCATAAACAAGGGCTGCGCCACTAAACCAGCCAGGAAATCAGTCAATGAGAGGCAACCAAGAATGATGTTGGATATACTGCGTAGAGAGGGTGTTTTGACAAGCGACAGGATGACCAAGGCGTTAAGTAGGACGATGAACGGGCTTGTGACTCCATTGACGATTACTGTTACTAGAGATGAGATTCGGCTTGCAGATGTTTCCAGCGAGGGAGGCCATGCTAGTGGGTCCCACGTCAAGCAATGAGGAGATGAAGAAGCATTTGAAGTGGAATTGGTAATGTTCATATTCCCTTAATAACTCTCAGCTTGGTAAGATACATTTCGATAATATTTTAGAGATAAGTAGGTACGAATGATCGAGTCGAGGAATCGAACAACTTATCCGGCGTTCATTTTCGACGAACTATTTTGTCTTGTTCCTTTCGAATTTCAGATGATTTCTGTACCATTATTATGTGTTGTTCAGTATGTAGCTAACCAATCAAGACTTGTGGCTTTGCATTTGCCAATAGTAGGTGTAGGTGCTTATTCGCTGTCAATTTAGGAGAACACCTGTTCTCCTAAATGAACAAATGAACCAATGCAAATGATTATGTATTGTATACATGAGGAGCTTGGCATAGGTCAGGATATCGGACTTCCCGTCGCTAGTGAACATTCAATGTTCACTTTTGCGCCACAGGGACCGTAACATAACTCCACTAAGTATCCACCGATCGATTAATGAGCAAGCTTCACACCGTACCAAGAGCAGGAAAAGAAGTACTGCGGAGGTTATTATGGTTACTTTTTGTTGAAGGATGAGATCAGTGGCGAGATTAGTGAGTTTTTAGAGGGGATAGAATAATATTTATTCGACATTTTTAATAACTCTAAATGCTTCCCGCAAAACTTTATGTATATGTTCCCTATCAGTTATCGACATACACAATCAATTTAAATGCTTTAAAATTCGCTCGAATCCAATGAATTAATTCTGATAAATCATTTAATACTATTTTCCTTTCGACAGACACCATTTGGTTGCAAAGGACTGAATAAAAGGGAATATCAATTCAAACTTACCGCGTTTGACAGACTACTGACAAACTGACGCCCAGCCGATTTCTTTATACAAATCTGTCTCTACAAAGTGATTTTGTCCCTATCGGTTTCACGAGACTGCATGTGGATAAGGTCTAATCCCGGCCTTTATCAACTAAAGCAGTCTAACTAGTGATCGTGGTAGTCTTAGCACAAGCAATCTATATATCTAGTTACCCCAGTGCTCGTAACACAGGCAATCTATCTAGTCACCCCGGTGCTCTTAGCACAGGCAATCTATCTAGTCACCCCGGTGTTCTTAGCACAGGCAATCTATCTAGTCACCCCAGTGCTTGTAACACAGGCAATCTATCTAGTCACCCCAGTGCTCGTAACACACAGGCAATCTATCTAGTCACCCCGCTGCTCTTAGCACAGGCAATCTTTCTTGTTATCCCGGTGCTCTGAACACAGGTAATTGCCCCCCTTTTTTTCAAAAATCGATCGGCCCTTTATCGGTTGAATCAATATAATAATGATGTCTCTTGCAGAACCATCACCTGGCATGCTATATCTGTTGGGCAGAAAATGAAGCCTCTGCATTCTACAACGACAATATATAATAACACAAATACTCAAAATAGAGATACACATGCAATAACATATTATACTAAAATAAATATATCTATCTATCTATGCATTTACATGTATATGATTGTGAGAGTTTGAGAGGAAATTAAAAAGAGCACGTAAATGTGCATGATTGAGGAAAAATGATAATCCCGAATGGTTTATTCAACAGGCCGGTTTAAACTCTACGTACTTCAAACAAAATAAATTGTACCACACTAGAAGCGATAGGCGCTTTCGTTTCCTTTACCTTCTCCCAGTTAAAACGACAACTCGTTTCCTAATACTTGAATGCGACGAGTCTTCAGGGTTACCTTTTTCTCTGATCAGTCACCGATCACAGCGGAGCGCGTGAGGTCGAAGGAGTTCATCGCGTCAATTACTTGCTTAGTGAACTCTGATCTCGGGGGGGGGGGGGGGGGGGGGTGGGGGGGTGGGGGGTATTCCCTTATATGGGCTATACGGGTATGTGCCGCGGGATAGGGTATGGTTTTTGAGCTGCCGAGGTCTGGGATAGGGTATCCTCAGTTACGGTTTTGGTCTGGGAAAGGGTATGGATTTTGATATACTTTTCGTTGACGCCATGCTTAGCGCTCTATCGACCACACTACAGCTTAAAATACCATATTAAAACAAAACAACGGCTTTCGTAGTGTAATTGAGTATGAATCTATGGTTTGGGTCTGGGATATATATGGTATAGATTTTTTGCTTCAAGTCTGGGATAGGGTATGATAAACGGCATTTTTAGGTCAGGGTTTTGAGGTCTCCGCGCCACACCCCTACCCCCAAAATCTTCTGAGTGCCACCCCTTCCTCCCCCCCCCCCCCCCCCGCAACTCTGATGAGGCCAAAAATCCTTGATATTATCCCAACAAGACCACAACAGAGTCCTAACAGGGTAATGGCGTACATACAGCCCCTCTTCTTCGGCGTTTCTTCACTCCGGCCAGAACCATTCGAATGGAGCGCATTCACCGGTATCCTCCGAAAGCCGGACAACTTGTGGAATCCCTCAATGTCTATCCTTGGCCCTCTCTTCTTCCTCTTATATATTTACGATCTACCGGAATGTCTAAAGCACTCAACATCTCGTATGTTTGCTGATGACACGAATTTAACCGTTTCGGGGGGATCGTTAGAGGAACTCAGTTGAGATGGCCATGAATAGTGACCTTAACTATATATGTAAAGGGGTGGCTCCTGGCAAACAAATTGAGTCTCAACGTAGCGAAAACTGAATTTCTGCTGATTGGATCCCACTTTAAACTTAGAAATCTTGTCAAACAGCCAAAGATTGAAATTAAACAGGGCTTCAATAGCAGGGTATTAGGTGTTGAGATTGATCAATATTTGGCCTGGGACAAACATGTTGGTCAAATTGCTAAAAAAAGTGTCCTCAGGAATAGGAGCTATACGCAGAGTGAGGGACTAAAAAATTGTAGATAGGGATACCCTTGTTGATATTTACAATGCTCTTATTAACCCCCATTTCAATTACTGTATAGTGAGGTATGGCACACCCTATAGGTCACGGACACTCCAAACGTTTGCAAATATTACAGAATAGATCTGCTCGGATAATATTGAATTTGAGAAACGATGCTCCCCACCTTGAAGCATTAGATGCTCTAGGGTGGGAAACACTTGAAACTCAAAGGGCTAAAAATAAGGCGAAACAAATGTACAAAGTCATAAATGGTCAAGCCCCAATTTGCCTTATGGATCTTTTTAAACAGAAATCTGAGGTCACTGAATACAATCTTAGGGGCTCCAATTCCTCACTGCAGTTACCTTTACCCAAAACCGAAAGTATGAAAAAGAGTTTCTCGTACAGTGGGGCTAAAATATGGAACTCGCTCCATACGAAATTAGGGACTCCAACTCATTCCCTTCTTTCAAGACTAAAATTGCCCGCTCACAAATACCAGCTATAAAAAAGTATTTAATCATTATTACGTAATATTCAAACATTTTATTTTTATCTATATTCATAATATATTTTAATATTTTGTAAATTTTATATTCTGTCACGCCCCTTGTGTAAATCAGCTGCTGTTGACAGGGCTAGCGTGCTTAAATAAAGTTATACTACCATTTTCCCGCCACAAATCTGATATTTTCACTTGGCAAATCTCGTTCGAAAACCGTTCAAAAGCCTTAGCTTGTTCTTGACAAATCTTCTCACTTTACAATCACAACGGCTGTTTAACAGAGCGTACCACTTCTTAAGTTTGCCAAGTGAAGCCAAAAACCCTTTTGAAGTGGAAAGGTCTCAGCGTTCGCGCCCTCCATGATTGCATGTTGAGCGTCGACGGCAATATAATTTCTGCTTCCAATTTCATCTCTCCACAGGAAGTTGTGACAACACTCAAACCACAAAATGTCAAAATCGTAATTCGATTTTGAGACGTCATAGTCTTCACGCTGAGAACTCCTAAGTCCTCATGAATGACGCTATTGAACACGGCGGCTTTTTTTGGCAAGGAAGAACACCAAAGCCAAAAGGGAAGTAGCTTAAAGTGCCTCTAACTCTTCTTGACATTTTTGCTACTTATGAACACATGAAAGGTTTTGAGTACTTCTGCGAAGAAACTTTTGGTTTACAGATAATACTCTATGTTCTACGCTTGTTTGAAATGGTGAAAAACTGACCTTTCCTGACCCATGTCCGTCACCCATGACGTCACCCCAGGAAATCGACCCAGGCTTTTACTTACGCGGTCATGCCATGGGCCAGGAAAGGTCAGTTTTTCACCATTTCAAACAAGCGTAGAACATAGAATATTATCAGTAAACCAACAAATTCTTCGCAGAAGTACTCAAAACCTTTCAGGTTCATAGGTAGAAAAATGTCAAAAAGAGTTAGAGGCCGTACTTTAAGCCTTAGTTACTGAGAAATTGAAAGTACTGTTCAGTTGTAGAGAAACAGCTTTTGTTATTTTCTAACCACGTATCAGGCCCGTGGCCAGACTATATTTTTTACCCGGCGAGGCACTAAAATGAAATTGACGAGAATGGCGACGAAACCAAAGAAAATGTCGACAGGAAAGGCGGAAAAAAACGCCAAAACGAGGCTCGCAACTCGTGGAAGGTCGTTGCTTTGTAACTCTTGCAAGCTCACTGGTGAAGAACTGAATACCATTGAACCCCTCAACTTCAAGCGATTTATTTTCTTTCAAGATAGTAACGATAATAATGGTAATAATAATAATAATGATTTTTTTAAATCACCAATTTTTTTTTATTTTTTTTATTTTTTATTTAAACATATATATTCTTTGTGTTTGCTCCAGGAGCAGGAGCTCATCTAGGGAGCTTACACAACATTTATTTACAAATTATTACTGGAAACGAAAGGAGGAACTAAGCTACATACATACATGATCATTACAAGACTTAAATTGAAACAACACGAAAAGATTAATAGGCTAGAAAATGACAATACAGAAGCTAAGGCGAGTTGCAAGGACAAATCAGAAAAAACGATTTGACTCCATTAGAAAGATTTGGACTTCCTTAAAAATACATTCGTTTTGTGTTAGTGATAGGCTGGAGTCTCCAAACAGTAAAGTTCTTAACTTAAATTTGTCCGTGCAAGTAAGTGCAACAGAGGTAAGGAGTTTGGATCGTTGGGTAGCATACATGGGACAGTAAAAGAAAAAATGCATTGATGTTTCATTGGGAAATCCACAAAAACAACATGGAGGAGATGCAGTTTCTTATAAATAAGTCAAAATTCAATTGCGAGTTTTTCATTCTTAGACGGGTATGCACAATTGAGGCAAATCTAGAAACAGAAAAGTTATACAATGTATTATACTGCAAACATTCAAATGTAGATTTCACAGCAAATTTAAAAGAGGCTAAGGTTGATATGTTACGTATTTTTAAATCTAAGCTGTTCCAAAGCTTAATGGCAGAAGGGAAGAAAGAACGTTAATGTCTCTCAGTTCGACTAGTTGGCAGAGTATAATGTTCACCGTATCTATTAAGCGAAAGTCTCGTTCGTTCACTAACTTTTAAAGGGAGTAACTTATACAAACAATCAGGTGTGAGATGGTTAACTATCTTATAGAGTAGAACTAATTTATGCATCTGTCTCCTTGTTTTTAAATCTTCCCTGGTTCCTTCCATAGCCCCAGTTACCAATCTGGCAGCTTCATATTGTACATTTTCTAGAAGATCGCTTTCATTTTTAGTGCATCCATCCCAAACGCAATCAGCATATTCCATAATTGGTCGAACAAGGCTTTTGTAATGTAAAGATTTAAACGTTTAGAAGCTTTTTGTTGAATGCCTAAAATATAATTTCTCCAAGATAAATTACTAGATAGTGTTAGCCCTAAATGAGTATGATTATCAACTTCTTTTATAATATCATTTCCTAAAATAAGGGGTGGGTGCATTAGTTTGTTTATCTTAGCGGTAAACGTAATACTCCTAGTTTTGGTAGAATTCATAGTAACTAACCAGCTATTTGACCAATCCGTAATATTAATTAAGTCAGCCGACAATTCTTCAGCTGATTGCAACGGGGAATTATCAACTATTTTAAGCAATGATGTATCGTCTGCATACAAGAAACAGTTTGATGATATTTTATTGGGAAGGTCGTTTATTTAAATAAAAAAAAAAGCAAGGGACCAAGAACAGATCTGTGAAGTACTCCTGCTCTTATTTCTAACCAATCACTTCTTTGTCCTTCAATTATTACTCGTTGTTTCCTTCCAGATAAATAACTTGCTATCCAGTTTAAAAGAGGGTCCCGAACACCTAATGACTTTAATCTGTGCAGAAGTCCACCGTGCCATACTCTATCAAAGGCTTTGCTAATATCGAGGAAAATCATTCTTGTATCAAACCCCTTTTCCAATGACTCATAAATTTGATGCACAATATAAATAAGCTGGTTAATTGTAGAATCTCCTGGATGAAAGCCAGCCTGGAAGGGATACAAAAAACCTATTCTTATTAAAAAATTGTACAAACGAATAAATACGACTTTCTCAATTATCTTAGAGAGACTTGAAAGTAACGAAACGGGACGGCAATTCAATTTACTTTGCCGGTCGTCCTTCTTGAAAAGTGGAATTACGTTTGCAAGTTTCCATTGATTTGGAAAATGACCGTGACTAAGCGATTTATTGATTAGGCTAGTAAAAGATTTATAGAGTCCATCAGCACATAATTTTATGATCTTGTTACCAACACCATCATGACCGCAAGCTTTGGAAATGTCCACAAGTCTTAGTAGGCCGAATACTATGGCGTCAAATATCCGCCAAAATTCAACTTTGCGGTTCAACATTCAACTTCGCGATCCAACATTCAACCTCGGGGTTCGACATTCAACTTCGCGATCCAACATTCAATTTAGTCATGGAACTTTAGTGTTTGTAAATCCAACATTGGTGTTCTACAATTCAACATTCATGTATACAAATTTATACAGTTTCGAGAGACCGTCAAATATCCGCCAAAATTCAACTTGGCGGTTCAACATTCAACTTCGCGATCCAACATTCAACTTCGGGGTTCGACATTCAACTTCGGGGTTCGATATTCAACTTCGGGGTTCGATATTCAACTTCGGGGTTTGATATTCAACTTTGCAACAGACGGTCACGTGCCTTGTTGGCCCATAGCAACGCGATACTGGGTTGCAAGCTAACCAGCTCTCCCTTGACAACCAACAGAGCTTGACTGACCCGTGGTATCATAGCTGGACTTCGAAGCGTTTTTTCGTCTTACTTACTAAATTGATCTCGAAATAAGTCTTATACAGAACAAAAGTAAAGGTTTTTCTTTACTTTTGATCCGGTATTTTGTCAAATATGCTGGGCAAAATAGAGTTTGGACGCTCAAACGAACTCACCTCGAATCTCAGGCATGGCAAACATGGCGGCCGCTCAACAAGGTAAAGTAGTCATAATTAAACGAATAGTATTGCAATAGTTGAGCAGATTCCTTCTTCCTTTTATACTATATTATATAAACCAGTAATTACGGCGTTAATTTCTCAGGTTTATAACTTTGGACAGTACACGAAACATATTTGACGAACGGTGACAGTGTCAGTATTAAAATGCAATGGTCGATATGACCACAGGAAGGCCAAGCTCTGTATTTGCACTGTGAAAGTTCTAGAAGAAGAAAATGAAAAATAAATAAAATATTTAACTTTGAAGAACTGGTCTTGTGTTATCATGTGTCTATAATTAACCATAATCAGTTAGTACTCTGGCACCTGTAAATCGGTATGTTTTCTGGCTAACTCTTTTTCTTTAATATTAAAGAGGGAGTCAGTTTTTCTCAACTATATTTTTCCTATGTTTGGTGTGGTGACATGAAATATTGAGAACTTATTAAACACCTTGTAAGCTTTCTGCAGCAAACACATCAACTCTAATGTTTCAAAAAGTGACATGCTATATAGCTATATAGCTATTTTAACTTAACTTAATTAAGGTAATATAAATATTATTGTTATTTGGATATTTACCGATGTAGTTCAATCTACAAGGTCCAAATAAAGTTATGTCTATGTCTATGTCTAAGACAAAAAAACTCAAATTACCATATCTTGTTCAAGACAAAGTGTTAAAATTTTATATCATTCTATAAGAAGAAAATCCGACAAGAATCCACAAGAAGTGTCAATAAAGTCGACAGTGTTTTATTTAGAGGTCAGGGATAAACTGATTACAAATCGATATCTGGTAATGAGTATGATGTTTACATCAGATAAATGTCATGTCGAAAGTGATAAATACCATACCCTGTTCAAGATCTGTCAATGTGAAAATGGATACCCCGTCTAAGGGACCATTCATTATTTATGCCTGGGGGGGGGCTGGCAAGAATGAGGGGGGGGTCATCAAAAATTCAAGAGCATGAGAGGG